>BPTQ01000003.1:26758588-26882920 GCA_019973895.1 Chrysanthemum seticuspe
CACTGTTGGGCATGAAAGTCCAGTAAAGAGCTGTGTCAAGTACAGAGTAATTAAGTTGTAAAATCATTTGAACCAAATGAACAAAGTTTAAGCGCATTGGAATTTCCAAATCGCCGCTTAAGTACTAGTATTGTAGTGCATGTAAAGTATACCTGATTCTAATCAGATGTAAAGTAACTGTAGTAAACGTAGTATAGTTAAGTAAGTGCTGTAAAGTAAAGTATAAAATGCGCATTAAAAATATAAATTATTAGAAATAGCGCACTCAAAATAAAACATATATATTAGGCAATGAAAGTTTTTTTTACTAGGGCTCCATAAAAATTTGAATATAAATCAAGTATTTTTGATATAAAATCAAAAGGATCACAAAGTTTAAATAAACCATGTATTTAGCAATTTTAATATAATAATGCAGCAAAAAGAATTTTTAATATGCTATTAATAAAATAGTGAGTTTAAAGTGTTCCTTACATAAAAATGTTTAAAATAATTGAGTAATGTAAGATAAAACTGGATAATTTTTGAATGAACATGGTTTTCAGATAGAAAATGGAAAATGGAAATGTAAAATAGTTAAAGAATATGAAAGAAATGTTTAATAAATGTTTATATTATGTATATTTTTTTTTTTTTTGTTTTATAGATCAGGGAGGGGGGAACCGGCTGAAACCCCCTCCCCTGTTAATTACTCCAACCAAACACAAAATTGAATATTCCGAATTAATTGTTGTTATTAAAGAGTATGTAAAGTAAAATAGTTTCACAATTCATTTTAATCAAAAGAGAAGAAACAAAGAGAGGAGAGGATTGGCCGGTGGAAGTTTCTAGTGGTTCCCTAGTTTTTAAAAAGAAGTTCGTTCACAAATTGTTAGATCACATATGAGAAAGAACCTAAAACTTTATTTTTAGATCTCATAAATCCATATTGGAACAATGAGAATTGATATGATGCAAATGATGTCAATGAAATGTAGACTAATCTTAGTCCATATGAAATGTACGTGATGTTATGATCATGAATTCGCCGCTAAACCTTTAAGGTTACGCGAATTTGAAACAAGTAAACCAAGTTTACTAAAATGTTGAATTAATGAGACATGAACTGTGTCGAGAAATGACCTGAAAGTACGGGTTGTCACAAGAATCCTACGCTTAAAGAATCCTACGCCTAAGATCCTACGCATAAAGATCCTACGCATAAGAATCCTACGCCTAAGCACCAATTCTACTCGTAACTCCTTCTCTCTTTCTACGCCTAAGGTTTAAAAAATAAAAAAATAAAAAAAAAAATAAAAAAAAAACTCCTTTATTGTTGGCGGGAAAACTTGAGTAAAATTTAATTTTTCGAGGAGACTAAACGTTCAATTTTTACGCGAGATTCAAATTTTGGTATAACTTGAAAAATTTTGGTCAAAAATTCAAATTTTTGGGCCTAAATTCAAATTTTTTCGGTAAAATTTGGCGTCAAAATTGTCAAAACTCAAATTTTTCATACGACCTTAGAATTGAGTTTTATAGTGAATTTCAAATTTTGGGAGAGAAAAATTTTACGTCTTTAAACAAGCTTACGAGTAGGATTCACCGAAAAACATCAAACGACCATAAACACAACTCCTTTATCGTTGAATCGATCCTACATCAACTTTATCATACATACCTTCATCCATGGCAACTCAGGAAGATCGTCACTATACTGTTTTAAAAAATATGATTACTTCATTCTTCAATGAATTAAACAGTAGTCCAAATAACAACAAGCAATGGATCTCTTCGTATAATCCGCAGTTTGCTCAAACGAGTATGAATATTGGTCAAGGAGGACAAATGGTTGATGTTATTGGGAATCAGAATGGATTTGCTACGAGTATACACATGGGGAATCAGATTGTGAATCAGAATATGGGATATCAAAATGGGAATAACTGTTTTATGACTTCTGTTCAGAATGCTACCTCCGAACCTCAAAGCCAAGATTCAGGGCATCGTCGGTTCAGTATGCTACCTCCGAACCTCAATTACAGGTTTCTGTTAGCAAAGAAAGAAAAATTGGGAATAGAGTTGACTGCTGAGGAATACGAATTTCTGTATCTAGGACGGGCAGAGAAAGCAAATGATAATGCAAGCTACTGTCTTACAGTCAACCAGCAGGACACAACATCGAGTGCTACTTTTGATACACCTCCTGTCAACGACACATATTCACTCATTGAGGTACCAAATTTGTTTACTCATGAGAAGCCACACTCTGTGTCTCCCGAACCTTATTATGACACATATGTGGGAGAGCAAGTTAATAGCAATGTTAACTCTGAAACTCCATATATGGATCCTAATGGAGGTCATGTGATACAGAATGGTGCTAATGATGAGGAAACACGTGCTTATTTTGAATCATTAATTAATAATTGTGGTATTGAGATTGAGAAAGTTAGTAAGGTCAATCGCGAAGTTAAGGCCGCGAATAAGAAATTGACCACTGAGCTTGAAAGTTACAAGGAGCACGCCAAAGCCTATGAATTTCATACAAACAAAATGTCCGACTTAGAAATTGGTTATCGAGATTCTGTTTTAAGAGAAAAACAATTGCAACTCAAGTATGACACACTTGATGTGAATTTGAACTTGAAAATAAAATCTTTAAACAAGGAAATTTCTGATCTAAATGACCAACTTTCTAAACAAAAAGCACTGTTTTCTGATCTTGAAAAAGAATAGAAACAGTTGATTGCTGATTTTTTAAAACGAAAAGATTCTCTTCCTGATGAAATTCTGGATAAAAATGAAACTATCAAAAAATTGGATAATTTACTTCTTACAACGGGTCATTCCGCTAAGACAAACAAGATACTTTCTAATCAAGTAAATCCGATTTTCATACGACACAGAAAATGGCTCTTGGTAACTCACCTCCCTGTTTCCTCAAGAAAGCTCAGAAATCTCAGAATGTGTTGAACAATGGCAAACCTTTGCATGAACCCATAATTGTTCGTGATTCTCTTGAAACGTTGGAACTATCTGAGGAGAGTAGATCAAAAATGAAACAAAAACATCCGGAAATCAAACCTATTGATTATAATAAATGGAACCAAATTAATGGTATTTCGTTTGTTTCTCAATCAACGTTTTCCACCAAACCAAGTGTTTCAAACAAATTGTCAACACCTGTTTCAAAATCTGTTTCAAAACCAGTTGTTGTCTCCAATTCTCTTTCGAACATTGAACAAATGTCTTCAAACAATCCTTTTAACACAAGTGATGCGAGAAGTATTTTGGAAAATGTGAAAACTAGAATTGCGGATCTTCAAGAGACAGTGAAAACTAAAACCAATATTACAACAAACATCTGGTTTAATAGTTTTGATATTGAACAGAAAAAGTTTTTTGAAACTCAAATTGCCCCTCAGCTGAATAACATCAACTCAAGGGTAATTCATTTTGAACAAGCATTTTTGAAAGAAACAGCTGACTTTGTCAAGGACCATAAATCCCTGGTAAAGCAAGCTAATGAAAGTTTTGAACACATCAAAGTTTTGGAAAATTTAAATGATTCTCTCTTCGAAGATGTTATGACCACTGATATTATGTCCATCATTTTGCAAACATATTCTGTTGAAGATCATGAACGACTCCAGGATGAGACCTCCGAAATTGTTTCAAAATATGAAAATGCTCTTGAAAAAATTGAAAAAGAAAACGTGTCCTATTTTAAACAACTTGATCGAAAAACAGAGGAATGCAAGTATGACAAACTGTCGTATGAGCGTGCCTACAAGACATGAAAGAGCAAAATGGCTTCTGAGAGACTCGCTCTAGAACCCGCACTAAACCGACAGACTTCTGGACACATCAGTTCAGGACTCGTACCTCAAAGAGCTCAATCAACTTCGTTTGACAATTCTAAAGAACAAGAATAGGAGAATTTCTTCGAGTTAATGTTCGATGAATACTTTGGTGGAACTTCGACAAATGCATCAAACCATCATTCCGCTGCACCCGCTCAACATCATCCACCACCACCAACAGAAGATGCATCTACAACGGTCGAAACCAATGCACCAACTCCATCAACATCATCTACATCTACTACAGTTATTGCACCTGTTCTACCAGCACTTGATGAGCAAAACCAAAACCAGAACGATGCAACGTTAGATGAAGACTTATTTGAAAACCCGTTTGCTATGGAATCAGCTGAATCTTCTTCAAGCTTACGAGAACCATCTAACTCGCATACGTTTAACCAACGGTATCCTTCTACTCTGAAGTGGACAAAAGACCACCCAATTGAACAAGTTATTGGTGAACCTTCAAGGCAAATTCAGACGAGATGCCAACTTGCCACCGATTGCGACTTATGCATTTACCTTTGCTCAATTAGCAATATCGAGCCAAAGAACATTCGCGAGGCAATGGCAGATCCCGCATGGATAGAAGCAATGCAGGAGGAACTTCTCCAATACCGTCTTCATGACTCTTGGGAAATGGTTCCAAGACCAATTGACATTATCGTCATTGATCTTAAATGGTTATGGAAGAACAAACGGGATGAAGAAATGACTGTAATTCGCAACAAAGCTCGTCTTGTGGCCAAAGGCTACAGACAAGAGGAAGGGATAGACTTTGAAGAGTCATTCGCGCCGGTAGCTAGACTTGAAGCAGTCAGGATATTCTTGGCCTATGCAGCTCACAAAAACATCACGGTTTATCAGATGGACATTAAGACCGCGTTCTTGAATGGAACTCTGAAAGAAGAAGTGTACGTGAGTCAGCCAGAAGGCTTCATAGACATGGAACATCCAGACTACGTCTACAAACTCAAAAAGGCAATCTATGGTTTGAAACAAGCTCCGAGAGCGTGGTATGACGAACTGTCCTATTTCCTTATCCAAAACAATTTCACCAAAGGAACAGTTGATCCTACCTTTTTTACTCAAAAATGCAAAAACGACATTTTGATTGTTCAGATTTATGTGGACGACATCATCTTTGGGTCCACTAATCCGAATCTTTCAAAACATTTTGAAAATCTCATGAAAAGCAAATTTGAAATGTCCATGATGGGGGAACTAAAATTCTTTCTTGGTTTACAAATACATCAGTCCCCTCGTGGAATTTTTATAAATCAAGCTATATACACAACTGAGATTTTGAAAAATCATGGTATGGATAATTGTGACTCGGTCGGAACACCAATGGTAACTTCACCAAAAATTGGAGCCGATTTGTTTGGGAAACCTATTGATCCGAAGAAATATCGGAGCATGATTGGTTCTCTCATGTATCTCACTGCTAGTCGACCAGATATTCATTTTGTTGTTTGCTTATTAGCACGGTTTCAGGCTAAGCCTACCGAACTGCACCTCAAAGAGGTTAAACGGATCTTTCGGTACCTGAAGACATCCATTCACATGGGACTTTTGTATCCGAAGGAATCCGGATTTGATCTAATTGCCTTTTCAGATGCGGACCACGCAGGTGATCAAGTTACAGCAAAAAGTACATCCGGAGGAGCACAATTTTTGGGTGAAAAGTTAGTAAGCTGGTCTTCAAAGAAACAAGATTGCACTGCACTATCAACCGCTGAAGCTGAGTATGTGTCTCTATCTGCGTGTTGTGCTCAAGTTCTATGGATGAGAACACAACTCACAGATTATGGCTTTACTTTCGATAAAATACCTATGTATTGTGACTCGAAAAGTGCCATAGCCATATCATGCAATCCTGTTCATCACTCAAAGACTAAGCATATCAGAGTCCGCTATCATTTCATCAAAGAGTACGTCAAAAATGGTACTGTTGAATTATTCTTCGTGAAGACAGATTACAAACTCGCCGATCTATTAACAAAAGCCCTTCCAAAAGAAAGGTTTGAGTATTTAGTTCGACGAATTGGAATGCGAAGCCTAACCCTTGAGGAGTTAGAACGTCTTCTCGATTCTTCTTGAAAATGATTTTCCAAAAAGCTTCGCTGTAAATATTTTTGAAAAACAAAATACAAAATTTGAAAAACCAACAAAAGCAAAATATAAAAATATAAAACTTTCAAAAATACAAAAACAATAGAAAATCAAAAAATCCAAAAATATTCTTCTACGACATGTCTCTTGTATAATCGATATTCTGTACGTATCTAGAAATGTCATTCAACAATGATACGGGCATGTACAGATGCTTGAGCGAGAGTTCTTTATATGTTTTCTAAAACATGTCGTTTCTCAAAATTTCTTCAATAATGGCTTTCGTATACATCAGTACGAAACCCGGACTGAAATGATGACTTTTGATTATTTTCAAATCAAAACTCGTGCTTTGATCGAAAAATGAGGTGTACGCTTCAGTGCACTACATTTAAAAATGGTGAGAAATCATCATCATCTTGAGCACCTTTTCAAGATTGTTCAAAAAGATTTTCAAAATCTTTCAAATAGTTTGTGCTCAAGATAACTCTCTCTAAAACCATTTAATTGTTTATGCTTTATTAAAGGGGGAGTATAAAACAAAAATGTTCCAAATTCATGCTTAAATCAAATCCGTTTGTCTCCCCACAAATTTCTAAAATGTTGTTTAATCCGTTGATATCAAAAATATCACGTATATGCTATTTTTGAGGGGGAGGAGACGTGATTAAAATGTGATCAAAAATGTTTAATGATCGTGGTTTGAATCTCATAATGAGCTCGACTCAGACGGAACCAATGAATTGACGAGGAATCATGTACCATCTCGAGAAACTTTCTATGGACTTGACCAGGACGGGTAATAATTTCAAGCTAGTTCGCTAGTGATGTAAACGTGTCTCGAATCGGTCTAGTTCATTTGAAGTCGATCAATTCAAAACGTGCGAACTCTACCCTCTATGTGCAGATTTCTGTCAAAACATATAAGCACATGTGAAGGGGGAGTATTTCTGAAAATACAAAACTCACGGAGTGTTTCAAACATGTTTTCTATCATAAACATTCTGAGAGATTTTCAAGAAAAATGGTTTTATGGCAACAATAGGACAGTCATGGAGTTATAAGGTGACTAAGGATAGGAAATTCGTCCTATGATCCGCCAGAGCCGGAGGGATCTACCCAAGGACAATACCCATAGTTAGTACATGTCCTTAGGTATGATTGAAAAAAGGAGTAATGTGAGAAAGGAGAAAGAAGGGGTTGAAGAATTAAAAAGAAATGTAATGAAAAAGGGTGAAAAGAAATAGCCCTCCATATTCAACCTTAGGGCAGAAACCAGGTTCAATACATATGCTACTGGTTGTCACTACATGACACTGGTATTGAAGACCAAGACGTCATGGACCTAGTGACGCACTGCACTAAACCTTCTAGCCACTCAATTCCTCTTAAAAGGATTTGTTTCATTCTCACTGGGAACCCTACATAATCTATTGAATTTCTCTTAGAGATCGTTGATATTGAAGAAGGAGACCCTCTCCCTAGTCTCCGCTCAGGAAAACCAAAATGCACTAATTGAGTCTAGAGCCACGAGATTCATCAAAAGATATCATAGGAACACTTGACATGACATCGCTTGTTGTTCATCAATAAGGACAGAAGTGATATATTCTAGAGTCCTACGCAGATCTTAGCAATCTGCCAGAACATTTATGAGAAGTTTCACGACTGTGATTCTTCAGTGATTGAATGGAAACTCCTGCCAGGGTCAACATCAAGCAGCCCTGACAGCAGGTCACTTCGGTAATTCCGTGGATTACGCTTAGTGTGTCTCAAACGGTCTACAGTCGTGGGGTGATGCTTCGGTGTACCTCAGCGACTCATCTGAACTGTAGATGTACTTCGGTATATCCAGTTCAGGAACGGCCTCTGTGAGAATTAGAGACGTGTTTTCACACTATGCTGTTAACACCCTCGAAATTCAAACTTGTAAGTGCCGGAATCCGCTTATTACTAACCTGTTTTATGTTTTCTTCTTATGGAAGCTCCGGAGCGGATGGATCGTGAAGACTCGCCACATGCTCATACCAACAACACATGAAAGTTCTCATCAAAATCCAAGGCAACTCAAAGTTAAAGATGATTCTTCGTCTATGTCAAAGAATCTACAAAGTGTAAAGACTCGAGAACTTCATCATTGGAAACTCAAAGTCAAATAGAAGTGTGAGCATGGTGGAGAAAGACGTGGAGATACCTAACCAACGAAGTTGACAAAGGCAGACAACCACATTATCTGATCACAAAGCATGAAGGAACTAAGAATCAAGACTATTCTATATCTACGCACAAAGTTCAAGCTCGAGAAAAGTAAAGACCAAATCAAGTGGAGCATCATTTGAATGACCACCCCTTAGGGGGAGATTGTTAGCCTTAATAGTTTTATTAGAAGTGATGGTCATTCACGATTAGGAACTTTGTAACGTGTGTTAGATATTGTGATAGAATAGTCAACGGGCTCGTGGATTGGACTAAGCTAAATGGCTAGGCGTTATGATTATGCTAGTAGTTTGAAGCTTAAGTATCCAAAGCCCAATCCATGTCCAACCCACGAAAAGCCCAAGCAAAGCCTTTTAGGGTTTTAAGTTACTTGTACTATAAATACCCCTCAAATGGTCATTTGAGGGGTGTGCTTGAGTGTGTGTGTGTGTGTGTGTTTTTCCTTGAAGCAATATACAACTTATTGTTTTTATCTTTCTTCTCTTTACCTCTCAAAACATACATACGAATTCATATTCAAGTCACCAAGTTCTATTCTTTATCTTTCTATTCTATACGCATAACTGTATAACGTGGGTGTTTGTTATACGTGTTCTTGTTGTGTGATAAGGTATACGTGATAAAGGGGTATAACAATGTAAATAAACAAAGTCAGTTAGTCACATTACATCACATTACACCAAACACATACAACCCAAAACCCTTAACTGTCATTGGGCTTCGGCCTAATATTATATCAAACACACCCTTTAAATCTATTGGCTGCTGAGCCCAATAAGGTATCCAAACGCACCTTTTGTTATTTAATTAACACACAAATATAACACCTTAACACTACTTGCATTTAATACATCTTTAATTACAAAAATAGTTTGGACCTTTACATTTGAAATCATAAGGTGATAGTGTTTACTCTGAGACAAGGTTGTACTACTTCGATACTCATGGTATCGTGATACAAACCGAACCTTATAAACACCACATTTATGGTGTCGCCTTGCCGGACTAATTCTACAAACAAAAATAGGAATATAACACTTACACATAATATCATCTACCTCAAATAAACGAAAAATCCAAACCAAGTAAATATACACGCATCACATCCAATTTAGTCCAGGTTAACCAAGAGAATAAGGAAATCCAAATACCATCCGAGACACATAAAGACCTATTACAGATTTATCTTTACTAAAACGTAACTCGACCACATCGCATCAAAATTAAGCACCTTATTCAAATAACATTAGACCAAGTAAACAACGACAACATCACACAAGCTGGTAGCACAAACAAGGATGACTCGACTCGGTTGAGTTGACCCGACTCACTGAGTTGACTCAACTCAACTGAGTCGAGTTAACTAGGTCTACTAAACAAACAAATACTCTTTTTAAAATGTTTTTACCACACGTTCATAATCAAAATTTTATTAATCTCATTTTAATCATCTACGAAAACTCATATAAATCGGTTTAGAAAAACAAAGGAAACATAAAAGTGAGACTTATATTTTGACATACCATATACAAGGGACAAAGAATCAGAGACGAGGTGAGATGGAGGTGAACATAAAACCACGAACATAACCACGAACCTATTTGTGACCTCGTTGTCACTATCTAAACCCAAAACACATGAACCATGATCTTCAATCTTCTTCATTTGATAGTAGTGGCGCATAGGAGGTTGTGGTGGTGGCAGCGCTTGGTGATGACGACAGAGGGATGGCCAAATGGTGGTTGGTGCGGCAGTGGTAGAGAGAAGGAGGGGCGTGAGGGTGTGGTTGTGATGTAAGAGTGAGAAAACCTTAGATGTTTTCTTTTTATAGAAAATTTAAAACCAAATTGGTAAGGAAATGATACTTGGGGTGGGCGGCGTAAATTTAAGTACAGGGATTCAATTTGTAGTTTTGTAAACTCTTGTAAAATCTATGTTCGGGACTCGTTTGGGTTCAATAACCAACAAATCAATACACGAAAATTATGCAGTTACGTTCAGAATAATTTTTCTAATAAAAACAAGTATTTACACGACTATTTTCTCGTAAATATTATTATAATTAAATCATATTGTTTATTGAGTTTAAGGTTGTGCCAGTACGCGTTGTGTGCGATTTTCACGTTTTGCGAGATAATCTCTCGTTTTCAAGTTCGATGAGTTTAGAAAAGTTCGTAATTGATAAATAAATTTATTTTATTGTAAAAATAAGTCTGGTAAATTGCAGGTTGTTACAATTACATAATTAAAGAAAGTAAGATACAAGTTCAAAATTGAGTAGTGTGAATGTCTTGGTTAGAGACGCTTCATACACTCCTTATAAAAAATCGACCAATTGGGGTTTTTAGAATATTTTCATAAGATGGTTTGTAATTTTATTGTCAATAATTACGAATTACGTTTTTACTTTTATCAACAATTCCAAAAACCGTTTTAAGTCATTTTTGTTCATTACTCCAAAAAACATTCATATGAGGTTTTGGTGAAAATCAATTAAGGTTTTTAGGAAGATGCGAATCCTAAGGGAAATCATTAATTAACATCTAATTTACATAATGAAATAGCAAGAATAATTTAATTAACCTAAACCCATTTGATTTAATTATTGATAAAGAAAAAAACCGTGGAATTATATAAAAAGCTAAAGGGATGATGTAATTTTACTTATGAGGATGATTATCACACTGAGATGAATGATGATGAAACCCTAAAATGAGAAAGAGGTTGATTTTGGTCATTTGTAAGGAGGGAGGGAAAAAATGAGTTGTCTGTGATATTTAAAAACAATAGACTGGCGTCTGTCAAGCCGGTTCTGCCAGATCCTTTTGAAAAGGGATTCGGCCCGTTAAGTCGGATGGATCCAGGAAGACAATAGACAAAAGATTTTGAGCGTTTGGTGTATTGTTTGTTACTAGTTCTTTTAGTTTAAGTGTTTTAAGGTATATTACGAATAGGTAGTTATTGATCCTAAGTAAATGATATATAAAATGAAATGAGAGTTTGTTGTGTTAGTGACTGCTAATATTATGAGAGAGAATTAGACAAAAAAAAAATACTTATATTTCATTGCACAAGGAAATAAAAAGGATTGTGTAAATAAACGACAAGTAGAAATACACAAGAAAAAATAATTCGCCACGAGGGAGTTTGAAACTGGGATAAATGAGCACCACGAGTGTGATTATGATATGATCAAGGCGTAATAAACCATTTTTGCATCGACTTCACCTTTTCTTTTGGAGTGTTTTTGGAGATGAGTGATAATTTGAATAACTGTGTAAATGAATAAGGAAATGGATTAAGAAAATAAAGGATTGATGGAATACTATTCTTAACCATTCGAAAGTGTAGGAATTTGTAAAGAGAAGTTTTTGAAATTTCTGATTTGGTGCAAAAATATTTCATGTTGGAACAACACTTAATGCTAAGACACAATAATACTAAGAAAAACTAAAGAGGTTTAGAAAAGAGATCATGTAGAGATTAACATATATAATAGAAAAAACATACAAACCAACATTTTAACCATAAGAAAATGACAATTTTAAGACACCAACTATAAATGGGAAAAATACCTTTGCAATATTTTCTTGAATGGTTTTTGAGACCCTAGATGCCAAATACTTCATGAGCTTTTAACATACCTATAAAAATTTTCGTAAAGAAGGTTGGTAGCTTTTTAGGTTCTTCTTTGTGCGTTAACTTCATTTTTACTTTAATAGGAGGAAGTTTTGAAGATTCCTAACATAAAGATTTCCATAAAATAGTTTGTTACAATTATTTAATAAAATAACAGTATTGGAAAATATAATGGATATTATCAAAACTATCGTTATCCAAAGTACAAGTTTTATCATATTTGTAAAAATGGGTTTGATGTCAATTTTTACAAAGAATCCTTCTTTTTAGTTTTTAAAACATTCACTGATCGTTTCAAGTTTTTAAAATACAATATACTCAAAAAACGCCGCTTACACGTATTTTAAAAGCTTGAAATGATCATCTTGGCGGAGAAGCCTTCACAACGTTGCTTAAAATTTATCCGGTTCAAAGCTAGATATCGAGTTCTAGTTCAAGGTCGAACCAACCTAACGTCGCTTACACTTTATCTAGTACAAAGCTATATACCGGGTTCCTTTATAATGGAAGAACCACATACCTACAACACCAACTTAACACAACGCATCTGTGACATACTTAAGATGAAGCAACTACAAGAAACACTTTAGTGATCTTGATATGATGATGAAGAATAGCAACACATCTCTTCGAGCTTGCAATTCTTCTATGCAAAATTCGAACCTAGAGAATCACTAAAAGAAAAGCTGCATGGATGATCCTTAGATCTGAGGTTAGAGAGGTAAGAGTATAGAGAGAACATATATATATTAGTGGTGAGAAGAAATGAAGAAATTTCTCACTACTTATAGGCAAAAAGTCCACTGTTCAGCCAGGTCTAGTGGATCCCTTAGAAAAGGTATCCGGCCTGTGTAATCCAAGGGATCCAGCAACTGGGTAAGCCAATCCGGATTTTGGGATATTTTCAGGTTTTGGAAACTTTAGCTCATAGGTACCCAACATGATGTCATGCATGATGTAATGCATATATTAGGTCATGGATTATGGACTTTGGGTCATGGGTACCAAACATGATGTCATGCATGTTGAAAAGATTATGGGCCATGGGTTTTAGATCATAGGTCAAGAATAAGATTATGGGTCATGGGGTTTGGGCAATTTAGTTATATGTTTATTTATCTAGTTTTTAGTTAGCTATGTTTTTCTAAAAATGTAAGTAACAAATGTTACTTTGTAAGTGTTTTATTAAAATAGTTTTGACTTAATATAAATTATTTAACTAGATATATTTTATGGTTTACTTGTTTAGTAAAATGAATCAGGATACTATTGGCTTGAAACTTACGTATTTTGTTTATTAACTTAAAGTGATTTTACGATTGTTATCAACAAAACATAGAAAGATCATAAGATATAAATAAACGTTTTTACGGTTTATTTTTATTAACAGGTTGTATTACTCCCAACGACGTATGATTCGCATGCTTTTGTGCTTTCATGACATTTCCCTTTTTTGAGTATTGACTACATTTTTCCTTGGAAGGGGCCAACTTCTGAGGGAGTCACTTATACCTTATACTAAAAAAAGGATGTGTTTGTGAGTCATACAACTACCAATGTTTTGATATGAACCATTTCTGGGCGTCTAGCACCTGTCAGCAATTTTGCTTTAGTTTTTATATGGCAACCACATTTGGGGTATGAACCATTTTGGGGTGTCTTTCGCCTACCAGCCATTTGGCCTTAGTTTTATTATGGCAACCAGCATTTGGCGTATGAACCATTTTTAAGGTGTCTTGTATCTATCGGCATTTTGCCTTAGTTTTATTATGGCAAGAAACATTTGGTTTATGAACCATTTTTAGGGCGTCTTTCGCCTATCGGCAATTTTGCCTAAAATTTATATGGCAAACACATTTGGGGTATGAACCATCTTCGAACATTGAAAATGTATCTCCAAAGGTCACGAGCCTATCAGAGGGATCATTTGAAAATTATGTTCAGAATAAGATATGGAGAAAATTTATTCCCTTTGTCTATGGGATAGTTATATTTGTCATTCATTCATAATAAGGGATTTAACTTCGGCATTGCATTTAATTTGCAAAGTCTAGCTGCACTAGTTGCTAACAAGAACCATTTTCTAAGATTAATAGCTTTCCAAGTTTGTGGCACCTTCTTCTCGTCCATCTTCTATAGTTTGTACGAGCCGGTCGGGTATGCTTCAACGATGCAGTATGGTCCTTCCCAAGTAGGCCCTAGCTTCCCTTGATTTTCCACTCTGCTTGCTTCTGTTAGGATTTAGTAAATATAGACAGAAGAGTTGGTCACCCCGACTATAGTCTAGCATAAGTTAGCTCGTAGGCTTAACGTTATTCATTAGTATAAGATTAGCCTAAGTAACACTGTGGAAGAAGGACGGGTCTTTACCCACTGTATACATGATCCATAGCCTGCTGGAGGGCGTATTATGTAACTACATAAGCCCTCTCCCACCAAGGGAGAGGGTTGGATGTTCATTGCAATATAATATTTCACATTTCATTTTCTCTCTCTAGCATCCCATTTTCTCTCATATCTTTCTCTCTCTACAAGTCGACTTGTACATCAAATCCAAATGGTGTTAAGATATCAATAATCTTACAATTGGTATCAGAGCCCATGCTTTGCTTAGCTAGGATGTATGTGTGTTTTCTTGGTTGGTTTAGATTAAAAAGTTGGTTTTGGAAGGTTTTTGGTCTTTTTATTCGCTCTCTTTAATTCTCACATTTGTGGTGTTAAATTAAGTGTTATTAGGGTAGTTATAACCTTCTAGGATCAAGTTATGCAAAAGAAACCAAGCAAAAATGTTCAAAAGGATCAAGTTTTTCAAAGTTGCGGTTTGACCCTCGGAGTGGTTTCTTGGTTGCGATTTGAGGTCTGCGATTTGATAGTGACATTTTTGTATCTTGTGGTTTGACTCTGCGGTTTAAGAGTGTTAGATTAGTCCGGTGGCAGTTATGGTTTGACACTTATGCGGTTTGACAACTGCGATTTGACACGTTGTGATTTGCGTCACTGTGTTTTGAGGTTTGCGATTTGGTCTTGCGGTTTGATACCTGCGGTTTGATGTTGTGATTTGAGATTGTGTTTTGACGATTGCGTTTTGGGTTTTTGCGGTTTGAGAATTGCGATTTGATAACAATTGCGATTTGAGATACTACGATTTGAGGGGTTGCGATTTGAGAATTTGAAGATAAATCTTGAGTTTTGTCTTGGACACACCTTGCCCAAATTTTTCTTGGACTGCAATTTGATTCAAACTTTGCCAAATCACAATTAAACGACAATTTACTTAATACTAACATATCAGTGTCACTTTTAACATACAATCACTAATCATTGAATCAATCCAACTATTATCATAACACGTTCAAGTTAACACTATTTCACGGTCTCTTACAGATGTTGTTAAATTCCATAAACGTCAACATCATGCCTAAAACTCCAGATTCAGTGATATCTGAGGAACTGAAATTGCACGACGTTGTGGATGACAAAAAGATTCCTACATATGCAGAACGGTTAAACATGATTGAGTCGGCTAATGATAATGTGAGATCTTCGTGCTTAAATTCATCAGGGAGAGAATTGCACCATTTACAGCAACTGCAAGATTGTGCAAAGGATAGTTGCATTGAACCTTTTCGATAACTTCATTCACACCTCACAGTACTTTTAGAGGGAACTGGATTCAAGACAGGATTCGTACGAGCATTTAAGACGTTTTTCGGTCAAGATGTACAGACTTTCACGGGCATATTGTTCTTGAACTTAGAGCAACTTGAACAACTACTTGACAAAGAAATTTTCAAGAAGCCGGATCCAAGGCTGTACTTCAGGTAATCAACAAACAATTTCAGTCATTCGTCAATGGTGAATACGGTTGGGATTATGAAGATGATATGACAGAAATGTGCTTTGCTAGTCACACTGGAATGGAAGTTGATGTGTTCAGAGAAACCTTAATCCAACACATGGATAATGTTAAGAAGTACATTGAGGAAAGAGCAAAGCACACACTTAAGTATGATGACATGGTTAATGAACGTCGGGTGCAATCAAGAGATAGTAGTGTTGGGTCGGGTAAAGCATTGGATGATGGATCAATTGTCACTGAATGCAGAGGACCAGGGAATGATAAGCTTAACACAACCAACGGTTCAGTGACTATTGTTACACAAGATGTGGATGAAGATATCAGACGGATAAATGAACAGGTGTCACGTGCTGAGGTCCACTTAATTGTTCAACATAATGCATCTGCTAATATACTTGTACAAACTAATCAAGATATTGAACATGATTTTAACATATGTTCTTTGGTTGAAGGTGAGGCTAATTATTTCAAAACAAATGACATAGTTGATAAAGAAGCGTTTAATGAACTTTCAAACAAATTCTCAAACTTTAAAAACATTGCATTTCACTTGAATTTGCAATACAAAGAAAGGAAGAAAGTTTTCAAACTAATAAACCATGTAAAAATCCAAAATTTCAAGAATTTCACGAATTTTTTGAAATAAACGAGTCAAAAGCTCAGCTTCAAGCCCAAAAACTTGACAATCAACAATTTGAAGAAACATGTTTCTGATATGAATGAGAAAAGTAATTTAGTCGGAACTAACCAGGACATTGATGCAAATAAGACAAGAAATATTGAACTGTCAATTTATGTGGCTAAATTACTTAAGGAAATGAGACTTTGAAAATGCATAAAAAAGACCTAGGTGACTCAATCAAAGAAATCAGGACTAAAACTGTAGAACAAACAACATCTTTGATGGTCAAAATTGATGAACTCAAAGCTCATCTTCAGGATAAGGGTTTCACTATCACAGCATTAAAGAATGAACTGAGAAAAAACTGTCAGGAATAGTGTGAATACTAAGTTTGCAAAACCATCAATCTTGGGGAAACCAGTTTTAAATCCCAATATAAACCAATCAGTAGTTAGACAACCAAATGCGTTTAGACCTGAATGACCAAAATCTTCAAAAACAATCTAAAAGTAAATGCTCGTGCTAAAGTTCAACCTTCTAAGACTAGGAATAAGAAAAAGTCTTCCACTGCGCATAAGAAGCCTCACAAACATAATTCTTCTCCTAGGAGAACACTTACTGATAAAGCCTTAGAAACTAGGAATAAGGATAAGTCTTCCACTGTACCTAAGAAGTCAAACACTCCTAGATCCTGCCTTAAGTGGATACCGACTGGTAGAACTTTTAAGAATATTGGACTTATATGGATACCCACCAGCAAGTTGACCACCGATGGCACAACCATGGTTGATTGTGAAACTACCAAGAGTTTGGATATTGTTGTCACTAACCCAAATAAATGCAAACATACTTGTAATGTTAGTGCAGGTAGTCCTCACTCAATTAAAGGTACATTGATCAATTCTATCAACAAAAGACTCAAGGTATGGGTGCCTAAAGAACAGATGTCTCCTGGTTCAGGAGCTCAGGAATGTCAGATATGATGTACATGTACTATGACTCCTGAACACTTCAGCTTAGGACTCACTCTTTAACAAACTACCTATGAGCGTATATACACCACTGTTATACTCTAAATTGTTTTCCACATTGTACATATCTTAATCCTTAAAAATCCATAAAAATTTGAAAAATTGAAAAATATCAAAAATAGTTTGTCAAGGAATGTCTTTTGGTATCAATAACATCCACGGTCTTAGAAATTTCATTCAATAATGACACGGGTCTTTAGATGAAGTTCGAACAGAAGTTCAAAATGTTTTTTTTTTTCAAAATATGCCTATATGGGTTGCTACCATTTCTAGGTAGCAATCCAGATTTCCAATATGTGGGAAGCATGTCGCCAAAAAGTCAGTTGTTCCTATACAAATATCTTTTCAGTCTATGATTCTTCAGAAAAGTATTTGTTTTTCACATGGTTATTAAAGGGTGTTGTTAAATCAATTGGTCTCAAGTGTGCATAAATTTTTCATACTCAATCAATGACTGCAGTTGTTGACGTTGTACTTGAGGTCATTGATTAAGGGGAGAGTTGATTTTCTAATTTTATGACATCTGACGATTGGCTTCAACTCATTAAATATTATCCTGGCTTTCGTATTTGAGCAGGTGTCAATCTTGCATCAAATTCTATATGGTCTCATGTGTCGATTATGTGTTAAGATAGGGACTTGTTTGCTACTTGCTAATTGTTTCCTAGATTTTCATATTGAGGTCCATTCGTGCCTATATTTAATCTTGATTTGCTCCCTAGTGTCTCTCGTATTTCTAAGTGTTCAAAAAATGAAAAAAGATGGGCCAAATTAGATTAAACATAATACTTATAAACCTAATGAAATGTGAGGGGTTAAAGTTGCCAATACATGAAACTGTTAAAGAAAATAGGATTGCGTTTTGATAAGTAGAGGGGCCAATTCTGTCATTCCTTGAAACTTGAACCTTAGTGTATAAATGGGATTGCGGTTTTTTTGGTCAAACTTTTACAAGTTTAGTCAAACTCACAACCTATCTTTCTCTCGTTCATAGTTGCGGTTTGATCCTTCTTTGACAGTTTGTGTGCATCTATCCTTGGTGTGATTGGTTTTTTATGCTCCATATCAGATTACGAATCATATGTTGAAACCTCATGATCCTAAAACTTGTTCATTGATTGTATTGATTAGGTTTTCAAGTCGATTCACGATCTATTCATAGGTTTGTGTATCGTTCTGTGTTTAATCGTTGGGTATAGTCTCGTTTTGTAGGACCTTATTTTTACATCAACCTTACGCGTATATCCACGTTACCACAAGATGAACACGTTAAACACAAACTATAAGATATGCGTAGAGATGAAGAAAAGAAAGGAAAGATGGTGACTTGATGTTATAAAACTGTGTATGTGTAGAGAGAAAGATGAAAACAATAAGATGTTTATTTCAAAGAAAAACACACACAAAACACACTCAAGCACACCCCTCAAATGACCATTTGAGGGGTATTTATACTTCCTTACATATGCCCTAATGGGCTTTGGGATGGGCTTGGATTGGACATGGATTGGATGACAACTTATACAAGGCTAGGTTAACATAACATTTAGCCATTTAGCTTAGCCCAATCCATGAGCCCGTCGACTATTCTAGCACGATATCTAACACACGTTACAAAGTTCCTAAATGTGAATGACCATCACTTCTAATAAAAATGTTACGGCTAACAATCTCCCCCTAAGGGGTGGTCATTCAAAAGATGCTCCACTTGATTAGGTCTTTACTTTCCTTGAGCTTGAACTTTGCATGTAGATATAGAATAGTCTTGATTCTTTGTTCCTTCATGCTTTGTGATCAATTAATGTGGTTGTCTGCCGTTGTCAACTTCGTTGGTTAGGTGTCTCCACGTCTTTCTCCACCATGCTCACACTTCTATATGACTTTTAATTGCCA
The DNA here is from genome assembly GCA_019973895.1 of Chrysanthemum seticuspe. Lineage (NCBI taxonomy): Eukaryota > Viridiplantae > Streptophyta > Magnoliopsida > Asterales > Asteraceae > Chrysanthemum > Chrysanthemum seticuspe. The sequence continues at coordinate 26,777,810 of BPTQ01000003.1, forward strand.
ATGATGTAGTTCTCGAGTCTTTATACTCTGTAGATTCTTTGATATTGACGAAGAATCATCTTTAATTTTGTGTTGCCTTTGATTTTGATGAGAACTTTCATGTGTTGTTGGTATGAACATGTGGAGAATCTGCACGATCTCTTCCTTCCGCGAGCATCCATAAGAAGAAAACATAAAACATGGGTTAGAAATAATCCAGTGCTTACAAAGGCCGTTCCTGAACTGGAGTCCCACAAGTGAGATAACGCGATGTACCGAAGTACACCTACAGTTCAGGTGAATCGTTGAGGTACACCGAAGTATCACCCCGCGACTGTAGACCGTTTGAGACACACTAAGCGTAATCCACGGGGAGTTACCGAAGTGACCTACTGTCAGGGCTGCTTGATGTTGACCCTGGCAGGAGTTTCCGTTCAATCATTGAAGATCACAGATGTGAAACTTCTCGTAAATGTTCTGGCAGATTGCTAAGATCTTCGTAGGACTCTAGAATATATCACTTGTGTCCTTATTGGTGAACAGCAAGCGATGTCATGTCAAGTGTTCCTATGAGATCTTTTTGTGAATCTCGTGGCTCTAGACTCAATGGTGCATTTTGGTTTTCCTGAGCGGAGACTAGGGAGAGGGTCTCCTTCATCAATACCAACGATCTCTAAGAGAAAGCCGATAGTTTACGTAGGGTTCCCAGTGAGAAAGAAACAAATCCTTTTAAGAGGAATTGAGTGGCTAGAAGGTTAGGTGCAGTGCGTCACTGGGTCCATGACGTCTTTGTCTTCAATACCAGTGTCATCTAAGTGACAACCAGTAGCAGATGAATTGAACCCGGTTTCTGCCCTAAGGTTGATTATGGAGGGCTATTTCTTTTCACCCTTTTTCATTACATTTCTTTTTAATTCTTCAACCTCTTCTTTCTCCTTTCTCACATTACTCCTTTTTTCAATCATACCTAAGGACTTCTAATACTAACTATGGTATTGTCCTTGGGTAGAGCCCTCCAGATCTGGCGGATCATAGGACGGATTTCCTATCCTTAGTCACCTTATAACTCCATGACTGTCCCATGTTGCCATAAAACCATTTTTCTTGAAAATCTCTCAGAGTGTTTATGATTGAAAACATGTTTGAAACACTCCGAGAGTTTTATATTTTCCGAAACACTCCCCCTTCACATGTGATTATATTGTTTTAACTTAAATCTGCATAGAGAGGGTAGAGTTCACACTTTTTGAATTGATCGACTTTAAATGAACAAGACCGATTCGAGACAAATTTACATCACTAGAGAACTAGCTTGAAATTATTACCCGTCCTGGTCAAGTCCATAGAAAGTTTCTCGAGATGGTACATGATTCCTCGTCAATTGAATGGTTTTAACTGAGTCGAGCTCATTATGAGATTCAAGCAACGATCATTAACCTTTTTGATCACATTTTAATCACGTCTCCTCCCCCTCAAAAATAGCATATTCGTGATATTTTGATATCAACGGATTAAACAACATTTTTAGAAACTTGTGGGAAGACAAACGGATTTGATTTAAGCATAAATTTGGAACATTTTGGTTTTATACTCCCCCTTTAATAAAGCATAATCAATTAAAGGGTTTTAGAGAGAGTTATCTTGAGCATAAAATATTTTGAAAGATTTTAAAAAACTTTTTGAACAATCTTGAAAAACGTGCTCAAGATGATGATGATTTCTCACCAGTTTTAAATGTAGTGCACTGAAGCGTACACTTGATTTTTTCTTTAAAAACACGAGTTTTGATCTAAAAATAATCAAAAGTCATCATTGTTTTCAAAAACACGAGTTTTGAGCCATTTTTGAAGAAATTTATGAGAAACGACATGTTTTTGAAAACATTTAAATAACTCTCGTTCAAGCATCTGTACATGTCCGTATCATTGTTGAATGACATTTCTGGAGACGTGCAGAATATCGATTATACGAGAGACATGTCGCGAGGAGAATATTTTTGGATTTTTGATTTTCTATTGTTTTTGTATTTTTTTGAAAGTTTTATATTTTTATATTTTGCTTTTGTTGGTTTTTCAAATTTTGTATTTTGTTTTTCAAAAATATTTACAGCGAAGCTTTTTGGAAAATCATTTTCAAGAAGATTCGAGAAGACATTCTAACTCCTCAGGGGTTAGGCTTCGCATTCCAATTCGTCGAACTAAATCGTCAAAGCTTTCTTTTGGAAGGGCTTTAGTAAATAGATCGGCGAGTTGGTAATTTGTCTTCACAAAAAATAATTCAATAGTTCCTTCTTCCACGTGTTCTTTTATGAAGTGATAGCGTACTCTGATATGCTTGGCCTTTGATTGATGAACAGGATTGCATGAGATGGCTATGGCACTTTTCGAGTCACAATAGAACTTGAGCACAACACGCAGATAGAGATACATACTCGGCTTCAGCGGTTGCAAGTGCAGTGCAATCTTGTTTCTTTGAAGACCAGCTTACTAACTTTTCACCCAAAAATTGTGCTCCTCCGGATGTACTTTTTGTTGTAACTTGGTCACCTGCGTGGTCCGCATCTGAAAAGACAATTAGATCAAATTCGGATTCCTTCAGATACCAAAGTCCCATGTGAATGGATGTCTTCAGGTACCGAAAGATCCTTTTAACCTCTTTGAGGTGCAGTTCGGTAGGCTTTGCCTGAAAACCGTGCTAATAAGCAAACAGCAAAATGAATATCGGGTCGACTAGCAGTAAGGTACATGAGAGAACCAATCATGCTCTGATATTTCTTCGGATCGATAGGTTTCCCAAACAAATCGGCTCCAATTTTTGGTGATGTAACCATTGGTGTACCAACCGAATCACAATTATCCATACCATTATTTTTCAAAATCTCGGTTGTATATTTAGCTTGATTAATAAAAATTCCACGTGGGCATTGATGTATTTGTAAACCAAGAAAAAAATTTAGTTCCCCCATCATGGACATTTCAAATTTGCTTTTCATGAGATTTTCAAAATGTTTTGAAAGATTCGGATTAGTGGACCCAAAAATGATGTCGTCCACATAAATCTGAACAATCAAAATGTCATTTTTGCATTTTTGTGTAAACAAGGTAGGATCAACAGTTCCTTTTGTGAAATTGTTTAGGATAAGGAAAGAAGAAAGTTCGTCATACCATGCTCTCGGAGCTTGCTTTAAACCATAGATTTCCTTTTTGAGTTTGTAGACGTAGTCTGGATGTTCCATGTCTATGAAGCCTTATGGCTGACTCACGTACACTTCTTCTTTCAGAGTTCCATTTAAGAATGCGGTCTTAATATCCATCTGATAAACCGTGATGTTTTTGTGAGCTGCATAGGTTAAGCATATCCTGACTGTCTCAAGTCTGGCAACCGGCGCGAATGACTCTTCAAAGTCTATCCCTTCTTCATGTCTGTATCCTTTGGCCACAAGACGAGCTTTGTTGCGAATTACAGTCATTTCTTCATCCCTTTTGTTCTTCCATAACCATTTGAGATCAATGACGCGAATGTCAATTGGTCTTGGAACCATATCCCAAGAGTCATGTAGATGGTATTGGAGAAGTTCCTCCTGCATTGCTTCTATCCATGCGGGTTCTGCCATTGCCTCGCGAATGTTCTTTGGCTCTATATTGCTAATTGAGCAAAGGTAAATGCATAAGTCGCAATCGGTGGCAAGTTGGCGTCTCGTCTGAATTGGTCGTGAAGGTTCACCAATAACTTGTTCAATTGGATGGTCTTTGGCCCACTTCAGAGTAGAAGGATACCGTTGGTTAAACGTATGCGAGTTAGATGGTTCTCGTAAGCTTGAAGATGATTCAGCTGATTCCGTAGCAAACGGGTTTTCAAATAAGTCTTCATCTAACGTTGCATCATTCTGGTTTTGAGTAGGTTCTTCTTGAAATGATATGTTTCGGTTTTGCTCATCAACTGCTGGTAAAACTGTTTGAAGAATTGGAGTTGCTAGAGTAGATGTAGATGATGTTGATGGAGTTGGTGCATTGGTTTCGACCATTGTAGATGCATCTTCTTTTGGTAGTGGTAGATGATGTTGAGCGGGTGCAGCGGAATGATGGTTTGATGCATTTGTCGAGGTTCCACCATAGTATTCATCGAACATTAACTCAAAGAAATTCTCCCATTCTTGTTCATGAGGTGTGTCAGCAAAAGTTGATGGAGCTCTTTGTTGTACGAGTCCTGAACTGATGTATCCAGAAGTCTGCGGGTTTAGTGCGGGTTCTAGAGCGAGTCTCTCAGAAGCCGTTGGTGAAAGTTCATCAAAATTCACATTCATCGTCTCCATTATCATGCTAGTTCTTCTGTTATACACCCTGAATGCCCTCGAGTTTTCTGAGTATCCAATGAAGATTCCAATATCACCTTTAGCTTTCAGTTTTCCTAGATCTTCTTTGTCGTTTGTTGGATAGCACAAAGCGCCAAACACGTGAAGGTAAGAGATATCAGGTTTTCTGTTTTTGATTAGCTCATATGAGGTTTTATTGAATCTTGGATGGATTAGGGATCAGTTCTGAGTGAAACAAGCAGTGGCAACAGCATCAGCCCATAGAAATAACGGTGCAATGGAATAAATTAGCATTGTGCGAGCAGCTTCAACAAGAGTATGATTTCTTCTTTCAACTACCCCATTCTGCTGTGGAGTTCTAACAACTGATGTCTGATGAGTGATTCCAACATCTTCAAAATAAGTTCTTAACTCCTAATTTGTGAATTTTGTGCCGTTGTCTGTTCTTACAACCCTTACTGGAGTGAATACTTTTCAGGAAGGTGATGATGATGCCTGGTGCTTCATCTTTTGATTTCAGAAATCTAACCAATGTATATCTTGAATAATCATCGACGATAACAAGAATATACTTTTTCCCATTAATGCTTTCAACTCTCATTGGGCCACATAATTCCATGTGCAACATATGCAACCTTGCTTCCGAACTAGGTACGGGTTTGGGTTTATATGATGCTATTTTGCTTTTTCCTTCTTCGCATGATGGACATAGGTGATCTTTGGTATATTTGAACTTTGGAAGTCTGTTGACGATGTTTTCTTTGGCTAGTTTGTTTATGGTGTCAAAATTGAGATGGGATAATCTTCTATGCCACAACGAGGACTTTGTTCTAGATGCTCGTGTCATAAGACATATTGGTGATGAAGAGGCCATTTGGTTAATGTCGATAGCAAACATGTTTGTATCACGATTCCCAGTTAAGAGATCAGTGACATCCAAGTTTCTAATGAAGCAAGCATTTTTCCTAAAAGCAACCTCTAAATCTGCATCACAGAACTGCCCGACTGAAAACAAATTGTGTCCCAACCCTTCAACATAGTAAACCCGAGTGATCAAATAATTTCTAAAAGGTAGATCTCCATAACCCATGATAGCTGCTACATGATCATTTCCAAATCGTACGGTTCCTATGAATTTCCAGACGAAATTGATCAGCAGCTTCAGATTCCCGGTCATGTGCTTGGAGCAACCCGAGTCGACGATCCAAAGACATATTTCGATAACCTGCCAAGAACAGAAGAAGAAGATTTTGGAAACCATTTTGATTTTGGTTCCTTTGGGTTAGAGGTAAAATCCTGATCACACTCATAGAAGTAATCTACTGGGAAGACAGGTTCATCACTCATTCTACCATTCTGGAGTGTGAAGGTTCTACCCGTTGGTTTCCAAATGTCATCCCTAAAGTAAGGACTATGCTTCCTATCAGTAGTGTAAGACCTAAATCTTGCAACTAGTCTTCCTATGGGTTTAGCATAAGTTCTTTTAGGAAGGTTCTTCTGAACAGGCGTAACAATCTCATTCTTAGAAACACAATCATCATGAATATTAGTTAAAGATTTCTTGCAAGTTAAACAAAGAGATTTAACACATTCATTAGACATAGCAAGTTTCATTCGCTCATTACATTCAGATGAAATGTCTTTCTTATTATAAAGCGGTAAATTACTAGGGTGTTCTTCTACTTTCTTCTCTTTATTCAAGCTACTTCTCTTAGAGGCAGGCGAGACTCTATTGTTCCTTGTATTGCTCTTAGGCTTTAGTCTGCTGCTCCTAGATGTTCTTTCTAGTCCTGTAGATGGTAAGGCACACATATTAGGATTCACTTTGTTATCAAGAGAAGTGGTTTCGGCTTTCCTAGTCTCTTTAGAGTGCTTGCTTAAACTTATGTCGTTTGTTCCATATGGTTTAGATGTGGAGGCAGACGCATTAGTGGTACTCATCTTAAAAAGGCCAGGTGCTAAAACTTTTGGTGTCTCGATAACCGCTTTTCTTTTTTCAACATTTTGTTTAGGCAAGGCAGGTGGAGTGACTGATTTTGATAAATCATTTTTCTCATTGACTTTTGGAGGAGGCAGAGAAACAGACATTTTTGGTTTGTAAACCGGTTTGGGAACATTTGCTTTCTCCTTAGTCAATGGTTTTGTAATCTCAGTATCCATTGTCTTTCCTTTTTGACATTCCAGTTGAGCCCTCAAAAGATCATTTTTTGCTTTCATGTCATTGTAGGCACGCTCATACGATAGTTTGTCATACTTGCATTCCTCAGTTTTTCGATCAAGTTGTTTAAAATATGATACATTTCTTTTTCAAGTTTTTCAAGAGCTTTTTCATATTTTGAAACAATTTCGGAGGTCTCAGACTGGAGTCTTTCATGATCTTCAACAGAATATGTTTGTAAAATAATGGACATAATATCAGTAGTCAGAACATCTTCGAAGAGAGAATCATTTAAATTTTCCAAAACTTTGATGTGTTCAACACTTTCATTAGCTTGCTTTACCAGGGATTTATGGTCCTTGACAAAGTCAGCTATTTCTTTCAAAAAGGCTTGTTCAAAATGAATTACCCTTGAGTTGATGTTATTCAGCTGAGGGGCAATTTCAGTTTCAAAAAACTTTTTAATTTCATTATCAAAACTAGAAAACCAGATGTTAGTTGTAATATGGGTTTTAGTTTTAACGGTCTCTTGAAGTCCCGCAATTCTAGTTTTCACATTGTCTAAAATACTTCACGCATCACTTGTGTTAAAAGGATTGTTTGAAGACATTTGTTCAATGTTCGAACGAGATTTTGAGACAACAACTGGTTTTGAAACTGATTTTGAAACTGGTGTTGACACTTTGTTTGAAACACTTGGTGTGATGGAAAACTTTGAATTTTCTTTTTGTGTAACAAAAGTAATTCCAGAAATTTTGTTCCATTTGTTGTAGTCGATTGGTTTAATTTCCGGATGATTTTGTTTCATTTTTTATCTACTCTCCTCAGATAGTTCTAATGTTTCAAGAGAATCATGAACAATTATGGGTTCATGCAAAGGTTTTCCATTGTTCAACACATTCCGTTCTTTCTGAGCTTTCTTGAGGAAACAAGGAGGTTTGTTACCAGGGCCATTTTTTGTGTTGTATGAAAATACGGATTTGTTTGATTAATCAGCATATTGGTTGATTTAGCTGAATGACCCGTTGTAACAAGCAAATTTTCCAATTTTTTAAGTTTTTCATCTTTATCAAGAATTTCATCAAGGCGAGAATCTTCTCGTTTTGAAAACTCAGTAATCAACTTTTCTTCTCTTTTTCAAGATTAGAAAACATTGTTTTTTGTTTAGAAAGTTGGTCATTTAGATCAGAAATTTCCTTGTTTAAAGATTTTATTTTCAAGTTCAAATTCACATCAAGTGTGTTATGCTTGATTTGTAATTCTTGTTCTTTTAAAACGGAATTTCGATAACCAATTTCTAATTCTGACTCTTTGTTTTTGTGAAATTCAAAAGCTTTTGCGTTCTCCTTGTAACTCTCAAGCTCAGCGGTCAATTTATCATTCGCGGTCTTAACATCGCGATTGACCTTTTTTACTTTATCAATTTCAATTCCACAGTTATTGATTAATGTTTCAAATAATGCACGTGTTTCCTCATCAGTCTCGGTATTTTGTGCCACACAGTCTCCATTAGGATCCACATCTGGATTTTTAAAGATAATATTGCTACTACTCGGATTGTCCAGGTATGTATCATAAGTAGTTGTTGGTGTCACAGAATGTTGTTCGTCATGAGTAAACACATCAAATATGACATTGTTATAGCATGGATCAATGATTGGTACCTCAGATACTGCATTGGCGTCATAGACAGGAGGTGCGTCAGAGTCAGTGTCGTACTTAGTCTCCTGAAGATTTGCCATGAAGATGCAGTTCGCATTGATTTCCTCTATGTCTTCCAAATCATCCATAATAGCGAAAAAGTCATGTTCCTCAGCACACAACTGCATTCCTGATTCTGCCTTTTGTGCTAACAGCATAGCTTTTTGAAGATATGCAACATTCGTCTTTTTCGGCTTAGTAGGACAATTCCTTGCCATGTGACCCACTCCTTGACAGTTGTAACACTTAACCTGATTACCCTGATTCACATTTCCATAATTCCCAACGACTGGAGCTGCAACATTCCCATTCTGATTACCCACTGCTCTATTCCCAACATTCTGACCCATCCGATTTCCAACATTCGGACCCAACTGATTACCCTGATACGGAACCGCCTGATTACCTATGTGAAATCCAGTAGCATATCCCTGTTGATTCCCAACAACTCCAACCATTTGTCCTTGATTACCCATATTCAAACCCGGCTGTGCAATTTTCCTGTTGCGAGTGTTTGATGAAATCCTTTGGTTGTTATTAGTTGGTGTGGAATAGCGACTTCTGAATGCTTTACCCAAAAATGAAAATGCATGTGACAAAGCCTCTGCTTGTTCAGTTTCAGGATCGGTGATTCCTTGTTCTTGGTATTGTGGATACTGTTGTTGTTGAATGACTTGTTGTTCTGGTGGATAGAATTGTTGTTGAGGGAAAACAGTTTGTGGTTGTGGAATGTATTGCTGCAAGTTGTTTTTAGTGGAAGATGATGAAGCTTGTTGTTGTGTATTCACTGTAGTTTGAGTATTTGGAATTAGTGCCAATGGATCATGATTCTTTGCCAATCTTTCTTTCCTGACTTCATTCACTTCAGTTTGGTTTTGTTTCAAAAAATCGTTGAGTTGATCAAAGTTCACCTGATGTAAGTCTTTTGTTTGGTTGACAATAGTGACATATTGTCCCGATTCTTCTGGAAGATTGTTCAGGAATTTGATGTTACTCACGATAGTTCTGGGTTCCAACTTGTTTCTGATAAGCTCATTCATTAAAGTGCAAAACCTTCCATAGTAGGATTAAATGGGTTCTCCTGGAGTAGATGTAAACTTCTCCCATGCAGTTAGCAGCTTGTTCTCCGTATCTTGTTGACCAATTTATGTTCCATGACAAAGTCGTCTAACACGTTCCCACATATCGAAAGCAGTTTCACAACTGTCTACAGCAGCAAAGATGTCTCTTGGTAAACCCAGTTGGACAATATGAATTGCCATGTCATCTGCTTCGACTTGCTTCTTATCCTCTTCAGTATATTCTGATTCATATTGAGTACGAAAGGATGGTGGGATGAGAGGTGTTGCATCAGCATTTCCAGGGTCTTGGACTTGTCGAGGCTTGAAGGGTCCATTCATAATGGATTGAATCATTAGTTTTCCATTAGGTTTGGTCTTGATGTAGCGGAGCAAACGACTTGTCCATTGAAGATAACCACCTTTTTCCAACATAGGAGGACGGTTTTCGGCACCGGCTGCATGAATGTCTTGTTGAGTTGCCATTGATGAAGGTATTACTGATAAAGTTGATGTAGGATCGATTCAACAATAAAGGAGTTGTGTTTGGTGAAGATTAAGCTCGGTTGTTGTAGTGAAAATTGGGTCTGAAAACTTAAAAACCTCAATAACTTCTTTTCGGAGCATTATTAGGACTTGAAAGTTGACCCAAGTTCATTCGGCGTACCAATCTCCTCGTTCTCACGGTTGTTTTGATGGGTAGAACGCTGAAAACGGAGTTACTGTTCAAAAGTTATAGCCGTTTGAAGTTTTGCTCAAAATCTTACTCGTAAACCTGTTCTTAAGCGTATGAGTCAGTGCTTATGCGTAGGAATGCTTATGCGTAGGATTGCTTATGCGTAAACAGCTTATGCGTAACTCTCCTTAGGCGTAAGATGATGCTTATGCGTAGACCCAGACTTACGCGTAAACTTAAGGTTAAACGTAAGCTTATGCGTAAACTTTATACTTAGAAGTAGAGTACCTTACGCGTAAGATTTAACTTATGCGTAGAGTGCTTACTCGTAAGCTTTCTGCTTAGGCGTAAGATTAGGTTTAAAACCAAAATCCTTCACACTCGTCCAAGCGTGAAAGATATCCACAAGTCGAAGTGTTTTTCAAGCTTATCCAAGCAAGGAAAACACTGAGTAACCGTTGTTGCACGAAGATGGTTCACCAAAAGCTTATGCGTAAACTTCAATTCTTACGCGTAAGAAACTAGGGTTTTGACTTTTTCTTACGCGTAAAAAGAGGGTTTTGACTTTTCTGTACTTGATTTTTCTTACGCGTAAGACTGCCCAGATTTTGCAAAAACGCTACTTTTCACCCAAAAACACGTTTCCAAATGATTTCTTTTGCACAAACTTCTTCCAAAACACTTAATGATCAATAAAAACTACAACTTTAAGCTTAAAAACCACGTAAAAATCAAAACTTTAAGCCAAAAAGCCCACGTTTATAGTAAAAAATGCAACTTTATGTGTAAAGTTCTAGCCAAAAACGTAACACAACACTCCTAAACCATTGTTAGGCGATTGATACCAATTGTAGGACCTTGTTTTTACATCAACCTTACGCGTATATCCACGTTACCATAAGATGAACACATTAAACACAAACTATACGATATGCTTAGAGATGAAGAAAAGAAAGGAAAGATGGTGACTTGATGTTATAAAACCATGTATGTGTAGAGAGAAAGATGAAAACAATAAGATGTTTATTTCAAAGAAAAACACACACAAAACACACTCAAGTACACCCCTCAAATGACCATTTGAGGGGTATTTATACTTCTTTACATATGCCCTAATGGGCTTTGGGATGGGCTTGGATTGGACTTGGATTGGATGACAACTTATACAAGGCTAGCTTAACATAACATTTAGCCATTTAGCTTAGCCCAATCCATGAGCCCGTCGACTATTCTAGCACGATATCTAACACACGTTACAAAGTTCCTAAACTTGAATGACCATCACTTCTAATAAAATTGTTACGGCTAACACGTTTGATGTTTTAATGGCTTGTTTGAGTGTTGAATTAGTCTCCTTTGTTCTGATTGACTTGCCCAAATTGATTTGGTGTTTTTCAATATAGTAGTGACATGTTAGATGAAAATTGGTATGGTTGTTATTGTTAGGTGTTAATTAGGAGTCATATGTTAGATTGAATTATTATGTATTATGGATCGCGATTAGGAGCAGTTTAGATTAGTTTCTTTCTTGCTATTTGTTTCTTTCTTGCTATTTGACACAAATGTTCTTAGTTGCGGTTTAGATAAGGTTTCTTGATTGCGTTTTGAGTATGTGTTCTTGATTGCGGTTTGATACATATTCTTGGTTGAGGTTTGACTCAAATCGCTGTTATTTGCATTTTTGAAGGACATTCTTAGTTGCGATTTGGTAGTGTACATGCTTGATTGTGTTTTGAATGCTCGTTCTAAGTTGGGATTTGACATGCTTGATTGTGATTTGTGGTGTTTTATTGCGTTTTGATAAATTATTGCGATTTGACCAGTCAAAATTTGTTGCGCTATGTATCAAATCGCAATTCCTGCGATTTGAGGTTTGAAGATTATTTTATTATAAAACATAGGACCCACTCTGGCTAAATTTAAAAAATTGCTGCGTTTTGATACTTGCGATTTGGGTTTTTGCGTTTTGACATGTTTTGCGTTTTAACATATTGCGGTTTGATGATTGCTGTTTGGTTGATTGCGATTTGATCACATCTGTGTTTTGATATATGCTGCATTTTGACCATTGGGATTTGACTAGTTGCGATTTTCCCTCTTGCGATTTGTCACTTGATCATTGCGATTTGATAAAACTGAGTTTTGTCTAATTGAAAAATTGATCAAAGTGACTTAATCACGGGATTGTGTTTTGTCTCAGAAGAGTTGACCTCCATTGACTCTAGAGTTGTCCACCCATGTTGACTATATCTACTATTTGTCTTATGTATCCCTCTGTCTTGGTTTTTGCTCGTTTATAACCTAAACATCAAGCTGTAGCTCACATCTAACGTAACCATTCTATATGTACCTTTCTTTGTGGATGTGTTTGTACAGATATAATGGCAGACATTAAGGCACTAGTTGACCAAGCATCTGTTGTCTCACTACCCACTCGCACAGATGACGAGATTTTACCATATGGTGATTGGATTCCAATTGGGAAAAGTAACTGCTATGTGGATGTGGACAAATAACAACCCAATCCTATCTAAAAGATAGTTGTAGATATACTAAAGCATACTAATTTCTTCAGTGCGTTTACTACCTGCAGTTTTGGGACACAATTAAGTGGGATAAGATCACAACGGTCTACAGTTGTCAACTGATGCGCGTTCGAGGTCAAAAGAACTTCCTTTTCTTTGATCAAGTTTTTCAACCACCTAGGCAGTGAACCTAATTGTTGTAGTGTAGTATTGGGTAAGCCTCGGGGATTGATATCATTCTCTAGGGGAATAGGAATGCTAGCAAGAAATGTATTACGCTAAGGTGGGGGTTGAGGATGATTCTTTTTTTATCTTTTTAATGTTTTTTTTATAAAGCTAAGGTAAATATCTCGGGGCAATTGGTTTGGGGGTGTTACTTCTACCGATTACTCTACTTGTCTAATTATCTAATTATACGGGTAGCTTTAGCATCTTGGTTTTCACATACACATCATAAGCACAAGGTTAGGCGTAAGGTTGATGGTTTAGAGAGAGAAAGTGGGAGAGAATGGGAACCTTAGTGAGACAAAGAAAAATGAATTATGAAAGCTCCAACCCTTTGCCTTGGAGGGCAAAGGGTATTTATAGGTACAAACATAGGACGCCTCCTTTAGGCTGTGGATCAGGCATACAGTGGGTAAAGACCCGTCCGTCCTCCACGGTGTTACTAAGTAATCTACTTACTAACCTTAAATGACTACGACTACGAGCTTTCTAAAGTGTATATATACTTGAGGTGACCGACACTTTAACTACTGGATTTACTAAATCCTAACAATCTCCCCCTAATGGAGGTCACCTCAAATTACATTGATTACAAACAGATATTACTTTTGATGTTCTTGGTTTCTTTGATTAATCTCTTTGCTCTGTAGCTCGTAGTCTTTGATTCTTCATGTTCCGTATGTTTTGTTCATTTAAGTGGAGGTCTTTAACTGATCCACGTGATGTTGAGTTTTGAGCCAGTTTTGAGATTATCCGCCACAACAGATCTCTGACTCATCCTTTTGATGTATTGCCATTATGTGATGTTGTGACTTTTGGACTGACATGCTCAAATTTTGGATCATTATATCTTCTCATCAGAGTAGCGGAAGCACTTGTTGATTAAGATATTTGTATCAAAGTAGCAGAAGCATGGATTGATGAATATCAGAACCAGTTGATGAAGATATGCACATATCATGATTTCTTTAGGTGTGAGAGCGATGTGTGAGCATGCGGCAATGGATTGACTTCTCAATTCTGATCAGCTGCAACCGTTGGGGTGTCCCTGCATAAAACAGTTAGCAATAAAATGCACGAAAGTGTCTTTGATCACTTTTGTTGAATTGAGGTGCACGGCCCACGGTTCCCCGTTGATCAGTACAATTACTGTCTGTGATCAGGTATAATTTCGAAGAATTTCCTTGACAGGGTTTCGCAGCTGTTCTAGCTGTTCTCAAACCAGAACGTCTCAAAGAAGACAACACGGAGTGAGTGAACCAGCGAATTAAGATTCACTGATTAATGAAAATGATTTGAAAACAATCGTGTATTGCTTAATAGAAAGTGTTTTGCAATACAACGAAGGTTTTATGGAAAATCAATTATCAATCATAAATACCCTTCAATTTTGAAACATTAATACACAGTCGATGTGCAATGGAAAAGAACTTTTAAGCACAACGACTGATTTTTCAAAGGTATCCGTCAATTCATTTCCTGGACCAAGATTGATTCAAGATTGAATCGCCCCATCATTTCTATCCAATTGTCACAAGCTTGATCTTTTGCAAGATCTCACATGTCACCCACCAAGAGCTTGTTTGATGTTGGCTCTAGAAGGATTTCCATCTTCATCGTGAATATTTAACATATCACTCGGATGTTCTGGCAATACCACAAGGATAATGCGTAGGACTCTTAATATATTCTTACTTTCCACATTGTATGAAACAGCAAGACTTAATTAATTTTGTGTCCTAATGAGATATTACGGATGATCTCTTGGCTCTAGACTCAAATGTGCACATTTGGTTCCTATGTCGGAGACTAGGGAGAGGGTCTCCTTCTTCAATATCAACAGTCTCTAAGAGAAAGTTGATAGATTATGTAGGTTCACGTGAGAATGAAACAAGTCCTTTTAAGAGGAACTTGAGTAGCTTGGGAAGTTTAGTGTAGTGCATCACTGGGTCCATGATGTCTTGTCTTCAATACCAGTGTTACCTAAGTAACCACCAGTAGCATATGTATTGAACCCGGTTTCTGCCCTAAGGTTGAATTGTTGGAGGGCTATTTCTTTTCACCCTTTTTACATTCATTTGTTTTTCATTCTTCAACCCCTTCAGTGCTTACCAAGACTTCATTACTAGAACCTTGTTGGGTTTATTCCAGTTCTAGCTCTGTCTCAGTCCGCACTCTTCCCATATTCTCATTTTTCTCCTTTTTCAACATTCCTACGTACTCTACACTATCTAGTGGATTGTCCCTGGGAAGATCCCCCCGGTTCTGGCGGATCTTGGGAACTAATACCTAACCTTATCATCCTTATATCACCATGCATAAAGTACCATTGGTCGGTCTTTTGGTATTATTCTTCCGCCTTAAAACCAATTGAAAACCATTTGAAAAGATCAATCAAGATACTTGTGATTTATAATCAAATCATTTTGTATCTTAATTGTTTTTGATGTTTTTAGAAATGCTGCCCCTCAACATGTGCTTCAAGTATTAGAAATTATTTTAACACATGGAGGCAAGAGGACTTTTGATATCTTAGATTGAGAAAGAAAGATCCAATCTTTTAATTAACATTTTCTAAAATGATCATCATCACTTCCCGATCAATTCAAGTAGATAAAGCATATTGGGGAAGGATAAGGTTTTCTTAAGACTTCTCCCCCTCAATATGTGCATCGAGATTTAGAAAGATTTTTGCACATATTATTAGGAACCTGCACTTTGAGATAAATCAATCATGTTTGAATCCTTTTTGGTTTAAAATAGATTCTCCCGCTTAACATGTGCATGGAAAACTTGAAATCATTTGGCACATGCAGGGAGGAGAGCTTGTTGTTATATTTCTAAACCACTTATCAAATTATCAGTTTATATCTAATTTAAATCACAAATTCTCCCCCGATCACAATTTTCAAATCCTTTGAGATTTGTGATCTCTATTGATTTAAATTAATTTTGAAAACTTTTGAGAAGAATTGTGGCTTGCTTTTGAAAAACATTTCAACTGATAAGGATAAGATTTTCAGACTTTAAACTCCATTGTTCAAACATGCATGAGTATGTTTTGAAAACATAACATAAGCCAAGGTCTTGAACCAATTGTATAAAACATTGTAAAACATTGTTCTTTTTGATTAACCAAAAGTAGACCTTTTTCGTTTTCATGCCAATTGTTTGAAAAAATACTATTTTTGATTTGCTTGAAATCATTCTCCCTCTCAATCAATGACATAAGTTGTTGATTGAGTGATAGAGATTTTGACAAATGATAATCCCGAATGATTTTCAAAAATAGAGTCCGAGGTATTTTTCAAAGCAATTTTGTTTTCATTAGATGAAAAATATTTTTCAGAAGAATCATTAGAAGGAAAAATATTTGGAACGAAACATTTGTCTTTTTGGTGACAAACATTTGTTTTTAGAATAAGAGCATGATTTTTTAAAATTTGACGTTAAGCATGGCTCTGTTCTTTCTTTTAAAACGGGTTACTGCCTGAAATGACAATAAGCCATCATTTTTCTCCATCTCGTTTTATTTATTTATTTTTTTTTTGAGAAAATTCGAATTTTATCTAGAGACCCATGCCATTCTTTGAGCGACAACTCAAGGTCCGTAGATGTTATCGAACAAGGAAAAATATGACAAAATGACAATATTTTTTGGAATTTTTCAAGATTTTATAATTTTTATGGATTTTTGAAAGCTTTAAATTTTTCTATTTTCTTTTTGATGGTTTTATAATTTTTATTTTGTTTTTAAGAAGATATCTACAAAGAGTAGATAGAGACAAACAACTTTACTCCTCGTCTTCCTCCTGAAGACGTTTGAGTGTTTCTGGTTGAAGGCTCTTCAAGCCAAGTCGTGGAAGAATGAACTCAAAACGTTCTCCAGAAAGAGCTTTGGTGAAGATGTCTGCTAACTGATATTCAGTCCTCACGAAGTATAGTTCAACCACACCGTTTTCAACTTGTTCCCTGATAAAGTGATGTCGAATATCAATGTGCTTGGCTCTTGAATGTTGAACATTGTTGCAGCAGAGAGCAATGGCACTTTTGTTATCACAGTACAAAGGAACTTTGTTGAATACAAAGCAATAGTCAGATAATTGGGATCTCATCCATAAGATTTGAGCACAACAAGATGACATGGCTATGTATTCAGCCTCTGTAGAGGATATGGAAGTGCTCATTTGTTTCTTTGAAGACCAGCTCACAAGCTTATCACCCAAAAAGTGAGCACCTCCTAACGTACTTCGACGTGTATCTTGACATCCTGCATGGTCAGCATCTGCATAGGCCGTTAGTGACATACCGGTGTCCTTCGAGTACCAAAGTCCCATGTTGATGGTTCCTTGGAGATAGCGAAAGACCCGTTTAACCGCTTCAAGGTGCTTTTTGGTAGGCTTAGCCTGGTATCTAGCACACATACATACAGCGAACAAAATTTCTGGTCTACTGGCTGTGAGGTACATCAGGGATCCAATCATACTACGATATTTCGTTTGATCTACCATGATCCCTGAGTGGTCCTTATCCAATTTTGTACGCTCCACCATGGGAGTGTCAACAGGGTCACATGTATGAAATCCAAATTTCTTTAAAATTTCATTTGCGTATTTAGATTGGTTAATAAAAATGCCTCCGGGACTTTGCGAAATTTGTAATCCCAAGAAAAATGACATTTGTCCCATCATTGACATTTGAAATTTGGAGCCCATCTCCTTTGAAAATCGGTCACATTCATTGTGGTCGGTCAAGGAAAATATAATATCATCAACATAGATTTGAACATGAATTAAATGGTTGCCTGACTTACGGGGTGAACAGTGTCGGATCAACTGCTCCTTTGTTGAATCCATTAGATAGAAGAAACTTTGATAGCGTATCATACCATGCCCTATGTGCTTGTTTCAAACCGTAAAGGGCCTTCTTCAAGCGATAAACATGAGTAGGATGCTCTGGATTCACAAAACCTTATGGTTGACTGACGTATACCACTTCTTTCAGGTCTCCATTAAGAAATGCAGTCTTAACGTCCATCTGATAAACTACCATGTTCTTACTGGCAGCATTAGCCAAGAAGATTCTGATAGCCTCGATACGTGCAACTGGAGCAAATGATTCTTCAAAGTCAATACCCTCCTCTTGTCGGTATCCTTTAGCCACAAGTCTTGCCTTATTCTTCAGAACATCACCGTGTTCATCAAGTTTCACTTTGAAGATCCACTTAAGAGCAATAATCATAGCACAGTCTGGAGCTGGTACTAATTCCCATACATCAAGACGACCAAACTCATGGATTTCTTCTTGTATAGCACTAAACCAGCTGTCCTCAAACATAGCCATTTTGACATCTTTAGGTTCGATCTTTGATAGTATAGAAGTGAAGAAGCACCATAAGGCATCTGTGGCAAGTTGTTTACGAGTGGATACTAGACGAGAAGGATTCCCAATGATGTTGTCCAATGGATGGTTATGTGTCCATTTTCTAAGGTGCTCGTGAGGTTGTTGTTGAGGGACTAAAGTAGCAGAGTTTGGATCCCCTGATGAAGATCATTCCGGTGTTGGTTCAGGGGCAAAGATGTTCTCAAACGGAGCATCTTCGGGAGTAGCAAAAGGGTTATCTCCATCAAAATTACCAATTCCATGATGTACAACCGATGATTGAGGGTTTGAGGATGATGATGAGTGATCAGCAGCTGGCGCTTCTGGAGTTAGAGACATTGAGACAGATGGATTCTCTGTGATGATTGGTTCAGAAGCCACCACTGTTGATGGTGCAGAATTTTGATCATTATCAATGGGTTCAAAGTATTCATCAAACATCGGATGAAACAGTTTCTTTAAATCTTCTTCAGATGGAGGTACATATGGAACTGCTGCGGAGTGATTCTGTACAAGAGAGGAACTGAAGGGACTCCTTGATAGAAATTGAGGTGCGGGTCCAGAACTGGATTGTCCAAGAGTCATTTGCCCAGACAGCTCATCGAACGTGACGTGAATAGTTTCCATGATATCTCGGGTTCTTTTGTTGTAGATTTGGTAACTTTTCCTATTTGATGCATAACCTACAAAAACTCCAATGTCCGCCTTAGCTCTTAATTTACCTAAATCTTGACCATCATTCCTTGGATAGCACAAAGCACCGAACACACGAAGGAAAGAGATATCAGGTTTTCGATTGTGGACAAGTTCGTATGGAGTTTTTCCATGAGAGGTGTGGATGAGAGAACGATTTTGGGTGTAGCAAGCAGTGGCAATGGCTTTAGCCCAAAGAAAAATTTGAACC
Organism: Chrysanthemum seticuspe; assembly: GCA_019973895.1. Lineage (NCBI taxonomy): Eukaryota > Viridiplantae > Streptophyta > Magnoliopsida > Asterales > Asteraceae > Chrysanthemum > Chrysanthemum seticuspe. The sequence continues at coordinate 26,796,730 of BPTQ01000003.1, forward strand.
TTTGAGTAAATTAGCATAGTTCTAGCGGCTTCCACAATAGTTCGATTTCGTCTTTCAACTACACCATTTTGTTGAGGAGTGTGAGGAACACTTCTTTGATGGCTGATCCCAATGCCTTCATAGAACTGACTAAGTTCTTTGTTGACAAACTCAGTTCCATTATCTTTGCGGATGATTCTGACTGTCTTATTAAGCCGGACTTGCAACTGTTTAACAAGTTTGATGATGACGTCGGGAGTTTCATCCTTTGTCCTCAAAAACTTGACCCAAGTAAACCGAGAATAGTCATCAACAATGACTAACACATATTTCTTCCCGTTTATCGTTTGCACTCTCATTGGTTCGCACAAATCCATATGAAGGGTATGAAGAACTTCCATAACAAAGTTTGCAGGTTTGGGTTTGTGGGCATATTTCTTGCTTTTTCCCAATTGACATGCTGAACAAAGATGATCTCTCATATTTCAATCTGGGTAAGCCTCTTACTAGGTCCTTTCTAGAAAGATTATTAATTGTGCCGAAGTTCAAGTGATTGAGACGACGATGCCATAACCATGACTTTGTTTTAGAGGCCTTTGACAGCAAGCAAATTGGAGAAGACTTCATCATATCTTCGATAGAGATGGTATATAAATTTGTTCCACGTGTTCCTCTTAAAAGTTCCACACCATCAAGCTCTCTAACGAAGCAAGTATATTTTCTAAAGGCCACTTCTAGACCAGAATCACATAATTGACCAACAGAAAACAAATTATGACCAGGACCTTCAACGTAATATACCCGGGAAATTACACTGTCACCAACTACATAATCTCTATAACCCATAATTGCTCCAAAATGGTCGTTTCCGAATCTACCAATCCCGATAAATTTACTCACGAAGTTCATGAGCCGCGAGCGATCTCTAGTCATATGCTTGGAACAGCCTGAGTCTAGGTACCACAGAACGATTTGAACGACCTGCAGTTGAACACAGACAAGTATGGATGACTGGATAATTTGGATCCCCATGAGAGAATGGGTTCCGTTTGGTTAGTACAAAGTATTGGAGCACCCACATCAGCAATAGAAGATATGACCTCATAAGTATTGGATGCGAAACTAGTAGTGGCAGTGGACCTATTTGATGTGTGAGAACTTCTTAACGGTATGATCCTACCAGTTGGCTTCCATTTCTTAGAGGGCATAGATCTAGACATCTTTGGAAAAAATTCATTCAATTTGAATTTTCGACGAGTAGGTTTCCATTGATAACCCACATTGCTAAATTTTCTTCCTGTAGGTTTCCAATAATTGCTAACCCTTTTTCTTTTAGGCTTCCAGATCTCCTTAACTTGTTTAGCATTTTTTATAATTTTGACTGGAGTGTTACCAACTTTATCACCTCATTCATAACACATTCATGATTAAGACCATAAATCAAACATTCCTTACATGTTTTGCAAAAGGCAGCAGAATTTGAATTAATTACAGTACGCTTATAGCTAATACTAGAATCAACACGATTCGTTTTATTTAGCTCAAACTTATTCTTCCTAGGGTGTTCTTCTACTTTCTTCTCTTTAATACTTTTGGCTGGCAAGATCCTATTTCGCGTTGTATTGCCTGAAGGCTTTGACCCGCTAACCTTAGTGTTGCTAATTACTCCTGTAAAAGGAACAACATGAATATTAGTTGGTGATACTACTCTTTGCATTAGTGGTCTAGAAGTGCTGGGATCTGAAGCTTTGTTAGGCACATTAAGAGTCACATTCTTAGGCATAGAACTGGGTGCAACTATTCTATCTCGCCTATTACTAGATTTCGGACTTGTGACAATTACGTACTCTAAGAGTTCCTGAGATCTTTTGGCATCCATGTAGGCATATGCTATAGTACTATCAAAAGTTTTTTCTATCCTTTCATCTTCAACTATCTCACGGGGACCTTTCAAACAATCCTTAAGGTATGAGAGATATGCTTTATGTGCAAGTTCATTATTCCTAATGGGCGGGGGAATATATAACATATCGATGGCATACTTATTATCAGCAGAAACCTTAGGAACAGAATATTTGCAATTAGGGATTGGCAATTTTCCATTCACCTCACGCTTCAGATTCTCAATATCGTTAAGTAAAGATGTAAAACCCTAAAATCTCAAACGTTTGAAAAGACTGTTTTGCCCTCAATTTAATACTTATAAAATACGTAAGATCCTTTATGCTCATTAAAGTAAATTTAATCTAACTTATAAATTATTGACAAACTTAATGTACAAGGTCCTTCAAAATAATTACGTTTGCGTTTAAAATATAAATCATACGCTACTAAATGTACATGGGCCGAAATTAAATTTGATCTTATAACTTAATTTTGACCCATTTTAAATTGGACTTGGGCTTGGCCTTTTTGGTTCTTTCTTTGACTCACCTAAAACCGGACCTCATATATCCCTGTTATTTTATTTTTTTCGTTCTATATCTGCTCTCCCCCTACAAAGTCTAAAAACCCTAATCCTACCTAACTTCAAAAGTGACGGCAACATCTTGTTCCATCTCTTCGATTCGACCAAGCAAGGAAGAAGGGTGGCTGTTGGTGTTGATTCGGACGTGGGTTCGAGTCGTTAGTCCCTGTTTTCTTTCCATTCATACACCTAAGCTTGGTACCATCATAAACTCTTTTCAATTCTTTTTGTTTTCTTGCTACTGTCGTGGGTCTTATACCATTAGAATACATGTTTTACTCTATCAAAACTTCACCTAATGAGAATGCATGCATGAGTCAATATGGCCATCACATAAAATAAGGAATGGATATATATATACAATCGAGCCACATGTAAACCAAACCTTATGAATTTGTTTAAGATATTGCCTACCACTTGCATGTTATAATGAAACCGTTTTGGCTCCACCTTGTATACGATACGTGAAATCAGTAACTTGGTCACATTAAGTCATATCAAGAAACACATGAAATTCGACCCACATATTATACCCTTTTCTTTGAAGCTGTTTCGACCACTTGCATGTTGATATGAATTGGTTTTGGCCTCACTTTGGGCACCTACATGTAAACTGGTGTGAACCCACCTTCGAAAACACGCATGATTCTAATGTAACTATCACCTAAAAATAGTAACTTTGTCACATGAAATAATAAGAATGACATGATAATACTAGGCTTTTGAATCATATGTTTGCTGTTTTGACCATTCTTTGATTTTTGCTATGAATCGACCATGTTGTACCATCTTAGTCGAACCTTAACATGTACAAGAAAAACAAGAAACAAAACCTAGAAACCCTAGGTAATCTAACATAATGGGCGTATGATATAAGAGCTAAGGGTTCGTTGGTAATTGATTTTACGTGACACGATGTAGCCTAATTAAATACATGAATGATAAATGTTAAGCATCACATAATCACATATTCAAGTGTGCATGTTCTATTATGTTTTAGCAGCAAATGTCCATAGTTGTTGGGTTAAGTTGTCGACTCGCATTCGAGGGTGGTACTGATTCATAAAGGGGTGATGTGATTTCATGTTAAGCTTTGGATAAATTGCATGTACGTGTGGTAATTAAAATGAGTCAAATTGTAATATGGTATATGTATCAGAAGGGTCACATGGGGGTACGTTTGAGGGTGATCGCGGAATTCATGTGTAAACCGTTTTGTACGTTTGAAAGTGTGTCGGGAAGGTGAGTCGGGGGTGAGTCCGTTGGCATGTTTGTTTGGTTGTAAAAGTAAGTATTTTGGACCGCAAGCTAACTCGATGTTAGACTAATCATGTACTAAGAAAATGTCATGAGCGTATTATTATCAATGTGCATGTTATAAAACAAAATAAAGTAAACCTCTAAGCTAATTACATTATAAACCCTATACATTCAGATAATTACCATGCAAACCCTGTACTTCGAATTATGATATAATAAAACCTTAAAATAGAATAATTGTTATAATAAACCTTTAAATATTTCATTTATCATTTGTAACCCCTAAGTTTGGCTAATTAATGATTAATACTCTAAAAATGTCGTAATTTCCGTCCGTCACTAAGAATAAGGATATACTTACAACTCTAAGAATGTTAATGCGATGAATCCGTTATAACTTTAATGATGCTAATAAGTATTAAATAAATCATAATCCGTGTAGATTCATTGAAGGAGACGCGACGTTATATCTTCGTGATTCACTCGTTCGTTTGCTTTTCTCTCATTTGCTTTAAGGTACAGATATTCTGACCTTTTCAGTAAAGGTTTCTTACGACGTTCCTTTTGGTTAGCTTTTCTATTTTACTTATTAGGGTTTCCGATGCCATTGCTATGAACCCTTTCTGATTGTTTGATCTGTTACTTGTGTAAAATACCTGTTCTAGTGAACTATGCAATATCTGATTTGAACCTGTGTTATGAAGACTCTGATATGCACATTTGTTGAACCCTGCTATATTTGATTTTGAACTTCTGAATTGTGAACATTAAATGTTGAATTTCTGATTATGGAAGTATGATATGTGATTATGATATAAACTTCTGACTTCTGAATATCTGAACATGAACCTTATGATATGAACTATCTGATATGTTATCTGTGATCTTTGCGCTTGATTATGATATGTGTCATACCCGGAAATCTGTTTGACCTAAGTAGTTTGACACCCGAGCCACTATTTCACTAGTCATGGGAGTTCCATGTCCGTGTCAGAGATGCACCTCTGACATGACTGTAGGGCAGTAGAGTGATGTTCTGCCACGTCCCTTTCTGTTATCTGTTTATGAGCTCGAATTATGGAGTATGGCCGCTATCTGTCTGTTGGGGCGTATGGATGCATCCTAGATCTGATCTGTTATCTGATATGTTTTCTGGTGAATGATGTCGTGTGCAATACGCGTCTTCACAAAATTCTGGGAGCTAGCTACTCCAATTATTTTCTGAGGTTACCTTCTGAAGAAGAAAGATATTTCTGATATGATATGTTCTGGGCTCGTGATAGTTAACTAAATCCTTATCTGTTATGTCTGTGTTAAGTAATCCTGTTTATGATTCGGTGTTTTCAAGTGTTTATATTGGTGAATTAGGTTTATTGTATGTTATTGTATGTGTTTATGCTCGTATATGATTATGTAATTACTGTATGCCATGCTAGGATAAGATTAATATGTTTAAACATGATTCGTATATCTGATATTATGTTAGTTTATCGTTACGTGAATGCGTTGATCTGCGAGCTGAATGTACTAGTGTACAATTGAGTGTTTTGAAAGTTTAGTATGTATGATGGTTCAGTTAATTTTGTGAACTTTGCCTATCGGTTAGTTATCTGTCTACATATGTGACCTGCCATGTTAAAACTCTGCTGATGTTAAGATTTGATCTGAGAACTGGGTTAGCTTATGATATCTATTCTGATGATTGTTAATGGCTATGTTATGTCTTTTGTCTATTTAGTTATAGTTTGTCTGCTGTGTTTTCTGTCTATATGTATGACTGCCATGATTTGACTGCTATTCCGCTGCCACGATATTGGTTAAGTTATGAAATGTAATTACTTGATTTGAGTGAAAGCCATGCTTAATTTCTAGAAATTTTTTCTGTTAGTTTGATATTTCGTTTGGCTTATATGTACTCGAAGTTTCTAATTTATTAAATGCTTGGTCATTTGATGTGTTTGCGTTTGTGTCATCAATATGCTATGTGTTTGCTCTTGATTGCTATTTGTTCTTCCGGATTTCTGTGTGTTTGTGTTCCGCAGAACCCTCTATGATTCATTATGCTCACTCCGCTGCGACTTTGTTATTCGTTTCATTTGTTTCAGTTTGCATTTCTGTTTTGCTTAGTTTCCGTTTTTGTTATATCTGTTCACTGGGCTTTGTAAGCTCAGCCGCATTTTCTTTTCCTCCGGCAGGTTGTTAGGTATTCAAGATGAGCTTATGGGATAGCTGATCTGGGTTGAGAGTAGAGTTGAGAGTAAGATTTGAATATAGGGATCTTAGATTTATTTTGATTATTAAGATATTTATGTTTTCTTTTGTAAGTTTTGTAAAGGCTTCCGCTTTTGTATAATATTTAAAGTTCTGATATGAAACCGTATTGTAATATTTTTACCCTTGTCGGGTTGGGGTTTTACAATTTATGGTATCAGAGATCTAGGTTTTAGGACCCTTAGAGCTTAGGCTATGACCTGTGAGGATTGGGTAGACATTAGGTTTCCGTCTGTTCAGATATTTTTTCGATTCCTTTTGATGGTCGTTCAGATTTGACTTCGATATCCTTTTGCCTTCACTGAATTGGCCCTCCTCTGTTCGCATCGAATTTTGTTATTTTTTTTTCGCTCGTCCGTTTGTCGATCGTTAGATGGAGACTACCCGTGGAGCCGAAGAAGATAGTGCCGACCCTGCGTTGCTGCAACAGTCCCAGTGCTGGAGAGGTTCGTGAAACAAAAGCCACACTCGACTGCCGTGCCGCTGGAGACATCAGTATGCTGCTGGAGGGAGCTGGACGAATCAACCAAAGACGCAACAACGAAGACATGATTCAACCGGTGGCTGGGAAGGTTCATCTACTTCATATGATTTGGGCGCGACTTGTGATATTCTGATTCGTTTGTCATGTGTTTTGTGACGGTTTGATATTCTGCTAAGTGATTCTGATCCGTATTGCTTTTCTCTGATTTGTTCGGAACTCGGTTTGAATCGTGAAGTTTATCGTCTGGCATTTTTTTAATATCCCAATTTTCTTTTGGATAGTCAGTAATGAGTCATGAGGAACCGTTTTATGCTAGTTGGTGGCCTCCTTTCATTGTGATATGGTAAGTTGTCTGATGTGTTATATGCTGCATGAATGTGCATCTGGTCTGTTTCAGTATGTTACTTGTTACCTATATGTTATCCGTTTTGTTCTGATATTAGTTATGTGGTTTTGTCATGACCCGAGACAGAATATGATGATGATGAGGACTTGTTATGTGATGCAAGTATTATGACGCCTGATCAACGTGATAATACCGAGATCATATAATTTGAACTTATTGAAATCATATGACGTCTGGGGAAATGCCTGTGGTTGATACGTGAAAAGAGTATGACTTGTATCCGTTATTTGGCCCTCCTCATGTTCGTTTGAAATTCTGTACCTAATTGTGAGATTTTCGTCGATATCTGTTACGTATAAGTTTTGTACGCTTGGAATCCGAAATTGTTATGATTTGTGTAAACTATGGATTTCTATGTTTGCTCTAAATGTGTACGTCTCCGTGTACCCTTATTGTGGTCATAGGATTTTCGTGAAGTGTTTGAAGAACATTAGATCCTTTTAGTTTGATTATCTACTACTAGTGAGATCATTAGGATTCATTTTGTCTATGTATATGTTTGTTCTCCTCATTAGATATCTGAATAAGTTAGAGTCTGTCGTTTGATTTTTCTGCATCGCATATGTTTTCTGCCACTACCTTGATAAGTACATGGTTATTCGTTATAAGTAGTTGATTATCGATTAGATTTCTGAAAAGTATGAGTTTGAAGATTCTGATAAGAATTCGTTTGTTCTGAGATAAGATTCGCGTTTGCTTTATTTTCCCTGAAATTCTGAAATCCGATTCGTTTTATGTTCTATTCCGTCTGGTTCAATTTCGAGGACGAAATTTTCTTTTTAGAAGGGGAGAGTTGTAAAACCCTAAAATCTCAAACGTTTGAAAAGACTATTTTGCCCTCAATTTAATACTTATAAAATACGTAAGATCCTTTATGCTCATTAAAGTAAATTTAATCTAACTTATAAATTATTGACAAACTTAATGTACAAGGTCCTTAAAAATAATTACGTTTGCGTTTAAAATATAAATCATACGCTACTAAATGTACATGGGCCAAAACTAAATTTGATCTTATAACTTAATTTTGACCCATTTTAAATTGGACTTGGGCTTGGCCTTTTTGGTTCTTTCTTTGACTCACCTAAAACTGGACCTCATATATCCCTGTTATTTTATTTTTTTCGTTCTATATCTGCTCTCCCCCTACAAAGTCTAAAAACCCTAATCCTCCCTAACTTCAAAAGTGACGGCAACATCTTGTTCCATCTCTTCCATTCGACCAAGCAAGCAAGAAGGGTGACTGTTGGTGTTGATTCGGACGTGGGGAGTCGTTAGTCCCTGTTTTCTTTCCATTCATACGCCTAAGCTTGGTACCATCATAAACTATTTTCAATTCTTTTTGTTTTCTTGCTACTGTCGTGGGTCTTATACCATTAGAATACATGTTTTACTCTATCAAAACTTTACCTAATGAGAATGCATGCATGAGTCAATATGGCCATCACATAAAATAAGGAATGGATATATATATACAATCGAGCCACATGTAAACCAAACCTTATGAATTTGTTTAAGATATTGCCTACCACTTGCATGTTATAATGAAACCGTTTTGGCTCCACCTTGTATACCATACGTGAAATCAGTAACTTGGTCACATTAAGGCATATCAAGAAACACATGAAATTCGACCCACATATTATACCCTTTTCTTTGAAGCTGTTTCGACCACTTGCATGTTGATATGAATTGGTTTTGGCCTCACTTTGGGCACCTACATGTAAACTGGTGTGAACCCACCTTCGAAAACACGCATGATTCTAATGTAACTATCACCTAAAAATAGTAACTTTGTCACATGAAATAATAAGAATGACATGATAATACTAGGCTTTTGAATCATATGTTTGCTGTTTTGACCATTCTTTGATTTTGGCTATGAATCGACCATGTTGTACCATCTTAGTCAAACCTTAACATGTACAAAAAAAACAAGAAACAAAACCTAGAAACCCTAGGTAATCTAACATAATGGGCGTATGATATAAGAGCTAAGGGTTCGTTGGTAATTGGTTTTACGTGACACGATGTAGCCTAATTAAATACATGAATGATAAATGTTAAGCATCACATAATCACATATTCAAGTGTGCATTTTCTATTATGTTTTAGCAGCAAATGTCCTTAGTTGTTGGGTTAAGTTGTCGACTCACATTCGAGGGTGGTACTGATTCATAAAGGGGTGATGTGATTTCATGTTAAGCTTTGGATAAATTGCATGTACGTGTGGTAATTAAAATGAGTCAAATTGTAATATGGTATATGTATCTGAAGGGTCACATGGGTACGTTTGAGGTGATCGCGGAATTCATGTGTAAACCGGTTTGTATGTTTGAAAGTGTGTCGGGAAGGTGAGTCGGGGGTGAGTCCGTTGGCATGTTTGTTTGGTTGTAAAAGTAAGTATTTTGGACCACAAGCTAACTCGATGTTAGACTAATCATGTACTAAGAAAATGTCATGAGCGTATTATTATCAATGTGCATGTTATAAAACAAAATAAAGTAAACCTCCAAGCTAATTACATTATAAACCCTATACATTCAGATAATTACCATGCGAACCCTGTACTTCGAATTATGATATAATAAAACCTTAAAATAGAATAATTGTTATAATAAACCTTTAAATATTTCATTTATCATTTGTAACCCCTAAGTTTGGCTAATTAATGATTAATACTCTAAAAATGTCGTAATGTCCGTCCGTCACTAAGAATAAGGATATACTTACAACTCTAAGAATGTTAATGCGATAAATCCGTTATAACTTTAATGATGCTAATAAGTATTAAATAAATCATAATCCGTGTAGATTCATTGAAGGAGACGCGACGTTATATCTTCGTGATTCACTCGTTCGTTTGCTTTTCTCTCATTTGCTTTAAGGTACAGATATTCTGACCTTTTCAGTAAAGGTTTCTTACGACGTTCCTTTTCGTTAGCTTTTCTATTTTACTTATTAGGGTTTCCGATGCCATTGCTATGAACCCTTTCTGATTGTTTGATCTGTTACTTGTGTAAAATACCTGTTCTAGTGAACTATGCAATATCTGATTTGAACCTGTGTTATGAAGACTCTGATATGCACATTTGTTGAACCCTGCTATATTTGATTTTGAACTTCTGAATTGTGAACATTAAATGTTGAATTTCTGATTATGGAAGTATGATATGTGATTATGATATAAACTTCTGACTTCTAAATATCTGAACATGAACCTTATGATATGAACTATCTGATATGTTATCTGTGATCTTTGGGCTTGATTATGATCTGTGTCATACCTGGAAATCTATTTGACCTAAGTAGTTTGACACCCGAGCCACTATTTCACTAGTCATGGGAGTTCCATGTCCGTGTCAGAGATGCACCTCTGACATGACTCTAGGGCAGTAGAGTGATGTTCTGCCACGTCCCTTTCTGTTATTTGTTTATGAGCTCGAATTATGGAGTATGGCCGCTATCTGTCTGTTGGGGCGTATGGATGCATCCTAGATCTGATCTGTTATCTGATATGTTTTCTGGTGAATGATGTCGTGTGCAATACGCGTCTTCACAAAATTCTGGGAGCTAGCTACTCCAATTATTTTCTGAGGTTACCTTCTGAAGAAGAAAGATATTTCTGATATGATATGTTCTGGGCTCGTGGTAGTTAAATAAATCCTTATCTGTTATGTCTGTGTTAAGTATTCTGTTTATGATTCGGTGTTTTCAAGTGTCTATGTTGGTGAATTAGGTTTATTGTATGTTATTGTATGTGTTTATGCTCGTATATGATTATGTAATTACTGTATGCCATGCTAGGATAAGATTAATATGTTTAAACATGATTCGTATATCTGATATTATGTTAGTTTATCGTTACGTGAATGCCTTGATCTGCGAGATGAATGTACTAGTGTACAATTGAGTGTTTTGAAAGTTTAGTATGTATGATGGTTCAGTTAATTTTGTGAACTTTGCCTATCGGTTAGTTATCTGTCTGCATATGTGACCTGCCATGTTAAAACTCTGCTGATGTTAAGATTTGATCTGAGAACTGGGTTAGCTTATGATATCTGTTCTGATGATTGTTAATGGCTATGTTATGTCTTTTGTCTATTTAGTTATAGTTTGTCTACTGTGTTTTTTGTCTGTATGTGTGACTGCCATGATTTGACTGCTATTCCGCTGCCACGATATTGGTTAAGTTATGAAATGTAATTACTTGATTTGAGTGAAAGCCATGCTTAATTTCTAGAAATTGTTTCTGTTAGTTTGATATTTCGTTTGGCTTATATGTACTCGAAGTTTCTGATTTATTAAATGCTTGGTCATTTGATGTGTTTGCGTTTGTGTCATCAATATGCTATGTGTTTGCTCTTGATTGCTATTTGTTCTTCCAGATTTCTGTGTGTTTGTGTTCCGCAGAATCCTCTATGATTCATTATGCTCACTCCGCTGCGACTTCGTTATTCGTTTCATTTGTTTAAGTTTGCATTTCTGTTTTGCTTAGTTTCCGTTTTTGTTATATCTGTTCACTGGGCTTTGTAAGCTCAGCCGCATTTTCTTTTCCTGCGGCAGGTTGTTAGGTATTCAAGATGAGCTTATGGGATAGCTGATCTGGGTTGAGAGTAGAGCTGAGAGTAAGATTTAAATATAGGGATCTTAGATTTATTTTGATTATTAAGATATTTATGTTTTCATTTGTAAGTTTTGTAAAGGCTTCCGCTTTTGTATAATATTTAAAGTTCTGATATGAAACCGTATTGTGATATTTTTACCCTTGTCGGGTTGGGGTGTTACAAAAGAAGTTATCTTTTCAATGTGTTTATCATGATTAACTTTGAATGAATCACATAACTCTTTGTTTTGATCATTAACCTTTGAAATTTCAGCTTTAAAATAGTCATTTTCCTTTTGCAAGTTATCAATAATGTTCTGAAGTTGGAAATTCTGAGAATCTAAAGGTGGAGGCATTCGGGAACCATTAACATCATACTTTTCTCCCTTTAGTTGTGAGATCTGGGTTTTCAATCTTTTGATCGTGTTGCAATGAGCTCGAATTTGTTCATCACGTTTGCTAATTTCAAAAACTGCATCAAACTCAGGAGCATCAGAGGATGTCTTGATATTTGAGGTTTTAACATTTTCTTTGAGATGTTGATATTTTAATTGCAAGGCAAGATGTTCAACTTCTAATTTAGAAAAATGTTTGACCAGGTTATCATGATCACCCTGTTCTATTTTCTCATGCAATTTTGAATTTGTTGTTTCAAGCTCAATGACACGATCATGGGAAACTTTCAACGCAAAAGATAATTCATGAAATTAAGATGTAGTAATAGAAGAATTTGTAGCAGTGTAGAACACATCTTGAGCAACACATTGAGAAATCAGATTTTTATTAAAGATGTGCAGATTCTTTCTTTCAATCTCATTATTTTTAAGCTCACGTACATGCATACTGACCTCCAATTCCATATCATTAAACATTTTTCTCATTTCTTTAATCTATGTATCCATTCCCTTTTTAAGACTCTCAAACTGTTCTTTAAGTTGTTTGAAAAAAGGCATGACCTCAGTCAAATAGCATTCTTTAGTTAGTTCAAAACCCCTTTCCCCTTCAGTTATCCTAGTAGGTGTTATTCTCTTTTTACATAAAAGCTAATTAAGGTCTTGCTATTAGCGGGAAGTGATCTAGGCACTAAATGCATTGGTGTATTAGGAGGATACACAGTTGCTGGAGACAATTTCCTACAGGGGGGATTCTTTTCAACAAGTTTATCTGCTTTTTGCTTATCCATATCTTTTTTCCAGAACACTTGTTCAGGTGTTAATCGAGTTTGAGGCTTAAACTTGTTCAGGGAAATCCAATTTTCCTTGTTGTAATCATGAGATTTAAACGTTATATTATACTTTATACACCAAGGATCTTTTAATTTCTTATCCAATTTCTCCCTAGAGGCATCTTCCAATTCTCTATCTTCTTCGGTGCATTCTATACATGATGGGGTTTGTCTAGGCTTAAGAATTTCATTACCATCATAGACTACTTTTTGAGCAGCCTTTGCTATTTTACCATACTAAGGATTGGGTTCCTCTACGAGGGGAATACTATGTTTATCGCTTAAGACTCTATGCTTAGTGATCATGTGAGCAGTCTGAAGGGTATTCCCTTGTACGTACAACTTGTTTTCAAGTTTGTTCTTCAAAGTTTTTAGGTTGGAAAAGTCATTTAAAAGTTTTGATTCCTTAGCATTGAATTCCTGCTTAAGCACTTTCATATTTTCTTTAAGTTCTTGTTTTTGCTTAGCAGATTTATTAAGCTTATCTTGTAAGGAATTTAACTCTTGTTTTTATATTTCTTCCCTAAAATTGCTTTTTCTGATAAGTGTACGTATTTGGATATCCATTTCCTGCTCACGAGTGGTCAGTTCAAACTTAGCACGCTGTTCATATATGGTAACTTTATCCTTATAGGTATTGAGTTCAGTGGTCAAGGAATCATCAGGCACAAATGCAGTGTATTCATCAGGCATGCATTCATTGTTAATTGTAGAAGATTCATCACTTGGTACAATAAGACTGTCATCTTGCTTCACATATTGTTCATATGGGACAACATTGATATTTCCCATATTCTCAATATGTGATTCAATGACTTCAGTAGATTGTACTTCATGGTGAATCTTTTGCTTATCAACCACATCATATAGTTTCAATACCTCTGATATGATGGATTCCTTGGAGGGACTGGCCCGTTGAGGTGAAGAGCCCATTGGAGAGATATTAGCCATGTAGATAGTCTGTGCATATGGTTCATCATCAACGTCCGAGTCAAATGCATCACAGTCTGCAACTTGAAAGGCGTTGGGATTGTTCTAAGCAGCACCATGCACAGGTTGTTCGTCCACATCAGCATCGTATGTTTTAGCATTCCCATCAGTCAAGAACAACAGCTCCTCTTCATTCAACATTGCTCCATTATCTTGTGCTTGAATCAGCAACATCTTGTCCCAGAAGTATTCTGCATTTTGAGGACGTTTTGGATGAGTGTAGTTCCTAGCTATGTGCCATTCTCCACCACAGTTGTAGCACTTGATTGGTTTTCCTTGACCCTGAGCCATATTCCTTCCACGCTTTTGATTTACCACATATCCACCATGAACACCAGCATTCCCATAACCAGCACCTACATTCCCTTGTTCATTGTGTGGAAGGTAAGCATTCTGTCTTCCCTGCACATTTTGCACCACTATCTTTCCGTCTTTCACAGTAGCATGATTTTGAAGATTTGACGCAGTTCTGAGATAATTGTTGGTGTATGGGGTGAGATTCAAGTTTTGCTTGACCATAAGAGCCACGTGATTGATAAAGTGTTCCATGATTGTGTTAGAATCAGGAGGTTTATATCCTGGATCAGGAATGAGCTTGTGGTTACCATTTCCAGTGGGTATGACTTGTGATGCTTTGGTAGTAATCCCTACATTAGTGTAGAATGCAGTTGAATCATTTGAAGAGCTTGCTTCTCCAGCATTGGTCTTGAACTTTTCCATGATCATTCGCTCAAATGTAGCATGTTTCTCATTTTGAAGCAGATAAGCGTACAATTGCTCATAATTGGTGTTCCTCAATCCTTTGTTAAGTTTGACTGCAGTGACAAATTTGTGCCATTCGGGATTCATGTTGTTCACAAACTTTGAATTTAGCTGGATATTTGGCATTGTCATTTTGATATTCCTCATATCATTCACAAGCTTGTGGAATCTGACATGATATTCAGTCAGACTTTCCCCTTACATCATTTTGAAGTTCTCAAAGTCATCATATAGCTGAGACTCCCTATCTTCCTTAGTTAGTTTTGAACCAGATAGAAGCATTTTAACATTATCCCAAACCGCCTTAGCTTTAGTGTTGTGATTGATCAGCTTGTAAATATCTTTAGGTAAACCTTGAAGTATGATGTTTGAAGCCCTGATGTCTGCATCGTATCTCTTCTTCTCATTATCAGTAAGTTCATCATAAGTCTTTGGTCTATCCAATCCTAATGTCACTGTACCATCACCAGCAGTTTCCAGAACGTCTCTGGTGGTCTCAACTTGATATGGTCCTTCATCAATAGACTTAAGGATGTTAACCCCATTTTCCTTTCCTAAGCAATACAGTCTGATTCTTTGAGACCAAGAGTCATAATCAGTTCTATCAAGCATGGGAGGACGAGTATCATAACCTGCAGCTTGCACGTCATCAGCAACGGAAGACATGTTTAAATTCTACGGGATTTTACAAATCTTTGATTTAACCGGGAAATAGATTCTTTCACGGGATTTTACAAAATCAAGAGAGAAACTGTAAAACTTATACACTTAGGCGTAGAACACATGCTTACGCGTAGACAACAGCTTATGCATAGACAACAACTTACGCGTAGATACTAGCTTACGCGTAGACAATATCTTACGCGTAAAGATTGCTTATGCGTAGACAATAGCTTACGCGTAGACAAAAGCTTACGCGTAGATTTTTTAAGGAAAAAGCTTAAGTTTAATCGTAAACCAAAGGCTTAGTAGTAAGAACCTTATGCGTAAGATTTCTTTAGGTGTAAGACAAGCTTATGAGTAAAAAAAACTTAGGCGTAAAGATTTTACTTGTAAGCTTTTATGCTTATGCGTAAAATTAGGGTTTTAACAAAAAATCCTTTACACTTATACCAGTGTAAAAGATATCAAAATTCGAAGTATTTTCAGGCTTATCCAAGCAAGAAAACACTGAATAAACCAACAGATTCGAAGAACACGTGAAGAACACCTTACGCGTAAGTTTAGGGTTTTCTTATGCGTAAGAAGTACCAAATATACCAAATGCAATTTTAATGACCAAAACTGTTTAGTAAACCAGATTATAGTGATGAAACAACCTCAAAAACACCAAAACAAAAATAAAGTTTAAGACTTGATGATCCAAACCACTTTTCACTCTTACGCGTAGGATCATACACCCTAAACAAAACACGCTTAAAAACTTATAAAAACACGTAAAGTTTGAAACTTTTTGCAAGAAACTGAAATTTTAACACTCAATTAACCTTAACCCATAAGAATCTTGAGTTTTTAAGTGTAAAATCAAATGCTTTAAGCTTTTAAAAAACTTATACGCAAGACCTACGCGTATACACAAAGATATGCGTAAAAACCAAACCTTAACCCAACAATAACTATAAAACCAAAAACATGAGAGATGGATTATCAAACCATGGCTCTGATACCATTTATAGCATCTTGGTTTTCACATACACATCATAAGCACAAGGTTCGGCGTAAGGTTGATGGTATAGAGAGAGAAAGTGGGAGAGAATGGGAATCTTAGTGAGACAAAGAAAAATGAATTATGAAAGCTCCAACCATTTGCATTGGAGGGCAAAGGGTATTTATAGGTACAAACATAGGACGCCTCCTTTAGGCTGTGGATCAGGCATACAGTGGGTAAAGACTCGTCCGTCCTCCACGGTGTTACTAAGTAATCTACTTACTAACCTTAAATGACTACGACTACGAGCTTTTAACGAGTATATATACTTGAGGTGACCGACACTTTAACTACTGGATTTACTAAATCCTAATAGTAGCTATGTCTATTTGATGTGTGCTCGTATGATGATTAAAAATGTGTTTACCTAGATACTATTACTCCCTAGTTATCTTTAATGGTCGGTTGAATTGTCACACCTTATCTTAATCGCGTTGTATTTTCTAAGGTCGTAGGGTGTGCCTATGCCCTAACTGTTTGAGGTTACCTTTGGGTGTAGCCTACGAAATCCACAAGTCCTTATACTATTTCATTCATAAGCCAACTTTCAGAAAGATTATTCAAGCATTAAACACAATGAAAGCATAGTTGCACTCCTAAGCCTATTACAATTAAGATAAGAGACAACCTGACAATAATTAATAACTAGGTTTCATAGATCTAAGCAAACACACAAGAAATTTAGCTAGACATGTTAAACAAGCAAGCATACACACAATCAATGGAAGATATAATGATACTTTGGATTAAAACACTTATCTTCTTCTGTAAAATAGGGTTTGGGACCCTAAGATACTGTCCAAGTCGGACTACAGACGTTTAGGGTTTTTACTCCAAAAGTCTACCTCCCTAAATGCAGAAAAATCGAATTCTATATATAGATTTACAAGTGCGACGGCGTCGTCTTACAGCTCGCCGTCATTAGGGTTTTCGTCTTGGCCAAGTCATCGATGGGACATCGTCACCTTAGAGTTGTGACGTCGTCAGTCTTCAGATGGGACGTCGTCTTGGTTCTGGATCTGGGTCGTCTGAGATGAAAAGTCTGAGTGACGCCCTTCTTCTTTAAAGCCTGACGCCGTTAGGTTGTATGAGCAAAAATTCCACTGAGCCGTTTGGTGTGTGTTTTTATCAAGTCTGTATATAGGGACGGCGTCGCTCTTTGATTGGGACACCGTCAGGTTCATTTTGAGTAGCTTGAGTGGCTTCGATCTTAACTTTGCCATTCTCTTCATGTTTTCACTCCTTTTCGTCCAAATGTGCATCATTCCAGCATTTTGCTTCCAAGAGACCTAGAAAGTTAAAAGGAACGAAATTAAGCAGTAACGGATATAAAAGTGGTCGATTAAGGGCTTAAATGACCCCTTAAAAGTGTACGTTTTAAATCCTTATCAAATGTCCCTACACTTGGTATTTGCTTGTCCTCAAGCAAATGTGCTTTTAGCTAATCAATTTATAAGTTAGCGGGCATGAAGTATGGGTTTAGATTCTCACAAGGGGTGTTTGGATTCTCTCATCTCTCGGGTTTATATGAAATATAGTAAATGGAAATGGAAGATAAACACTCATTACTTGGCATAGTACATAGATTTTCCATAGGCTTGAGACTAGATCAAACCTCCACCACTTTGGCGTAAGCACCTAGGAACAACTATCTAAGAGGTCTTTTCAAGGGTTGTAACGTTAGGCTTACGGTAGGGAAACAAAGGGTTTTGTTCGATAGGCGATATTTAGTGGTGGCAAATCAAAAATCTTATGTTACAAGCATGAAAAGCGTGGCGTTGGTAAGCCAAGACTCAACTCACTAAACTCTTGAAAACTTGAAACAAACATACATAAATTTAAAAACATAAACATATAGATAGATGTAGGATGGTAGCCCATATGTTTTTCTTCATTTTTTTTAACACTTTTTTTATTGATTTTTTTTCATACATTTTTACTCTACCATCCTCTACGATATCATCGAAATATAAAGGATTTATAGGAGCATCCCTACACTTGAGTTTTTCTTTCTCTAACACTAATTGACCCGATTTGAAAAGATAAAAACACTTAGAGTATTTAATTACGTAGACAAAGGGAATTTGAATTGAACGTTCCTTTCCGTTACTCCATAAAATATTACTTTTTCCCATGAGTCCCAATCATCCCAAAACTGTGTACAAAAGATATGACTCGACTTAGAAACCATGCAAGTAACTAGATAATTGAACTAAGAGTTTAGTAATGATAACAATAAGGCACTAAATGTGAGTGCATACAAGGTAGGCTAAGGCGATTTGGGTGTACATTTGGGGGTGGATTGTAAACAATGCTCTTCATTGATATTCCGGAAAACCGAAACATCACGAGAACCGCAAAAAGGATAAGCTCTGAGGGGTTAACTAGGGGTGTCGTGTAATAAAGATAAGTACATCGCAAGGGTGTGGGGTAATTACTACCGATGTGGAAGAAGTAATTATAATACAGGTTTTAAACAAGGGTTATCCTAATGCCTCTTATCACTTAGTTATTCCTAACTACACAAGTGTAGTCTCACTAGCGATCTCGGAATGCATCACAAAACAAGTTCTAGAATCTATTATACTATAGGTATACTCTCTAAGCATTAAAGGTAAATGCTTTTATTCCTAAAGATCTAGGGACGAACCTCACATTTTTAGGGTATAGTTTGAGTGGTAAACGGTTTTTATGCTAGTCATATAACTCCTATCCATGAGACGCTTTATTAAGACTAAAGTTTTAACTCATACATGTCATAAAAAAATTTAAATTTAGTGCAAAAATTGCCCTAACAACCATTTCTCATAGTTTATTACACAAAGGACCAAAGACAAGACAAATAATCAAGGATAAGAATAGTTTCTAAGTTCCTGTTTTATTCTCCCTCCCTGTACTTAAACTGAACATTGTCCCCAATGTTCCCTGAAAGTATCAAAGTTATGATAAAAGAAGGTAAGTAAAAGAGAAAGAAACTAGTATTCCCCTGATTAGCTCGGTAGGATCCGTGTGAAGTTGCGGTTAAATTCTTTTCCAAGAAGAATGCATAAGTGATAAGCTCCATCCAATGAGTGTTTCTTCTTCTTGCCAAATATAACATGCACACTTAAGAAAACAAACGAAACCTTCGCGTAAAATTAGCGGTAAAACTATATATGACACAACTACACTAAGATATAATACTTGTGGAATGCATATTTGCAGTTTTTCTAGAAAATTAAGACCTGAGAATTTCCAAAAAATTTATAAATAGCACAGAAAACGAAAAAATTGATAAGCTGTTTCTGCTTGACCTGACGTCGTCAGGCTTTAATCCTAACGTCGTCAGGTTGTCATGACAGAAACTGGTCTGCTGCGTTTTCCTGGAAAAATTCTGGAAAAATTACATCTTTAAAACCTGGAAAAATTACATCTTTAAAACCTAGAAAAATTCCTGCAAAACATCCATTATGACTCGATACAAGCATTTGACTCTAGCAAACACACACATATATATCAATTTCACAAATTGTAATTCTCATCTTCACGTTCTTTAAAAACGTATGTAATCTTCCCTACACTTATCTTTTTGTAAAATACCTTTATATATAATTAAGACGAAGTTAAAGACAAAATAAAGCATTTTCACAAATTCAAACATGAGAATAAACAACAATGAAAAAGATATATGACACACAAACAAGCAAACAATTAAGCATGGGTTGCCTCCCATGAAGCGCTTTTCTTTATTTATGAGTCTTGTAGCTAGACTCGAAGTCGTGCTCCTACGTTGTCTTGTTTTTCATCCTCAATGAAAACTCTATCATATTGACAAAATTCTCATCCAATCTATACCTAGGTCCTAGGGTCAAGCAATTCCTATAGTAGTGCCTCCTTTTCTCCCAAATAAAGTTCAAGCCTTTTTCAACATCTTCTTCGCTCTTTTCCTAAAAAGCTCTAATGTTATCTCGTTCATAAAGGGATAAAGGGCCATATCCATTCATCTTCCAAGGTATCCTATAAGTAATTTCATCGTCCCCTTCTACAAATCTAACCGTTCCCTCGGACTTGTTATAGCTTAGTTTAGACTTTTCAACAAACGTCTTTCCAAACACAACTTGGGACAAGCTATAGTCGATGACACATCCTATATCTTCTAGGACCATAAAATC
The DNA here is from genome assembly GCA_019973895.1 of Chrysanthemum seticuspe. Classification (NCBI taxonomy): domain Eukaryota; kingdom Viridiplantae; phylum Streptophyta; class Magnoliopsida; order Asterales; family Asteraceae; genus Chrysanthemum; species Chrysanthemum seticuspe. Next base: position 26,817,039 of record BPTQ01000003.1, read on the forward strand.
AACTAAGTAGGTGAAGTTTTCTACAAAGACGTGTACATCCTTGAATTTTCCCACGAAATTGCAAACCTCACCGAGATACTTAGGGTCCCTCCTAATCTTAAGTCACTCATTCATTATGGCATTGTAAACAGTTGATGACATCACCTTGATGGGGGAGTCCGTATCTATGTAAGCGTGCTCGACATTCCTATATCCAATCATACAAGGTATCTTAATGTTCCAAGGATTTCCTCTCCTAATCTTTGGGCATATTCTAATGATGGGTGATCGAGGATTGTCGATTATGTATTGGTGGTAAGCAACTTCTTCCTTAGTGGGGTGAAGATTGAAATAGGCACTATTTTCCTAATTCACATTTTCATTTACTAAATCATTACCCGAACTATTGCTAATCATGGAGCCAACAATCGAGGCGCTAACCGCTTTTTCAACAGCGTCCCTAATTGTACTCTCAAATATCCTACGCAATTCTTGAAGCTCATATTTTCTACTAATATTTCGGTTGCGACGATGGTTAGAGTGGTGTTCGTCAATTGGTTGTGGTTTAAGTGGAAGTGGTTTATTTGGTGGTGGGTTATCACATTCCATGATGAAATATGATGGGATTACTAACAAAGTCACGAAGAAGGGGGATAGATTACAAGGAAGCTAAAAATGAGAAAAAAAATCTTACTTGATAGGAATCAAGCAAGGGAAGCTAAACGAGATAAAGATATAACTAGTTATTCATTCCCCGGCAGCGGCGCCAAAAACTTGATGCACGTACGAAGCGCGTTCGGGGTCAAAGGAACTTCCTTTTCTTCGAGCAAGTTTTTCAACCACCTAGGTAGTGAACCTAATCGTTGTAGTGTAGTATTGGGTAAGCCTCAGAGAATGATATCGTTCTCTAGGGGAATAGGAATGCTAGCAAGAAATGTATTACGCTAAGGTGGGGGTTGAGGATGATTCTTTTTTTTAATCTTTTAATTGGTTTTTTTATAAAGCTTCGTTGAATATCTCGGGGAAATTAGTTTGGGGGGTGGTACTTCTACCGATTACTCTACTTATCTAATTATCTAATTCTACGAGTAGCTAAGTCTATTTGTTGTGTGCTCGTATGATGATTAAAAATGTGTTTACCTAGATACTATTACTCCCTAGTTATCTTTATTGGTCGGTTGCATTGTCACACCTTATCTTAATCGCGTTGTATTTTCTAAGGTCGTAGGGTGTGCCTATGCCCTAACTCTTTGAGGTTACCTTTAGGTTTAGCCTACGAAATCCGCAAGTCCTTAAACTATTTCATTCATAAGCCAACTTTCCCAAAGACTATTCAAGCATTAAACACAACGAAAGCCTAGTTTCACTCCTAAGCCTATTACAATTAAGATAAGAGACAACCTAACAATAATTAATAACTAGGTTTCATAGATCTAAGCAAACACACAAGAAATTTAGCTAGACATGTTAAACAAGCAAGCATACACACAATAAATGGAAGACATAATGATACTTTGGATTAAAACACTTATCTTGTTGTGTAAAATAGGGTTTGGCCCCCTAAGATACTGTCCAAGTCGGACTACAAACGTTTAGGGTTTTTACTCCAAAAGTCTACCTCCCTAAATGCAGAAAAATCGAATTCTATATATAGATTTACAAGTGCGACGGCATCGCCTTATAGGTGGGACGCCGTCAGCTCGCCGTCATTAGGGTTTTCGTCTTGGCCAAGTCATCGATGGGACGGCATCACCTTAGAGTTATGACGCCGTCAGTCTTCAGATGGGACGTCCTCTTGGTTGTGGATCTGGGCCATCTGAGATGAAAAGTCTGAGTGACGCCCTTCTTCTTCAAAGCCTAACGCCGTTAGGTTGTATGAGAAAAAATTCCACTGAGCCATCTAGTGCATGTTTATATCAAGTCTGCATAGAGGGACGGCCTCGCCCTTTAATTGGGACGCAGTCAGGTTCATTTTGAGCAGCTTGAGTGGCTTCAATCTTGATTTTGCCATTCTCTTCAGGTTTTCACTCCTTTTCGTCCAAATGTGCATCATTCCAGCATTTTGCTTCCAAGAGACCTAAAAAGTGAAAAGGAACGAAATTAAGCAGTAACGGATATAAAAGTAGTCGAATAAGGGTTTAAATGACCCCTTAAGAGTGTACGTTTTAAATCCTTATCATCAACTTGATGAGAATTGGTATGAACTTTCAAAGGACACAATCAGAGACGATTTTGTAGGTAACACCAGTTGACGAAAACAACCAATTCACTCCCCCACCAACTACAGAAGAATTGATCAACTTCGTCAACGAACTGGGTATCCTATTGAAGTCAAAACTTTATGTACCGTAACTACAAACGAGTTATATCATTCGTAGAGGGAAATTGTCACTATCATGAACTTGTGCCTCACATGAAAGACTTCTGGGTATGACAGGCCGAGAGCTCCAGTGCTACATATTCTTTAGGGAATTGTAAATCAAGCCAACATAGATTATGCAGAGAGGATTTGGGAGGAATTGACGCAGTCTATTCATTCCTTCAATAGTGACAAAGAAAATATGGCGAAAAGCATCAAGTGAAAGAAGAAAGTACATGCACTTATGATTCCAAGCTTCCGATTCTCTAAGTTGATCATCAATCATCTTCAAGGCAAGTACAAGTTCCACCAAAGAATGCGCTCGGCACTTCACTTGGCCACTGAGGAACATGTTCTCGGGAACATCAAGTGTGACAACTGGTGAATTTTCGAAAACAAATTTCTATCCCACATCATACTTGTGACATTATTTTGATAATCTTGAAACATTTTAAAACTTGGATTGGTCGGAAAACGAGAAATCATCTTGGAACGTGTGAAATGTTAGCACAAAGCGGACCGACACGAGCTATTTGGTAATTTATATATATATATTTTTGATTTTATCGAGAGTAGTCGTGTTTATAGGCATTTCGAATAGAAAAATTATTTTAAAGCTAACGGCGCAATTTTTGTGCATTTTTAAAAATGTTTGAGGGTCGAAAGGAGCTCGAGAAGCAATATCGTGAAAGTTTGGAGAATTGGCGCATCTAGCCCCTCAGAATACTTACCAAACGTGCCCCTATGTTTGGGAAATCACACATTCGGTCCCTCCTGGGGTATAAAAACCCCCACAACACACACACTCTCATAATTTTTCACACATATCACTCTCTCTCACCTCTCTCTACTTTTCCGGTGACGGGAAACCACCATCGCCGTCTTCTCCGGCCAATATTCCGGCCACCGCCACCAGAAAATTACCCCACCTATACCAATCTATAGATCGTTGAAAGGTGATCATTTTGACATAGGGTACGCACGGTGAAACCCACCGACGCGCCCTAGATCTACATTGTAAGTTTCGAACTTTTTGGGTTTTGGTCTTGCATGTGTTACCGTAACTTCTCACGTGTATACCTGTGCTTGGTTTGTGTTATTTCTCTTGTTAACCATGTTTTCATGGTTATTTTTGGCTTAAGTCCTTGTGGAACGTGAGTCTTGGCCCTTTTGGTTAGTGTTTTGGGTCGAGTAGTGCTTCGATTGTGATGTTTTTGTTGGTTGTTTGTGTAACCGACATGGTAATCGAGGTTACCGTTCCTCGGTGTGGTATTATTCTGGTGTCGAGAGTCTCCCAAGACTCTTTGGGGTGGAATACATGTTGTGGTGATATTGTTGTTGGCTGTTTTGTCTTCGGTTGTGACCACCGCCGCCACCAACCCTAGTGGTGGTGCGGTTGTGGTAATATTATTGGGTATCTTGATGTGGTTTTGAGACCGGGACACACTCGTGTCACAGCTTGGCTCGTGTTAAGGTTTCCGCGTCCAAGGGTAACCTTGGTGAGGCGGTTATCACACGAATGGGATTTTGAGACCGAGACCTTGTGGTCGCGAAAATCTTGGCAGTTTTGATATTCGGATGAATTGGGTTGACTTGGTCAATCTTGTGATATTATTGATGCTAAAAATATCAAAACTTGAAAAATAAAACGGATAAATAATAATAATACTATTAATAATAAATATCTAAGTCGTTATGATAATGTCGTTGATTTGAGTCGTGATGATTTGAGCACTTCGTGAGTAATCCGAGACCTTATGGTTCAGATTAACCACGAGTAGCCGATATGGACTTTATGAGTATATGGACATTGTGGACTATATTATTATTAGACTACGACCCGAATTAGATACTTGACTTGGGAAACAGACTTGGGATTAGATGGGCTCTAGTCAATTAGTATTGACTCGAGAAGGGTTGACTCGAAATGATAGGTCGAATGAGTTAAATATACTACGTTTTGAAAAACATGAGTATTAAATAATACAATTAATAGATAGTTTAATTGTATAAGTTAATCAATATTTCTAAAAAGAAATAATAATGTAATACATTTCGAGACACGAGGCCCAAGTTTTCTCTTTAAAGAAGTAATGTGAATTTGATTGTGGATTGGTTAGCGTTAGTAAAAGTCTATTAACATTTTTATTTGGACTTATTGGATTGACGACTCCCATAAGAGCCCGATAAGTATGAGAAGAGAAGATTATTAATGACAACCCATCCTAAGGTCTTTACGTGCAACCCATCTAGATTTACCTCCAATTAATAAACGAGACAAAGGGAACGCCAACCTTATTAATTTGACGAGCCTAATAAGAATTGACGAATCCTTCGAGCACTTTATTAACGCATGGTTTAATCTATTAGACCCGACCTTTTTGTGACTTATATGATGCACATATCCTTGTTTGTTTTAGTCACGTGAGTTGGTTGTCGAATTAGTTGAACTACGTGAAACATTGTTAATCGTGTGCGTTATTTGAGTCGTCATTCTACAAGTGACAAAGCCAAGTGTTCCATTCTATCATTATGCTTCAACCTACAAGAATCTTTACGTTTTATGCGACTTTATTATGGCAACTTCGTGAGGATCGATACTGAGTTGCGTCTTTTGTTATTTTAGCTTGAGCCGTGTCCGCTGTACTGTTATATTACTTGTTGTTGTTGTACTATTCTCCTCTAGAGTGATTGTTTGTGCATATCCTTGTTGAGGTAAGTTTCATAGCCCCATTTTTATCTCTGTTTTAACTAAATTAGGGTGTGTAGTTGACTTGATTAGATAGATGTGTGTAGTTGACTTGATTAGATACTAGGGTAGCATATTGATGTGTGTAGTTGCGTCTTTTGTTATTTTACCTTTTAAACTCTCTTGATTTAATTTTGCGTTGACTTGATTAGATAGATGTGTGTAGTTGTTGAATGATACTAGGGTAGCATATTGATGCTATAACGTGATGCCTAGCTGTGAATGGTTATTTATTCCTACCTAGACCAGGGTAGTTTGACCATGCTACAACCGTGCTGGCTAGAGTCGCTTGGGATCCCACTTGTGATTTGATATGTGATTATATGTTATTGTGCATCTATCTTAGTCTCGCATAGCAAATAAACTCTTACATGACCACTACTGAATTTGAACTTAAACCTATGAACTCATCAGCTTTATGCTGACCCTTTTAGCATGTTTTTCTCAGGTAATTGATGTGAATGCTTTGGTAATCTTTGGGGAGGCGTTTGGCAGTGATGGCATGGTTTTGGATCCTTCTCTCTCTGATGTTAAATGGGGACCTTTTTTTTAAACTATTTTATTTGGGCTTACTTCTGCACTTTTCAAGAAATGTAAAACTTATTTATTACTGACGACTATGTTTTCAAGTTATGAATTTTTGTTTATGTTGTTCGCTATCCTTGTGTTATGTACCAATTTCGTAGCACCCCAAAGTTAGTAAAGTCTTCCACTGAGCCTATTTTAGGGGTGTTACAGATTGGTATCAGAGCTCAAGGTTATAGAGAACTGGGTATTTACTAAAACCTAGACTATAACCATTTTTGAAAAACTGATTCAAAAGACCGTGACGTGCCTACCTGCCAAACTGAGTTGATGTGGTATTAAATTTCTATTACTTGTCTTGTAATCGTGATATGATTTTCTTGGGAAATTTGTTATGTTTGAAAACTACGGATTCATTGGAGATTTTACGTATGCACTAACTTTACTAAAAACACCGTTGTCACAACTATGCCTTCCTTCGATATCACTGAAGACATTCTTTTTGCTGGCTCTCGACCAGCATCACCTGTGCCGGGGATGGACCCGAAAGACCCATATTTCATGGCGCGACATGACACCGCCAATGATACATGGGACTGCTTCGGGCTCCTCTTCATCTATTCATGGCTCTCCTACTTCACTCACTATGCGTTTACCCGCACAATCATCTCCTAGCTCCATGTGGCAGACTGCTACACATCATACTTCGACAATCCGCCGCACGGCATGCATATCCGTACGTTCACCTACCCTACTCTCTTTCCACATTACTGCTCACTCTCCTCTGTTCCTTACACCCTCTACCTCTGCTTTTCAAATACCGAGTGCCTCAACTTCCGTACCCTGCGATTCGTCACCACCTTCATCTCCTGACTCTCCGCCTACTCGGAGGCGTAGACTACTTAGATATTATGAAGAAGAAGACCCTGAAGAAAAACCTGAGGAGGAGGAAGATCCCAAGGAAGATCCTCTGGAGGAGGAAGACCCGTGAGATGAGTCTTACGGGGAGGAAGACCCTAAGGCTGAGCCACAAGAGGATGTGAAGCCCGAGCCTCAGGAGGATATGGAGCCTGAGCCTCAGGAGGAGGACGAGCCTCAGCCTCAGGGGATTTGGAAGAGTATGACTTGGAGGATGATGTTGATGAGCCTATGTAAGAGCCGGTTTCCCCAGCGTCTAAGGTGGATTGGGTGGATCCGGATTCTCCTACTACCGGACCCACCCTTGAGGACTTAGGTGTGATGGCCACTCACTTGGGGATGCATGAGGAGGCTCTAGAGGACATAACCGAACGATTAGCGGGGGTGACAGCAGAGCGACTGAGGAAGATTGAGAGTGACATTAGTGTATTGATAGAGAGGTCTGCTACCATGAGGAGAGACTTGCAGAGGATGGATGATCGGGTGAGAGCAGCAGATCGATCTATTCAGACTGCGAGAGAGAATGATCAGGTGATGTGGAGGCGTCAGTCTGAGACAGATTCTCAGAACGCATATCTTATGAGGAGAAGATACGAGGATAATGTGGAGATGTCTGCTATGAGGAGGCGGTTGGATGAGCTGGAGCGTGCTTTTAGAGACTTTCGCTTTAGGTTTTGAGTAGTAGTCTTTGACTAGTGTTTTTGTGCCACTCTTTATCGATTGTATTTCCGTATTTTCTCTATATCAGTACTGTTATCGTTCTCGCCATAGTATGGCTCATGATTGAGAACCCTTGATTTGAGTTTTATGAGATGTATGTTGGGTTTGTGGTTGTGGTATAAATTGTATTACGATGATCGTTGTGCTTTTAATGTGATATTTTGGTCTCTATACTCGTGTGATGTACTTCTCCATTCTGATCTCAATGTTCTCATTTTTTGTACATGATTCAGATCAATGGCTCAAACGCGTAGGGCGACCAGGAACGTGGGAGCAACAGCTGATGCTGCCACTGCAGCTGCTGGTCATCGTGGTCGATCTTCAGTTCAAAATGCTAGTAATCCAAATGTCAATAACCAGAACAACAATTCCATTGGTGAATATCTGAATGTCGAGATCCCTACTCCACCCGCTCCTGTTACTGATCAAGATTTAATTGATCAACTAGTAGCTCAGCGTGTAGCTGAGATTCTGGCTGATCTAAATCATCCTATACCACAGTGGGAACTCTTAGGCCAAATGGTAGTAACCAGGGTTGTACTTACAAAGAGTTTCGAAGCTGTATGCCCATAGATATCTATGGTACGTTGACTCGTTGGTTAGAAAAGATGGAATCTATTTTTAAGGTTTGCAACTGTGAGGGAGAATCAAAGGTGAAGTTTGCTTCGTTCACACTGAAGGATGAGGTGTTAACCTGGTGAAACAACTACCTCAAGTCTGTTGGGATCAACGTAGCTTATGCTATGCCTTGGGAAGAGTTTAAGGCAAAACTAATTAAGAATTATTGTCCCCAAAACGAAAAGAAGAAGTTGGAAATTGAATTCTGGAATCATAAATTGAAGGGTACTGACATACCAGTTTACACTCGTCGTTTTCACGAATTGGCACTGTTATGCCCTGAGATGGTTCGCACTGAAGCGCTTAAGATAGAGCGTTATACTGACGGACTTCCACCTTCGATGTAACATATTGGATTTCACAAACACACAAACAATCACAAATATGGGGCGTACAATATGAGTTTAGAGAGAGAAAGTGGAAGATGGGAGCCTTTCTAGAAAGAGAAAGTAAAACAAAAGAAAAAAGGTTAGATTGAGTGAAAGGTCCAACCCTCTACCTTGGGAGGTAGAGGGTATTTATAGTTACATACTACACGTCCTCCTTCGGACTGTGGATCAGGCATACAGTGGGTAAAGACCCATCCTTCCTCCACGGTGTTACTTAAACTAATAACTAAGCTAGTAACTAACTAATAACTACTAAATAACGTAAAGTCTACGAGCTAAGATATGCTAAACAATAATTGGGGTGACCGACACTTCCTTATGGAATTTCCAATTCCTAACAATCTCCCCCTAAGGGAGGTCACCCCATGATTTACATTTTGAATCCAAGCAATCTATCTTTGTCTTTATGCTCGAGCTCGTGGACTTCAATTCTTCAATGTCCATAGTCTTTGTGCTTTAGCAGTGATTCCTCAAAGTCCAAATGATTTGTACTTATAGTGGAGATCTTTGTGCTGATCCACGTTTGGTGATTTATTAAGCCAGGTTAGAGATCATCAGCCACAGCAAATCTCTGGCTCATCCATTGTAGTATCGCCATTATGTGAAGTTGTGACTTTCAGACCGACATGCTCACATTTTGAATCATGATATCTTCTCATCAGAGTTGCGGAAGCTTTTGTTCATAATATTTCCAGCAGCGTAGCAGAAGCATGGATTGAAAATATCAGAGCCAGTTGATGAAGATATGCACCTATCATGATTTCTTTAGAAGTGAATGTAATATGTGAGCATGCGGCTATGGATTGTCTCCTCAATTCTGATCAGCTGCAACCGTCGGGTGTTCCTGCATACAACAGTTAGCAATAAAGCGCACGAAAGTGTCTTTGATCACTTTCGTTGAATTAAGGTACACGGCCCACGGTTCCCCGCTGATCAGTACAATTACTGCCTGTAATCAGGTAAAATTCCGAAGAATCTCCTTGACAGGGTTTCGCAGCTGCTCTAGCTGTTCTCAAACCAGAACGTCTCAAAGAAGACAACATGGAGTGTGTGAACCAGCGAATTGAGATTCACTGATTGATGAAAAATTGATTTGAAAACAATCGCGTATTGCTTGAAGAACGAGTTTTGCAATACGAAGAAGGTTTTATGAGAAAGATCAATTTTCAATCAAAAATACTTTTTGTATTTGAAAAGAGTACACATTCGATGTGCTAGAGAAAAGAATATTTGCACATCGAACGGTTTTTCTAAAAGTATTCGTCAATTCATTACCTGGACCAAGGTTGATTCAAGAATGAATCGCCCCATTGTTTCTATCCAGTTGTCACAAGCTTGATCTTTAGGGAAGATCTCACATGTCACCCACCAAGAGCTTGTTTGATGTTGGCTCTAGAAGGATTTCCATCTTCATCGTGAATACTTTTACATATCACTCGGATGTTCTGGCAATACCACAAGGATAATGCGTAGGACTCTCAATATATACTTACTTTCCACATTGTGTGAAACAACAAGTCTTCATTAATTTTGTGTCCTAATGAGATATTGTGGATGATCTCTTGGCTCTAGACTCAATTGTGCACATTTGGTTCCTATGTCGGAGACTAGGGAGAGGGTCTCCTTCTTCAATATCAACAATCTCTAAGAGAAAGTCGGTAGATTATGTAGGTTCCCCGTGAGAATGAAACAAGCCCTTTTAAGAGGAACTTGAGTAGCTTGGGAAGTTAGTGCAGTGCGTCACTGGGTCCATGACGTCTTGTCTTCAATACCGGTGTTACCTTAGTAACCACCAGTAGCATATGTGTTGAACCCGGTTTCTGCCCTAAGGTTGAATTAATGGAGGGCTATTTCTTTTCACCCTTTTCTCATTTAATTTCTTTTTCATTCTTCAACCCCTTCAGTGCTTACCGAGACTTCATAACTAGAACCTTGTTGGGTTTATTCCAGTTCTAGCTCTATCTCAGTCCGCACTCTTCCCAATTCTCACTTTTCTCTTTTTTTCAATATACCTAAGGACTCTACACTATCTAGTGGATTGTCCCTGGGTAGATCCCTCCGGTTCTGGGGGATCGTGGGAACTAATACCTAAGCTCACCATCCTTATAACTCCATGCATAAAGTAAAATGGTCCGTCTTTTGGTACAGTTCATTCCTTCATGAAACCAATTGAAAAATCATTTGGAAAATTAATCAAGGTACTTGTGATATAAAATCAAAGCATTTTGTACCTTAATTGTTTTGATCATTTAGAAAAGCTCCGCCTCAACATGTGCATATGATTTTGAAATTGTTTAGCACATGGAAGCAAGAGTTCTTTGAAATATTTTTTTTGATCACAATTTTCGTAGAAAAAGCCATTTGATTTTCTTGGTAAAATTCTCCCCCTCAATATGTGCGTAGGATATTTGAAATCATTTTATCACATAGAGGAAAGAGTTCATTTGAAGTACATCCACGATCACAAAAAACCATTAAGAAACCATTTAGAAAATCAATCAAGGTACTTTATGTTGAAACATAGAAATCTTTGTTCCTTGAAAGTTTATTTTATTTTTGAAATGCTCCCCCTCAATATATGCTGCGAGATTCGAAAGCATTTAGCACATATGGGAGAGCAGCCTGAACAATTGAATCAAAACGATCACCTTTTATCAAATTTCGTTATTAAATCACAAATTCTCCCTCGATCAAAAATATCAAACCCTTTGAGATTTTGGATCCTAAATGATTTAATACGGTTTAGAAAACATGGGAGAAAATGTGCCTGATTTAAAAACTCATCTTGTTTTTGGATAAATTCTCCCCCTCAACATGTACATCATGTATACTGAAATCGTTTGGCACATGGAGGCAGGAGTTCCTTTGAAGGACTAAAACCAATTCCATTTAAAACAGATTTGAGATTTAAATCACGATCTCTCCCCCGATCAAAATTTTCAAACCATTTGAGATTTGTGATCCCAAAAGATTTAAATCATTTAGAAAATTTTGGGGAAAGACGTGGCAAGATTTGATTTTGAAAAATGACAGATAAGGACCATTTTAAGACATTAAAGATTATTAGTGTCAGGTATGATTGTTTTAAGAGATCTTTAAGTAAAATAAAACAATTTCACAATCAAACAAGAACAGAAAAGATTTCATTTTGACAGATCTTGATTTTTAAAGAAAATCATACCATGACATAATATTAAATTTTTATATCACCACATTTTAACGTACAAACGGACTTTTTGATGAAATATCGTTTGAAAATATTTAATTTGAAATCACTGAAGATTTGACAAAATAAAGTCCGATTGATTTCAAAACTTTGAATCCGATTTATTTTCAAAACAATATTTTTCATTTTCAAAACAATATTTTTCAAAATTGTTTAAAAATGGTATCATTCACTACTTTTCCTGCACAAGATATGTTAGGTGGTTCAGAAGCTTCTGTTGTTGCTGTAGGGCTGGAAGAAAACCGTCTGCTGATGCAGTGAGACCTCTGACGTTGCATCTGTCATGCCAACTTTTCATAGAGGTCCAATTAAGCTCCGTTTCTTCATTTGATGATGAAGAAAAACCATCTGCTGATGCAGCAGGACCTCTGATGTTGCATATATCATGCCAACTCTGAATAGAGATCCAATTAAGCTCCATTTCTTCTTTTGTCGACCTAAGAGATAGTTACCCTTTCCATTCGGCATCCAATCATCTTAAATTGTGAGATCCGGATCGGGAACATTCTTATATACCAATATACCTGCATACGTTAGTGGACACAAACAGATATATGGTGGTCGATATCACCCAAACAGCAATCGACTAATAACAGTCAATTCAACATATCAATCAGATCATATAAAGCATGGGATTATGTGTTCATCAAACTCTAATCATCTAAACCTAACAATCATATCCTAGGCACCTAGTCCTTCAACATAGGTTAACACCGTTTTTCAGTTAAGCATTTAGGATAATTAGATAAGCCTGATAGATGATATAAATTTGAAAACATTATCCCCCTCAATCAATGACTCATTTTCTGAAAAGTTTAAGAGCGCTGAAGTCATTGATTGGGTTTTGCAATTTTATGAAAATTATGATTCTGATTGATTTTCTAGCAACTCAATTTACCACCTTTTCGTAAAAACAAATATTTTTCTGAAGAATTTTAGAAGGAAAAATATTTGAGTAGGAACAGCAGTCCTTCGACATACTTTCCTCAATTTTTTTAGAATAAGTGCACGAAATTTTAGATAATTGGTTTAGCGCAGCACTTTCCTTTCTTTAAAAGAGCGGGTTGCTATCATAAATAATAGCAAACCATAGTTTAAGCGCGGGTCATAGTCTGAAGTAACTGCAAGCCATATTTTGAGACATGTTTAGATAGAAATATTTACACCTCCTGCTCGAACTTCATCTAAAGTCCCGTGCCATTATTGAATGACATTTCTAAGACCGTAGATGTTATCGATACCAGAAGACATGTCTTGAGAAAACATATTTTTGGTATTTTTCAATTTTTTTATTTTTATGGGCTTTTGTTGATTTTATATTTTTCTATTTTGTTTTTGTTGGTTTTATATTTTTGTATTTCGCTTTTTGAAAATTATTTACAAAGATAGAGAAATAGTTTAAGAAGATGATGATACGAGTACCAAGATAAGGAAATCGTTCAGCACTTTGTAGAAGATAGAAGTCATCATATCTTAAACTTTCACCACCAAAGCATTCGAGGCTCTTGAATCGTCGCAAGAACTTGAGTCTTCAAAAAGTGAATCTTTGGTAGCTTCCCCCCAAACCGACAGTCCACGTAAAAAGACCATTTCCCCCAAGAAGAAGAAGTGAAGCAAACAGTCTAATTGTATGAAGCTTCAAGAACCCGAAGAAGACGATAACACCGAAGTAACAAGTTAACACGGATCATTTCTGTGGTTATCAAACCCGAAATAAATGATTAAGCCTGATCACATGATCTTGTTGTGCGTCACCGATGTACACATAACTCTTCGAGATTGAGCAGTTGTGAATTCAGGAGAACAATATATCAACACCTTCATTTCACCAAATGCATTCCAGTTATCTAACATATAACCAATCAGCCCATAACGTACACATGTACCCAACAAGAGAAGAGACAACGACATCACAATAACTGGTTGAATCACTGATCTTCTCTGTGGATGTCAAATCCGGAATAACTGATTAAGCTCGATCATGTGAATATGTTGTGCGACCCAGATGTACACATATCTCTCCCTTGATGGTTGCGATCTCATCGGAATCATCATTACATTGTGTACATGAAGCACTAACCGGAAGCACTTTATCATAAATCATATAGAAGATGTCGATAAGCAATATCATCTCACGCTCCACATATTCTTCTCATATTTCTTCCTACTGAAAGCTGAGATAACACATAACAAAAGTATCCAGAGACCACTTCCCCCAAATGGTTGGAATAATATATTCTTCCCCCAAATAGTTGGAATAATACACCAGAAGCTATGAGTAAACACTGAGTATCTCTACGGTTATGACATTTGTCTTTCCCAGGATTACTTCAATAGAGAAGAAGTATTAGGTTCATCATGTGTACTCGTTGTGTATTTAGATGTATGTCTCCTTTCCCCTTGCTGGTTTTGATACCTCAGAATCAGCAACACATTATACATACCGAATATTCTTGAAATAGAGAAGAACAAGAATTAGCTCAAATGAATCCTGTGAGAATCAATTGTTACAAGAACTCTCCTTGACTATCTTTATCAACCCATACGTAGACAACTTGAAGTGACTACTAAAGAAGAAAAACCGATATACCGAACTTGAAACTGAAGTCGAATTCCCCACATTTGTATCTTAAGCTTGCACTTAATGATGGAAGAACGGTGTTGAGAGTTTATGCACCAAGCAAATCTCTAAGTATGAGACATTAACACCTCTTGCGATCACTGTTTTGAAAGGCTCAAGGCGCGCTAAGGCGCAAAGGGATTTTTGAGCCTTGAGGCGAGGCGCAGATCAAGGCGCGGGCTTCATCAATACGAGGCGCAGTGAATTAAATAAAATTTTAAAAGTTTTGATTGGCATTTTATGTAGTAATTATGACTTAAATAATACTAAAATACTTAATTTTTCAAAACGAATATCAAATTCAAACCCAAAATATCAACCAATGTATGCGATGATGGCATGATGACATTTCATTATCTCATGCTCGAAATTGAAGAAGAGGTCTGTATGTATAAACACTTGAATTGAAGGATAAAACTCTCAAATTGTCTGATTTAATTAGTTTTCACTAACATATGAGATCGATGAATGTTAAATTTGGAAAAAAAAAATTCAAAATTGGTCACCTCTCCTAGGCGCGCCTAGGCGCAAGGCTCTAATGCCCAAGGCGCTGAGCCTTTTGTGAGCCTTATGCATGTGTGGAGCCTCGACCTTAAAAAATCCCTAGATCTTGAGCCTTGATCCAAGGCGTGCTTAGGCGCGCCTTAGGCGCGCTTTTTACAACTATGCTTGCGATTATCCACAACGACATTATCGTGTGTCACTGAGTAAAACAATGTAACTCCTTAAAGTGATAGTTAACTAGGTCTTCAACCATCCAAACCTACTGCTGGTAACTAGATAAGCCAAGTCTTCAACTCAAATTGTTAAGCTCGAGCAAGTTATCTAATAAGAACACGCCTTTGTGAAAGTCAACTTCAATCTCAAATAAGTGATAAATGATTAACTCTGAAGTAATCAACTTGTGTCAAATGCCTACTACGTGAATAAACATACAACCGGATGTACATTGACCCACTGAATGAACCGGAACAAATGATTCCTCAACATCAATGCATTGTTCCTAAAGGTATACATGTAGAGACTGATATGGAAGATTCACCAATAATGTCTTCGAGCGGATGAGGTAGTCATTTTCCTTAATGTTCATGTGGTTGATTTATAGTGTGCACAATGAGAGGAACAATAATTCGTGAAGATTTGGCAAAGAAATACCAAAGAGCGGATCATTATTCAATAGTGCAACTACAATATCATGATAGACATTATCAACGCCTTGTGAAGTAACAGGAGAAAAGGTTTCTTGAGAATTCCGAGAAGTACTTCTTAGATGGTAAACCAATTGGGTCAGTAGGAATCGGAGCATGAGCTTCAGAATCTAGATGATCAACATTTGTTGGAGGTTGGAAGTACTCATCAAACATATCTTGAAACAATGAATCCTAGTTATCCTTAGAAAGTGAAGCATTAGGCGTTGAAGGAGAGTCATATGACCATAATTCAAGCATCCATCAACATGTAGTATATGCACTCTTCTCCCCCTAAAAAATTGCATCCGAAGTTGCCATTTTTTATTTGAACAAGTGAATAAGAATATACACCAATGAACGTAGATCCACTTGAGGGTTGAAAGAGCGTGGAAAAACATGAAATTTTTTGATGAAGAATGTCGATGAGAATGGTCATACACATGAAGATTTATTTTCTTTTGAAGATAAAGCGCACTGAAGCGTACACCTTTCTTTTCTTTGAGGAACGGGGCCTGAAGTATTATCTGCAGACGCCATAATGATGAAGTACGAGGTCTGAACTGATGTGAACAGACGTCATAGCCGAATGAATATCAAGATTGACTTACTTGAACCCGTGAGTTATGAGATATCAATCCATTTGTAATCCATACTTTAAGCCAGTCCATGTAGTGAAGGATCGAAGTGTCTGAAACTGAGTAAGGACTACCTGCACTAATATTACAAACTTCATTGCATATATTTTGGTTAGTGACATTAGTATCCAAACCCTTTGGGGTTTCACAGTCAACCTTGATTTTGTCATCTGTAAATAGCTTTCCTGTAGGTATCCACCTAAGTCCAGCATCCTTAAACATTCTACCAGACGGTATCCACTTATGGCAAGGTCTAGGATTGTTAGGCTTCTTATGCATAGTGAAAGACTTATCCTTATTCCTAGTTTCCACAGATTTAGCAGTTGGTATCCATCTAGTCGAAGATTTTGGTTTGTTTTCCTTCGTATGCACAGTAGATGACTTAGTAAAAATCCTAGACTTAACAGGTTGAACCTTTGTATGAGCATTTACCTTCTTTAGGGATTTCGAAAAACAATTATCATGATTTGCCTTAAAGATGCATTTCAGACAATTTGAGCAAATAGCTTGTTTGGATTCAGAAAATGATCTAGAGTTCTTAGAGTGATCTGCTATCGGAATAACTTTATTTGAAACGCAACTACTCTTAGATACAAGCCAATCCCTAGTCTTTAGTTGAGCATTCCTAGGTAATGGTTTAAAACTACTAGCAGTGCCTTGAAGTCTCGTAGAGTTCATCACCCTAGGTCTAGCACCTAAAATTCCATCTTTTTGAATATGTGCCTTTTTCCTAGCTTCTTCTAAATCATAGTTCTTGAACAAGTCATTCATATCATGTGAATTCTTAGGCATATGAGGTGAAGTGACTGGTTTTGACAAAACTTGTTTCACATCAACTTGGGAGGCACACCGTGTTTTTAAAAATTTTGTTCTTTCAGATTTAAATGTAGTAGGCTGCCTAACAACAAACCAGTCTCTAATGGAATGAGAAACTGGCTTCCCCAAGGTTGATGGTTTTGTAAAATTAGTGTTAACACTTTTCCCTACAGTTTTTCTAAGCTCATTCTTTAGGGCAACTATCGCAAAACTCTTATCCTGAAGTTGAGCTTTGAGTTCATCAATTTTTGCTATCAAAGATTTTTTTTGTTCCATGGATTTAGTACTAGTTTCATTGACAGAGTCACTAAGTTCTATGTGATGCTTTCTCAAAGACTCATTTTGCTTTAGTAATTTGGCCACACAAACCGCTAATTCATCATTTCTCATTTGAATATCATCAATAGCATTAACATCAGAATTACTTGTAACCAAATTACTTTTCACATGCATATCAGAAATATGTTTCTTCAAATTGTTAATAGTCGAGTTTTTGGCATGAAGCTGAGCTTTTAAATTGTTTATTTCAAAAAATTCACAAAATTCAGGAAATTCCGGATTTTTACATGGTTTCTTAGTTTGAAAGCTTTCCTCCTTTCTTTGTATTGCAATTTCAAGTGAAATGTAATGTTTTTCAATTTTTGAGAATTTTTTTGAAAGTTCATCAAAATCCTTTTTATCAACCATATCATTAGTTTTGAAATTATTAGACTCAGCCTCAAGCAAGGAACATTTATCAAAATCATGTTCAACATTAAGATCAGTTTGTTTAGTTACATTAGCAGATGCACTATGTTGAACAGTTAAGGGTACCTCATCACATGACATTTGTTCATTTATCGGTCTGATATCTGCATCCACATCATGTGAAACAAGAGTCACTGAACTACTGGCTGTTTCAAGCTTATCTGCCTCTGAGTCCCTGTATTCAGTACCAACTGATCCATCAACTGACACATTACCCGACTCATCACAACTATCTCTCAATTGCACCTGACACTCATTCACCCGACCTTCATTCACCTTGTCATAACTCATTGCACTTTCCTCAATATACTTGATAAGGTTTTAAAATGTACCTTTTTGAGGGGTCGTTTAAGCCCTTATTTGATCACTTTTGTATCCGTTATTACTTAATATCGTTCCTTTTCACTTTTTAGGTATCTTGAAGGCAAAATGCTGGAATGACACTTACTCGGACGAAAAGGCGCGAATATACGAAGAAAATGGCCAAAGTCAAGAATCGAGACACTCAGGCTACTGGAACTGAAGGGGACGGCGTCAGGTGTTATCAGCGACGCCGTCGGACCACTTTTGTGACGGCTCAGTAGCCAAATTGCTTATTTACAAGTGAAGGCTTCAGGTTTTAAAAGAGTAGGTCATCACAATTCAGACGGCCTAGATTTGATCCAGACGACGTCAGAGACTAAAGGGGACGGCGTCACAATCATAAGGTGACGCTGTCGCAAGACTAACGTGGCCAAGACGAAACCCTAATGACGGCGACCCGTTGGCGTCACAAATCAAAGGGTGACGCCGTCGCATATGTAATCTTATATATAGAATATGAATTTTTTAGTTTTCGGTGTGTAGTCTTTTGGAGTAAAAACCTAAACCGAACCAAGGCTGTCTTATACAGTATTTTAGGTTTCCAAACCCTATCTTACATCAAGATAAGTGTTTTACTTCATTAATTCAATTATGACTTCAATTACTTGTGTGTATGCTTGCATGTTCTCCATGTTCGGCTAATTTACTTGTGTGTTTGCTTAGGGAATATAAAACTTAATTATTGAATATTGATTGGTTGTCTCTTATCTTAATTGTTAATGATCTAGTATTGCGATAGGTCATTCGTTGTGTAGTTAATGCTTGATTAATCTTTGTGAACCTTAGCTTATAATACCTAGAGTCATTGTAGTCTAAACCATCCGAAGAGTACCTTAGAGTTGAGTTTATAAATCCTAGAGATTTTGTAGGCGATAACCTTTGGTAGTTTCAAAGAGTTAGGGATAAACGCATACCCTACGACCTTAGACACACAACGCGATTAGGAATAAGGACGTGACAATTCAACCATCAATAGGAGATAATTAAGGAGTAATAAAACCTAAGTAAACACGTCTTTAAATCATCATACGAGCACACAAATAATTAGACATAGACTACATACACCTTAGTTTAGATAATTAGAAAAGTAGAAGTAATCGGTAGAAATACCAACCCCCAAATTCAAACCCCGAGATTCGTACCTTTCCATTTCCTAAAAAACATAAAAAAAGATAAAAAAAAAAAATAATCTTCCTCAACCCCAACCTTAGCTTAGTAACTTCTCACTAGCATTCCTATTCCCCTAGAGAACGATATCAATTCCCGTGGCTTACCCTAATACTACACTACAACGATTAGGTTCACTGCCTAGGGTGTTGAAAAACTTGGTCGATGAAAAGGAAGTTCCTTTGACCCCGAACGACGCGTGTAGCGTTATCAAGTTTTTGGCGCCGTTGCCGGGGAATATAATAGCTAGTTAGGAGTCCACCTCGTTTAGGTTTATTTGCTTGATTCCTATCAAGTAAAGTTTTTCTCATTTTTAGCTTTCTCGTAATATATACCCCTTCTTTGTGACCTTTGTTAGTAACCCCATCACTTTTCATCATGGAAGGTGATAACCAACCACCATTCATCAACCTACCACTAAATGACCCGCCAAGAGGCCGTACTCTTGGTGAATACTCAAGACCAAGCCACCTAGTCTATAGGAACACCATTGAGCTTCCCGTCTAAGCCCAAACTACGGCCTTGCGATCCGACACCATCTGGTTGGTGCAAAACGGATGTGCATTACATGGACTTCGTTTCGAAGATCCTAATCAGCATCTTAGGGATTTCCTTAAAATTGTCGATTCCATCGACCTCGATCCTACTACTCGGGAGACCACACGTCTGCGTCTCTTCCAATTCTCTTTACGGGATCAAGCTAGTAATTGGCTTGAGAGACTTCCCGCCGGCTCCATCTCAAGTTGGGATGATCTCACCTCTCACTTCTTTGCTCAATTTTTCCCATCGGGGAGAACCACTAAGCTTAGGAATGATATCTTGATGTTCCAACAATGTCAAGGTGAATCTCTCTATGAAGCATGGACTCGATTCAAGGACTTACTCCATAAAGTCCCTCATCACGGCATTGATCTTTGGCTCCAAGTCCAACTCTTCTATGATCATGTCAACTTCCCCACCAAGCGATCCATTGACCAAGCGGCCGGTGGAAAACTTAGTGATCTCACCGCGGAAGAATCATGGGGTATAATAGAGGACCTTGCTCTCTATGACAACGAAAGTTGGAATGACCCCCGTGAGTTGCTCAAAACCTTTAAGGCAATCTCCTTGCCTCCCATTGACTCACAATCTTCTGACCGTAGGATGCTCGAGCTTGAAGATCAAGTTAAATTCCTAATGAGATCCTACGAAAATCCTAAGTCTTCACATCAAGTGAATAAAATCACTCTACCTTGTGAGTTATGTAGTGGTCCTCATGACACTCGTGATTGCACAAGACTCCCCGAACAAGCTTTTGCGGACTACGCCTCCATGCGTACCGACGGAGCGGGGGAGAAGTGGTACACTTTCAAGCCCGAACAAAACAACTTAGGAAACTCTTACAACCCCTCATGGAGAAATCACCCTAACCTTAAGTGGAACCAAAACTCAAGCACACCCCAAAGCTCATCTAGTCCACCTAATAGGTTCAATCCTCCAAGCACCGGGAACCCCACTAGTCTTGAGGCAATTGCATCTAGATTCATGTCATCTCAAGAGACTTAATTGACTAAGCTTGAAGCTGATTTTAAGCGAAGACAAGGCGAGATGACAACAAGCTTGATGCCCTCTTAAAAGCCTTTAATGATCGGGAATATGGAGCACTCCCAAGTGATACTATAAAGAACCCAAAAGTGAGTTCGATTTCATCGACTTCATGTTCTTGTTCACCATGGGAGAGTGCACATTCATGCCCCTCACACCCAACGGTTCACTCGGTAAATGCTATCAATAAGGGTTCCAAGCAATCCAAAATGAGGTACCAAGGCCCCACACCATTGGTAGAACCTACTCTTGAGAAACCGGTCAACCAAGAACCCAAACCTAATCTAGAGGAGGAGTACAAGGAACTCCATCAAGAAAAACCGGTTCTTGAAGTCTTAGCTCATGCACCTTATTCTAATGCTTTAAAAGAAAAATATGAGTTAGAACTTAAACTTGGAAAACATGGGTCCGCTTTTGTGCGAAATAATCTGCCTAAGAAGTTAAACGATCCCGGGCTATTTACTCTTCCGTGTAGGCTTGGAACTTCCAAACCTCTAGATGCTCTAGCCGACTTAGGATCATGCATCAATCTTGTTCTGTTGTCCCTCCATAGAAGCCTTAACTTAGGTAAGATAGAACCAACGAAAACCATCTTAGGTCTAGCGGACGGTAGTATTTCATATCCAGTAGGGATAATAAAAGACATGGTAGTACACGTAGGAGAATTGACTCTTTTGGCGGATTTCCATGTGCTAGACATGAATAAGGACCCGACATGCCCATTGCTAGTAGGAAGAGGATTCTTAGCTACCCCTAGTGCCATCATTGATTGTAAGATGTCCAAAATAGTGGTAGGAGAGGGGAGTACTAGGTCAATTTACGATGTCAAAAAGCATACGTACTACAAAGAAGAAGAAATCCCACATGAGATTAGGTTGGATAGAACGCCGTCTAGATATGGACCTTGGTTAGATAAGAACTTCATAGGTCCCCAACGACCTTTCTACCTAGATGAAGCCTTTGCTAGTAAAGCAACTTTCCATGAAAAAGAAATGGCTAGGGACATGGAAGTGAACCCGTTCGAGGATGCCTTAGTATTTAGGAAGATGACCGAGTTCCTAGGAAGCTTGCCCGTCAACCTTGTCATGAATAAGTGGAAAGTTGAGAGCGACAAGCCTAAACATAAATGGGATTGGGATAGACCGCCTAGTGATGGTAATGGAGAGTGGCACATTAGGATAACGATCTATGATCCCGATGGAGAGAAATTTGAAAAGGCATATCGAACCAAACATACTACTAGGAACTTAAATGATAAGTTTGATCCTTATGACATTGTTAAGGATAGGCTTACTTATATCGGTACGTAGGGGCACGACTACGAGTCTAGCTACAAGACTCATAAATAAAGAAAAGCGCTTCGTGGGAGGCAACCCATTCTTAATTGTTTGTTTGTTTGTGTCATATATCTTTTATCGATTGTTTATTCTCATGTTTAAATTTGTAAAAATGCTTTATTTTGTCTTTAACATCGTCTTAATTACATATAAAGGTATTTTACATAAGGGATAAGTGTAGGGAGGATTACACACGTTTTCAAAAGAAAAGTAAACATGAGAATTTCAATTAATTAAAAGATATGCATGTGTGTTTGTTCGAGTCAAATGCTTGTATCGAGTCATAATGGATGTTTTCCAAGAAATTTTTCCAGATTCTAAAGATGTAAATTTTCCAGAATTTTTTCCAGAAAATCGCAGACCAGTTTTTGTCAGGATAACCTGACGGCGTCAGGATCGCAACC
Source organism: Chrysanthemum seticuspe (assembly GCA_019973895.1). Taxonomy (NCBI): domain Eukaryota; kingdom Viridiplantae; phylum Streptophyta; class Magnoliopsida; order Asterales; family Asteraceae; genus Chrysanthemum; species Chrysanthemum seticuspe. The sequence goes on from BPTQ01000003.1 coordinate 26,839,385, forward strand.
TGACGGCGTCAGGAAGGAGCAAAAACAACTAATTACTTTTTCTCATTTTCTAAGCTACTTATAATTTTTGGAATTTTCCAGGTCTTAATTTTCCAGAAATTCTGTAAACATCCATTCCACAAGCATTATATCCTAGTTTAGTAGAGTCCTATATATATATTATTACCGCCGATTTTACACGAAGGTTTCGTTTGTTTTCTTCAAGTGTGCAGGTTTAATTTACCAAGAAGAAGATACATAAGATGAGAAGGAGATTTTCACGCAAACGTTCTTCTTAAAGAAAGATGTAACCACCACTTTACACGGATCCTACCGAGCTAATCAGGGGAGTACTAGTTTCTTTCATCTTTTATTACCTTCCATTATCATAACTTTGATACTTTCAGGGAACATTGGGGACAATGTTCAGTTTAAGTGTAGGGAGGGAAAATAAAACGGGAACTTTGAAACTATGCTTATCCCTGACTATTTGCTTTGTCCAATTGCATTTGTGTAATAAACCATGAGAAAATGTCGGTTAGGGTAATCTTGGCACCAAATTTAAATTTTTTTATGACATATAGGAGTGGGCCATTAGTCTTAACAAAAGCGTCTCATGGATAGGAAGTTGCATGACTAGCACAAAAAACCTTTACCACTTAAATTCCACCCAAAATGTGAGGATCGCCCTTAGATTAGTATGAATTAAAGCATTCATCTTTAATGCTTAGTGTGCGAACCGGTAGTATAATAGATTCTAGAACTTGTTTTGTGATGCATCCCGAGATCGCTAGTAAGACTACACTTGTGTAGTTAGGAATAACTAAATGATAAGAGGCATTAGGATAACCCTTGTTTGATACCCCGTAATATAATTACTTCTTCCACATCGGTTTAGTAATTCCCCTACACCTTTGCGTTGTACTCATCTTTAGTACACGATACCCCTAGCTAACCCCTCAGAGCCTATCCTTTTCGCGGTTCTCGTGATGCTTTGGTTTTCTGGAATATCAATGAAGAGCATTTTTTACACCCCACCCCCAAATGTACACCCAAATCGCCTTAGCCTACCTTGTATGCACTCAATTTTAGTGTATTATTGTTATCACTCTAAACCCTAAGTTCAATTATCTAGTTGCTTGCATAAGTTGCTAAGTCGAGTCATATCCTTTGTACATAGTTTTGGGACGATTGGGACTCATGGGAAGAGTTAAAGTTTATGAAATGACGGGAAGGGAATGTTAAATTCAAATTCCCTTTATTTGCATAATAATGTACTCCAAGTGTTTTGATCTTTTCAATTCGGGTCATATTAGTGTTAGAGTAATAAAACTCAAGTGTAGGGATGTGCCTATAAATCCCTATCATTTTGATGTTATCGTAGAGGATGGTAGAGTAAAAGTGTATGAAATATATATATATATATATATATATATATATATATATATACATACAGGCTACCATCCTACATCTATCTTTAATTTATGTTTGTTTGTTTCAGTTATCTAGAGTCTAGAGTGTCGAGTCTTGGCTTAGCAACGCCATTCTTCGCATGCTTGTAACATAAAGATTTTTGACTTGCCACCACTAAATAGCCTATCCCACCAAACCCTTTGTTTCCCTACCATAAGCCTAACATTACAACCCTTTAAATGACCTCTTGGATAGTCTTTCCTAGGTGCTTACGCCAAAGCGATGGAGGTTTGATCTAGTCTCAAGCCTATGGTAATCTATGTACTAGGACCGGTTAATGAGTGTTTATCTTCCATTTCCAACTTGTTATATTTCATATACACCTGAGAGATGTGAGTATCCAAACACCCCATGTGAGGTGCTAGTATGTAATTTTCGTGCTTGTTATGACTTTTGCGGGGCTTATATGTGTTGTGGATTGTTCTAAACCAATGCTTCATGACCCCTAACTTATAAATTAATTGGCTAAAAGCACATTTGCTTGAGGAAAAGCAAACACCAAGTGTAGGGATATTTGATAAGGTTTTAAAATGTACCTTTTTGAGGGGTCGTTTAAGCCCTTATTTGATCACTTTTGTATCCGTTATTACTTAATATCGTTCCTTTTCACTTTTTAGGTATCTTGAAGGCAAAATGCTAGAATGACACTTATTCAGACGAAAAGGCGCGAATATACGAAGAAAATGGCCAAAGTCAAGAATCGAGACACTCAGGCTGCTGGAACTGAAGGGGATGGCGTCAGGTGTTATCTGCGACGCCGTCGGACCACTTTTGTGACGGCTCAGTAGTCAAATTGCTTATTTACAAGTGACGGCTTTAGGTTTTAAAAGAGTAGGTCGTCGCAACTCAGACGGCCTAGATTTGATCCAGACGACGTCAGAGACTAAAGGGGACGGCGTCACAATCATAAGGTGACGTCGTCGCAAGACTAACGTGGCCAAGACAAAACCCTAATGACGGCGACCCGACGGCGTCACAAATCAAAGGGTGACGCCGTCGCATACGTAATCTTATATATAGAATCCGATTTTTTTAGTTTTTGGTGTGTAGTCTTTTGGAGTAAAAACCTAAACCGAACCAAGGCTTTCTTGTACAGTATTTTAGGGTTCCAAACCTTATCTTACATCAAGATAAGTTTTTTACTTCATTAATTCAATTATGTCTTCAATTACTTGTGTGTATGCTTGCATGTTCTCCATGTCCGACTAATTTACTTGTGTGTTTGCTTAGGGAATATGAAACTTAATTATTGAATATTGATTGGTTTTCTCTTATCTTAATTGTTAATGATCTAGTATTGCGATAGGTCATTTTTTGTGTAGTTAATGCTTGATTAATCTTTGTGAACCTTAGCTTATAATACCTAGAGTCATTGTAGGCTAAACCATCCGAAGAGTACCTTAGAGTTAAGTTTATAAATCCTAGAGATTTTGTAGGCGATAACCTTTGGTAGTTTCAAAGAGTTAGGGATAAACGCATACCCTACGACCTTTGACACACAACGCGATTAGGAATAAGGACGTGACAATTCAACCATCAATAGGAGATAATTAAGGAGTAATAAAACCTAAGTAAACACATCTTTAAATCATCATACGAGCACACAAATAATTAGACATAGACTACATACACCTTAGTTTAGATAATTAGATAAGTAGAAGTAATCGGTAGAAATACCAACCCCCAAATTCAAATCCCGAGATTCGTACCTTTCCATTTCCTAAAAAACATAAAAAAAGATAAAAAAAAAAATAATCTTCCTCAACCCCAACCTTAGCGTAGTAACTTATCACTAGCATTCCTATTCCCCTAGAGAACGATATCAATTCCCGTGGCTAACCCTAATACTACACTACAATGATTAGGTTCACTGCCTAGGGTGTTGAAAAACTTGCTCGACGAAAAGGAAGTTCCTTTGACCCCGAATGACACGTGTAGCGTTATCAATACTTCTTAACATTATCCAAGAGTTAGATTAATGTTTCTCTGAACACATTTGCTTCCATCCCAGTGTGATCCTTGAAGCGCTTTTCAGTCATATGATCATCATAATCCGAAGTATATTCACCATTGAAGAATGACTGAAATTGTTTGTAGATCACCTAAAGTGCAGCACTGGAACTATCATTTTGAACCTTCTTTTTGTCAAGTTGTAGCTCCAATTGTTTTAAGTTTAAGAATAATGTGCTCGTAAACGTTGATAATTCTTGATGGAAAAGTACAGTAAATGTTCGTTCACTTCCCATAGATAAAAGTAACGTGAGGTGTGAATGAAGTTGTCGATAAGGTTCAATGCAACTTTCCTTATCCTTTGCACAAGCATTCTGTAGCATTGACTGGTGCATTTCTGTCTTTTCAGAGTCTGAACCCGGAGATATCACATCCTCATTGATTGATTCAATCATCTTTAATCGTTCAGTGTAGCATACATTATCATTGTTGCCCACAACATCATACAATTTAAGTACTTATGAAATTACTGGGTCAGTAGTGTAAGACATGATGTTGTAGTATACACGGGATTTTACAAGTCTATGATTTAAACCGAGAAATAGATTCTTTTGCGGGATTTTACAAAATCAAGAAGAAACCGTGATATACTGACCAATAGAACGTGTTAAGATAACTGATGGAACGACACAATGATAGACAATTGTGAGTTAGGTCTTATGATTGTTTGTAGGATTAGCAGAGATGTTGTTTGGTTGTGATTTGGGTTGGTTGTTGCATGATTTAACGGAGAAATTTAGGTCTAAAAACTTAAAAACCTCAATAACTTCTGTTCGGAGCGGATTTAGGCCTTGAGGGTTGACCTTTCTGTTTATCCGGCATGCCATTCTCCTAGTTCTCATGGTCGTTTTGATGGGTAGAACGCTGAAAACGGAGTTACGGTTCAAAAGTTATAGCCGTTTGAAGTTTTGTCAGGAAAAGTCAACAAAACGCACTGATGGAATGGTCAAACCGCTTCTAACTATGAATACAAGTCGCTAGGTATAAAAGTTTCTCAATAGACAAGTCGCTAGTTACAAGTCGCTAGATGCACAAGTCGCTAGAGACAACTCGCTATGAAGACAAATCGCTGGTTGACAAGTCGCTAAAGAACAACTCGCTAAGTGGGCAAGTCGCTGAGAAACAACTCGCTAAGAGGCCAAGTCGCTAAAGAGCAACTCGCTATGAAGACAAATCGCTAGTTGACAAGTCGCTAGACAGATACATGACAAGTCTCTAGTAAGACAAGTGACAAGTCTCTACCAAAATTAAATGACAAGTCTCTACCAAAAATAGGCTACAAGTCTCTACCGAAAATAAGTGACAAGTCTCTACCAAAAATAGGCTACAAGTCTCTACCGAAAATAAGTGTCAAGTCTCTACCAAAAATAGGCTACAAGTCTCTACCAAAAATAAGTTTCAAGTCTCTACCAAAAATAGGCTACAAGTCTCTACCGAAAATAAGTGTCAAGTCTCTACCAAACATAAGTGACAAGTCTCTAGACAGATACATTGAATCTGGACATAACCACAAGTCTCTACGAAAAACATAACCACAAGTCTCTACGAAGAACATAATCACAAGTCTCTACGAAGAACATAACCACAAGTCTCTACAAAGAACATAACCACAAGTCTCTAAGAAGAAATATAACCACAAGTCTCTACGAAGAACATATTCAAAAGCACCACTTTCCAATCCAAAAACAACCCAACCACACTGATTCAAGCCTTCCAAATCAAAACCTAAGCACTTATGATGATTCTAAACACAAAAGTACAATCAAAATTCAAACTTTAACACTAGAAATGATCTAAATGATGCAAATACCACTAAACTTTTTCAACCCCAAAAACCATATACTACCACTAGAAATCCAAGAACATGTAAGAGAGATGATCAAACCATGGCTCTTGATACCATTTGTAACATATTGGATTTCACAAACACACAAACAATCACAAATATGGGGCGTACAATATGAGTTTAGAGAGAGAAAGTGGAAGATGGGAGCCTTTCTAGAGAGAGAAAGTAAAACAAAAGAAAAAATGTTAGATTGAGTGAAAGGTCCAACCCTCTACCTTGGGAGGTAGAGGGTATTTATAGTTACATACTACACGTCCTCCTTCGGACTGTGGATCAGGCATACAGTGGGTAAAGACCCGTCCTTCCTCCACGGTGTTACTTAAACTAATAACTAAGCTAATAACTACTAAATAACGTAAAGTCTACGAGCTAAGATATGCTAAACAATAATTGGGGTGACCGACACTTACTTATGGAATTTCCAATTCTTAACATTCGACTAGGAATGATGTGCTTTCTTCTAAACCAACTGATCTTCACGAAATCATCACTTTGGCACATGGCCTGATGGATTTTATTATTCGCGACAATATGGGGAGTGGAGGCGACAACAAGAGAAAATGGGAGGATTATTCAAAGAATAGGTATCCTAACAAGCGACAGGAGACTGCTAAAGTTTGTGCTATGGGGTCTGGAGAGAAAAGGGGTTACGAGGGAAATCGACCTTACTGTAATGGTTGTAAGCGCCATCATTGTTGGAATCACTCCTAAACCTAAATCAAGTGTTAGTAATTCACATGTAATAGTTAGCTTAATTATGGCCTTTATGTTTGTTATTAGCCTTAAGCTTATGTAGAAGGCCCATGAGCTTAGGCCCAAGCCTATAATGGTAAGGATGGGAACTAGGAGTGTTGCCCTAGCTTCCCTCCTATAAATACTCTTGTATAACCCTCACTTGAGGGTTGGTTGTTCAATTTATTTTTTCACTACACTCTACGCATAACCGGTTACATTATTATGTGTGTGTGTGTTTGATTATTGTTCAATCGCCTTTATCTCTTTCTATTAAGCTTGTGTTGTAAAACTAGTGACCTAATAGTGGTATCAATCGCCTACTAGTTGGGTGAATCGTTATTGCTTTTGAAGTGGGTTTTTGGTCCTACGCGTAAGGCTAACGTGATACTTTGGTTCGCTTAAAAACTCATTTTTTACACTTTTTAATCTAAGATTCTTGTACTTTCAATGTTTTAAGGTGTTAAAATAACTGTTTTTGGCAAAAAGTTTCAAACTTTATGCGTGGATCATAGTTTTTAAGCTTATTTTTGTTCGTGGGTGTCGTTCTACGCGTAACCTGTTTAGCCGTTTTGGTTCATCAAGTTTCACACTTTTGTGTTATTTTGGTGATCTTGAAGCTATTCCATAACAAAAATCTGGTTTAGAAACAACTTTGGGCAAAAGTCATCTTACGAGTAGAACTACGCGTATCAAAACCCTAGTTCTACGCGTAACTTTATCCGTGGTTTGATCTTCAGTTTTGTGGTTTACTCCGTGTTTTCTTGCTTGGATAAGCCTGCAAATACGTCGACTTTGGATATCTTTTGCACTATGATAGTGTAAAAGATCACTTGGGATAAAACCCTAAACTTACGCATAAGCATAAAGCTTACACGTAGAAATCCTACGCCTAAGATTAATCTTACGCGTAAGCCTAGTCTTACGCATAAGGTAATCCTACGCCTAAGTTTCTACGCCTAACCTTGTGTCTACGCATAACTTTAGTGTCTTTTCCCTACTTACGCGTAAGCTAAACCTACGCGTAACTCTTGATTGTTACGCGTAACTTTGGTGTTTTTACGCATAAGTGCTACTTGGCTATTGTGATTTCTACGCCTAAGGATACTTCATCAACAAAGGTTCATTCGACTACAAAGATCCATTTTTACCAACACAAGTTTTCAACATGTCACAACCACCATACTCTAACTATTTCCCTTACACTTATTCTCAACGACAACAACAACTAAGTCCACAACATCAACAATGGAATCAACAACAAGCAATTTATCAACAACAATTTAATGAATAACATACTCCACAACTTGGAGCAATTCCTCCACCACAAATGGTTTAAACACCACCAAGTCTTCAAGTTCAACCCTACACAAATGATTTCAATCAACATCCATCAAGGAACACTATGAAGGAACCCACTTGGTTTGCAAAGATGTGTGAAGCTTTAAGCAGCCAACAATCAATTCATGAGGCTGGATCACTTGATAGACCTCCAATGCTCACTCCAGGAAACTACGATCAATGGGTAATTCGGTTCTTTAGGTTTTGTGATCTGAAGAAGCCACATAGAAAGTTCTTAAAGAAGGTTATCTTAGAAGGTCCATTTCAAATGCCTGCTGTCATTGTACCCGGAGATCCTAATGCTAATCCACCAAGAGATGAACAATCCAACATTGCTACTGTTGCAGACCTCAATCCTACAGAACTTCTACACTATGAAGTTGATGAGCTTGCAATGCAATATATCCTTTTAGGATTACCAAACCTAATTCTTTGAAGTGTTGATGCTCAAAAGACTGCAAAGGCAATGTGGGAACACATTCATCTTCTTATGGAAGGATCTGCACTCAATCAAGAGGACATGGAATCCAAAATTTACTTGGCTTATGAACATTTCATGATTGAACCTGGAGAGACACTAGAGTCTTATCATCATCGATTCTCAGACATCATAAATGATTTGGATAAACACAACATCATCATGCCAAGAATTGCAGTTAATACTAAGTTCCTGAGTAGTCTTGGTCCTGAATGGGAGAAGTATGTCATTTTTCTCTCTCAAGCGAAGAACATGCATCATTCTACATACGGATTGTTGTACGATTACTTGAAGCCTCATCAAAAGGAAGTTGATAAGGAAAGGATTATCCGTGCTCAAATTGCTTCAGCTACACATCCGGAAAATCAACAACTTGCCTTATATGCTCAAAACAGTTATCCTCCTCAACAAGCAACTCAACCAACTACCTCAGTAACACCAAACGATCAATCACAGCAACCTCAACAAAATCAATTGGTTCCTTACAATAACAACAATGATCAAGCACTTCATACTCAAACTAATGAGGAATCCGATCCGTTCGAAGCATTGCAACAAGGATTTGTTATGATTGCTAATGCTTTTAGCCGTTATACCAACAAATCCAACAATCGTATTCGTTCCTCATCTAATACACGAAATCAGGCTGTTGTGAACAATGGACGAGTTGAAGTTCAGAATCGTGGTTATGGTCGTCAGATGGGCGGTGGTCAAGGGTTTAATGCTATGGGTAGGAACAACAACAGAGCTCAAGTGGTGGAACAGGGAAATGCTCAGAATGGGTTGAATGGTCTTCGATGCTACAACTTCAATGAGAATGGACACCTGGCTAATGCATGCCCAAAGCCGAGGACTAATGGCAGTGCTTATTTCAAAGAGGCTCTTCTTTTGGCTCTTAAGGATGAAGCTGGTGGAACTCTCACAAACAAAGAACAGAGTTTTATGGCAGATGCAGACTCAGATGATGATATGGAGGACTTGCAGGCCAATGCAGCTATTATGTTGATGGCTAATATGCATGAGTTACACATGAGTGACACAGGCCCAGTGTATGACACTGATGGATTGTCTTAGGTACCCGAACAAACCATATTTATCTCTGATCTAATATCTCCGCCAACATCTGAATCCGGCAAGGCTCAGAATGTTCAAAATGAGTCATTTACATCACATTCCGATGATTTTCAATTAGACCTCGTAGTTACATTTGACGATCAAGATGACCTTATGGTTTCCATTAATAATCAAATTGACTCCGTGGTTATACTTGAGGATCTAAATAATGATCATGTTGTGACTCCCGTTGAACAAGCCGAACTTTTGCCTCATCCAGATCTTGCTTTGTTACTTAAAGACCAGCAATCCCAAATTGAAGAATGTTGTACATTAAATCAGGTCTTAAAAAGTAAAAATGCACTGTTAACCAAGGATTTTGAATGTTTACAAAAGCAACTCAATTTTTTCAAAACTTAAGAAAAACGTGAAAAAGGTTTTGAAGCAGCCTTTACTAAATCTCATCAAAACGAAAAATATTTAGAAAGACAGATGCATGATCTAGCCGCTTCGAAGAATGCTTTGTTGTCTGAAATAGAACAACTGAAACATGAACATAAAAAGCAAATTAACGCTCTCACCTTGGAAAATCAAAAAGCTAAGGCTGAGTTGTTAACTTGTCAAAAACAGTTCTCTGCATACAAAAAGCATTCAACGAAACGAATAGATGATCATCTTGAAGAAATTATTGGCTTGAAATGCAAACTTAAAGAGTTTAAAACTGTTGTTTACAAACATGGTGAGTCAGTAACTGCTATTGAAAAGTTTACTTTAAAACCCAATCCAAATGGATATGGACCGTATCTTGCTGATTACAAACCTAAGCTTTCAACCAAAGCATTCAAACCAACTCCTGAAGTTTCCAGTGCAGAATATAAAATTGATAATTATGTTATGAGTGTTGTTGAATATCATCGTCAAGAGGAATTAGATGCAGAAGACGAGAGTCGATCAAAATTAGAATATGTTGTTTACAACAAACCTTTTAATTATTCAAAACCGGTCACTTTTGTCACACCAACGGATTCTTCTAACACACCAAGAGTTATCATAAAAACGTCTGAGTCTTCTAATGTAAATCCCCAACCAGATTATGCACAAATTTATGGTCCTTTACCTTCCATCAGTGAAGTAAACTCAAAACCTGAAAATCGCAAAATTCTTAGATATTTTGACATTTTCATGGCTGACCTCAAAACTTTAGAACATGAGATAGAATATCATTCTGAAATCAAAGTTCAACACTTTCAATCGCCTCTGGCGCGAGAACAAAGAGACATTTTTCAGAAAAATCTTTTACCAAATGTTAAAAATTTGAAAAATTGTGCATTGTCTTGGGAACGGGACTTTCATAAGGAACTTGGAGTGATGAAGGTCGTTTTCGAGAAAACAGAAACATCTATTTCTAATACTAAACGTAAAAAGAAAATGTTAAGAAAATATGTTGATCGAATCTTGAATGGTGTTATTTGTGCTGATATCCATAATGCTGTGTTATTGAATTCTTTGTCATATGCATCTGATTATATCTCTGCTGATACTGTTGACTCTGTGGTAACTGTTGAGAATACTGATAATGTGCTTCAGATCGAGTCTTTAAAAGCTGAAAATGAACGATTGCTTAACGAACTTTCCAATGCTAAACGTCGACTTAATTGGTGTCAAAAAGATATTCACAATCAACAACTTGTTTTTCAAAACAAAATCGCTCAGTTGCATGCAAACTCTTCTGATCCTAAAATTGAGCAACTGGATGATCAAAACGTGTCTTTGAAATGTCAAATCTCAAAACATGAACAAGAACTTGTAAAAGTTAAACAGGAATATGGTGTCATATTTGATTTACTCAATAAGACTCGTCATGAAGCATCAAACGAACTTGATCACTATCTTGCACACACTAGAGAAGTCATGCATTTTGCTTGTAATATTCGTTCTGAAAATCAAGATTTGATTTACACTATCTGTAAGTTACGAGAAATGTTAGGAAAGTATGAACTACTTCCGCCTACCGTGATTAAGAGAATAGCACCAGTAACACTTAGTAATCGTGAACCTAGAATCCCTACTGCCAAATCTCAAGTTGCTAACGTGCTTCCTTCTACTGAAACAGGAATAGTTGCATCTTTTCCAAACGTCCGCACTTCACAGCCTAGGAGCACTACATCGAAGAATAGGAAGTTGCGACCTAAGAAAAGATCAATAAGGAATGCTAAAGTAGAAGAACACCCTAGGACTATGAATAAGACTCACGTTGCTTCCACTATAGATATTGCGTCTGGAAAATGTAATAGAAATAGTGATGTCACGAATGCTAAACCTTTAAGTACTTTTGATATTCAGTCTGATGCACCTTGTGTTATTTGTCGTAAAAGTATGAATTCTGATTGTCATGACAAATGTGTTGCTAAAGCTATAATCTCTCGTTTACGGAATCCTAAGAATCAGAATACCTCTAGGCCTACTAATCATTCTAAGTCTGTGCTTGGTAGACCACCTTCTTTAGATTCTAAGGCAAGCATTGTTGTCCCTGTAGCTCCAGTTTCACCTCCTAAGAATCTAGTACCACCTAGTGCATTCACTATGACTAAAGCAAATACTAGTTGGAGATGGCAGAAATGGATATATAACACACTAGGATTTAAATGGATGCCTAAAATTATTGATGTATGTATATCTACTATAACTGCTTCGGAACCCTCTAACATTTCGGGTTCCACATCTACTTCTATTCCTTCTGTGTCGTGTGTGTGTAATGCAGGAGATATACAGATCATTCTCTAGATTATTGATAGCTGATGTTCCTGACACATGACAGGCAACCTTAAACTGTTATCAAACTTTATTGCAAAGTTCATTGGCACTGTCAGATTCAGGAATGATCACTTCGCAGCTATCATGGGCTACGGAGACTATATCAATGGGAACATCGTAATTAGCAGGGTTTATTATGTGGAAGGCCTCGGTCACAATCTGTTTTCAGTAGGTCAGTTCTGTGATGGAGATTTGGAGGTTGCTTTCAGGGAGAAATCTTGTTTCATTCGTGATCTACAAGGGAACGACCTTATGTCTGGCTCGCGTAATTCTAGTCTCTATACTATCTCTATGCAAGACATGGTTGCTTCATCTCCCATCTGCTTACTTTCAAAGGCAACATCAACAAAATCTTGGCTATGGCACCGTCGTCTCTCACATTTAAACTTTCAAACTATAACCAATCTTGCTCGACACAAATTAGTTGAAGGTCTCCCACGATTCCGGTATTCTAAAGATCACCTTTGCTCAGCCTGTGAACAAGGGAAAAGCACTCGTGCTCATTTTCCTTCAAAGGTGGAACACAGCTCTCAGCATGTGCTTCATCTTCTTCACATGGATTTATGTGGCCGGATGCGCGTGCAAACGATTAATGGCAAACGCTACATCTTGGTAATAGTTGATGACTACTCACGCTGGACTTGGGTCTACTTTCTTCGAAGCAAAGACCAAGCTCCAAAGATGATCATCACCTTTCTCACAAAAATACAGGTTCAGCTCCGCAACACCGTCAGACTAATCAGTACAGACAAAAGAACTGAATTTGTTAACCAAACCCTTCGTGAATTTTATGAGAAAGTGGGAATTCAGCATCAAACATCTATTGCACGTACACCAGAACAAAACGGAGTTGTTGAAAGACGAAACCGAACGTTAGTGGAAGCTGCACGAACAATGTTAATCAATGCTCAACTTCCAGATTACTTGTGGGCAGAAGCTGTATCTATTGCATGCTATACTCAAAACCGTTCTATGATCATAAAACGCCACAACAAAACACCTTTCGAGCTTGTCCACAACCATAAACCGAATCTCAAACACTTTCATGTATTTGGATCCCTTTGCTATCCGAATAATGATCGTGATGATTTTGGAAAGCTCAAAGCCAAAGTTGACATTGGAGTCTTTATTGGATATTGTGAGAATTCTAAAGTTTACCGGATATGGAATCGTCGTACAAAACAGGTTATGGAAACGATTCATGCTCATTTTGATGAACTTACGGAAATGGCTTCTGAGTATAACAGCTTGGAACCCGGTCACAACCGCTTAAACTTCCCTCAACCCCCATCATCAGCTGAACAATGCCCCCAGCTCACTCGTCAACAAATGGAAAGGTTATTTGCTCCTCTGTTCAGTGACGATATTGATGAACGTGCTCCAGGTGTATCCGCTATTTCCGCTGCTCAACCTGATACTACTCTTATACCTGATACACCTGCTACAACAACTACTGTTGAAGAAGCACCACTAGTTGACTCCACCACAATAGTTGAACAAACCGCTTCCAACAATGATGAACCGGTTGATGATGTTCTTAATGAAGTACCCCCACATGCAGATTTTGATCCAAATGCGTTCTTTAACCCGTTTGCTAATGACACTGCTGCACCTGATGTCGCGGAATCATCAACAAACCATTTGAATCCTCAGAATCTGCACAATGTATACCAACATCAACCCTCTACACATCGATGGACAAAAGACCATCCTCTGGAAAATATTATTGGCAACCTGAATCAACCAGTTGTTACAAGACAACGTCTTCACACAGATGGTGAACATTGCATGTATGCACTCACTGTCTGCCAATCTGAGCCTAAAAACATTAAAGACGCAATGACAAAAGACAACTGGATTGAATCCATGCAAGAAGAACTCAACCAATTCAAACGTCTTGAAGTATGGGAACTGATTGAAAGACCAACAGGGGTCTACGTCATTGGTCTCAAATGGATTTGGAAAAACAAATAGGATGCTGAAGGGAACGTAATCCGAAACAAGTCACGCCTAGTTGTTAAGGGTTATCGTCAGGAAGAGGGAATAGACTTTGAAGAATCTTTTGCTCCGGTTGCTCGTCTTGAGGCTGTTCTGTCACACCCCCAAATTACCTGTTTTGCAGCGGAATGGAATTCCTGGGGGTTGACTGTCATATCATCACAATCACAGTTATATCGAACGACCTAAAGTGTCGTTTGGAAAATACACCGTTTGATTTAATAAAATAATCAGAGTTTACAAAGTATAGGTCCCAAATGAAAATCAACTTGTGCGGAAATAAATTTGTTACAATTCAAACGATGTTTTAAAGTATATGAAACCCAAGTGAAACGCGTCGTCACCACGACTCTATGATATGTCCACATGCATGCCATGAAGTGAATTCCTTAGATACCTGAGATAAAACATGCTAAAAGTGTCAACACAAAGGTTGAGTGAGTTCATAGAGTTTGTATTGAAATGTAAAGCCTTTCAAAATCGTTTATGCAGCAAAGGCATTGTAAATCCACTCAGTTCCAAGTTCCGCCCATACAAAACTTGCAACCTGTGTGTTCACAACCCATTGCCAAAATGTATAGTTTATGTTCAAATGCATGATGTCAAATGAATTCACATAATAGTACATAACTTAATGTATCAATAGTTACTTGATATAACACATAATTCATATAGTTTCAAATCGTTCCAAGGCCATTAGTTCAATGATTATACCATGACAATTAGCCCAATGATTATACCACGACAATTAGCTCAATGATTATACCACGACAATTAGCTCAATGATTATACCACGACAATTAGTCCAATGATTATACCACGACAGTTAGTCCAATGATTATACCACGACAATTAGTCCAATGATTATTGATATAGAAAATTCTAAGTATGGCAATACTGTTACTTCGTATGGCTAAACATTCAGTTCAGATAAACACATAGTTTGCAAATAGACATGAATGTCATAAAAGTTGTTGAGCATGTATCTCCCCCAAAGAGTTTAATAAAAGCATTAAAACAATTGAAAATGGGCCTATGGAACTCACCTGTTGAAATGCTTATGATGACAAAAGTGAGTACACCGAAATGTAGCGTGAATCACTAAACTTGACCTATTATGAATGATATAATACATAATAAGTTATGATGTAATGTTATGCATGCAATTCGGATGATATTTATACCACTTGTAAATTTTTGAAGATAATGTTTATCGTCGAAATATATGTTTACAACATATCGTCATTTTATAAAATACTTTACAAGTATTTACGTTGAAACAACCTCCTACGATAGTCGTTTAGTGATTTATTGTGAAATTATAAATTTTCGTCGTAAAAAAATGTCATTTGACGATTTCATGAAAGTGACTAAACGACCTCGAAAAGCTAGTCGTAAAATAGTGCACGTCGAGCGTTAGGAAACGAACTCAACGGTTTTGGGAAGCTTGTATCATTGTCTCAAAGTTTTAGTACATGAGTTTCTATCCTAGAGGTCTCGAACATAAAGAAAAATAGAGGTTAAGTATGGTACTTATGTCCCAAAATATAGTTTAAGGATAGTTTTTCGGCAAAGTTTAAGCGACCGTAATTAATTCATTACAACTCCGCTAATCAAACGATCGAACATTTTGGAAAGTATACTTGGCGATTTCACTTTTACAAGAAGACTTCACTTTATGAAAAGTTCTAAATCAATGTTAAAAACAACCTTTAACTTGGTAACTAGTTTTTGCCGCAAAACTTGTCTATTAGAAATGTGTTATAGTTTTTCTTATATAATAAAAGTTACGGCAACTTTTGTAAACGTGTATAATTTAGTCGTTACAAATCCGTTTTCTACGTTTTAAAGATCCTTAGCTTTGTATCAAAGTATAGTAACATATTTTTGACAAGTCGACATAATTTACAACGCCCAAGCTTCATTTTTGACTCGTACAAAATAAATATTGCTTGCTGAAATTTCCAGAAATTTATATTTTTCGTCGTCAACTTGAAAAATTCATAACTTCTTCGTTATAGCTCCGTTTTAATCCGTTCAAGCGGCCACGTTTTCGTTTTAAAGTTTATTTTCCAAATATCTAGCCCAAAATATTTTGCTTACTGTCGGATTTTCCAGATTTTCAAAATAAGGACAGACCCTTTTGCAAACTTGTCGAAATGAGTTTTTCTCGCGCCAAACCTATTCTAACCCATTCAAAACAACTCCGAAGCTATTCTAATCCTACCATACACCTTCTTAGGGTGTCATGGTTTCCTAGACATCACTAAAACTAATATATAACAAGGAGTAATTTATAGGATGGATTATATATATTTAACACTTAAAAACCTTAAAAAGTGGTATAAACATCACCTAACTTGCATGTTTCTCAAATAAAATGATATGATCATAATAATGAATATGAAATAAAAACATGAATATGAATGCTTACAAGAAATATGATGAGGTTTAAGGACAAAGGATTTTCCTAATCACTTGAGGTTTTTATTGCAAAACCTATACAACAAGTGATACTAGTGTGTAAATAAACTTGTCTTGAAATTTTATGATGATTCCTCCTTTGGTCTTAGGTTGGCCGGTTGCAAGAGAGAAAAGAGAAAGATATGTTTGACATTGTATTTGTGAAATGAAATGAATGAAATGCTATTTGGTTAAGTATAATATTAGTATACTAGAGATATTATGCAAAAATCCTTGTGACTCATCCTCCCTTGTCGACAAGGGAGGTGTAGTCATACCCTTTTTGTATTTTTTTTTTTTATTAGCATAAGTGTAAGATTTGTGAAGTTAAATGAGGTTAAATGATAAGTTGTAGTCACTTTTGAATATATAAGGTAGCGTTAGATAAAAATAAATTTTCACGGGTCAAGATAAAATATATTTAGGTCATAAAAATTATAAAAATACATTTCTTGCAAAATTTGAGTGATATAATAATAATCGTGTTGAATTTACGAAAACCGTCGTATTTATATAAATATAACAATTTATATACAAAATAAATTTAAAACACTAGGTAAACTCATAATATTATTTTATAAACTTAATATGAGTATAAAAATATATCGGGATAATTTTTGGAAGTAATGGATCAAATGTTCAAAATAATTAATTACGCGATAACGTTTATTTAATATAACATTAAACGTTTAACGAAAAATGCAAAACCATGCATGAATTAATATGATGACAATGATGTTAATGAAATGTAGACTAAACTTAGTCTATATGAAATGTCCTCGATGATATGATCATGAATTCACAGCTAAACCATTACGGTTACGTGAATTTGATACTCGTAAACCTAGTTTACGATAAACGATAAATGATGAAGCATGAATAATGTTTTGAAATATGACCTGAAAATACGAGTTGTCACATTCGCCCAACCAAAAAGGAATTCAGTCCCTGAATTCAGTTCGTGTTAGTCTATCGAATTTTTGAGTTTGTGATTAATATCGAGGAGAGAAGACATGAGGAAGTGTCGTTATGGTTATCGATGATTGAGAGTGTATAAAACATCATAGTAGAGAAAATATTGGATGAATATCTCCGATGAGCATCATTTTGACTTTGGAATATGTGAAAACCCTGCTTGCACTAAGACTTATAAATAACCGCTTGATGAGTGTGTAAAAACTCATCATTTTAGGTCAAATCTGAACTGCAAAACATCTAAAAACACTCCGAAATGCATCAAAATACTGAAAATATCTCAAAATTGTGTTTTATATGTTTCAGATGCAAAATTAGTGAAAACAAATGAAAAACGAACAAAGTTTGCATAATCGGCAGTTTCAGTCCCCCGACTTTCAAAAATTGGCAGAACAAGTCCCTGAGCACGTACTTTAAAAAAAAATAAGTCACCAAAGGTCCTTTTGAAATGATAAGTTGTCATAATTAGTCCCTTGGTGAAAAATTTCAAAAGTTTTGAGAAGTTACAAGTTTAGTCCTTCAAGTTTTAGAAAATGGCAAAAATGATCCTTCAATTACTCAAGATTTGCAAGTTTGGCCCTTGGATTTTTGGAGAGTGTCAATAATAGCCCTTGAAGTACTTTTCAGAATGTACCAGAATGGTCCCTGGATTTTCAGAATTAACAGTTTTGGTCCCTATGTTTGCCTTGGATCACAAAACTAATCCCAAGCCCAATCCAATCCTAAGCCAGTTAACCACTATACCCGGTCAAACCCAACCAACCCGACCCAAATACTTTTCCCTCCTCTTCCCCTTTCTCTTCAACCCAGAAACCAGCAAAACCCTTTTACCCATTCCCCAACCCCCAAAACACTCAACCTCACCATCACTCTATTACCCAGATAACCCCAACTCCCAAACCCACTACTAATCTTCCCCCTCCTCTTTCCCGCTCCACCTCAGCAATCCATGTCAAAAAGCTTCTACAGACGGCTCAGATGAACTCTAAAATGGTACCTACCAATTGGATGGGTGCGATTATCTCAAGAAAGCACAAGAAGAATTTATGTCTATTTTATCTCACGGAAGAAGCACACCCTTGAAGGATGAAGACCCATGAAGACCCTAGTATAAATAGGACCTGATTGTAGCCATGAAAGGCACCCTTTGTTTTAGTTTTAAAATTAGTCTTTTATTTCTTGTAATCTGTTTTTCAAGTAATGAAATAGTTCCAGTTATCTTTATTTTTGTCTATCAGTACTTAATATTCAGTTGCTAATCTTAAATTGTTTTTAGTAGTTATAGTAAAGGGGGTCATTCCAGTTGTCAAAACAATCCAAGTCAAGGTTTCCAATTAGTCAAAAACCACTTTTTTTACCCGTTTGACCTTCAGGGTCAAACTCCTTTTAGAGATATTAGCTAGTTATAAAAGATAGAATCAGTTTCTAAAAGCTTTTGAAGAGGTTGGTTTTGAAAAAGAAAAAAAAAAGGTTCAAGAACAGCAGCTGGAGCTGCTGTTCATGTGCAAATTTTACAGCTTATTGGGTACTCCAATCTTGCAAATTTGGTTTTTCCTTAATCTTCATAAGCTCAACTTAGCTCTTGTCCAATTTATGTGCATCTCGGATCTCTTTAGCTCAGTTTAAATTGGTTTCCAAAACTGTCCCTTCCCACTTTGTTGGATCTGTCTTAGAAAATAGGCCCAAAACAACCTGATAACAACTTATTTCTAAGCTGTTAAAAGCTCTTTTTTGCTCTCCAAATCAGTTTTTCTAGAAGTCACTTATGCTAACTTGATCTTTGTAGCTTGTCCTTGGTTTGGAGGTCCACGTTTCAGCTTACAAATAAGCTCCAACAGGCCACCTTGCTGTTGTTTTCAGCCTGCACTCAGCAACACACAGGTCACTCTTTTTTTTATTCATTAGCTTATCAGTAGTTAATCATAGCTTATTTAGGTTATCATTAGCTTATTAGTTTAGATAGCATAGGTTTAGTGAAGATTTAAATTGTCTAAATCTCCCTTGGTAGTTATTATTAGAAACTAGTGTTTATCATTTGCCTTAGCTTAGGATCTCCCTAGTTGCTTTTGCCAACTGTTTCCCCCCTCCCTCATTAGTTGCTTTCTTTTTTTTGTTTAGCTTATTGTAGTTGTTCTTCACCCATGTTAGCTTATTCCTGTTTTTATAGGTGATTTACATAGCTTATTTTGTCCTTAAGCTGATATAAGGGTGTGTTTGGGTAAGTCTGTCCAAACAGTGGATAGTAAGCTGTCTAAACAGCTTATTTATGGGGTTTTGGAAAGTCAAGTTTTACAAAAGTTCCTTATTTTGATCTTAACTTCAGTTGCCAAAAAGAAGATTTGAGAAAAAAAATTATTTGCAAAAAAGGGTCACCTGTGGGATTCGAACCCAGGTCACTCTCCTCACTCAGACACCAAACACAACACCTCTTTACCAACTGCCCTTGGGACTTGTCTCGTTATTTTCATGCACAATTTAATACTTAAGTACACCTTGTCAGTTTAAGGAATAAGACCTTTTCAGCTTATTTACTGCTAACTTTCAAAGCAACCATCACCTTTTTAATTTTCCCTGTGATCAGTACCATTTAAAGTATTTTCTGTGATTTTTTCAGATTTCTCCAAATCAGTTTAGTATTTTTAATTAATTAATTAGATTAATTTAGTTTTTAATTCGTAATAATTAATTTAAAAGTCAAAAAAATACCCGGTCTTTTTCTAAAATTATTTTTAGTCAATTAGAACGTAGGAAAATTGATTTCGCACCCGTAGCCCTTAATTTGCAAAATTTTTACGTTTATGGCTCGGGTGGTTGCCGGTTTTTACGTTTTTTAGTTTTAGCACCCTAGGACTTAGTTTAGTTTGGTTTTATCATTCCTTAGGCTTAGTAATAGTTAATTTGTAGTTTCTTAGGGTTCCCTTGCCTTAATTACCTTCCCGTTAATTAATTTGAAGAAAACGTAATTCAAACCAAACAAATCATCAAAACCAATTCAAGTTCAAATCACGAAACTCAACGATTCCTTCCATCCACACCTCATTGGGACACGACCCGGGAAATCACTTTTCCGGTATCACTTTTATCACACCCGTAAGATTTGATACGTTGACCTTTTTCCTAAAGGGTTAATTTGTCGAATTTTACGGTTAATTTGATATATATTGATATTGTGTTTTTCACCACTCACTTTTCACGAATCAAATTTTGGCGCCGCTGCCGGGGAGGTGTGTTGCGACAATATCGTGAAGTTTTTGCGATTAGTGACTTGAAGAACCTTCCTCGTGAAGTTATTGTTTTTATAAAAATACAAAAATACAAAAATATTTTTCTTTTCTTTGTATATATGTAAAAGATTAAAAATACAAAAAGATTTTTACTTGTTGTTTTAAATAATATAGAAGGCACAATCAATATAACATTCTCAACTGAGGTGTTATCATTATAAGTTCCCGAACAAAAGATTTAAAACTTGCCTTTGTGTCGCTCGTGATTTGGTTTATTTCTATCGGTTTAACAAACTGTGTGAGGGGTATAAGGACGGCCTGACATTAAATTGCGGCTGAAAAGAGACGGGTTTTTAATAAGCTTCGCGCTGACCTAATAAGTCTCTCCGCTCTTTTGTGCGTTTTACTTATAGAAGTGATCATTTCACGTGGGATTATTGGTTTAAGTTCACTGTCGTTTTGCCTCGATATTGTTTTAATTGGATTTGTTATTATCTTTTACTTTTCAAAAAACAATAAAACCCAAAAGATTTTTCTTTCCCCATTTTCATAATTCTCTTGTTTCCTCGAGTTACGTCTAGTGCATGCGCACTCGTTCTTCTAGATCATTGAGCCCTTTTCGTGATCTAGTAGAAATTCCTAGAAGACGTTCTCATAGACGTGCTGCCCGAATAGTCAAACCCGAGATTCGTACTATTCCAAACAACAATATGGCAGACGAACGAACTATGGCGGAAATGCTCCAGGCACCCACCGAGGGTTATGGAGATGCCATCGTTTTACCACCAATCAATTCTGATCACTTTGAATTGAAGACGCATTTGATCCAACTTGTGTCTACGAATCAATTCAACGGGTTTGATCGAGAAGACCCGTATGCACACATCCGTTGGTTTAACAAGTTAACCTCAACTATCAATTACAAGGATGTACCACAAAAAGTGATCAAACTGATGCTATTTCCGTTCTCACTTGAGGGGGCAGCCCGGATTTGGCTGGAAAAAGAACCCCCTCGAACCATCGAAACTTGGGAGGATCTTGTTCAAAAGTTTGTCAATTATTTCTTTCCTCCATCAAAGACGACTAATCTTAAAAATGAAATTTCTGGATTTCGTCAAAATTTTGATGAAAACTTTGGAGAGGCATGGGAGAGATTCAAAGATCTCCTCAGGAAATGCCCCCATCATGAATTCTCGGAGCTTCAACAAGTTAATATCTTTTATAATGGGTTGAACGGTAACGATCAAGATTCTTTGAACGCAGCCGCAGGTGGCAATATCTTGAATCGTAAGCCTAAAGATGTGATTGAGATTTGCGAAATAAAATCAAAATTTCCTATTTCTCGCAACAAAGTCAATATTCCGAACACTCCTGCTTCTTCATCCGGTAACTCTTCCGAGTTAGCCGCTCCGTTAGCCGCTCTAACGGACGTCATCCGTTGTATGATGAAAGAGGTAAAGGAAATCAAAAGCGAAATTCATAAGCCGGAACCAATCAAAGCCGTGAACAAGGTGTGTGAAACTTGTAGTGGTCCACACGCGTATTATGATTGTCAAGCAACCGATGCTTCTTTTTACCAAGCTCCCGTAGCTTCTGTAAACCACAATCAATACCGACCACAAGCTGATCCTCAATACCGTGCACCTAGCGGTATGACACCACCTGGTTTTCCTCCTGTGCAAAACCATGGCAATCAAAATCGTTTTGTTCCGAATCAAGGACAAAACTTCAATAACTCTCAAAATTTCAATCAGAACCGGAACAATTTCAACCAACCATATCAAGCTCCAAATCAGCAAAGTTATCAACAACCTTCTCAAGCTCCCCTACCAAATGACTTCATGAAAATTACTGAGTCAAGCATACGTTCAATGCAAACTCAGATCAATAACATGAGAGTTGAGCTAAAAAAGGAAATTGATACCACAATGTCTCGGAAGACAAATGAGTTGAAGAATATGATGAGCAGTTTCATGAACATGAATATGAACAAAGCTTCGTCATCTTCTGGAGGACTCCCAAGCAATACAGTTCCAAATCCAAATGCCGAGTTGAAAGCCGTCACCACTCGTAGTGGTAAGACGCACAATGGACCTTCGACTCCTATGCCTCCTCCACCAGGAGCAATGAGCCAAGTTACCAAGGATACAACGGACAAGGTGCATTTCTCAAGCCCACGAAGTACCGCACACGTCCCACCTTCGGTAGTCCAAGCTTTAAGTCCGGAACCCGAAGTTCCGAAGACAAATTCTGAGCCAGAAATGACTTTCGTCCCGGTTCAAAAGTCTAGTCAGCTTCCTTACCCATCAAGATTGCATGATGAGAAGCTCAAAGACAAAACCAAAGAGCAAATGGAAAAATTTTTCCAAATTTTCAATGAACTGCACTTTGATATAAGCTTCGTTGATGCTCTCGTTCTAATGCCTAAATTTGCATCCACGCTTAAAGGCTTGCTGAGAAACAAAGATAAGTTATCTGAGATGGCTAAAATCCCTCTCAATGAGCAATGCTCAGCGGTCCTTCTCAAGAAGCTTCCCAAAAAGCTTCCCAAAAAGCTTGAAGACCCCGGCAGGTTTTTAATCCCGTGTGATTTCTTGGGGATGGTTCAATGCTCCACCTTGGCCGATCTTGGCGCAAGCATTAACCTCATGCCACTCTCAGTATGGAAGAAACTGTCTCTTCCTAAACTTACATCCACTTGTATGACACTCGAGCTAGCGGACCGTACCAAAACTCGTCCACTTGGGATAGCCGAGGATGTCGTGGTGAAAGTAGGAAAGTTTCACTTTCCTACTGACTTTGTTGTAGTAGACTTTGATGTAGATCCTAGAGTTCCCCTCATCTTAGGGAGAGCTTTCTTGAGAACGAGCCGTGCTCTAATTG
This sequence comes from Chrysanthemum seticuspe, assembly GCA_019973895.1. Taxonomy (NCBI): domain Eukaryota; kingdom Viridiplantae; phylum Streptophyta; class Magnoliopsida; order Asterales; family Asteraceae; genus Chrysanthemum; species Chrysanthemum seticuspe. The sequence goes on from BPTQ01000003.1 coordinate 26,862,654, forward strand.
ATGTATTTGCTGAAGAGTTGACCATACGGGTCAACAACGAAGAACTCACGTTTAATATCAACCAGAACTCCAAACCTCTATACAAACATAGTGTTGCCACAATTGATCAAAAATCTGAAAGAATCAATGCAACACTCTCAAATTTCACGGTTAAGAGGAGTCACCAAAAACGTGCTGAGCTAAAAGCTTTGAAAATCAACCCTGGTTCAAACAAATGGTTTGAAAGTTGTACCAAGGAAGTCAAGAGTGTTCTTGATGATGATAATCTAGAATCGGAGACTTTATCGGAAGTGGTGGAAATTGCTAGCTCTAAGAGCACACCACTTGTCCCACCTCCGGAATCAGTTTATCGTACTGAGTTTGTTAACTCTGTGAATGAAACCAAACTCTCTTCAGTTTCATCTGGATTGGATGATGATGTTTGTGATCCAATGGGAGACATTCTTCCCATTGAAGAATTGCTCAAAAATGATCCATCATCCCCTAGTCTTCTTATTACCGACTCTTCCATCCCTTCTCTCACTCCGGATGAGGAAGATGACAACTTTTGGAATGAAGTCGATGCCTTTCTTAGTGATGAGTCGATTCCAACAGGAATTGATAATACTTACTTTGATTCGGAGGAGGACATCCTTTTTCTGGAAAATCTGTTGATTGAAGAACCGTTTCCAACCCTCCCTACCAGAAATTCTGTTGACAATCACCACACAAACTTCAAGACTAAGCTTAAAAATGTCAAAAATGGTGATTTGCTTTTTACTGATGAGGAATGGACTTGCATTCTCATGCACATCTTTATTCCATTCTTCACAGATGGTGTGGTTGCTCTTTCCCTTTTCTCTTCGGGAATGAGGACACCATCTTTGACCCCGGTATCATCCTTTATAGTTTCTACTATTAACAATACCGCGGTTATATCTCATCGGTGTGGAACTTTCTGATGTTCATATGTTTATTAACACTGTGAACGAAAGTCCGATCGAGATTGGTTTTCCACGTTGCTTCCCCAAGAACAAATGAATACGGGGTCGAGTCAAGCTAGCGACTCGGGAATCAAAAACAGTAGCACACTATATGGGTTTTCACCCGTATTTCTGACTTCTTTCTACTTTCTACCACCCTAGTGTGGGGGAGTTGCCCCCCGCTGTTGTATATACGTTTTCAAAAAAAAAAAAAAAAAAAAAAAAAAAAAATTCAAATAATGGCCGTAGTATTTCCCTTTTACGTTCTATGTTTCGGCATAACCGTCGGTACTTTGAATATTGAGGGCAATATTCATTTCTAGTGTGGGGGGGAATTCTCACAAATTTTATCATATGTATTACCACCCTATTCCCCCATTTTTGGCCAAAATTTTTTTTGGAGTAAGTGTTTTGCACTTACTCAGATTACGGTTATCAGTCCGCCATATCTAATAAACAAAAGGATTGGCTAATCCAGGAGCAAACGGCTCTTGGTAAAGATTTATCAAATCCGTTGACGGCTTGCAATTTGCCCAAAATTGTATGGTGTTCAGCTCACCATATCTTTAATTAGTGAAGAGTTGGCTAGCCCGCAAGTTTATGGCCTGTGGTAAAGGCAGTTGGAAAACTATAATTGGTAATCGACTCACCAAATATATTTTATCTAAGAGTTGGCTAGTCCAGAAGCAAACGGCTTCTGGTAAAGACAAATCAAATCCGTTGAAAGTTGGTGGTTTGCTCAAAATCATATGGTTATCAGTGTACCATAGTTCTTACTTGAACTGAAACATTTGGCTACTCCAGAAGTAATGGCTTTTGGTAAAGAGATTCAAATCCATTAAGTTTTCTCAAAAGATTGCTAGGGACTAGCAATGGTTCAGTGTGGGGGATTGATGAGTGTGTAAAAACTCATCATTTTAGGTCAAATCTGAACTGCAAAACATCTAAAAACACTCCGAAATGCATCAAAATACTGAAAATATCTCAAAATTGTGTTTTATATGTTTCAGATGCAAAATTAGTGAAAACAAATGAAAAACGAACAAAGTTTGCATAATCGGCAGTTTCAGTCCCCCGACTTTCAAAAATTGGCAGAAAAAGTCCCTGAGCATGTGCAAATTTTACAGCTTATTGGGTACTCCAATCTTGCAAATTTGGTTTTTCCTTAATCTTCATAAGCTCAACTTAGCTCTTGTCCAATTTATGTGCATCTCGGATCTCTTTAGCTCAGTTTAAATTGGTTTCCAAAATTGTCCCTTCCCACTTTGTTGGATCTGTCTCAGCAAATAGGCCCAAAACAAGCTGATAACAACTTATTTCTAAGCTGTTAAAAGCTCTTTTTTGCTCTCCAAATCAGTTTTTCTAGAAGTCACTTATGCTAACTTGATCTTTGTAGCTTGGCCTTGGTTTGGAGGTCCACGTTTCAGCTTACAAATAAGCTCCAACAGGCCACCTTGCTGTTGTTTTCAGCCTGCACTCAGCAACACACAGGTCACTCTTTTTTTTATTCATTAGCTTATCAGTAGTTAATCATAGCTTATTTAGGTTATCATTAGCTTATTAGTTTAGATAGCATAGGTTTAGTGAAGATTTAAATTGTCTAAATCTCCCTTGGTAGTTATTATTAGAAACTAGTGTTTATCATTTGCCTTAGCTTAGGATCTCCCTAGTTGCTTTTGCCAACTGTTTCCCCCTCCCTCATTAGTTGCTTTCTTTTTTTTGTTTAGCTTATTGTAGTTGTTCTTCACCCATGTTAGCTTATTCCTGTTTTTATAAGTGATTTACATAGCTTATTTTGTCCTTAAGCTGATATAAGGGTGTGTTTGGGTAAGTCTGTCCAAACAGTGGACAGTAAGCTGTCTAAACAGCTTATTTATGGGGTTTTGGAAAGTCAAGTTTTACAAAAGTTCCTTATTTTGATCTTAACTTCAGTTGCCAAAAAGAAGATTTGAGAAAAAAAATTATTTGCAAAAAAGGGTCACCTGTGGGATTCGAACCCAGGTCACTCTCCTCACTCAGACACCAAACACAACACCTCTTTACCAACTGTCCTTGGGACTTGTCTCGTTATTTTCATGCACAATTTTATACTTAAGTACACCTTGTCAGTTTAAGGAATAAGACCTTTTCAGCTTATTTACTGCTTATCTTTCAAAGCAACCATCACCTTTTTAATTTTCCCTGTGATCAGTACCCTTTAAAGTATTTTCTGTGAATTTTTCAGATTTCTCCAAATCAGTTTAGTATTTTTAATTAATTAATTAGATTAATTTAGTTTTTAATTCGTAATAATTAATTTAAAAGTCAAAAAAATACCCGGTCTTTTTCTAAAATTATTTTTAGTCAATTAGAACGTAGGAAAATTGATTTCGCACCCGTAGCCCTTAATTTGCAAAATTTTTACGTTTATGGCTCGGGTGGTTGCCGGTTTTTACGTTTTTTAGTTTTAGCACCCTAGGACTTAGTTTTGTTTCGTTTTATCATTCCTCCCAACATAACATGATCCCTCCAGAATTAGACATAGTTAGCTAGGCTATGTATAATTAAGGAACGATAATGTGACGTTCGGTTTAGTTGTTATAACTCTCGATGTTTACAGAGATCTAAACCTTGTAAGTGATACTGAATCAAAAGGAAAAGAAAGTACGCTTAATGAGAATATTTTACAATGAGAGGTTTATCAAAAAGTAGTACATCTTAAGTCATAAGATTCGAATACGATGGAAGACATAAACTTAGTACAACATAGTACATAAGGAAAATTAAGACTGTTAGTTTCCGAACTTCTTCAATCTTCCGCGTTGTTGAGACCATGACGAGCTTCTCCTCCTTCTAATATGTATGTTTCCCATGTGCACCTTCAACTTGTTGACCTTGGTTTTGAGGACATCGATTCCGATAGTGTCCTTGCTCCCCGCATCCGTAACATGTATCTATGGCCTTGCCTCTACAATTCCTGGCAAGGTGTCCCAGTTTTTGACACTTGAAGCACTTAGCAGGACAAAGACCCGTGTGATGATACTTACATCGATTACATAGTGGGTAGGTTCCAGCATAACCTCTGCCTTCTATTGGTGCAGCAACATAAACCATTGCAGTTTCTTGCCCTCTATTCTGTTGTTGATGATGGTTAGTGGTACGGTTTCGGTTGTCGTTATCATAACCTCCCTGGTCATTTTCCCATTTCCTTTTGTTGTTGCTAGTTTGGTTGTTGTTGCTGTTGCGGTTATTGTTGATAATGTTTTCCCCCTTCACAACTTGAGCCATGAGTTTTTGAGTTATCCTGATTGTTTCTTCAATTGTTTGTGGATCAGAAGAAGTTACATCTCCTTGAATACATTGTGGAAGTCCTCCAATGAAATTTTCCAGTAGTTTCTCATTGTCCGAAACCATTGATGGACACAGTGCAGCCAATTCTTGAAACCTCCTGATGTAGGTCTCGATGTCATAACCAATAGTCACTAACTCATAGAATTCCATTTCTAATTTCTTCACCTCCGTGCGCGGACAATACTTCTTTGTCAACAACCTCTTGAATTGATCCCACGTGAGCTTGTAAGCATTTTTGATACCAATAGGTTGTGCATACGAATTCCACCATGACATTGCGCCATCTAAGAGTGTACCAGTGGCGAACTTTACCTTGCAGTCCTCTGGACAATTGCTTAGAAGAAATACAGACTCCATCTTCTCAAACCATTGAACCATAGCAGTGGCTCCTTCTGTGCCTTTGAACTTTGTAGGATCACAGTTCTTAAAGTCCTTGTATGTACAACTTCGAACTCCAGATCCTCCTGTAGCTCCTGTGGCAGCAGCAAGTCTAGCAGCTTCAGCAGCAGCCGCGGCCTCGGCAGCAGCAATTACCGTTGCTCGCTCTTTCCTTAGTGCCTCGGCTATACTATCCTCTATATACCTTTGGATATCAGCTGGTGTCATTTCTGGTGCAGCTTTCTTCGGTGCCATAACTCTTCAAAATAAGAGGAAAGGTGAGACGTAGCAAAGTCCTATGTTAAGAATAAGCGCTCTAAAGAGATGTGATGTGAGGTGATAAGTTTGAGGTTATTTTTCAAAATGATTGATGGTTTCCTAAGAAATGGGTTATGAGATGTTGTAAGCGCTTCAAATTTATGATGGTTTGGTGACTTACTGTGTGAATAACGTGTAACTCGACAAAGGAGTGAGAGTGACTTTGCCCTACTTAAAGGTTTTACCTCGGCATTCGACGTTATCGGTAATGAATCAACTGATGTTAAAATTACGATAGGGAATGACAACGCATTCTCCACATTAGAGTATGAGGAAATGATAATGGAATGGGTAATTAAAGGCATCCATGTGACAATCGTTTTGAAGTGAAAGTAAATAACTCGAAAAATGTACGTATAAACCGCATGTAAAGTGAACATGCACTTATGGTGAAATGATGAGATGCTATGATGATGTAGTTATAGTCTAGGGTCAAGGATGCAACCTAGTTCTCTATAACTGAAGCTCTGATGCCAATCTGTCAAACCCCCAAATTACCTGTTTTGCAGCGGAATGGAATTCCTGGGGGTTGACTGTCATAGCATCACAATCACAGTTATATCGAACGACCTAAAGTGTCGTTTGGAAAATACACCGTTTGATTTAATAAAATAATCAGAGTTTACAAAGTATAGGTCCCAAATGAAAATCAACTTGTGCGGAAATAAATTTGTTACAATTCAAACGATGTTTTAAAGTATATGAAACCCAAGTGAAACGCGTCGTCACCACGACTCTATGATATGTCCACATGCATGCCATGAAGTGAATGCCTTAGATACCTGAGATAAAACATGCTAAAAGTGTCAACACAAAGGTTGAGTGAGTTCATAGAGTTTGTATTGAAATGTAAAGCCTTTCAAAATCGTTTATGCAGCAAAGGCATTGTAAATCCACTCAGTTCCAAGTTCCGCCCATACAAAACTTGCAACCTGTGTGTTCACAACCCATTGCCAAAATGTATAGTTTATGTTCAAATGCATGATGTCAAATGAATTCACATAACAGTACATAACTTAATGTATCAATAGTTACTTGATATAAAACATAATTCGTATAGTTTCAAATCGTTCCAAGGCCATTAGTTCAATGATTATACCACGACAATTAGCCCAATGATTATACCACGACAATTAGCTCAATGATTATACCACGACAATTAGTCCAATGATTATACCACGACAATTAGTCCAATGATTATACCACGACAATTAGTCCAATGATTATTGATATAGAAAATTCTAAGTATGGCAATACTGTTACTTCGTATGGCTAAACATTTAGTTCAGATAAACACATAGTTTGCAAATAGACATGAATGTCATAAAAGTTGTTGAGCATGTATCTCCCCCAAAGAGTTTAATAAAAGAATTAAAACAATTGAAAATGGGGCTATGGAACTCACCTGTTGAAATGCTTATGATGACAAAAGTGAGTACACCGAAATGTAGCGTGAATCACTAAACTTGACCTATTATGAATGATATAATACATAATAAGTTATGATGTAATGTTATGCATGCAATTCGGATGATATTTATACCACTTGTAAATTTTTGAAGATAATGTTTATCGTCAAAATATATGTTTACAACATATCGTCATTTTATAAAATACTTTACAAGTATTTACGATGAAACAACCTCCTACGATAGTCGTTTAGTGATTTATTGTGAAATTATAACTTTTCGTCGTAAAATAATGTCATTTGATGATTTCATGAAAGTGACTAAACGACCTCGAAAAGCTAGTCGTAAAATAGTGCACGTCGAGCGTTAGGAAACGAACTCAACGGTTTTGGGAAGCTTGTATCATTGTCTCAAAGTTTTAGTACATGAGTTTCTATCCTAGAGGTCTCGAACATAAAGAAAAATAGAGGTTAAGTATGGTACTTATGTCCCAAAATATAGTTTAAGGATGGTTTTTCGGCAAAGTTTAAGCGACCGTAATTAATTCATTACAACTCCGCTAATCAAACGATCGAACATTTTGGAAAGTATACTTGGCGATTTCACTTTTACTAGAAGACTTCACTTTATGAAAAGTTCTAAATCAATGTTAAAAACAACCTTTAACTTGGTAACTAGTTTTTGCCGCAAAACTTGTCTATTAGAAATGTGTTATAGTTTTTCTTATATAATAAAAGTTACGGCAACTTTTGTAAACGTGTATAATTTAGTCGTTACAAATCCGTTTTCTACGTTTTAAAGATCCTTAGCTTTGTATCAAAGTATACTAACATATTTTTGACAAGTCGACATAATTTACAACGCCCAAGCTTCATTTTTGACTCGTACAAAATAAATATTGCTTGCTGAAATTTCCAGAAATTTATATTTTTCGTCGTAAACTTGAAAAATTCATAACTTCTTCGTTATAGCTCCGTTTTAATCCGTTCAAGCGGCCACGTTTTCGTTTTAAAGTGTATTTTCCAAATATCTAGCCCAAAATATTTTTCTTACTGTCGGATTTTCCAGATTTTCAAAATAAGGACAGACCCTTTTGCAAACTTGTCGAAATGAGTTTTTCTCGCGCCAAACCTATTCTAACCCATTCAAAACAACTCCGAAGCTATTCTAATCCTACCATACACCTTCTTAGGGTGTCATGGTTTCCTAGACATCACTAAAACTAATATATAACAAGGAGTAATTTATAGGATGGATTATATATATTTAACACTTAAAAACCTTAAAAAGTGGTATAAACATCACCTAACTTGCATGTTTCTCAAATAAAATGATATGATCATAATAATGAATATGAAATAAAAACATGAATATGAATGCTTACAAGAAATATGATGAGGTTTAAGGACAAAGGGTTTTCCTAATCACTTGAGGTTTTTATTGCAAAACCTATACAACAAGTGATACTAGTGTGTAAATAAACTTGTCTTGAAATTTTATGATGATTCCTCCTTTGGTCTTAGGTTGGCCGGTTGCAAGAGAGAAAAGAGAAAGATATGTTTGATCTTGTATTTGTGAAATGAAATGAATGAAATGCTATTTGGTTAAGTATAATATTAGTATACTAGAGATATTATGCAAAAATCCTTGTGACTCATCCTCCCTTGTCGACAAGGGAGGTGTAGTCATACCCTTTTTGTATTTTTTTTTTATTAGCATAAGTGTAAGATTTGTGAAGTTAAATGAGGTTAAATGATAAGTTGTAGTCACTTTTGAATATATAAGGTAGCGTTAGATAAAAATAAATTTTCACGGGTCAAGATAAAATATATTTAGGTCATAAAAATTATAAAAATACATTTCTTGCAAAATTTGAGTGATATAATAATAATCGTGTTGAATTTACGAAAACCGTCGTATTTATATAAATATAACAATTTATATACAAAATAAATTTAAAACACTGGGTAAAGTCATAATATTATTTTATAAACTTAATATGAGTATAAAAATATATCGGGATAATTTTTGGAAGTAATGGATCAAATGTTCAAAATAATTAATTACGCGATAACGTTTATTTAATATAACATTAAACGTTTAACGAAAAATGCAAAACCATGCATGAATTAATATGATGACAATGATGTTAATGAAATGTAGACTAAACTTAGTCTATATGAAATGTCCTCGATGATATGATCATGAATTCACAGCTAAACCATTACGGTTACGTGAATTTGATACTCGTAAACCTAGTTTACGATAAACGATAAATGATGAAGCATGAATAATGTTTTGAAATATGACCTGAAAATACGAGTTGTCACATGTTCGGATATTTCTCGCGTTCGCGGCTCATATGAATATGACGGTCTTTCAGATGGATGTCAAAACTGCGTTTCTCAACGGACAACTGAAAGAAATGCTTTATGTCAGCCAACCAGAAGGATTCGTTGATCCCGAGTTCCCGAACCATGTCTACAAACTGAACAAATCTCTTTATGGTCTCAAACAAGCTCCTCGGGCATGGTACGATAAGCTATCATCTTTCCTCATTGCTAATAATTTTACCAAAGGTTCGGTCGACCCTACTCTTTTTATACAATATCACGGGGCACATATCTTAATTGTTCAAATTTACGTGGATGACATCATTTTTGGGTCTACACATAAAAAGTACTCAATCGCTTTTGCAAAACTAATGAAGAAAAATTTTGAAATGTCCATGATGGGTGAACTTACGTTCTTTCTAGGACTGCAAGTTCATCAATCACTCCGTGGTATTTTCTTGAGTCAGTCCAAATATGCCCTTGAATTGTTAAACAAATTTGGAATGAAAACCTGTGACATTTATGCCACACCAATGACTGATACCAAGAAGCTAGACGCTGATTTACATGGGAAATTAGTGGACCCTACCAAATACCGAAGTATTATTGGGTCTCTCATGTATCTAACAGTTAGCAGACCTGATATTGTCTTTGCCGTTTATCTATGCTCCCGTTATCAGTCGCGACCAACTGAAACCCACCTCTCTGAGGCTAAAAGAATCCTCCGATACATCAAGGGAACCATTAACTTGGGGATCTGGTATCCGAAGGATTCTGGTTTTGAACTAATCGCTTTTTCAGACGCTGACCATGCAGGATGCTTAGATTCACGGAAAAGTACTTCAGGAGCACTATAATTTCTTGGTGATAAACTGGTGTCCTGGCAATCGAAGAAGCATGATTGTACATCTCTGTCATCAACCGAAGCAGAATATGAAGCCATGTCCGTGTGTTGTGCTCAAGTCATCTGGATGAGAACACAACTCAAAGACTATGGTTACGTATTTGACAGAATCCCGATGTACTGCGACAATCGGACTGCCATTGCGATCTCGTGCAACTCAGTTCAGCACTCGAAATCAAAGCACATCGATCTTCGCTATCATTTCATCAAGGATCATGTGGAACAGGGTACAGTTGAATTATACTTCGTGGGTACAGAATACCAATTGGCAGATCTACTCACCAAAGCCTTGCCTCCCGCTAGGTTTAATGAGTTGGTCCACCGGATTGGTATGTGGTGTTTGACTCAAGAGGAACTAGATGACCTCTTAAAACAGTCTTAAAAACCTGTCAAACACCACAATCTCTTTTGTAAATATTTTTCAAAAACAAAATACAAAAAAATAAAAACTGATAAAATAACAAAAATATTCTTCTATCTATTTTTCTTTTAACATGGCAAGTACATTTCTTCCGTCAACACTGTAATCTTTCAAAATTCATTAATTTTTCCGATCAAGTGTTGAGGGGGAGAAAATAAATTCTTAACTGTTTCATAACATCCGTGTACTTGCATGTTATCATATCCCGATTGTTTCTTTAAAATGGTGGTCACATTTTCTGGTTCAATGACACTCCTCGGACTAAAATTTATAACCTTTCATTATTTCTTAAGTCGAGGGGGAGTGTCGTCAAGTTTCTTTCTTAAAATCTTTCGTTTGGTAACCAAAATGGAAGTTAAATGGCTTTGGATGAAAAAGGAAAAGGTGGAGGGACTAAAACTGCCAAAAGCTCAAACTCTTTTTTAATAAAACTCCCTTCCACCTAACTTTCACTTCACATTTATTATCATCACCTAAATCATCCTACACTCAAAAATATATCTTCATTTCCGTGTATTAGATCATCATTTTGTAAGTGGTTTAATAATCTTTACATGTTTTTTAAACAAGGGTTTTCATTTTCACTCAAATCCAACGGTCAAAAGATGAGATTGAGTGTGATTCGTGTTCTACGCGTAAGCTATGAACACAAATCACTCATTCGTGTGTTTTTGGTTAATGTGATTGTGTCAAAACGTTTAATTAATCATACTAAAACCATTTCTATCATCAAAACGCACCCAGAAACACGAATTGAATGACTTTTGAAATTAGGGTTTATGCGTTGATTTGGGTATTTTCAAATGAGAACATTTTTGGTGAAAAAGATTGTTGTAGAAGGTTGTAGTCAAGTTGAATTTATCATATCTACGCCCAGAGTACACCCAGAAACACTAATGATTCATAAAATGGAAATTAGGGTTTATGTTCATACGGTTTGGGTACTTTTGATTCTTGACACATTTGATGTTAAAACTTGGCTAAAACAACTCAATAGACATCTTAGACTTACCAGAAAAACTTTGATGCTAATCTGATCGATGGTGAACCGTCAAGTTTTATCACACAAGCTGACCACTTGTGAATGGTCAACCGTGATAAAACTTCAAACAGTCTAGAACCAATGCAATGAAGATCAGAGGAGTATAGTGTTTCTCCAGGTCGTTAAGTCCCAACGAGCTGTGCGATGAATAATCAAACGAATAGTGATCGGGAGAATTTGAACGGGAAAAAGGGTTATGATTGATACTAAATGACAAAGGAAATATGAAAGAAAATAAAAAAGCTAAATTATATTAAATAAATGCTATCACTATATTTAAACTGATGTTTTTGATTTTTCTTTTATAAATTTAACTTAAAAACTACGTAACGTACAAAAGAAAATATGAAACTGAAACAATATTAATCCTAAAAATATAAAAATGACATTTTTACAAACCTAATGATAAGAGAAAATTTTTAGAAAAAGAAAATTATTTTTAAAACTATTTATCTAATTATTATCAATTAAAAACTATTTTTACTTATTTAATAATAACCTAAAATACAAGAAAATATGAAATAAAGCTAGAAAAATGAAATTATGACTTAGAAAAATCTAAAATAACTAAAGAGAATTTTCAAAACTAATTTTGTATTTTTCTGATTATTTTTCTATTTTCTATGAATTAAAAACTATTTAAAACTAATTAAATTGCTAAAAATTACAAATTTAACTAAGAAAAATCTGGAAAAATTATTTTTTTGCTTTTTATATTTATCTTAACCTAGGAAAAATGAAAACTTATTTTTTTGAAGTTTTTCTGATTTAATTGTATTAAAAGCTAATTAAAATTGCCTAAAAACTGTTTTAAATGAGGAAAAATAGCAAACAGTGCTAGAAAAATATAAAAAATTCAAGAAAAGTCTAAAATAATATTCTGAATCTATGAAAAATATAAAAACAGTGGCTTATGTGTGAGAATATAGAACTGCAGTGACAAGTGCTTATAAATAAGCACTCCAAATAAGCTAGAGGTACCAACTGAGCACCAACTGATCACAGAAGCTATAATATGTTAAAACTACTCAAAAGCAACTTATTACAACTATCCTAAACCTCTAAAGTGCAAGCTACACAGATTTGATGTTTTAAAAACTTAAGTGCTAAACAGGTTTTGGGGTGCTACTTTGTAGCTTGAAAATAAGCTACTCAAATAAGCTGAACTCAAAACCAGAAGTTGGAACCTAAAAGAGACATGGCTAGCTACTTAAAAACCAAACATGACCCTGAGATAAGCTCAAATGAGCTTTTGACAAGCTCTGCAAGAAGCCTGTGCACACTCAGTATTCACTGAGTCAGTGCACAGGGCAGATAAGCCCTTTTTGACAAGCTACTTTGAAGCTTGTACAAAATTACTAAAAATCTACAAAAATCATTTTTCAAATCTTGACCAGTTGAAGTTTTTTAAACCAAAGTTTCACTTGAATTGTTCCAGTAATGAATCAATTAAAAATCACCCAAGGTTGGGTCAAAACTGGTTTTTCACTTTTTTTGACTTTTGAAACAGTTTTGAAAAGTTGACCAAATTGAGTTTTGATGCTAATCTATCAACTGATTATGATGTTTTGAGTTATTATAAGACTTGATTAAGCTACTCCTATCAATTATGAACACAATGCAAGCTTTTGGTTTTCAAATTTCCAACAGTTATGAAAATGAAAACAGATATGAAAGGATTTTGACTTTCACAAGTCTAAGGAGCAAATGAATGACAAATTTAACTCTAGATACCTTACTTGAGACTGAATATGCAGATGATAAGTACAAACCAAGGCTCAAGCTCAAACAAGTTACTGATCCAAACACACTTTTAGACACTGATTTGCAAATTACTCTACTTAATCCTTTTCTTCTAACATTAAATCCTAATCAGTGATTCAACTAACACCTGAAGTATGCTATTTAACCAACTAACACAATCAAATGAACAATAGGCTTGAAAATAAGATTATGACAGATATAGATTTTGTGAAAACTCACTTGTGTCCACAGCCACTATGGCTTGCCAAGAATCAAAGAACCAGTAACCTATTCTAAACCATACCCTAAATCAAATTCAACCCAAATCCATGCTCTGCATCAACCCAATATCATTTCCATTTCCAAATGGGCTCAGTTTGACTTTCGTTGACCAGATATCAAATTTGCTTGAAACTGAATTATGAGCTTACCAAAAGCTATAAATAGCTCAACTAAGCTTATTTGAGTTTAAAAATAAACCACTAGAAGCTTGCATATAAGAACATGAAACTGAATTTTTCAACAGTAAACACAAAAACATGAAACTTAGTTAAACTTTGAAATTGATGTTTAAAAGTAGATTACAATGATAAAATAACTTGAGTTTAGTACATAGAAACAAAAGATTACAGTTTTAAACTTAAACTAAAACATTTATACTAAAAACGACATAGATGAAATTTTAAAACTAAGTACTACTCTCCTTCTTGCTTCTCTATCTTCTCTTTTTATACAAAAGGCATCCCACTTGACTTCTGAGCAAATCCCACATGCATTTGCAGCCCTTGGATCAATTGAGGAGATATTGGTCGTTTGATTGAATTTTGGCGCCAAAGTGGATATATGCCAGTGGGGGTTTGAGTGCAAAGGGGGAAGGAGCATTAATTGATTTTGTTTGGTTGTTGAGGTGGAGGGAACATGGTGTGGAGATGGTGAGCTGGAGGAGAGGGAGGTTGAGTGTTTGCAGGTGAAGCAGTTGAAGGAGAAGACTTGGAGGGAAAAGTGGGAAGGGGGTATGGTTTGACTGGGGTGTTGACCGGTGTTAATATATGAAAGGGGGGTCAAAGGTAGGGGTCAAGTGGATATGGCAGGGGTCAAGTCCAAAGGGGTATTTGGTTTGTTAATACAAGGACCAAAACTGCCATTTTTGATATTTGAGGGACCAAAGCTGCCAAATTTCCAAAGTTGTTTCAAGGGACCAAAAATGACAAGTGTCCATAGTACAGGGACCATAATAGACATTTTCAAACTTCCAAGGACTATTTTTGCCAAATTTGAAACTTGAAGGACCAAACTTGTAATTTCTCAAAACTTTTGACATTTTTCACCAAAGGACTAATTATGACAAGTTATGATTTTAAAAGGACCTTTGGTGATTTTTCTTTTGAAATAAGTGCTCAGGGACTATTTCTGACAATTTTTGAAACTTGGTGGACTGAAACTGCCAATTATGCAAACTTAGCTCATTTTTCATCTGATTTTAAACATTTTGCATCTGAAACATATAAAATGCAATTTTAAGATATTTTCAGTATTTTGATGCATTTCTGAGCATTTTTAAATGTTTTGCAGTTCAGATTTAACCAAAAATGATGAGTATTTACACACTCATCAATCCCCCACACTAAACTATTGCTAGTCCCTAGCAATCTTTTGAGAAAACTTAATGGATTTGAATCTCTTTACCAAAAGCCATTACTTCTGGAGTAGCCAAATGTTTCAGTTCAAGTAAGAACTATGGTACACTGATAACCATGTGATTTTGAGCAAACCACCAGCTTCCAACGGATTTGATTTGTCTTTACCAGAAGCCGTTTGCTTCTGGACTAGCCAACTCTTAGATAAAATATCGTTGGTGAGCTGATTACCAATTATGGTTTTCCAACTGCCTTTACCAGAAGCCATAAACTTGCGGGCTAGCCAACTCTTCACTAATTAAAGATATGGTGAGCTGAATACCATACAATTTTGGGCAAATTGCAAGCCGTAAACGGATTTGATATATCTTTACCAAGAGCCGTTTGCTCCTGGATTAGCCAATCCTTTTGTTTATTAGACATGGCGGACTGATAACCATAAGTTGAGTAAGTGCAGAACACTTACTCCAAAAAAAAAATTTGGCCAAAAATGGGGGAATTGGGCGGTATAATTACATGATAAAATTCGTGAGAATTCCACCCCACACTAGAAATGAATATTGCACTCAATATTCAAAGTACCGGCTGTTATGCCGAAACTGAGAACGTAAAAGGGAAATACTACGGCCATTATTTGATTTTTTTTTTTTTTTTTTTTTTTTTTTTTTGAAACTTTATATACAACAGCGGGGGGCAACTTCCCCACACTAGGGTGGTAGAAAGTAGAAAGAAGTCAGAAATATGGGTGAAAACCCATATGGCATGCTACTGTTTTTGATTCCCGAGTCGCTAGCTTGACTCGATCCCCGCATTCATTGGTTCATGGGGAAAGTTTGTAGATCCGGGACAACCACAGGAGGAATGTCCTCTCCAAAATAGTGCTTCAACCGATGACCATTCACTTTAAATTTTGGACCATCGGGTTGAGATAACTCAATGGTTCCATATGGAAATACTTTAGTGATGGTAAATGGTCCAGACCAGCGGGATTTTAGTTTTCCCGAGAAAATCTTCAATCTTGAGTTGAAAAGAAGTACTCGATCACCGACGTTGAAAACGCGGTTCTTGATTTTTGAGTCATGAATCTTCTTTGTCTTTTCTTTGTAGATCAAAGAGTTCTCGTATGCTTGATCACGGAGTTCATTTAATTCATTCATTTGAACTTTCCGTTTATCACCAGCTGTCTGAATATCGAAGTTGGCATGTTTCAAGGCCCAGTATGCCTTGTGCTCAAGCTCAACCGGCAGATGACATGCCTTCCCGTACACTAGCTTGTATGGAGTACACCCGATAGGTGTTTTATACGCTGTACGGAAGGCCCAGAGTGCGTCATCTAGCTTATCCGACCAAGAGGCACGGTTTTCGCCTACTGTCCTTTCCAGAATTCTTTTAATCCCTCGGTTGGAAACTTCCACTTGCCCACTTGTTTGGGGGTGGTACGCAGTAGAGAGACGGTGAGTTACACCATACTTTTGCATGACTCTATCAAACTGGTCATTGCAGAAGTGCGTACCACGATCACTGATTATAGCTCGTGGAGTTCCAAACCTAGCAAAAAGAGATTTTAAGAATTTCACAACAACTCGGGCATCGTTGGTAGGCAAAGCCTTAGCTTCAACCCATTTTGACAAATAGTCAACGGCCACGAGTATGTATTTATTACCGCGAGAAGAAGGAAATGGCCCCATAAAGTCAATGCCCCAGATGTCAAAAATCTCACACACTTGAATGGCGTTTTGCGGCATTTCATTTCTTTGTGAGATATTCCCGTGACGTTGACAAGCGTCACAGGTTTTGACAAATTCATGGGCATCATTGTAAATCGTGGGCCAATAAAATCCGGAATCAAGCACCTTCTTGGCAGTGTAGTTGGGGCTATGATGTCCCCCAGTAGGTCCAGAATGGCAAGCCTTGAGAATGTCACTGGCTTCCTGACCATACACACATCGCCGGATGACTTGATCCGCGCAAATTTTGAATAAGTAGGGGTCGTCCCAGAAGTAATGTTTTACATCTTTAAAGAATTTGTTTTTCTGTTGGGACGACATCCCTTTCACCACAAAGTTACCCGCATGGTAATTTGCAAAGTCAGCAAACCATGGGGTAGAAGAGTCTCCACGAAAAGAAACCACATTTAGTGTTTCGAGAGGAAATGTTTCGTTTATTTCCTTTTTCTCGAACACATCTTGGTGAGGGTTTTCCAGACGGGACATATGATCAGCAGCCAGGTTCTCAGCTCCTTTTTTATCACGTATGATGATATCAAATTCTTGCAGAAGGAGAACCCAACGGAGCAATCTCGGCTTTGCATCTTGTTTTGCAAAGAGATATTTGAGAGCCGAGTGATCCGTATACACCACGCATTTGGTCAAGATAAGGTATGGCCGAAACTTTTCAAATGCATACACCACAGCTAATAATTCTTTTTCTGTAGTGGTGTAATGGGTTTGAGCTTCAGTCATAGTCTTACTTGCGTAGTGGATAGGCTGAAAATGCTTGGTTTTTCGTTGCCCCAAGACTGCACCGATAGCAAAGTCACTTGCATCACACATGAGTTCAAAGGGTAGATCCCAGTCGGGGGCAACTAGAATGGGTGCTTCCGTAAGCTTTTTCTTTAATGTTTCAAAAGCTTCGATGCACTCAGGTGAGAAGATAAAAGGAGCATCTTTTTCAAGAAGATGGGTCATAGGCCGAGCAATTTTAGAAAAATCTTGTATGAATCTACGATAAAACCCGGCATGACCTAGAAAACTCCTAATACCTTTGACGGTAGTAGGATGAGGCAATTTAGCAATAACATCAACTTTTGCTCTATCTACCTCAATCCCATTTTTGGAAATCTTATGGCCAAGGACTATGCCTTCTTTGACCATAAAGTGGCTCTTCTCCCAATTTAGACAAAGATTGGTGTCTTCACACCTTTTTAGCATTTTTTTCTAAATGGGAGAGACATGTTTGAAATGAGTCCCCAATGACCGAGAAGTCATCCATAAACACCTCCATTGTTTCCCCGATCATGTCGTGGAAAATTGCCATCATACATCGTTGGAACGTGCCAGGAGCGTTACATAGGCCAAAAGGCATACGTCTGTAGGCAAAAGTTCCGTATGGGCAGGTGAATGTGGTCTTTTCTTGATCCAGCGGATCAATGGGGATCTGGAAATAACCCGAGAAACCATCAAGGAAACAATAGTACTCGTTCCCTGCTAATCTCTCAAGCATCTGATCCATGAAGGGTAGAGGAAAATGGTCTTTACGGGTGGCTTCGTTTAACTTGCGATAGTCAATACACACACGCCATCCCGTAACCAATCGAGTTGGAATTAACTCGTTTTCTTCATTTGTGACAACAGTAATGCCACCCTTTTTAGGAACACAGTGAATGGGACTGACCCAAGGACTATCAGAGATCGGGTAAATTAAACCGGCATCAAGAAGTTTGAGAACCTCTTGTTTGATAACCTCATAAATCTTAGGATTCACCCTTCTCTGATGTTGGACTGCTGGTTTGAAGTCATCCTCCATCAAGATTTTGTGAGTTCAAAACTCAGGGTTGATACCCTTAATGTCGGATAGTTTCCAAGCAATTGCTTGCTTGTGTGACTTCAAGACCTTTATGAGAGCAGTTTTCTCCTCCTCAGTTAAGTCTTTAGCAATTATGATGGGTAATTTATCATCACCCTCCAAGAATGCATACTCGAGATGAGGAGGTAGGTCCTTAAGTTCAACCTCGGGAAATTCTTCAGTAGATGTTTGTACTGATTTGATTTCCTCAATCGTGATCTCTTTCGGAGGGAGTGAAGGTAATGGATCTTCATTTAACAATTGCTCAAGATAAAGGATATCTCCCTCCGAATCATAAACACCATCAATTCCAGGCGGAATTGATTCATCACTAGCAAGAAACTCATCGATCTCTTCCAGAAAGAAGTCACCTCCCTCAAACGGAGTGAGAGAGGGGGAAAAGTCGGCAATGATTGGTTGAGAAGATGTGGTGGGATCCCCACTCACAGAATTATGAAGATAACCAAGAAACTCTTGAGAGTACTCCTCTGAAGCAATATCAATGACATCGACTCGATTAACTGATTCAGTATCATAATTTGAGGAGTACGTCGAAGTTTGATCAAGGTTAAAGGTAACAGCTTCATTACCCACACGTAACGTGATTTCTTGCTCAAATACATCAATGAGAGCACGGCCCGTTCTCAGGAATCCTCGTCCAACAATGAGGGGAACCCGATGATCGGCATCGAAATCAACAACCACAAAGTCAGCTGGAAAATGGAACTTTCCTACTTTCACGAATACATCCTCGGCGATGCCAAGAGGACGTGATATAGAACGATCTGAAAGCTCAAGAGTCATGCAGGTAGGAATAAGTTCTGGAAGAGAAAGTTTCTTCCATACTGAATAAGGCATCAGATTGATGCTTGCACCAAGATCGAAAAGGGCAAAGCATTCAATCATCCCTGGAAAAACACAAGGAAGAAGATTTTACCAGGATCTCCAAGCTTCTCGGGAAGCTTCTTTAACAGAACTGCTGAGCAGTTCTCGTTCAAAGGAGTTTTAGCCATTTCAAACATCTTTTCCTTGTTGCTTAACATGTGTTTGAGAGTTGATGCAAACTTGGGCATCAGCATGATGGCATCCACAAAGCTTATGTCAAAATGTAGTTCTTGGAAATTTTGAAAAAATTTCTCCATTTGATGACTGGCTTTTTCGCGGAGTTTTTGCTCGTTCAAACGTGAGGGGTAAGGAATAGAAGTTTTGGATTTGGGGTTGTCAACTGGAGGTTCAAAAACAACTCCATGTTTGGTTTTGGTTTTCGGGACAACCTGAGGATGGACATGTGCTGTACTTTGTGAGCTAGTAGGTTTCACTTGGTCCTTTGTCGCCTCAGGTTCACTTTCCACTACCTTCGGGAGAGAAGAAGAAGAGGTAGTAGGAATAGCGGGTCCATCATACGAAGCACCACTTCTGGTTGTGATCGCCTTTGCATCGCCCCTCGGATTAGCGATCGTGTTGCTAGGTAAAGTACCTGAGCCCGAGGGTCGATCATGTTAGGAATTAGAAATTCCCGGTATTAAAGAGTCGGTCACCTCAAGTTTATGTAATCGTTAGAAAGCTCGTAGTCGTAGTTCTTTTAAGTTAAGTAGTATTTAGTTAAGTAACACCGTGGAGGACGGACGGGTCTTTACCCACTGTATGCCTGATCCACAGCCCGATGTGTGGCGATTTATGTAAGACTATAAATACTCTCTACCTTCCAAGGTAGAGAGTTGGAGCTCATAATAATATCTTTCACTTTCTCTCACTAAGTTCCCTAAACCTCTAACTTTCTCTCTCTAGAATTCCATCTATATGCTACTTTGTGTTATGGTTTGATGTGTATGTGAAAAGTTATATCTTACAATTGGTATCAAGAGCCATGGTTAGATCATATCTTGCACATCTTTGGATTTCTAGTGGTTTTTAGGTGGTTTTTGAGTTTGAAAAAGTTTAGTGGTTTTTGCATCATTTGGTTGATTTCTTGTGTTAAAGCTTGGATTTTGTTAGTACTTTTATGTTTAGAATCATCACAAGTGTTTAGGTTTTCATTTGGTAAGCTTGAATCATCTTGGTTGGGTTGTTTTTGGATTGAAAAGTGATGTTTATATGGTTTTTTCTTGCTAGCGACTTAGCTCACGGACTACTTTCTTCGTAGCGACTTGCTTTACAAATTTGTAGCGAGTTACAGTTTTAGACCTAGCGAGTTAGATCTAGCGACTTACAGTACAAGTAGTGGAC
>BPTQ01000003.1:26887408-26941622 GCA_019973895.1 Chrysanthemum seticuspe
CTACACTTTGTTTTCATTTATTAGAGCTTATTTCACATTCACTTAGGCGTACTTTTTACTTATACATGATACTACTTTACTACTCTACGATACTATTACATCGATGTCAGATCCCAGTTATTACGTTGGATCAAGAGATATTGACATCGAGACCATGGTTAGACAGTGTGGGGGTTAAATGGACAAAACGTCGCCTTACCTTAAGGACCCCTAACTGACAGTATCGTGGTGTAGTGTCAATATAACTTGCTGGATTTCACAGCAAAATTTTTGTGTAGCAACCTATAAAGGATTTTTGTATGTCTCAAATGTTGTAGCCAGGGTTTTTCCAAATGTTTCAAACGCCTTTATGTTTATATTATGTTCAGGTTTGCTACTAAAACTTTATTTCACGGTATTTCATGTTATTACATTCAGCTGCGGCGCTGAGTTTTACATCCAGGGATTTGGTACAGTACTACTATCACGGAGTCAATGGACTTTTATGTAACGATTTTTCCAGTTGTTATTACACTTGTATTATATTTGTATTTCCGCAAACTTTGTAAACCTTTTTGGGACCGATGTTGTAAACTCTGTATGTTTTTAGGAAATATCCAACGATGTGTTTTTAAAACGACACTTTAGGTCGTTCAATATAACTGTGATGTGGTGCTATGACAGTCAATCCCCAGGAATTCCATTCCGCTGCAAAACAGGTAAATTGGGGGTGTGACAGATTGGTATCAGAGCTACAGTTATAGAGAACTAGGTTGCATCATTGACCCTAGACTATAGCTACATTATCATAGCATCTCATCATTTCATCATAGTACATATTCATTTTTCATGCGGATTCACTTACACTTTATTCGAGATTATTTACTTTTGTTTCACATCGGTTGTCACAGACATGTCTTCAGATTCTTACCCTATCACCATATCATCGGACTCTAGCTCGGATGATGTTCCGGCTAACCCCATCATGGATGATGTTGCATCACATTCCACTGAGATCGTATCTTCCATTGGTTCTACTGCAGCCTTCCCACTAGTCATGACCGACACTGAGACTGAACCCTTCGAGGAGGGCGAAGTCGCACCCACACCTCACGTTAGCCCTGCTCCTTACCAGATGCACCCACCATCACCACTGCCAGTACCATCATCACCATCATCATCATATTTTCTTAGGGATCCTGTACCCGCATCGGACTTGCCGCCCAAAAAGCGTGCTCGTTTTGATATCCCTACACCACCATCCACTGAGCCCGAGCCACCTGCTAGGTTCGAGTTAGGAGAGAGTTCTAGGGCCGCAGTTGCACGACAGCCTTCTAACGAGGCATTAGGAGCCCGTATCGATGCTCAGCAGACACAGATTGATAGTTTGACGCGACAGTTGGAGGAACTGTCGGTAGATAGGATTGAGCCCATCGCTGAGGAAGTCGAGGGTTTGATATTAGGCAGGGTTTCGATAGACTTAGCTTATCAGAGTCTTCAGCATAGACAGATAGAGGATAGAGAGCATATCACGGAGTTGAGGCAGGAGATGCCCGAGTTGTTTGACAGAGCCGAGATGACTCAGGATGAGTTTCAGCGTCAGTCACAGGAGTTATCCTTAGCTCGTGAGACTATTGTTACTTTGCAGGGTCAGATGGATGAGATGAGGAGTTTGATTGATAGTTTGGTTATTCAGGTTCGCGATCTTCAGGATAGGGCCGGCGGAGCACCATGAGGTGCCTTATGTAGACTTTTGTCATGTATAGTTTTGACCATTATTATCCTAGTCACAAGGTGTGTGACGTAGTTTAAAGAACTTGTTGTCTTTTGATTGTTGTACAAACAAATATATCAAGTAGTGACTCTACTATGTAGGAATGGTTTTTATTATGTATGATATCGGTCCATGTAGGCCGAAATTTTCATGTATATTATCCACGTGTGTTGTGATTATATTGTGATATTTCGTTATTGTTCCGTTGTGATTTCATTTATCTTTATGCATGTTGTGGTTGTGGATATATTTGTATGATGGTTGTTTCTATTTACGAGTTCTCATGATTGTTTCATCTTGTGATTTTGAAGAGTTATGGCACCGAAGAAAGCTACAGTTGAAATGACCCAAGCAGCAATTCAAAAATTGGTGAATGATAGCATTGCTAATGCTTTAAGAGTTGAACGGGAAACAGTGGCTGCTGCTGCTGCTGAGACCGCGGCTGCTGCTGAAGCCGCTAGGCTAGCTGCTGCTACTGGTAATGTCGGAGGATCTGGAGCTAAGAAATGTTCTTACAAAGATTTCAAAAGTGGTGAACCCACCAAGTTTCGAGGTACCGAGGGAGCTACAGCAATGGTTAGATGGTTTGAAAAGTTGGAGTAGGTATTTTTGCTTTGTAACTGTCCGGATGACAGTAAAGTTAAGTTTGCTACGAGCACTTTGCTCGATGGAGCGTTGTCATGGTGGAATTCATACGCTCAACCGATTGGAATGGAGAATGCCTTCAAGCTTACTTGGGAGGAATTCAAGGGTTTAGTGACTAAGAAGTTTTGTCCTCGAACGGAAATCAAAAAGTTGGAGACGGAGTTCTATGAATTAGTAACTATTGGCTACGATATTGACACTTACGTTCGGAGATTCCAGGAATTGGCGGTGTTATGCCCGTCCATGGTTTCTGATAACGAAAAGTTGCTAGAGGCTTTTATCGGGGGACTTCCCGAAGTAATTCAAGGAGATGTGACTTCGTTCGATCCACAAACAATGGAGGAAGCTATTCGAGTGACTCAGAAGTTGATGGCACAAGTGGTGAAGCGAGGTAAGTACACCACCACTAACCGAAACAACAACCCCAACAACCGTTTCAACAACAATAACCGAGCCAACTACAACAACAATAATAGCCACAATAACAAGCGGAAATGGGACAACATCAGGGGTAGAAATGTTACTCAACAACCGCCCAAGAGGCAGGAGGTTGCTAAGGTTTATGCCGCGGGTCAAAAGGAAGGGAAAAGGTATACGGGGGTTTTGCCGAAGTGTAATAGGTGTTTGAGTCATCACAATCCAGGTCGATGTCCTGATCCATGTGAAAATTGCAAGAAAGTTGGTCACCGAACTATGGATTGCAAGTCGCCACAAGTTACATGTTTTGGTTGCGGGGAACGTGGACACTACAAATCTGATTGTAAGAAGGGAAAGAATCAAGCAAATCCGAATCAAGGAGGTACGGCACAAGGAAGGGTTTACGTCATTGGAGGCGGAGAAAATAGGGAGGACCCGAATGTCATTACGGGTACGTTCCTTCTCAATAATCGTTACGCTTCAGTTTTATTTGATTCGGGTGCCGATAAAAGTTTTGTGTCCAATGCATTTGCACCTTTGCTCAACATTAAACCAACCACCTTAGATACATCATACATTGTCGAATTAGCTAATGGTAATTTAGTTAGCACCAACACCATTGTCCGCGGTTGCACATTCAATTTTCTTAATCATCCCTTCAACATAGACCTTATGCCCGTAGAGCTTGGTAGTTTTGACGTCGTCATCGGCATGGACTGGTTATCTAAGCATCGCGCAAAGATCATTTGTGATGAGAAAGTTGTTCATCTTCCCTACAACGGCGAAACTTTGATTATTCGTGGGGAACGAAGTGGAACGAGAATTAGTATCATATCGAGTATCAAAACGGAAAAGTACATTAAGAAAGGTTGTCTTGTTTTCTTAGCCCATGTAACCGAGAAAAAGTCGGAGGAGAAGCGACTTGAAGATGTACCTATTGTCCGTGAATTTTTTGAAGTTTTTCCCGAGGATTTACCGGGACTTCCACCGGCACGTCAAGTGGAATTTCAAATTGACTTAGTGCCCGAAGCTGCACCGATTGCGCGAGCACCGTACCGTCTAGCACCATCCGAAATGCAAGAGTTGTCTAATCAATTGCAAGAGCTTCTAGACAAAGGATTCATTAGGCCGAGTTCCTCGCCTTGGGGAGCACCGGTCTTGTTTGTGAAGAAGAAAGATGGATCCTTCCGAATGTGCATAGATTATCGAGAATTGAACAAGTTAACGGTGAAGAATCGTTATCCACTCCCCAGAATTGACGATTTATTCGATCAGTTGCAAGGTTCTAGTATCTATTCCAAGATTGATCTTCGGTCGGGTTATCATCAGCTTCGAGTTCGGGAAGAGGATATTCCGAAAACAGCGTTTAGAACACGCTACGGTCATTACGAGTTTCAAGTGATGCCGTTTGGAGTGACTAATGCACCGGCGGTATTCATGGATCTCATGAATAGAGTTTGTAAGCCGTATTTGGACAAGTTTGTGATAGTGTTCATCGACGACATCTTGATCTACTCAAAGAGCAAAAAGGAGCACGAAGAGCATTTAAGGACGATTTTGAGGCTACTCAAAAATGAGAAGTTGTATGCCAAATATTCGAAGTGTGATTTTTGGAACCACAAAGTGCAGTTTCTTGGTCACGTCATTGATAAACAAGGACTACAAGTTGATCCCGCAAAGATTGAAGCCGTGAAAGGTTGGGCTACTCCAACAAATCCTACGGAAATTCGACAATTTCTAGGACTAGCCGGGTATTACCGAAGGTTCATCGAAGGTTTTTCAAAGATAGCAAGACCTTTGACCAAGTTGACTCAGAAAAACAAGAAGTACGAGTGGGGAAAGAAACAAGAAGCTGCTTTTCAGTTGTTGAAGCAAAAGCTTTGTAGCGCGCCAATTTTGGCACTACCCGAAGGAATTGAGAATTTTGTTGTATATTGTGATGCTTCGCACAAAGGACTTGGGGTTGTTTTAATGCAAAATGAGAAGGTGATTGCGTATGCTTCTCGACAACTTAAGACTCATGAGAAGAATTACACCACTCATGATCTCGAGTTAGGAGCCGTAGTTTTTGCGCTCAAGATTTGGAGACACTACCTCTATGGTACAAAGTGCACAGTGTTTACCGACCACAAGAGTTTGCAATATATTCTTGATCAGAAGGAACTTAATATGAGGCAACGTCGTTGGTTGGAATTACTCAGCGACTATGATTGTGAAATCAAGTATCACCCGGGAAAAGCCAATGTTGTGGCTGATGCTCTTAGTCGGAAAGAAAGGCCTAAACCTTTAAGAGTTCGATCATTGGGAATGACGATTATTTCTCCTTTACCATCGAAAATCCATGAAGCACAAGTCGAGGCACTTAAGGAGGAAAACCGACCAAGTGAAAAGCTTTATGGTATGCCCGAAAGCGCAAATGGTTTTGTGAAGAGAGCAGATGGAGTATTATGTTTTAAGGATAGAATGTGGGTTCCATTGTATGGCGGAATACGAGAATTGATTATGCATGAGTCGCATAAGTCAAAGTATTCTATACATCCAGGATCGGATAAGATGTATCAAGATCTTAAGAAGCTTTATTGGTGGCCGAACATGAAAGCGGAAATTGCCACGTACGTTAGCAAATGTCTTACCTGTGCTAAGGTAAAAGTCGAATACCAGAAGCCTTCAGGTTTACTCCAACAACCGGAAATTCCTCAATGGAAATGGGAACGCATTACTATGGACTTTGTTACGAAACTTCCTAAGACATCGGGAGGTTACGACGCTATTTGGGTAATTGTTGACCGCCTTACCAAGTCAGCCCATTTCATACCGATTAGAGAGACTTATTCCATGGAGCAACTCACTAGACTTTATGTCAAAGAAATAGTCTCGAGGCACGGAGCACCAATTTCCATCATTTCCGACAGAGATAGTCGATTCACTTCAAATTTCTGGAATTCATTGCAAGATTCGTTCGGAACCAGATTAGAGATGAGCACAGCATATCACCCACAAACCGATGGTCAAAGTGAAAGGACTATTCAAACATTAGAAGATATGCTGAGAGCATGTGTAATTGATTTTGGAAATGGTTGGGCTAACCATTTGCCATTGATTGAATTCTCGTACAACAACAGTTATCACACCAGTATAAAGATGGCACCATTCGAGGCACTCTATGGTCGAAAGTGCCGATCACCTGTTTGTTGGGCCGAGGTCGGAGACGCACAACTTACTGGTCCAGAAATGGTACGGGAAACCACGGAAAAGATCATTCAAATTCGTGATAGACTTAGAACTGCCAGGAGTCGACAGAAAAGTTATGCGGATGTTAGACGCAAGGATTTGGAATTTCAAGTGGGTGACAAAGTTATGTTAAAAGTATCGCCTTGGAAGGGCGTGGTACGTTTTGGAAAGCGTGGAAAGTTGAACCCGAGATACATTGGGCCATTCAAGATTTTGAGCCGAGTTGGTCCGGTAGCTTATCGACTTGATCTTCCACCAGAACTTAGTCATGTGCACAACACGTTTCACGTTTCAAACCTGAAGAAGTGTCTTTCGGATGAATCGCTCGTTATCCCATTGGACGAAGTTCAGCTTGACGACAAACTCAATTTTGTGGAGGAACCTGTAGAAATTATGGACCGCGAGGTCAAGCAGTTGAAACAGAGTCGTATTCCTATTGTGAAAGTTCGTTGGAATTCTCGAAGAGGTCCTGAGTTTACTTGGGAACGGGAAGACCAGATGCGACGCAAGTATCCTCATCTTTTCACCGACACCGTTAGACCTAACAACGATTGAATTCAGGGACTGAATTCCTTTTTGGATGGGCGAATGTGACAACCCGTACTTTCAGGTCATTTCTCGACACAGTTCATGTCTCATTATTTCAACATTTTTAGTAAACTTGGTTTATTTGTTTCAAATTCGCGTAACCTTGGAGGTTTAGCGGCGAATTCATGATCATAACATCACGTACATTTCATATGGACTATGATTAGTCTACATTTCATGGGCATCATTTGCACCTCATTAGTACATTCACGACATTTCATTTCATATTTTACGCGTAATTTTTATATTTAATAATCGTTATTGCGTGAGTTATTATTTTGTATATTTAAACCGTTACTTTCAAAAATGATCCCGAGGTATTTTTATACTTACATTTAGTTTATAAAAACTATATTTTTAGTTTTCCTAGTGTTTCAAATTTATTTGGTACATAAATCGTTAAAATTATATTATTACGTCGTTTTTCTTAAAATTTATACGATAATTATTTTATCACTCAATTTACACAAGGAATGTATTTTTACAAATTTTATTAACTCATTACAATCTATTTTGACCTATCAAAAACTTACTTGTACCAAAATCTACCATTTACATTACTTACATTTTCTACATTTACTTGTACAATTTATCAAATTCTACTCAATTATTTACAAGTTTAAGTTTTTAAAAAAAAAAAAGTAAAATATCTTAGTCCCTCCCCCCTTGGCCGACCTTGGGGGAGGAGACAATTAAGGTGGCATGACATAGTTGATTTTTACAAATAAAGTCTTACTCTTATCTCATTTACCTCATTATTTCACTAATTATTTCACTAAGTGTTAGAAAATTTTCTCTCCTCTCTTTTGGCTTCTCTCAACCGGTCACAACATCAAGAGCACAAGGGATCAAAATTTTCTTCAAGTTCAAGCATTTTAACAATCTAGTGTATACTCTTTCTTAGATTTTGAAATAAAAATCTAGAGTATTTAGGTATATCCTTGTTACTTTCACCTCTTCATTATCACTAGTAAGCATATTTCTTGCATTTTCAAGTTTCCTTATCATTTCATATGTTTCTTTTCATTTTTTGGAGATAATATGCATGATATGTAATTTATACCATTTATTTCATGATTTTAGAGTTATATTTATATTTATAGTCATCCTATAATTATTCCCATGGTAATCTTTGGTCTTGATGGTGATTAGGAACCCATGGCACCCTAAGAAGGTGTATGGTAGGATTAGATTAGCTTTGGAGTTGATTTGAAGGGATTAGAATAGGTTTTGTCCGAGAAAAACTATTTTCGATAACTATATATTTGGTTCTGTCCTTAATTCGAATTTCTGGAAAAACCTACTGTTGGTACGACATTTTGGCCTTGATATTTAGAAAATATACTTTAAAACGAATCCGTGGCCTTTTGAACGGATAAAAACGGAGTTATAACGAAGCCGTGGTGAATTTTTAAAGTTTGACGACGAAATGTTTATTTTTCTGAAAAATTCAGCATGCAGTTTTTACATATTTCGGGTCAAAAACGAGCCTTAAGCTTCACAAATTATTTCGACTTGTCAAAAATATATTAGTTTACTTCGATACGAAGCTAAGGACATATTTTACGTAGAAAACGGATTTGAAACGACAAATATATGCACGTTTTTATAAAGTTGCCGTAATTATTATTTTCTGAAAATTTATGTTATTTTTACGATACAAGTATTTTAGTAGCTGTAACGTCCATGTTTGCGGCTGTTTTTAACTATGATGCAAAACTTTTTGGAACAAATTGTCTTCTAGTAAAATCAAGTTCACCGGCCATATTTTTCAAAACAAAAAGCCGTTTGTCAAGCGGAGTCATAGTAAATTATTTACGGATGTTCAAACTTGGCCGAAACTCATTTTCTGCACACAATTAGCAAAAACCACCATCTTTAGCCCTTAATATCTTTATGATCGAGACCTTTTGGACGAAAACTCCTGAACTGAAACTTTTAGATATCGATACAAACTTTCCAAAACCGTCGAGTTCGTTCTCTAACGATCGACGTACATCGTTTTACGGCTAGTTTTCCGAAGCCATTTTTGTTGATTTCATGATTTTTCCGACGACATTGTTTTGCGACGAAAAGTGTTAATTTCACCAAAAATCATTATAAAACCATTGTAGGATGACATTTTGACGTAAAAACTTGAAAAGTGATTTTTGAAGGGTCAAGACGTCAAAAGAGTATTTTTCGACGAAAAGTATTATTTTCAAAACTCGCAAATGGTATAAATGACATACGTAGTGCATGCATATCATAACATTACATTGCAACTCATTACATGTCATATCATTCGTAATAGGTCCCGGTTGACGCATTACATTATACCTCGGTGTACTCACTTTTGCCATTATTCCAGTTTACCAAGTGAGTTTTCATAGCCCCGTTGCATGCTTTTAATTATTTTCAAACCTACGGGGGAGAATACATTGCACATCATTTATATTACGATACCAAGTACATTAAATTCATTACATTGCTTAAGTTACCGTATTTGCCAATTGAAAGTCCCCATTCCCATTACCTGAACATGAACCGTTAATTTTGAAGCGAGGATGAGTGGATAGATCTATCGAGGGTGACTCCTCCATCCGGGTTGGTGAATCCCAACTAGTCATACGGATGCATTTCATTTTATAACATTACGGAGTTGTCTGGCAAACACTCTGCAGGGGCATACATTATAAATTGTCTAGTTTCGGTGTCATGGACTTATTGCAATTGTAACATTTTTACGTGACTTGATTGTCATGCCTGATCTATACTTGTGTAGTCGTATAAAACATTTACATAAACCTATGATTTCTCACCAACATTATTGTTGACCTTTTTAGCAATGTATTTTCAGGTAACTGAGGCATTCGCATCATGACATGGTTTAGGGACCTACATTTTGAGTCGCGGCGTCGACTTACATTATTGTACATTATGGTACTTTATTTCAAAAACATCGTTTGGATTTGTAACATAATTGTATTTCCGCAAACTTTGTAAACCTTTTTGGGACCGATGTTGTAAACTCTGTATGTTTTTATGAAATATCCAACGATGTGTTTTTAAAACGACACTTTAGGTCGTTCAATATAACTGTGATGTGGTGCTATGACAGTCAATCCCCAGGAATTCCATTCCGCTGCAAAACAGGTAAATTGGGGGTGTGACAAACAGGAGCTACCCAAAGACAGAATCTCAATAACAATACTACCACCAACAACACCAACTACCGTAATAACAACAACCATACCAACAACAATAACAACAGAAACAACAACAAGCGACAATGGGGTAACAACCAAGGAAACATTACCAACAACCAAAACCGCAACACCACCCATCACAATCAACAAAATCAAAGGCAAGAAAATGCCAGAACCTATGCTGCTACTGTCCCAACAATAGGCAAAGGATATGTTGGATCCTACCCATATTGTAGTCAGCGCAAAACCCATCACTTGGGTCCTTGCAAATGCAATAAATTCTAAAAAGTGACATCTTGCTAAGGATTGTAGGGGCAAGGCTATAGCTACCGGAAGCAATACACAACCAATACTTACATGCTTTGGGTGTGGGGAAAAAGGGCACTACAGGAGCGATTGCCCTCAAAACCGTGGCCAACAATGCGGAGGTGCTCGTGGCAGAACCTATGTTATAGGCAACGGTGAACCTCAACAAGACCCGAACGTAGTCACTGGTACGTTTTCACTCAATAATCATCTTGTTAAAGTCTTATTCAATTCCGGTGCTGATATGAGCTTTATATCTTCCAAAATTGCACCTTTACTTAATATTGCACCAACCACTATGAATACTCACTATAGTATTGAGTTAGCCAATGGAAACTTAGTAAACACCAATACTGTACTCCAAAACTGTACCCTCAACCTTTTAGATCATCCATTCAGCATCAATCTCATGCCAATCGAACTTGGAAGTTTCGATGTTGTTATTGGCATGGATTGGTTGTCAAAACATCGAGCCAACATCATCTGTGGCGAAAATGTTGTTCACATTCCTTGTAACAATGAAACTTTGGTCATCCGTGGTGATCAAAGTGGAACTCGCTTAAACATCATCTCATGTATGAAAACCATGAAGTACATTGAAAAAGGATGTTATGCATTTCTAGCTCATGTTACCGAGAAGGAATCCAAAGAAAAACGACTTGAAGGCGTTCCTATCGCTCGTGAATTTCCTGAAGTTTTCCCTGAAGACTTACCCGGACTTCTACCATCACGCCAAGTAGAGTTTCAAATTGATTTAGTGCCAGGAGCGGCGCCAGTGGCCCGCGCACCCTACAGACTAGCACCATCCGAGATGCAAGAACTGGCCAATCAACTACAAGAACTTTCGGACAAGGGGTTTATCCGACCTAGTTCCTCACCTTGGGGAGCTCCCGTTTTGTTTGTGAAACAGAAAGATGGATCATTACGAATGTGTATCGACTATCGTGAGCTAAACAAATTAACCATAAAGAAACGATGCCCTTTACCGAGAATCGATGATCTAGTCGATCAACTACAAGGTTCGACCGATTATTCAAAAATAGACCTTCGATCGGGTTACCATCAAGTTAAGGTTCGAGAAGAAGACATTCCAAAAACAGCCTTTAGAACTCGCTATGGTCATCACGAGTTCCAAGTAATGTCGTTTGGCTTGACAAATGCACCAGCAGTATTCATGGATCTTATGAATCGGGTGTGTAAGCCATACTTGGACAAGTTTGTGATAGTATTCATCGATGACATTCTCATATACTCCAAAAGCGAAGAAGAACATAAAGATCATCTGAGAACGATTTTAGAATTGCTCAAGAAAGAGAAGTTGTACGCAAAATTCTCTAAATGTGAATTCTGGATTCAGTCAGTACAATTCCTTGGGCATGTTATCGATAGCACGGGTCTACATGTTGATCCCGCTAAAATTGAGGCTATCAAGGATTGGCCAACACCTACAACACCAACGGAAATTCGTCAATTTCTAGGTTGGCCGGTTATTATCGAAGGTTTATTGAGGGGTTTTCCTCAATAGCCAAACCTTTGACTACGCTAACTCAGAAAAACAAAAAGTACATCTAGAACGAAGATGAAGAAAAATCTTTCCAAATCCTAAAACAAAAACTTTGTAGTGCCCCTATTCTAGCATTGCCAGATGGGATCGAAGATTTTGTAGTCTATTGCGATGCTTCGCACCAAGGATTAGGAGCAGTACTCATGCAACGAGAAAAGGTCATGGCTTTGCTTCACGACAACTCAAGAAACATGAAGAAAACTACAATACTCATGACTTGGAGTTAGGAGCAGTAGTCTTTGCACTTAAAATCTGGAGACACTATCTATATGGTACTAGATGTATAGTGTTTATCGACCACAAAAGTCTCCAACACATTCTCGATAAAAAGGAATTAAACATGAGGCAACGACGATGGTTAGAACTGCTAAGTGATTATGATTGCGACATTCGTTATCATCCGTGTTGGAATCACTCCTAATCTAGAATTCAAGTTTTAGTAATTAATATGTAATAGTTAGCTTAATTAGGCCTTTATGTTTGTTATTAAGCTAAGGCTTATGTAGAAGGCCCATAAGCCTTGGCCCAAGTCCAATAAGGAAAGGAAGGGACTAGGAGTGTTGCCCTAGCTCCCTCTCCTATAAATACCTTTGTAATACCCTCACTTGAGGGTTGGTTGTTCAATTCATTCACTCTTTCACTCCTACGCATAACCTTTCCTCATTTATACGTGTGTGTGTGTTTGTACTTGTTCAACCGATCACTATCTCTTCTCTATTTCTACATATTGATGCTTGTGTTACAAATATGGTGACCTAATAGTGGTATCAATCGCCAAATAGTTGGGTGAATCGGTATTGTTTTTGAAGTAAGTTTTGGTCTTACGCGTAACATACGGTTCCAAACTTGGTCACGCTTAAAAACTCATTTTTTACACTTTTCAATCCAAGATTCTTGTACTTTCAATGTTTTAAGGTGTTAAAATATCTGTTTTTGGCAAAAAGTTTCAAACTTTACGTGTGGATCATTGTTTTTAAGCTTGGTTTTAAGCGTAGGTTCATTTCTACGCATAACGTGTTTTGAAGTTTTGGATCATCAAGTTTCACACTTTTGTGTTATTTTGGTGATATTGAAGCTATTGCATCACAAAAAAAAAAAAAAAAAAAAAAAAAAAAAAAAAAAAAAAAAAAAATCTGGTTTGGAAACATCAGTTGGTAGAAATCAGTTTTGGCTATTTTTTACACGTAAGAAAACCCTAATCTTACGCTTAACTTATCCTTGGTTTGATCTTCAGTTTTCGTGGTTTACTCAGTGTTTTCTTGCTTGGATAAGCCTAAAAACACTTCGACTTTGGATATCCTTTACACTGTGATAGTGTAAAAGATCTTTTGGGTAAAACCCTAATTTTACGCATAAGCTTAAGCTTACGCGTAGAACTCTTTACGCATAATATTATTCTTACGCCTAAGCCTTGTCTTATGCATAAGCTACTCCTACGCCTAAGTTTTCTACGCCTAACTTTCTGTTTACATAGTAGCAGATGCCCTGAGCCGGAAGGAAAGGGTTAAACCTCTACGAGTTCGAGCTTTAGTCCTAACCATCAATTCAAATTTCCCTGCTCAAATACTCAATGCTCAAGCCGAAGCGGTGAAACAACAAGACATTGAGAAGGATAAATTGGACGGCATGATACAGAAGAAATTTGAAACCCGTTCAGACGGAACTTTATGCTTCCAGGGACGAAGTTGGTTACCACTTTATGGTGGCTTACGAGATTTAATCATGCTTGAATCCCACAAATCCAAATATTCCGTACATCCAGGATCTGATAAGATGTATCATGATCTAAAACTACTCTACTGGTGGCCAAATATGAAAGCCGACATTGCCACCTACGTCAGTAAATGCCTTACTTGTTCCAAAGTGAAGGCTGAAGACCAAAAACCATCCGATCTATTACAACAACCCGAGATTCCGATATGGAAATGGGAACAAATCACAATGGATTTTATCACTAAACTCCCAAAGACATCCAACGGTTATGACTCCATTTGGGTCATAGTGGATCGTCTCACAAAATCCGCACATTTTATACCAATCAAAGAGACTTACAAAATGGATCAGCTGACTAGACTTTACGTCAAGGAAATAGTCTCAAAACATGGTGCACCGATCTCTATCATATCTGACCGAGACGGTAGATTTACCTCAAACTTCTAGCAGTCACTCCAAGACGCCTTCGGAACAAACCTAGACATGAGTACAACGTATCATCCTCAAACCGATGGTCAGAGTGAGCGAACCATTCAAACGCTGGAAGACATGCTTCGAGCTTGTATAATCGACTTTGGAAAAGGATGGGATAACCATTTACCATTGGTCGAATTTTCCTACAATAACAGTTATCACGCGAGTATCAAGGCAGCACCCTTTGAAGCACTTTACGGTCGAAAGTGCCGATCGCCTGTCTGCTGGGCCGAAGTGGGAGATGTTCAACTCACTGGTCCAGAACTCATTCGTGAAACAACAGATAAAATCATACAAGTCAAAAATCAGTTACAAAAAGCAAGTGATAAACAAAAGAGTTATGCCGATGTACGACGCAAACCTTTGGAATTCCAAGTTGGAGACAAGGTTATGCTAAAAGTCTCACCTTGGAAAGGTGTCATATGATTCGGTAAACCTGGAAAACTAAACCCAAGATACATAGGTCCATTCAAAATCCTCGCTAGGGTTGGTCCAGTGGCGTATAAACTTGAGCTCCCATCGGAACTCAGTAATGTACATCCCACTTTTCATGTATCCAACCTAAAGAAATGTTTATCTGATGTATTCCACTCGATGAACTCAAACTCATCAACGATCTACACTTCATTGAACAACCTGTGGAGATCATGGACCGAGAGGTCAAACAACTAAAACAGAGTCGAATACCAATTGTCAAAGTTCGCTGGAACTCCCAACGTGGCCCAGAATTTACATGGGAACGAGAAGACCAAATGCGTCGAAAGTACCCTCACCTTTTTGAAGGAGCATCACCATAAAGTAACAATTAAATCACGAGGAAGTGATTTCTCCAACGGGAGGAGACTGTAACCACCCGCATTTTCAGGTTACTTTTCATTTTCAAGAATTTACTATTCACTTTACTATTCACATTTACTATTCATTTTCACTATTCATCCGTAAAAATTTTATTTCACATTCTCGTAAGATAAATTATTTTAGTAATATCCTAAGAATTCGACAATCGTTATATCATCTTCGCAAAAGTTATTAAGAAAACATCGTTATAGAGTTTCATTTTGGTCGAAACACCGTTTAAACATCACGCGCATAACGAAAATCAACTCTGATAATTTTTCTCACATCAGATTAATTTTTAGATCTCTCATAATTAATTTGAGAACTTTTAAGATTTATTTTTATGTTACCAAATAAACCTTGCGCTGTACGAAACTAAACTTACGTTTTAAACAATTCTACTTACATCCAGACTTAACGATTCCTGCACTGTGTTTCTAATATGTTTTTGACACTTTTACATTTTTTGGAAAATTCAAACATATTTCCCTCCTCCTTTGACCATAAAAGAATTAACCTTGTACGTTCTACATTTTTGCTTAAATCGAGTAACTTTTAAACTTCACAAATAACTGTTAAGTTATCCCGCGTATGACGAAAACCACATTTTGACATCTCATATCACTTTTAGACTAATTTTAGTCTACTCTAAATAAATTCACGGTCATTTCCCTGAAATTTCGTTCTTTTTCGATAAACTGCGAATTACGCTTTTTTGACCCGTAATTCCAACTTTAAGCAGCGTTTTTGCACCCAATGAGACTTATCACTCATTTTATATTTTAGATGGAGTATAATGATGAGTCTCATCATTCCCGTAAGTTTCGTATTTTTACGATACCCGGTTTTACGTTTTATGGCTTAACAACTTACGATTGGCATTTAATGGAACCAAAACTTACTCTAAACTCAAGATATTATCAAGACTTATCATCTAAGCCACCTAGGCACATTGTGAACACCTCTTGGGGGGAGTCATCACATTGGTGGCTTAATCCTAACAAAGGTTCATTTTGATCATTACAAGTGTCCTAACTTAACCATGGTTAATATTTAACCCATTATATGGTTAACCAAACTTACCCTCCTATAAATAGGAAGTGAAATACATCCTAAACACCCTTACATTCTGTTTTGGGTCGTTCATAGCTTAATTCTGTCATATCTTCCATCATTTGATCTTTAAACTACAAGTTTATGCAAAGAAGTTTCAAAGATCAAGCTACTACATCAAATCTCTAGCAAGTTTAAGTGATCTTCTTGAGTTTAAATCCACTCAAGTCACTTAGTACTTCATCACCAACTCTTCAAGTTTGCAAGGGTGCCAAGGTGTGGAAAGCTAGCTCAATCCGAAGTCTTAAGTGATCAATCAAAGTCCTATCCTTACTAAGTTACTCCTTTCTTAAGTGAAAGCCAAAAGTTGTAAGCAACTTATCACCACCATCATCTCATCTTTATTATTCATAATCTTAACTATTTCATGCTATATATATAGTTACTATGTTGATTCATGATGTACATATACTCAATCACATGTTTTAATTTACATATTGTCATAAAAGTAACAAACTAGTAAACTAGTCATATTTTACACATTTGAGACCATTAAAATCAGTAACCTATGGACTTTCTAACTTACATACTATGGTAGACAAGATAAAAAGGTAAACATAGCAACTTGAATCACCCAAAACGGAAAAACGAGTCAAAAGTTATAGGCAAAAGAAGTTACCGAAACCTAAACGCCAAAACTGCCATATTGAAACTATTTTGGTTCTGCAGTTTTAAAAGTGGTAATTTTGGTCTGAATCATCAAAAAGTTAAAACACGAAAGTTGTTCGGAACGATGTTTTCCTTCAACATAGAAGAAGCTTGGACCTTGAAAACGCTTAAACAGGCCATTATCTTTCAAAAACAGAAACTGCCCTATATTTAGTCTCACAAACTATACTTTTGTCGCAACTAAAAGCAAACCAAGGGGCCTAACGGCCATAAGACAAGACCACGGCTACGGCTAAGGTCAAGGCTGAGTCTCAAGACCATGGCAGTCAAGACCAAGGTCATGGCAAGGCCATGGCTAAAGCCTCAAGGCTTGTTTACCCAAGATTGTTAACTAAGGTAATCATATTTATGAAACGACGAGAACTTGTAAAAACATAATAAACTTATTTATATAACAAATCTTCACTCAAAACATATGTTGTATCTACTAAGTGCTACAATAGTAGGGAGCTTCATGTGAGGGGTTTCATTTGAGTAAAACGTATCGACGAGTTGCTGGATTTACGATTTAAAGTGTCCTAGCTCCTCGAACGTTTACTGCATGACCTCTGAATTATGATGGCCCGAATAGTAGTACGATATCTATAAACTAAATACGTTTTCACATATTAAAGATCTTTCTACAAACATCAAATGATAATTGACTACATCATGATCAACATAGGAATATATATAAGATGGTTTATGTTTTCTTAAACATTATTCCAAACTTAAGTCGCAACATTTCATTTTTAGGTTGCACGTAGAAGTTTTCCGACTTATCCATCACACCCGTTAAAGTACTTAGCATTGTTAACTCTCGGTGAGTTCATAGCCCCACTTTCTATTACTTTAATTGTTTTACAAACCCTTGGGGGAGATACATGCTTTATTTTAAACCGAACACATTGCTTTGAAACTGTATGCTTATCTAAATGTATTATGTGCACTAAGTACCACTATTGCCAAACTTAAGTCCCTATTATCATGAACCATTAATTACTTGCGGGTGAACGCGAATAATGTGGATAGATCTATCGGGATTGACGAATCCCGTTTGTTTGACCAAGTCCGGTCAACAAACGCACTCTATTTGAAGAACCATATGTTTATTGGAAAATTACCTATTAGGGCAACTGTTACTATTATATCAATTTCTATTGACAAGCTGTTAACGTTTTCGGTGTCATGAGCTTAGTGCAATAATATCTGTTTTGTTTTCAAAACCTTGGTGTGAGTCAAATTAACTCACACTACCAACATAATGTGTTCAACCATCAAACAAACTCTATGAATTTCACTCAACCTTTGTGTTGACTGTTTTAAGCATGTATTTTAGGTCCATAATGTCGGAAGCTGGCACGGAAGGGCAAGGTCAAGATTATGAAGGCTATAAATAAATTATCATTCACAAAACATCAAAAACTTTATATTGATGTGTTTTGTAATCAATGGAACCAACTGGGACCTATTTTGTAAACTCTGATATATTTGAATGATAAAGCCTTTTTAAAACGACTCCCTTAGAGATCGTTTTCTATTATTATGAATGTTGTGCCATCAAGTAATACCCAGTTTGAATTCCGCTGCATATCACGAAATTGGTGGTGTTACAATCTAGCATTGTACCGGATAAAGTGTAGGCGACGTTGTGATAGGTGTGGTTCTACCTTGTGGAAGATCTCGGTGTCTAGCCTAGTACCGGATAAAGAGTAGGCTATGTTTTGAAGGCTTCTTTGTCACATTAAGGAGCTTTAGTTGTGTAGTGCTTACGAACTCTCGAGTAGGGTACTCGGGGAGTGGAGTAGGACAAGGAAGGTGTCCTTGTAGCCGAACCACTATAAATACTTGTGTCGTGGTTTTGTGTTTCCATGCTCTTTATCTTTACATTATTTACTTATATGCTTATCTATCATTATCCAACACAAACATCAAGTAGATTGACATAAGTCGATCTAAATAGTTTAAAACGAAGTTTTAATCGGTAAAACTATTCAACCTCCCCTTCTAGTTTTCCACAATTGGTACCAGAGCTTCGTTACCAAGTCTCTTAGATATATTGTACTTAAAAAACTTGATACGATCCGTGTATGGTTGAAAACTACAAAGAAGGAAATTTCTTAAACAAAAAGTCATGTTTTAGAAACTTTTATACTTTAAATGTTGGATAGTGATAGATCATTCTAACATTTTCTTTTGAGAAATCTTCATGCTAGGATTCGCTTAAATGACTTCGCTCCATCTAAAAAAAATGAAGTCAACACCCAAAGAAGAATCCAAAGTAGTTACTATTTGCTCTTAGAAAATACGACTAGGTATTTTAAAAGCTCATGAAGTATTTCGTGTCTATGATTTTCAAAAATCATAAAAAGTATATATAGCAAAGGTATGTTCTTCTAACTATAATACTAATTGTTTATAGATAAATTAATAATATATGCTTCCTAATTATATTAGATAGTATTATAATTTTATTACATATAGTATAGAAAGACTCATAGACTTATTGCTTAAACTTCAATATCACAACTCTCCAAAAAGTCGTTCTTCATATTAAACACATCATCAGGAATAGTATTCGTGGTTGATTTCCATAGACAAAACAATAAACTAGTCATTATACATCTTTACCTCGTAAAGAAAACTTGACTAATCAAAAGTTTTGGCTCATCTTTTCTCACATGGGGATATTGGCATTACATTAGTAATCTAATTCAATAGTTTCCATTCGAAACTTTTCATATCATGCTAAAATAGACTTTTGTCATGATTCTTAAACTTCCCAACTTATGACTTACTCGTAAAAGGGAACCTCGTCAAAAGTGTTTTGTAAACACGAAAGCTCATCAAAACCTTGAATCTTAAACAAACCCTAAGTTATTGAGCAAGACCATTGATGAAAATCAAAATAAAAAATCCCTTGTCAAAATTATCAACTCACTCAACTGTCTTTCTGCTGAACTGCTGGATCCCGCGTTTTAACTAGCCGGATCCCTTTTTCAAGGGATCCGTGGGAACCAGCATATCAGAAGACAGAATAAGTTCTTGATGATCACTGTGGACTTCTACTCCCTACTTTACTCTTCCACATACGAACATAAACCCTGAATTACTGTTCATAGAAGATCCTTCTTCATCATTCCAAGGAAAGCAATCACTTGTGTGTAAGTATTATCTTCACTACATTGTAATTTTCATTATCTAGTTCCTAGTAGCACAAATTTTCATCTTGAGAACTTTGATTCAAGTGGGTTTGTCACAATTTGATATCACATTGTTTTCTAAGATAACTAATCAAAGAATAAACATTGTTATTACAAATTAGAACTTATAATGAATTCAAAAGAGATGTGTTGAGCAAAAATTTTGATGAACTTCAAAAAGGAATTGTTCACATAATTAACACCACATTGTGGTTTTGATGTTTAAGATCAATCATGCCAAGCTCTAGGCAACAAGACTACGAAGATACGGCTCATTACATACCAATGTACCATCGAAAGGAAGGTCTTAGCCCCGAAGACCGAAAGACTTTCAAAATGCTACAAAAGAGGTTGTTTTATGAAGGTCGTGTAGTTGAACAATCCCGTCTCAACAACACCGACATTCCCGAATTCTTTTCGGGTATCAACTTTCAATGTCTTCTAAACATCAACGAACAAATATGCCCTGTATTTGTTCTTGAGTTCTACAAAAGAATTAGGATCATAAGGAATGAGGACAGAACCATCTCAATTGCATTCATCATCAATGAATACAACTACACCTTGACCCTTGTTGAGTTTGCCCAGATACTTCATATTCCTCACCATGAAGTATGCTTATATTGCAATGAATGGTCACTAGCCAACCTTCATGACATGGTCGATGAGCATGAGGTCTATTTCACACCCCTCCCGGAATCGGCCACGGTGAGAGATACCATGTTTATTCAAAGAGCCTCCCCATCTTGGGTAACTAGGAAATCAAAGGTCATCTATCTGAATCCCTTCCAAATGGAACTTTCAGAGATGTTCCCTCTCTACAAGAAATGGGAACAAGTTCTTAGAGAGAATGTCTTTTTGTAAAACCCTAAAAATCTAAAACGTGTGAAAAGACTATTTTGAACCCCCCCCCCCCCCCCTCAAGTGTAATATTTATGAAATGTGAAAAGTATGTCAAGCTCGTTAAATACGTTTAAAACTTAACTCATAAATGACCAAATGGTACAAGATAATAAAATCGACTTACACCTTATGTCTAATAACAAATCACACGACTTAGAGTTTGCATGGACCGAAAATTTGCATAACAATCTATAGCCATTTTTTATTTAGAAAGTATATTTTTCTATTTTGTTTTTCCCCTATACTCGGCAACCATTAACTCCCCTATATCCCATTTTTTTTTATTTAACCTACATTATAAAGTCCATATTCAATTTCTGTTTTGACTTCCATTGATTCAGCCGAACATATCTCCCCATAACTCCCATTTATCTCATTTGTAACCTCCCATTCACTCTCATTTATTTACCTATCAATCACTCATTCAAAACAACACATAAACCCTAGACCATAAAACAAAAGTGACGGCTTCATTGCTTCCATATTCTGTCGACAACAAAGAAGGTTCAAGGAGGAGGTTCGTGAGGCTGCTGAAATCTTGGGTTTTGGTTCGAAAGGTTGCTTGGGTTGTCGTAGTTTTTGGCTTGCAGCTTGACGTGGTTTTGTGATCTTTGGAACTCGTTTCTTTTCCTGGGACGCTTCAAGGGTAACCTCTCATATCTTTATTTTGCCTCACTTCTCTTCCTTATGGTTTTCTTGAATATGGTCACGTATCATATCCTCCATACGCATGTAATATAACAAAGCACATAAAAAGGATAACTATAATGTCACATGAAATCATGATCTTGCTACTTATATATATGGAATGGAATGGTATCATAATTCGACTCACATATGATTTCTGATTGAATCTTGCCTCGAACCATAGCCATGTGCGAACTTGTCAACCCATAAGTAATCTGCTAAGAACCTTTCGACAACATTCACGTCACAAACATGTTTCGTTATAATGGTTCATAAATCATAAACCTTTGTATATGCTCATATTTTACTATAAGGGTTCTCCATTAAAACTGTGATTTAAAAACAAATAATGAAGAGATCGAATTCGTTTTCGGTAATATTATGTATTACGTATGAAAAAGAATGAAGTTTTACTACAAGATTTAGAAGCCATGGTGGTCTTAGAATACTTGTTCCTTTAATTCCTTTATTCTTGAAATAAATAAGTACACAAAAAAAGAACGTATTATGTCAGTTGGCAACCAACGTGAGAAAGGAATCGGTAAGGCTTTTTCAAAGAAAGTGCATGTTTGGTCTTATGGGGTGAGTTTAAGGGCGATCGCGGGGCAAATGGGTAAGCCGGTTTGTATATTTGAGAGGGCGTCGGGAAGATGAGTCGGGGGTTAGTAGTACTACGTGTTTACTTGGTCGTTAAGTGTTAATCATATGGACCGCGAGCGAGCTTAAAGATGGTCGATCATAATGTTGAAGCATGGTTCTTTCTTTTCATACTAAATGTGCATGGAAAATTTTAACAAGATAATACATTTAGTCTAATTACATTATAAACCCTATACTTTGAAATAATGACCATGTAAACCTCAAACTTTGAGATAATTACAATGCGAACCCTATATTTTGAAGTATTATCTAATAAAGCTTTAAAATAGGATATTTGTCATATTTAACATTTAATTTCGCCAATTATCATTTGTAACCCTTAAGTTTGGCTAATTAATGATTTTTACCCTAAAGTATTATAATTCGGTTCGTTACTAAAGATGAGAATACGGTTAATAACTCTAAAAGTATTAATACGATTCATATAACCAATAAATCCGTTATGACTTAAATGAGCTAATAAGTATTTTACGAACCGTAATCCGTGTAGATTCGTTGAAGAAGGCGTGACGTTGTTTCTCTTGCGTTCCTTTCCATTTGCTCTCATTTCATTAGCTAAGGTACAGATATTCTATCCCTTTTCAGTAGGGATTTCTCACGACTTTTCGATCCTTGACCTTATCTCACTTATGATGCCCTTGATATGATTCCCTTTACTTTGATCCTTTGGTATGATTATGTTCGCTATGATATTCGTTTGTTATGATTATGAATCTTATGATTATGAACCTTACGATTATGAGTCATCTGATTGTGAACCATCTGATTATGAACCTTCTGATTATGAGCCTTTGATATGAACATCTGATTATGAACTTATGATACGGAACTCTGATATGAACCTTTGACTTCTGAACCTTTGATATGAGCCCTTATGATATGATTATGCTTTGACCCTTCAGTTTGATACCCGAGCCAAATATGTTTCCTAGTCATGGAGGTACCATGACCATGTCATTGATGCACCAATGGCATGACTCCAGTGTGTACGAGTGATGTTACACACCGTCCCCTTTCTGTTATATGATTATGAGCTCAAGATATATGTTTGGCCACTATGTTTCTGCGGGGGCGTATGGATGCATCCTAGATATGTTTATGATATGATATGATATGATATGATTTAGATGGTGAATGATGTCGTGTGCAATACGCGTCTTCACAGTCTGGGAGCTAGCTACTCCATTGGTTACTGAGGTCTCCCCTCCTATTATATATGGTATTCCGAGGTCACCCCTCCGAATACAATGGTTACTTATGATATGATATGATATGATATGTTCCGGGCTCGTGGTAGATTTTTGACAACCCTTACACTTTTGATATGCCTATATTGTACCTTCTGTATGCACCATATATTCTGTATTAATTGTTCATTTCTCAGTACCCTCATATGACCCACTGTACTACCAAGATATATATATTTCATTGCTTTGATCTGTCACACTCTCTTTCCGTTACTTTAGACTATCGTTCCATTCACGTACAGGGTTATTATATGACTATTGAAATTGATTATGCTTTTATATGTTTATGTGACTATCGTTATCGCTACGATGTGATTAATACACGATTATATGATTCACCCGTTGTCATCTGATTATATGTTATCTTACTGTTATGTGACCCCTCTGATTGTCTGGTGACCATGCTAATGTGTAATCGACTGTTTTGTCTGTTTGTCTTGTATACTTCGTTCAGTTAATCTCGTGAACTATGACTATCCGTTAGTATCCTTATCTGCTCGTTGTTGACCTGCCATGTTTACATTTCTGTTTATGCTACGGTTTGATTGGGTAAATGGTTCAAGTTATGACGTCTAGCTTGTTAACTTGTTTAGTTGCCCTGCTATGTCCTTAATTCATTCAATTAAAATGCTCGTACTGTATTCCTATTTGTTATGTGTGGCTGCCATGTTTTGACTGTTGTTAGTACTTCCGCTGTCATGATATTGGTTATGTTATTAACTGTGGGTTAATTGACTTGTGTGATTGCCATGCTCACTTACTAATTAATTGCTTCCACTTGCCTTTAGACTCCTGTCCGAATTGTATGTCTTCTGATTTCCTGAATTGATTGTATGCCATATATATGTTGTGTGGATACGACGTCTGCTATGCTTGCTTATGTTTCAGTACTTGTATGCCTGGTTTGTATGTGCTTGTATATATGTCATCGATGCTTTGCTTTGCTTCGTTCTTCTTGTTATCTGTTCTTTTTGGATATCTGTATAATTGTGTTCTGCCGGATCCTCCTTGACTCATTGGTTCCCTTTCGTTGTGACTTTGTTATCAGTTTCCTCATTTCACTTCGTATTTCTGATTTTATTTAGCTTTCGTGTTATTATATCTGTTCACTGGGCTTTTTAAGCTCA
Organism: Chrysanthemum seticuspe; assembly: GCA_019973895.1. NCBI lineage: Eukaryota > Viridiplantae > Streptophyta > Magnoliopsida > Asterales > Asteraceae > Chrysanthemum > Chrysanthemum seticuspe. Next base: position 26,911,713 of record BPTQ01000003.1, read on the forward strand.
GCCGCATTTCTTTTCCTGCGGCAGGTTTTAGGTTTGAAGATGGGCTTTGATGGGCTGAGAGTTGGTTTATCTGAGTGGACCAACCCTAGTTACCTTATTATTTGGACTTATTTTGTCGGGCTATTGTTTTGAGATTTCATTTTATTTTAGACATTTTGAATTTTGTAATTTTCATTGTAATCATTTGTTTCATCCTAACGCGTGTCTAGTTTACATGATCTATTGCCTTGACAACTCAACTCCTTTCAACTTCGCCTACTACATGGTTAAGCGGATGGCTAGTGTTTCAAGGACGGACAAGATGGTGCTACCTTATGCTATGCTCCTTACTCGCCTAGCTAACTTTGTCTTTGCCCTAGAACCATCTCCCTATACCGATGACCACTTCTTCTGTAGAAAGTCATGGTACCCGAATCCGATGAGAAGACAACGAGGTTCATGGTTGAAAGTAAGAGACCTATCCACCGACGGACTCATCCGAAGAAAGGGAGAGAGAAGGAAGCAACCATATAGGCAACTACCATCTCAACCCCGTGGCTTACATTGAGCAATTACCGGACATCCCAAGCCCATCTCAAGAGTTCCAACAAACGAAGGGGATGTTTAAATGTCTTGCCAACTTTCTTATGGGGAAGAAGAAGAAATGAGATGGAAGCTTGAAGGGTTTGAAGGTTGGGAGGTTTTGAAGGAGAAGTTTGAGAGAAATGGGAGGTAAGGTCAAGGACCTTAATTTGAACAAATTTCATTTATCTTAGAACTTAGGGCTTGTTTGTTAAATATTTCATCTATGACTCAAGAACACATTCAAGGTATTTTTTATTTATCACTTCTTCAAAACTCACCATATTTCCGCTTCAATGCTCACACATTGTTCCTCTCATCCTAACACACCTAGCTTTATATTTCTCTCAATTTAGCAAATTGATTTTAGTCATCCTTATCTCAAAATAGGCTAAAAACTAGTTTTTCATTTCTTATGATTTTTAAGGAATTTTTCAAATTTCCTTTGAATTACCATCTGATCTCTAGGATCTTTTGACATCATTTGACACCCTCAAAATCTTAGTATCATGCTTGAGCACTTATGTGCATACACGAAACTCCATTTTCTTATAATAAAAAAAACCATCATTAGATATCCTTACTCACTATGGTTGAACATTTAAGTCCTATACCATTTAAGACACCTTAGGGAACTTAAACACTCAAGAAATATAGGTACTAGACCTTGATAGAATATCATCACTCCATTTCATTACTGCTTATAGACGGATCCCCAGATTTTAACTAGAAGGATCCCCAAAGTTAGGGATCCGTGAGAACCAGATCTACAGAACAACTAAATTTCACTTTACTCATCAATTTCAAACTCTCTTTGGTAATCTAAACACTTTACTTTGCCTTAAATGACTCCCTAGGATAGAACAACACTGTAGTTGACCTTAGTGCATGCCAAAAACCTTAGTGGTCTAAAATTTAATTCACTAATCTAATCTCATCCTTTATAAACCAAGTGTGCTTATGCTTTCAAACCACCATTCAAACCATCATTCAAACTCGGTAGCTAGAGCACTCTTCTCCTCCCACTTCTCACCATGACTAAAGCTTCTAGTACAACCTCATCAACCAAAGGTTCTTCCAAGAAAAATGCTCATGTTGTACATGAGATTTCATCAACCGATTCATCACCCATCAAAGCCTCAAATACTAGAATTCCTCCTCAAACTCAACCAACCAAAGCTAGAAGAACCACTCGAATTAGTATTCAACCTTTTGGGTTAGAAAGATGTTGAACACAAGACCTTGATAGATCTTAAGCACTCGGGGATCGTTAGCCTTGCCTATGTAATCACAAGCAAACTAATAGAAGATCTCTACAACTTGGTATGGTAGCGGAAAATAAATACAAGTTATAGTGACTAAGAACACTTTTGATCCTCTATGGATCTTTGATTAACGAAACTCTATGTTTCGGATAGAAATACAAGACTTGAGAAAAACTATTGAAAAGCTTATCTAATACTAACTAATATGGTTTCTTATATAGGCAAGAAACCCTAAAATGAGCGTTGACAATATACGCTTCTACTACTAAACTAGACTAAGCATGCAACTAGACAAGCATGCAACAATCATATTGTTTTGTTAATCATCGTGTTTATTCTGAGTAAGCTCTACATAATACGGCGCCAACCTATACATACGGCGCTGACTTTTACTCTAATCTGAGCTTATCTCTCCTACGTGGTTCCCACTTTCAGCAGCAACACTCTGTCTGCTTTATCACTTCTGCTGAAGTATAACTTCGGCAGCATCAATTCTTCTTCGGCAGAATCTCTTCGACTGAAGCTTCGGCAGAATCAGTAGTTTACACTTCGGCAGGAACAGAAGATTACCTTAATTCCCAACAATCCTCCCCTAAACTGGAATTTGACTAGGTTAAGTTCCAGTTTCCTTGATAGATCGATACTGGTGTTGAGGATTGTAACTGCTTCCTTGAGGATTGCACCATAATGTTGTTTGAACAATGAGATGAGTTAATCTGTAAAGCACCAGGTCTGTTGCAGCAACATATGACATTATGTACATCAAAACGGATAAGTTCAATACTATTCTCATCACTTCCAGGTGTGTTAACTCCTGTGAGAGGTGAATCATTGAATTTAATGGATTTGAAGTCTCTTTACCAATAGCCATTACTACTGGAGTAGCCACATGTTTGAGTTCGAGAACTATGGTACATTGATAACCATCTGATTTATTGGCAAACCAGCAACCATATAAACGGATTTGTCTTGTCTTTACCTGTAGCCGTTTGCTCAGGACTAGTCAATTCTTAGGATTGGTGAATTGAAAACCAAATATGGATTTAGTTGTCTTTACCACATACCATATACATGTGGACTAGCCAATTCTTGGATTCCAAAAAGGAATAGACCATGGTGAATTGATGACCATACAAACCTCAGCAGTGAAGCATGGGTGGTTGCATACCCTATGATTTTGAGCAAACCATTACAGCTATCAACAGATTTGATGTGTCTTTACCAAAGCTGTACCCTTTGGACTAGCCAACTCTTTGATATACAAAAGGTACATCGGGTGAGTTAAAGACCATCAGAAAAAAAATTCTACAGATAAGTAGTTTTTTTTTTTTTTTTTTTTTTAACTAAAAACAATTTTTAAAACTGAATAAGCTCAATAAACAATTTTGAAAGGGAAAATTAAAGACCTAATTTTTATTAAATAAACGCTATCACTATTTTAAAATGATGTTTATGTGAGATTTCTTTTTATGAAAGCGTTTACTAAAAACTTTAGACAAAAATAGACAAATAACATAAGCAAAGCAAACTAAAGTGAACAAACTAGGATGGTGCAGAGAGTACCAAGTGACCTGATATGGATGAAGAAAAGGCCTATTGCAGTTGTTGAAGTTGAGTTTTGATCAATCCCACCAGAGTTAAGGCAGATTGTTTTTCATTTCCCACAGGATCTGGAGGAATTTCCAGTTTCTGATGCAGCATCTTTTCCAGAAGTCGTTTAGGCAGAGGATACTTCCTTTCAGACAACATGCACACAGTAATTCCACCCTTCGTTTCAAGTACATGTATACGAGGGAGAGGATAGAATCTCCAGGATGTAAGCTTCCACCGATGTGAGTTGTCCCAAATTGAAGATGCTTTACTCCTGGGAATGTGGGAGTTTAGCAGGACTTGAAGATCTCCTGGTAGGAACATCCCAGAACCTTGTGGTTCCTTGTCGCAGTAATGAGTGGAAACTAGAGTGAACAGAGAAAGTAAGTCGGCTCTGTCAATCAAGTGCAGAATTTCCTTTAGAAAGGTAAATTCCATTAAAATGGAGTCCCCTCGATGAAGAACATTCAGCTCATCCTTCTTTAAGTTCCATTCTATCAACCCTTCTGAGTATCCATCAGGAAAATCAGCAGCAGACCCTTCTACAAGGAAAGCTGAGTCATCAGCTTCAAGATCCAAAGGAGATATTTTGGCCTTAGTCTTCTTTCTTCTCCCAGGGAGATAGATTTCCTGAGTGGGAGCATTTTCATCTAGTGCATCTGCAGTGGGGCTTGACATGGTAGATGGAGACTTGATTGGAGCACGTAGTGATTTCATCCTGTGGGATATCCTTATAGCCTTTTCTGTTTTGGTTTCTGCGAGATCAGCTTCCTTAACTTCAGAATCTTCTACTTTGACAATAGGTGTTGCTGAGGGAGAGGGAACTGATGCTTCAGGTGCTTCAGGAGGAATGGAGAATGATTCAGAAGATTGGTCCTTGTCAGCAGAGGAAGCAACTTCAGAGGTTGCTTCAGCAGGAATGACTGGAGAGGATTCCTTGGTTGGAGCATCACCAGCCTTGAGTCTTTTGGTCGTTTGAACAGCTTCATTCTCTGAAACCCTTTTTAAGTTGGAAGAACGTGCTAAAGCTAATCTTCTTTCCTCCATGATTTGGTTATACTTGCGATACAGGACAGAATCAGGAAAAGCCTTGACTTGCTTCATTGTTAGACCAGAGTTGGACTGTGAGTATTGGTTTTTCACCACCCTTCTCATTTCATCTTTAGTAGGGGGTTTGTTTTTGGCTTTCTGAGCTTGGATGGCCCTCTTTTGTGCAAGTGCTTCTTGCTTCCTTTGTCTTCCCTGAGCCCTCATTCGCTCCACATAGTTGTCACTAAGAAAATCTCCACCTAGGATACTTTGAGCTAGAGAAGGTCTTGATATGACATGCTGAGTTAGAACATTCCATTGTGCAGCAGGCATCTGAACCCTTAATTCATCCAGTTCTTTTCTTCTCTCAGGAGTTAGAGATGAGAATTCTTCTGCTGCAAATTGTTTAGCCAATGCTGTATCTTCCTTTGACTTCTCAAACTCTGCCAATCTACTAGCTTGACCCAGTCTTTCCTCCTCAGTCACCAGGTGAGGACCAAGCTCATCTTCAGTGATGACAATATTTTCTTTATCATTAGGCTGCTTAGCACACTCTTCTTCAGTAAGATCAACTATAGGAATTTCTTCTGGAGTACCTAGATCAACATGTTGATGTAGATTATCAACTGAGGTGGTCAAGACAGCAACATCAGGATGATCTGCTGAAGGTGAAGGGTCTGATGGTTCTTGAACAGATGAAGTCTGTCCAAGGTGTGGGGATGCATCCTCCATTTGTATATCAGCAGATGCAGCCTTATCAACTACAGGTTCCTCTGAAGCTTCAGAAGAAACCTTGTGAAGATCAGATCTCTTTCTTCTGGTGTACAGAACAGGTTTCGTCTTCTTTGATGAAGTGGCAGCTACAGATGAAGGGTCATTGAGAGAAACTTCAGCCAACATTTCTAGAGACCCAAAGGGAGGAACTTCTTGCTCTTCATCAGATGAAACCACCAATTTCCTTTTGGAAGACCCTTGTAGGTTGTGCTCTAAGACCTTAATCTGATTCTGCAGTTCTTCAATTTTGCCTCCAAGAGAAGACTTGGTCTCTGCAAGCTCCTTTTTCAGATTCTTAACCTCTGCAGCATACCTGTTGACAAGAGCATACACAGATGAGAGTGTAATGGGGTCCTCAGCTCCATCAGCAGATTGCTCTGTAGTGGGGGGAGCCTCATTGGACCTTTCAGAAGTAACCTGATCATGCTCAATGTGGGGAAGATCTTCATCAAGAGGATCCCACACAGGACTTGGTGTGGGTGGTCTATGCAAATCTGACTCAATGTGAGTAGCAAGTGTGGGTTGAGGACTGGGACAAAGTGGTTGTTCAGGAGCAACATGAGTTGCTTCAACAGTTGAAGATGGGCCCTCATCAAAGTTAACTGATGGATTACCATCAGTAGCAACAGGTGAGGTCGGAGCGTTAAGAGCCACATTCTCCTCATCAGCAGCCTCATTACCTTGTGGCAACATGGCTGCAAGCAGGGGATGATGTTCCCCCTGAAAGTTGGTTCTCATAGTAGCAAACAGTTTAGCAGTTAACGCACCTATAGGATAAAAGGCTTGGGCTTGGGTAGAGGTATCTAATATAATTTGTAAAAACCTTGGGTACATTAAAAATTTTCCTTTTGTCTTTTGAATATTTTCAACCATGTTTTCGAAAATATACTTAGAAAAATTGAAAGTTACCCCTTGAGAAAGACACACAATACCATATCCCAGTCTGGTAGAGAACTGGTCCCATCCTCCGGTCTTGTTACTCATGCATTGAAGCAGTGTGTGAACCAGGAACCTCCATTTGGGGCAGAGTTCCTTCTTTAGCCACATATCAGTTCTAGTACCACGATAGCCAATAGCCCTTAGCCCATTCAGCACATCTTCCTGATTAGAGTAAAATACTCCATCAGCATCTTCCAAGTGAAGCTTCCTCCTAATCAAGTCCTCTGTAATAATGTACTCTTTTTCATCAATCACAGCCCTAATCTCTGTCTCGTTCCTCTTCTCAGCAGTTGCCCAAAATTGAGTAATCAGAGATTCGTATATCTCATTTGGAGAATGAGTTAGAGCATAATGAATCTTGGACCTTTTTAGAAATTCCACCATTTGTTCGTACAATTCATATCCCTTGCCATTTCCCAGAAATGCAACTTTGTTGTGATCATATTTAAATTCAAGAGCCATGTGGGATATGAGTGTTTAGAGTTAAGATTCTTGAAATGGTGAGTTTTTGTGGAAGTGGAATGAGAGGGAATTTGTTAGTTCTGAAGCGAGTGAAGGTGGGTGGAGTGTATTTGCCCAAATTTTAGTCAAAGAAAAATTGACCGTTTGGTTGACCATTGCTGATGTGTATGACAACTTTGACCTAACCCAAAATATCACTTCGGCAGAAACACATGATCAATCTGCTGAAGTTATGGGATCAGCAGAATGCATCAAAGATAAGAATATCTTCGGTAAGTTTCTAGAAATACTGTGCCACCCACTTGCATTAAACTCATTGAACCTCAACCCGTCTATAAAATGATCCCAATGTAACTCATCTTTTCACCAAGATCCCCAAATATTTACCACAAAACCCTAGAAGCCAAATAACCCCAATAAACTCAACTGCACTATGACTTCCAAACCTGAGATCATAGATCTCACTTCCTCATCTTCTTCATCATCATCAAGTGGTGAATCAAACCCATGGTTTTCTTACTTTCCTCAACCCTATCCTCGACCAAAAAATAAAAAGCCCTTTGTTCCTTCTTCAGAAGATGACAGTGTAGTGACTCCAAGTGAATCTGCTGATGATTCTGATGACTCCTATAAGGAGGGAACTTCTTACTCCCAACCTCCAGCACCTTGGTCTCCACAAAGACCACGTGCCAGGAATCCGCCACTTCCCAAAGATAGAGAGGTGGTTCTTGGTCTCACTGCGCCATCTTTTGGTGCATAAACACACATCGTATAGTAGAAGGGCTTGAGGAGGGTGGATCGATTGCATTTTGGTTGAAATGAATAGATGAAGCACAAAGGAAACGATAGTTCTCTTCGTCATCCTACGTGGTCATCGTCATCATCAATCGTTTTCATCAATCCATCCCTCCATTTTGGTCCTTAGCATCTTCGTCGTGCTGGTCATGCACATCCAACCAGCCAGTTAGACTGAATGGGTGGTTATGCAAGACTTCACAAAGGCATAGCCAGCATTTAACGCATATCCAGCATTCCATTAGATTTCGGAATGAAAGATATACCTTAGATTAGGCTTAGCTTAAGTGTACAGCTCGTATCTTGAGGATGCAAAATAGAAGTAGTTGTCTTTATGTAAGCTGTAAGCTGTAAACTGTTTCTTGAATGAATGAATGAACAATTTGACTTTATTTTCTTTTCTTCAGTATTATCTTCAGTAGAATCAAATTGTATGCTTCAGTATTTGTTATCAGAAGAAACAAGCAACACTTTCTCAGCTATTTGACCATGTACCAATGAGCCACTCTTGATGAATTTGAACTTGACCATGAGATGTATAAACTGCAATACAGATAAGGAATAGACAAAATGCAGTACAGACAACTGCAAACAAACAAACTAAACATACAAAACAACAAAAACAAATAAACTAGAGAAATATTAGAAGTTAGTGTTAGCAAAACAAACTAAGATATAAAACCAAACACAAATCTGCAGAAAACAAACAAAAATCTGCAGAGTTTGCATAAATCCTCCCCTGAGGCATATGCCTCCCCTGAGGCCTATGCCTCCCCTTAAACTATGCAGTCAAGGGTTTAGCATGCCAATATTGACCACGAGGTGTTGAAACCTTGGTCCATCAAATGCTTTTGTTAAAAGGTCTGCCACATTATCATCAGTATGGATTTTTGCCACTTTTATCAAATGTTTTTCATAAGCATCTCTTATAAAGTGGTGCCTGATTTCAATGTGTTTCGTTCTGCTATGAAAAACTGGATTCTTGACTATGCAAATGGTACTTTGATTATCTATATGAATGGTAGTGTTCATAAAGTTGTACCCATAGTCCAGCAATTGATTCTGAATCCAAAGGACCTGTCCACAGCAATTTGCAGCAGCAACGTACTCTGCTTCAGTAGTGGAGGTAGCCACAATTGTTTGTTTCTTGCATTGCCAAGAAATCAACCTCTTGCCTAGGAACTGGCAGCCCCCAGTTGTGGATCTTCTGTCCAAATTTGCACCAGCATAATCACTGTCACTATATGCTTCCAACTTGAAAGGAGATTCTTTTGGGTACCAAAGGCCTAAAAGAGGTTGGCCTTTGAGGTACTTAAAGATCTTCTTGACAGCATTGAGATGGGAAGCAAGAGGAGTGACTTGATGTCGAGAACAAACACTCACTGCAAATGTAATATCAGGTCTTGAAGCTGTCAAATACATCAATGAACCAATCATGGACCTATATAGATGAACATTCACAGGTAGATCTGGTTCATTATTTGCTTTAGCCTTAGGAGCTTCATAAGGTGTTGTGGCAGTCCTAACACCTTCCATACCAAACTTCTTCAGAATGTCCCTCACATATTTATCTTGACTGATAAAGATGCCATCTTGTTTCTGCTGAACCTGAAGACCCAAGAAGAAAGTAAGTTCTCCCATAGCACTCATTTGGAATTCACCCTTCATAAGTTCCTCGAATTCCCTGCACCAAGCTTCGTTTGTGGAACCAAATATGATGTCGTCCACATACACTTGCACCAGAATGATGTCTGAGTAATTCTTTTTGAGGAACAGAGTTTTATCAATAGCTCCTCTCCTATAGCCATGCTTCAGCAGGAATGAAGAAAGCCGAGCATACCAAGCTCTTGGAGCCTGATGTAAGCCATAGAGAGCTTTAACAACTTTGTAAACATGATTTGGGTGATCTGGGTCTTCAAATCCCTTTGGTTGAGAGACATAAACTTCCTCTTCAATCTCTCCATACAGAAAAGCACCTTTGACATCCATCTGATACACCATGAAACCCATATAAGAAGCATAAGCCAAGAAAATGCGAATTGCTTCAACTCTGGCAACAGGGGCAAACACTTCATCATAATCAATCCCTTCCTCTTGTCTGAAACCTTGAGCTACTAATCTTGCTTTGTTTTTAATCACAACTCCCCGAGAATCTCTCTTATTCTTCAGAACCCACTTTGTCCCAATGGCATATTTGCCATCAGGTAGTGGTACCAAAATCCAAACCTGCTGGTTGTGAAATTGTTGCATCTCTTCTTGCATTGCTTCTAGCCAACTTGAATCATTGAGAGCTTGAGATACACTGGTTGGTTCCACTTGAGAGAGAAAGCAAGCAAACAGACAATGTTTAAAGTCTGTGTGATTGTCTCTTTGTTGGTTGGAGACATAAGAGAGAAAAGCAATCTATCCAAATTGAGGACTTGTGATAGCCCTTCGAGTTCTGACAGGTGCCAGAAGATCACCGATGATGTTGGATTGAGGATGAGCAATATTGATCCTCTGAGTAGCAGTGGGGTTGACTTCAATGGATGGATCAAGATTAGTGATGGTTGGTTCAAATTCAGCATCATAAGAGGGTGAGGTGAAGATGCCAGCTTTGGGTTGATGATTTCCAAGATCTGAAGGTGTTGGAAAGCGTGTATAGGGTTCACCAAAGTCTAAGGATACTCGAGAAGGAACAGCATAGCCTTCAGCAGATTTGGGGATGGATGGTGTGACAGAGTCAACTTCAGCAGACACATTGTTTCTGCTGACTCCTTCATTAGCTACCCCTTCTTTCAGTTTCTCTGCTTCAAGCTTGGCGGCAAATTCTTGAGTTTGAAGCCTAGCGAGGTCCTCAGCATAGTGAGAGTCATCTTCATCACTCGAATCAGCAGCATCCTTGGAGGTGGTACCTGCAATATTGTTAGGAGAGAAAGAAGGCACAAGTATGGGTTGCTCATCATCTTCAAACTCATTTTCAGAGTCATCATTTAAAGGACCTGCAGTGTTAGTTGGAGATTCTTGAGGACCTGCATTTTGGTTAGTCAAATGTCTGGTGTAACCCAAATAATCAGTTAAGTAATCAAGATCAAAGGACCACGAATGACCTTGTCCTTGAACATTAAGCTTATCTTCCAAAAATCTCAGGTTCAATGTCTCCTCTATCTTCTTGGCTTGCAAGTTGTACACCCTGTATGCCTTACTATGAGCTGAATAACCCACAATATAGCCATCATCAGCCTTTTCATCAAACTTTCCCAACGGATCACTTGTGTTTAGAATCGTCACTTGACAACCAAAAGGTTTTAGGTAGTGAATGACAGGAACTTTTCCAAAGAGAAGTTCATATGGGGTTTTGAGTTGTGGTCTGGTAATGGACACCCTATTTAGCACATAGCAGGCAGTGCCAACAGCTTCAGTCCAGAACATAGTGGGCAGTTTAGAGTCTGCAAGCATGGATCTAGCAGCCTCTATTAAGGTCCTATTCTTTCTTTCAGCCACCCCATTTTGTTGCGGGGTTCTTGGGTTACTGTAGTCCCTTTTTATGCCTTTTGACCCACAGAGTTCTATAAGAACAGCATTTTTAAACTCTGTCCCGTTATCACACCGAATTCCCTTAACCTTTTTGTTCAACTGATTTTCAACAAGGGTGATGAATTCAGTCAGCACTTGAGATGTTTCATCTTTGGTTCTGAGAAAGAAAACCCAACAAAATCTGCTGTAGCCATCAGTGATTACCAAACAGAAGAACTTATGATCAATACTTCTGACTTGAGTTGGACCAAACAGATCCATGTGAAGCAACTGAAGAGGTTCAGTAATGATGCTCATAGCATTGATAGCTTTGTAAGAAGCTCTGTGTTGTTTTCCTTTGTTGCAAGCGACACAATTGTGATCATTTGTGAATACTTTGGTGGGAAGTCCTTCAACAAGACCCATTTTAGAGAGTTTGTTAATGGTCTTGAAGTTCACATGCGCCATTCTTCTATGCCATTTAGTGGACTCATCTAGAGATGCTTTAGCTACCAAGCAAGTGAGATCACCACCTGGTTGAACTTCATTAAGGTTGAATGTGTATAAGTTGTGAGTTCGAGGAACCTTCAGCAGGATTTAAGTTTCTTCTGGGAGTATGAAGTCTTTAGACAGCACAAGACATTCATTCTCAGTGAAGAGAACTTTGTTCTTAGTGTCACAGATTTGTGAAACAGAGAACAAGTTGAAATGTTGAAGTTCCTTAACAAAGTACACATTTTCAAAATCCAGATGAGGTGTCTTTATGGTGCCCTTCCCAGTGATACTTCCATCACTTCCTCCAAAAGTCACATTGCCTCCTCCTTCTATAGGGACAAAATTATGCATCATATCCCTGTTTCCAGACATGCTTCTGGAACAACCACTATCAACAATACCAATATTCTTATGCTTAAGGGGATGATCCTACAAACAACAACAAAAATATATACACAACAGTTAGTATTCAGAGGAGGCTCAAGTCATTACTGACTTGAACCTGCCTTGTGGATCACAGGTTTAGGGCATGAAGTTCTAGAGGATCCACTATTGTTCTTGGTCCTCCATTGATAGTTCGGTCCCTTGTTAGTCCAAGAACAACCTGCTGAGGGCTTTACAGCAGTGCTCCCATATCCCATCCCAGCATACATGGAGTCAACATGTGTAGGCCAATAGTCATGTTTAAAGTATGAGCTCGTTGGATGGCCATAAGGTCTAGTAACTGAACTTCTCCAATGAGAGTCAGTGTTTGCTGCTTGTGGAACATAAGGTGGAATGTTAGCAACATTGGTCCAGTTGTGTTTGTGTTGAGTAGCACATGCACCCAATCTTTGTTCATAAAAATCACAATCCTTAATTAAATGAAATTTACTGCCACATACAAAGCATGTCTTCTTCTTAGAAGTTTTATTCAAATAGGAAGATGTTGGATTACATGCAGAAGTACTTGAAACAGATACATTTAAGGACTTGATTTTAACAGACTGATTATTCAAACATTTAAAAGCTAAGTCTTCAGGAGAAACTGTCTTGGAGGATGATTCCTCAGCAGCTTCCCTAGAGGACTCACAAGTGGACTGGGGTGCAGGCTTGGGTGTTGGTTCAGGCTTGGGAAGTTCAGACTTCTCATTTGAATCACAGCTTTCATATGAAGTAGACCCTTGATCCGATGAATTGTCACTGTCAGAGCAAGAGACAAAGTCATTAGATGAGGTATCAGGGTCTGGCAAGTCTTTTGACTTTTTGCCATACAAGTGATGTGATCCATCAAAGTCAACAGTGATGGATAGGTCTGTGGGCATGAACTCACCTCTAATGGGACCAGGGACAGCATGCATTATACCTTCTTTAACATAATTAGCTAATCCTGCTGATGTAGGTTTACGCCCATCATACTTAGCTTCTGGACCTACATATTTTTGAAAACCTAATCCTATAGGACATGTCTGAGATTGACTAGTATAGATGATTCTATTTAAGCTTTTACCAGACATTTGCCATTCATTATGCCTATCAATTTCTTCAGCTAGTTTTGTCTTAAGTTCTTGGTTCTCAGACACAGCTTCATCCTTTGCTTTCTCAGACAGTTTTAAGTAATTATTTGCAACTTCTAGATCAAACTGTAACACTTTTATCTTTTCTTCATAAGCAATTTGATTCTTCTGAAACCATACTTTTTGTCTTTCTACAGTTTTTAACGCAAGTTTATGAGCTTCATTATCAATATAACATGCATCAAACTTAGGTTTCATAGCATCAAATTCTTCCTTAAGTTCATTGTATCTAAGACTACAGCCAAAAATACAATTGTGTACCTGAGATAGTCCCATTAAGGCAAACTGATCATGCTTTTCATCCAAAGTGCACCTTGCAAGCAGTCCAAGCTTGTCAGTATCATTAGCTTCCTCATTAACAGGTTCATGTGCAGTCCAGTTGACCTGTTCATCCATGGTGAGGAGAGCTGCTGAAGCTCCAGCTTCCTGCTGTTTCTGCTGATAGGAAAGATATTTGGCTCCATCTCCATTCTTTCTGTCCTTGCATTCTCTAGAGAAATGCCCCATCTGATGACAAGAGTAGCACCTGACTTTCCCCCTATCAAAGCGAGCTGGTTCTTTTCCTTTGAACACAAACTTCCTTCTAGCCTTCTCTTCAAACCTTTTGATGTCCACTGACAACAAAGCCACCTGCATTTTCAGCTTCATTTCCTCCATATCAAGAGGGTCCACCTGATCAAAGTCTTCATATGCAAGATACTGCTGAGTATCATAGTCAGCAACAAACGAATGAAGAACATCCTCCATCACACTACTAGACCTAGCTTGAGAACTTGGTGGAGTGGGACGGGGGTTATGTGGTGCAGGGGGAGCTGAGGATGATGATGGAAAGTAGTTGGAGCTAGGAGATGATGGAAAATAGTTGGAGCTAGGAGCTTGTACCATCATGTTGGAATGAGATGTCCCAACAAAAGCTGCATGGTTAGAAGGAGATGTACGGTAGGGAGTCCTGACATCTGGTTCAAGAGTTCTGAGTCTGTTGTATAGCTCATCAAAGGTGAGCATGTCCAACCCTCCTTTAGCCTTGAGTGCAATACTAACATGCAACCATGATGGTGGCAAGGACCTCAAGAACTTTGAGTTGCAATCTTCATTGTCTGGTTTGGCATTTAGCTGATTCAGCTGACTCAAGATCCTGTGGAACCTGTCGTATCCCTTGTGGATACCTTCTTCTTCTGATATGTTGAAGTCCTGAAACTGTTGTCTTAGCATGGACTTCCTCATTCTCTTTGATTCTTCATTTCCTCCGAACCTTGCCTTGAGAGCCATCCATATGTCTTTAGCATCATCCATATGGTGAAAATCACACAGATGATCTTCAGGAATGGCTTGAAGCAGAATAGTCTTCACTTTATGCTCTCTCTGCATGGCCAGCACTTCTTCAGCAGTCTTTGGTGGAGCCATGATAAATTTCCCATCTCTGTCAGGAATCATCTTCTTTAGACTATTTCCTTTCTTCACTACTTCCCACAGATTCCAATCAATATTTGAAATCCAGTTTTCCATCTTCATAGTCCAAAGTTCATATTCTTCCCTCTTTAAATAAGGAAATTTACCATTGCTGTTTGTGAGACTGAGTTGTTGCATGGAAGTGGTGTTGGTGTTGTTTGTATTTGTGGTTTCGGTTTCATTATCGGATCCAGGCATGGTGAATGAATGTTCGATTGTATGGGGGTGAGAATGGTTCTCAGTATCGTAGAGACTTCCCGAGGCTCTGATACCACTTGTTGAACACAAGACCTTGATAGATCTTAAGCACTCGGGGATCGTTAGCCTTGCCTATGTAATCACAAGCAAACTAATAGAAGATCTCTACAACTTGGTATGGTAGCGGAAAATAAATACAAGTTATAGTGACTAAGAACACTTTTGATCCTCTATGGATCTTTGATTAACGAAACTCTATGTTTCGGATAGAAATACAAGACTTGAGAAAAACTATTGAAAAGCTTATCTAATACTAACTAATATGGTTTCTTATATAGGCAAGAAACCCTAAAATGAGCGTTGACAATATACGCTTCTACTACTAAACTAGACTAAGCATGCAACTAGACAAGCATGCAACAATCATATTGTTTTGTTAATCATCGTGTTTATTCTGAGTAAGCTCTACATAATACGGCGCCAACCTATACATACGGCGCTGACTTTTACTCTAATCTGAGCTTATCTCTCCTACGTGGTTCCCACTTTCAGCAGCAACACTCTGTCTGCTTTATCACTTCTGCTGAAGTATAACTTCGGCAGCATCAATTCTTCTTCGGCTGAAGTATAACTTCGGCAGCATCAATTCTTCTTCGGCAGAATCTCTTCGACTGAAGCTTCGGCAGAATCAGTAGTTTACACTTCGGCAGGAACAGAAGATTACCTTAATTCCCAACAAAAGACATTCACCAAACACTACCACACCCTCTAAACCAAACATACCTAACTCGACTAAAACACCTAAGCCATCATTTTTAGAACCTAGACTACACTCCTTCACCACACCTCTTTCATAGCCAAATCTTTACTCCTTAGAAGCCTCACCACCTAGGACTTCTCATTCATCATCCTTCTCATTAAATAGGGAACCGCCTTCACACCAAAACATTGATGTTGAAACATCACCAACACCCGCATTCTACTCACCTTCACCATCAAATAGTCCATCCTTAGGAACAAGGAATCACCAATCCCAAAGACCTAACCATATGGATACCTCCCTATCACCACCACCAACCCATACATCACTACCTTCATTCTTAGTTGAACCTCATCCTACGTCACTCAAATCACCTCCACAAATCCCTCCATCCTGTGTGGAACCTCCTTCCCGCTCAACTGACATTTCACCTCAAAACATTCCATCTCCAATGCCTCCATCTCTTACTCATGACAATAATTGCTCTAAATGTCAACATACCTAAGGGTTAGTTCAAGAAGTACGAAATGAGTTACGTTTCATGTTTAATGGTGCTCTTTGTTAGTTTTCGGCACAACTTAGAATTATTAGAAAATGTACTACACGCTTATGTCATTCTCTTAGTTTTTGAGATACGTATACCATTTCTCATGTTTTATTGAATGAAACCACATGTTGAATGCTATATTTATATGAGAATATGTTTTGTGCTATAACACATAACTCTTTTTTATGTTAACATAAATTCTTACATCTACATTGATGTAAAAAAAATGCAGGTACACGGTTCCCTCAGTTTTGTCTAGACGGATCCCTCACAGGGAGGATCCGTGGGATCTGTGCAACAGAAACACATTTTATCACTAATATGAATCTCATTTGTAGGAAATTATGCACCATATACTTGTTTTCTAACCTTTGTTTTATAGATTTTCAAAATACACATGAACACTTTGACACCCTCAACAAGGGGGAGCTTTTCGTCAAAGCAAAGAAATTGCAAAAACGCTTGCAATACTTTCACTTATGTTTTCTATACTACTTGACGTCCTCCTCATAAGGGAGCACTTGTCAATGGGGAGCATTTCATCAAAGACGAAACCATTTGCAAACATAATTGCAACACACTCGCTTAGACTTCCTAATTACTTGATGCCCTCAACAAAGGGAAGCATCCGTCAAGTGGGAGCTAAGACGACAATCTTTATCTCCTATTACTCTCTATGTTTCATATTATTACTTTTCACATGTTTTTCTCAAAACAAGGTGTTAGTTTCTTTCGACGCTCTTTTTGTTTCGATAAAAAAGGGGAAGTAGAGAGTAAAAACTCCAATTCAAATTTTTACGGATTTTATTTTTTCTTATAACAATCTTATGTTTTGTCATCAACAAAAAGGGAAAGATTGCTAATACAAATAATCCATAAAAATGTTTGAGTCAATAGTTTACTAACACAATTATATTAAACATGTTAAACCATATCAAAACATGTTTAGTAAATAAGTTATATAAAACCAAAGACATTTTCATATAAACACTAAACAAGTAATATTGTCTACATCTTATTGAAATGCATATGTATAACAACTAGTGTTTACATAATATGAAAATGTATATATATACTTTGTATATATTGTAATGGGTAATGTAATGGGTAAAAACCAAAGTCCATGACCCATGATCCATTGACTAGGTATAATGAATTTTGTTGGGTAAAAACCAAAGTCCATAACCCATACCCATGGAGCATGATCCATAACCCATGACCCATTGCATGACATCATGCATGAAGTCATGTTGGGTATTATCCATGATCCATGATCCAAAGTCTATGACCCATGACCCAAGATCCACAACTCAATGTCTAGGTTCATTGCATCTTGTTGGGTATCCATAATCCATTACCCATAACCATGGTTCACAACCCATAACCCGGTTTACAACCCGTGTAAAATTTCATTTTTGAAACATTTTTGTAAAAACAGTTTTATATAGGGACTGAAAATGACAATTCTGAAAACTTTGAGTATAAAATATTTTTGGGTACAAAGTGTCATTTTTCCAAAAGTTGAGGGACCAAACTTGTACATTTCAAAACTTGAGGGTAAAAAGTGTAAATTTGGGAAAAAGTTTAGAAAACTTGTAAACTTATCACGACTTCATAAAAATGAGTATTTTGATGATCTAAAGACTATAACGAGTATTATTATGTCGATATTTCATTAAACTTATATATATATAATTATAAGTATATAATTTTAAATAAACTAAAACACTTGGTAACACCGTTATTTTCATAAATCAACAATGGGGAATATTTCACTTATGTATAAGTGTGAGATTTTGATAAATATCAAACTAAGTCGATATAGCGTTCACTTTGAACTTAAAACAATAAGCATTATCCACACACTATAACGCTCTATTGAATTGTATAATTCAATGCTCTATTGAATGGTACATTCAATGCTCTATCATTTTGGTTGCGAACTAAAGGTTTATCATATTCTGAGGCTTGCCATCTCGTTCTTAGGTTCCGGGTTGGAGCCTCAGCTATATCGTACTTAATCACTTTGTGCTTATTCATTTCTGTTAAGGTGAGTTCATAGCCTCTCTTTTACTTTTATTTACAAACCCCGCAAGGGAGATACATGCTCTAAACTAGAATAAAAGGTTTTGCAAATTGTTCGCTACTTGATTATTGGAATTGCCTAAGTATTTAGCCGAAAGACCCCTGCATCATGAACATTAGTCACTTACGAGTGAACGCAAATATCAAGAATAGTACTATGGGGAGTAACGAACCCGTCTTGGTTATCGAAAATAACTGGGGCCACCATATTTGAATTGCATTAGGTAATTGGCTATTACCTCCTTGGGGGCAAACTGTTAACGTACACCAGTAATTCGGTGTATGCAGTTAAGTATTGGTTGCATGAGCTTAGCGCATAATAATCTTTGATTTTCTTTATGATAAGTTGTTAGTTTACAATTATCATGTTCATGTTCTTGTGTTCAACTATTTAACTAAAACCTATGGATTTCACTCAATATTTTTGTTGACCTTTTTAAGCATGTTATCTCAGGTAATCATTGAAGATCATATTCATGGCACGGAGCGGGCAATGCAAGACATTTAATTTAGTGGTGTAAACATAATGTTATCATTTCTGACAAACTCGTGATCAGTCTTTTGTGTATCATCTAAAACAATTGGGAAGTATTTGTAACAAACTATGAGTTATTTTCTTAAAACGTCTCTTTTGAGTTATTTTCTATGATTATTGACTGTGATCCCCATCCAAGTAACACCCCGATTAGTCTTACGTTGTCATGTTGATCTTTAAGGGGATGTTTGGTACAACGGAATCACACGGAATAGAATCGCAGTAAAGAATGGAATCGCATAGAAAGAGAATGAGAATGAAGAAAGAAAGTCTATTCTATTGTTTGGTACAAACGATGAATGGATGTGAGGAATATATGACGGAACCGATTCTCATGTTTGGCTACAATATGGAACGAAATGTGAATGTATGATCAAATGAATTTTTTATCTCAACCATTGATAACCATTGAAGAAAAATTGTAGGCATCACCCATCTGCACTTTTGAATAAAATCCCCACTATCATTTTAATAAAATAATTGATAAAAAAAAAGAACAATAAATCTGACACCATTGAACTTGAAAGAAAATAAAACAAATTGAAGATGATGAATGTTAAATCAAGAAATACTCACATAAAGAATTGAACTGATTAGTTAAGTTGACATTCCAAGTCAAAATTTATTATCTTTTCTGGAGACACAATGATGTCCAGTGAAGCAAAGATCAATGGAAAGAATGTCGAAATAAGAAAATGGAAATCAATTCATGAAACTAAAACCCAGTTAATAAGAAAATATAACGAAAACCTATTTAATTAAGAAGCCACGGTTACCAAGAAATTATTCGAAAGGTGAAGTGGAGATTAAAATAGATGAAGACTATCTAACAACTATCATGGAGACTTATAAATGGAGTTGGAAGAGAATACGATCAGAAGCCCCAGAGTCACCATGAGAGAGGAGTAAAAAGAGCTTGTGGGTTTCAATCAATATTTTAGAAACATGTAAATGTGCGAGTCACGTGCCTCCTTTTTATTAATACCTTCTTTTTATCAAAGAGTAATGTGATTCTAACCGAGAATGGGAAGGACTGGAGCTCCGCTTTTTTTATTGGATTCTCACCTTTCTTTACTTTTTGTAGAGAATGAATTATGTTGAAAGAGAATGGATATTTTGTTTCTCTATTCCATTCCGTGCATCAAACAAACGAGTGAAAGAGTAGCATTCCGTTTCTTTCATTCTCATTCATGCGTACCAAACGTCCCCTTAAGGGTGTTACATATCCTACCACCTTCCATAATACCACCACCATCTAAAGCTATGAAAACCGCTCGGATTAGTGTCTGACCATGTTGCTTTGTGAAACCTTTGTCTAACAACTCATCACCAACTACACCCTCACCACCAACCGACTAAAATGTGGCACCACCACCATCTCCTCAAAACTCACCACCACACTCTCCAACCAAGTTTCTAATTGACTCCCAAGTAACCACTCTAGCAGAACTACTTAGGACTCCAAAAACCTCTTCACTACCTTTTTCTAGTCAACCACCCGCTCCAACTCAACCATCAAAGTCCACACTACCTCTAGTCTCAAATGTTAACCTAAAAGAGTTAGTTTACTCCACACCTCCTACATCTCCAAATGCTCTTCTCAATGAACTTGAAATTCTACCACCTCAACCACCCATCACATTGCAAGAACACCTAGGTTCTCTACTACCACCAATCACCAAGATCATGGGCATACATCCATATTTACTAACATTCCCACCACCTAATCCGCAATCCAATAAACAAACTTGGCTAGATGACATCCAACCACCTCTCCCTCACCATATCTTTTGTGAACATTGCCAATGTACTCGGGATCTCGCACTAGAAATTAGGGACGAAATGCGATTTATTCTTAACCACATTCTTGACCGCATTAACATTATCACTCACCAAAACTTCCATCATTAGACCCTATGCAAGCATGGAAGGACCGATAATAATATTTTTATTCTATTTTATGATTTCTTTTTGGTTCTTTATAAAGAACAAATCCTTGTTCTTATTTTTACACTTGTATGTGGCATATATACCACTACATGTTGATGTTTGTATTATAAGGACTTGTTTACGTACCTTGGTCTCCTCTCTTTTCTCTCGTCTTCTACATGGTTCTATTATGTGTTATCACTAACATTTTTTTTGTAGGCATCTTCTTACTTTTCACTTGACACCCTATTCTAGGGGAGCTACCGTCAAGGGGGAGTTATTGCTTTGTGGAACATTTTTTTTCCACCATCTTTTTTCTTCTTCGACTATCTTTTTGTTTCGACAAAAAGGGGGAGAAGAGAGTAAAACTTAAATACATTTTTCAAAACCTACATCCAATCTTAAGTTTTACTCCCTATAACTTTATGTTTTGTCATCAAGAAAAAGGGGGAGATTGTTAATACAAATAAATCGTAAAAATGTTCGTTTATATTTAGCGATCTCATTAAGTTTTGTTGATAACAAATATAAAGTTATCATAAGTATAATTCTAAGAATACATGTTGTTTTGAAAAATATACATTTGTTCATTTACATATATGTAGTAATAAAAATGTGTTGTAATAAAACATGTAATAGGTTAGGTAAAAACCATGACCTATTACCCATACCCATGGAGCTTGATCCATAACCCATGACCCATTGCATGACATCATGCATGAAATCATGTTGGGTATTATTCAAGATCCATGACCCATTGACTAGGTACAATGTATCTTTTTGGGTATCCATGATCCAAAGTCCATGACCCATGGTCCATAACCCATAACCCATAACCCGATTTGGTATCCAAAATCCGGACTTAACTGACCCAAAGGCCAGATCCCTTAGGTGAGGAATCCGCCAGATCCGGTTGACCTATAGACAAAATGTCTATAAATAGTGAGCCATTTCTCCATTATTTCTCACCCTTCTTCTTAAAACTCTCTCATATATTATCTCACTCTTCTAACCTCAGATCACTTGATCATTCTTGTAGTTCTTCTCTCTTTTGTTGTGATTCTCTTTTAGGTCCTTCACGAAAGGCGAGATCATGATACTCATACAAATCATCCAAGCAAAGGGTCCTTGATTTTTTTTCCATTAACAAGATTTTAGTAGCTTATATTGTATTCCCTATTTCACATATTTGTTGTGTAATAGTTGTGTAAAGGTTTGGTTCTACCTCGTGGAATAACTCGGTATTTAGCTTTGTACCGGAAAAAGTGTAAGCAGCGTTGTGAGGCTTCTCCGCCGATTTGAAGGATTGTTGACATAGTGCCTGAACTCTCGAGTTGGGTACTCGGGGAGTGAAGTAGGGCAAGGAAGGTGTCCTTGTAGCCGAACCACTATAAATCACTCGTGCGGTACTTTCTATCGCTTACTTTACTTGCATTCTTTACTTACTTTATTTATTGTTTGGTACTATCTATTCATCCACAAGATTTCACATAAGCTTGAATCTAAACATTTGAAATCTAAATTTAAATCGGTAAAACTATTCAACTCCCCTTCTAGTTTTCCACAAGATCTACTCAATATCTATATTTCTGGAAACACTATCACTTGGGTGTTCCTCTTTTATAAGAAATCTTACCTTTCAAACACTTTTGGTATTTGAATGTATCGCATGTAGGGTTTTACGCCTTGATTCTTTTCAAGACTCGAGGCAGACAACCTATAAGACCATTCTGTACATTTATTATCTGGTAGAAGTGCTTCTTTGATTCTACTATCATATATAGTGTTTTAATCAAAGCTTCTTGTTGTACGTTGAACCTCCATTATGGAGAAAATGAGTTGTACCATATAAAAGAAAATCTAAATTAGATGCACATTACATGATTTGCAATGTCATAATTAGAGTTAAGTACATCTTTGGTCCTTGTGGTTTACCAGCATTTCATTTTTAGCCCAATTTTTAAAAAGTATCGGATCCACTCCAAAGTATGACGACTTGTAACAGGTTCAGTCCAAATTCACTAACACCGTTAATTTGACTATGTTTGACCATTAATTGTGAAGATTTTTTTTGTCATTTCATGTATTTTATTAAAAATAACTAATGGGATTAAAAAAAACTAACCAAGACACAAACCCAACTCATTAGCACTCTCTCATTTTCATATCTCAAAAAATCTGTCTCTAAATAGTCAACCCACACAAACACAACACTATATTCATACCATCTTTTCCTCCACCACGTTGGCCACCACTGTTCGTCACCATAGACTAATGACAGGGAATGTCGCCGCCAACACAAACAACCGCCATTGGATCTTGACCAAATTCGGCTGGATCTAGGTGGGGTGTGGGTTGTGGTTTTACTTTATTGTATTTATCTATATTTCGTAAGTTAAAGAAGATTTTATTTAGAGATTTTGCTTTAAATGATGAGAAAATGGGTAGATGTGGGTTTTGAAGGATTGATGTGTGATGATTAAGGTTTAGATTTTGGTGATGGTTATGGTTATGGTTGGTTTTAGTTGTGGTTGGGTTTTTTGAGAAGATGAATAAGTATTTGGTTGAGTTTTCATCACCATGTACGCACACCACCGCCCTGTTGTCCCATTCATCACAAACATAAAACGTCCTCACCGTGCTGCTCTGCTACCGCCATCACCAATCGCTGCCACCAATTAAGACAAGTTTTTCTTACTCTAGCATCTACCAATTAAGACAAGAGACAACCTAACAATAATTAACAACTAGGCTTCATAGATCTAAGCAAACACAAAGATAATTTAGCTACTCATGTTAAATAAGCAAGCATACACACATACAATTGAACATAGGGTAGACATAATGATAATATGGATAAACAAACTTATCATATGATGTAAAGAATGGAATGAGACCCTTACATACTGTCGGACTACAACTCAATCAGGGTTTGCTCTCCAAAGTTTTACCTCTTAAAATATATAAAAATCAAATTCTATATATAGATTTACAAGTACGACAGCGTCACCTTTTGCTAGTAACGCTGTCAGGTCGCCGTCATTAGGATTTCATTTGGGCCAAGTCATCGTTGGGAAGGCATCAGTTGGGAATCGTGACGTCATCAGTCTTCATGAAGGACGTCGTCTGAGATTGGTTCTTGGGCGTCTGGTGTGGAAATTAAGAGTGACGCCTTCCAGAGTTTAGGCGTGACGCCGTCAGGTTGTAGAACCAGAATTTATTCTGAGCCGTCATGTGTATTTTGATCAAAACATCTATATAGTGACGGCCTCGCCCTTTGATTGGGACGCCGTGCTGGAGGGCCTTTGATCTTGACTTTACCATTTTCTTCATGTTTTCGCTCCTTTTCGTCCAAATATGCTTCATTCCAGCATTTTGCTTCAAAAAGACCTAAAATGTGAAAAGGAACGATTTTAAGTAGTAACGGATATAAAATGTGTCGATTTAGGGCTTAAATGACCCCCTAAATACGTATATTTTAAATCCTTATCAAATATCCCTACACTTGGAATTTGCTTGTCCTCAAGCAAATGTGCTTTTTGCCAAACAATTTATAAGTTAGTGATGCGCGCACGAAGCGCGTTCAGGGTCAAAGGAACTTCCTTTTCGTCGAGCAAGTTTTTCAACAATCTTGGCAGTGAACCTAATCGTTGTAGTGTAGTATTGGTAAGCCTCGGGGATTGATATCGTTCTCTAGAGGAATAGGAATGCAAGCAAGAAATGTATTACGCTAAGGTGGGGGTTGAGGATGATTCTTTTTTACGTTTTATATGTTTTTTAGAAAGCTAAGGGTAAAATCTCGGGGCAATTGGTTGGGGGTGGTACTTCTATCGGTTACTTCTATAATCTAATTATCTAATTCTACGGATAGCTATGTCTATTTGATGTGTGCTCATATGATAATTAAAATGTGTTTACTTAGATACTATTACTCCCTAGTTATAGTTTATTTATGGTTAAATTGTCACACCTTATTCTTAACGCGTTGTGTTTTCTAAGGTCGTAGGGTGTGCCTTCGCCCTAACTCTTTGAGGTCACCTTTGGGTTTAGCCTATGAAATCTACTATCTCATTCATAAACCTAACTTTCACAAAGATTATTCAAGCATCAAACACAACGATAGCCTAGTTGCACTCCTAAGCCAATTACAATTAAGATAAGAGACAACCTAACAATAATTAATAACTATGTTTCATAGATCTAAGCAAACACACAAGAAATTTAGCTAGACATGTTAAACAAGCAAGCATACATACAATCAATGGAAGACATAATGATACTTTGGATTAAAACACTTATCTTGATGTGTAAAATAGGGTTTAGAACCCTAAGATACTGTCCAAGTCGGACTACAAATGTTTAGGGTTTTTACTCCAAAAGTCTACCTCCCTAAATGTAGAAAAATCAAATTATATATATAGATTTACAAGTGCGATGGCGTCGCCTTATAGGTGGGACGCCGTCAGATCGCCGTCATTAGGGTTTTCGTCTTGGCCAAGTCATCGATGGGATGGCGTCACCTTAGAGTTGTGACCCTGTCGGGCTTCAAATAGGACGTCGTCTTGGTTCTGGATCTGGGCCGTCTGAGATGAAAAGTTTGGGTGACGCCCTTCTTCTTCAAAGCCTGACGCCGTCAGGTTGTATGAGCAAAAATTCCACAGAGTCGTCTGGTGCATGTTTTTATCAAGTGAGTATAGAAGGATGGCGTCGCCCTTTGGTTGGGACGCCGTTAGGTTCAATTTGAGCAACTTGAGTGACTTCGATCTTGACTTTGCTATTTTCTTCATGTATTCACTCCTTTTCGTCCAAATATGCATCATTCCAGCATTTTGCTTCCAAGAGACCTAAAAAGTGAAAAGGAATGAAATTAAGCTGTAACGGATATAAAAGTGGTCGATTAAGGGCTTAAATGACCCCTTAAAAGTGTACGTTTTAAATCCTTATCAAATATCCCTACACTTGGTATTTGCTTGTCCTCAAGCAAATGTGCTTTTGGCTAATCAATTTATAAGTTAGGGGGCATGAAGCATGGGTTTAAAATAATTCATAACAAATAAAAGCACCGCAATAGTCATAACAAGCACGGAAATTATACACTAGCACCTCACAAGGGGTGTTTGGATTCTCTCATCTCTCGGGTTTATATGAAATATAGTAAATGGAAATGGAAGATAAACACTCATTACCTGGCATAGTACATAGATTACCACAAGCTTGAGACTAGATCAAACCTCCACCGCTTTTGCGTAAGCACCTAGGAACAACTATCTAAGAGGTCTTTTCAAAGGGTTGTAACTTTAGGCTTAAGGTAGGGAAACAAAGGGTTTTGTTGGATAGGCGATTTAGTGGTGGCAAGTAAAAAATCTTATGTTACAAGCATGAAAAGCATGGCGTTTCTAAGCCAAGACTCGACTCACTAAACTCTAGATAACTTGAAAAAAAACATAAATTTAAAGATATAAACATAAAGTTAGATGTAGGATGGTAGCCCGTATGTTTTTTCTTCATTTTTTGTCATTTTTTTTCAACACTCTTTTTTTTCAATTTTTTTTTCCTTTTTTTTTTTTTTGCATACATTTTTACTCTACCATCCTCTACGATAACATCAAGATATGAGGGATTTATAGGAACATCCCTACACTTGAGTTTTTATTTCTCTAACACTAATTGACTCGATTTGAAAAGATCAAAAAACTTAGAGTATTTAAGTACATAGACAAAGAGAATTTGAATTTAACGTTCCTTCCCGTTACTCCATAAAATATTACTTTTACCCATGAGTCCCAATCATCCCAAAACTGTGTACAAAAGATATGACTCGACTTAGCAACCATGCAAGTAACTAGATAATTGAACTAAGGGTTTAGTAGTGATAACAATAATGCACTAAAGGTGAGTGCATACAAGGTAGGTTAAGGCGATTCAGGTGTACATTTGGGGGTGGATTGTAAACAATGCTCTTCATTGATATTCCAGAAAACCGAAACATCACGAGAACCACGAAAAGGATAGGCTCTGAGGGGTTAACTAGGGGTATCGTGTACTAAAGATGAGTACATCGAAAGGGTGTGGGGTAATTACTCAACCGAGGTAGTGAACCTAATCGTTGTAGTGTAGTATTGGGTAAGCCTCGGGTATTGATATCGTTCTCTAGGGGAATAGGAATGCAAGCAAGAAGTGTACTACGCTAAGGTTGGGGTTGTGGATGATTCTTTTTTATCTTTTATATATTTTTTAGATAGCTAAGGGTAAAATCTCGGGGCAATGGATTTGGGGGTTGTACTTCTACCAATTACTTCTACTATTCTAATTATCTAATACTACGGGTAGTCTATGTATTTTTGATTGTGTGCTCGTATGATGATTAAAAATGTGTCTACCTAGATACTATTACTCCCTAGTTATCTTTTATTGGTGGTTGAATTGTCACGTCCTTATTCTTAACGTGTTGTGTTTTCTAAGGTCGTAGGGAATGCTTTTGCCCTAACTCTTTGAGAATACCTTAAGGTTATTTCCTACGAAATCCGCTAGATGTTTCATAAACTAACCTAAAGGTTATCTTTGGATGTTTAGACTAGGGAATCCTCTAAGTGATTCATAAACTAATGTTCACAAAGATTACTCAAACATTTAAACACAACGATAGCCTAGTTCATTCCTAAGCCAATTACAATTAAGAGAAGAGACAACCAATCAATAATTAATAACTAGGTTTCATAGATCTAAGTAAACACACAAGAAATTTAGCCGGACATGTTAAACAAGCAAGCATACACACATTCAATGGAAGACATAATGAAATTAATGGAATAAAACACTTATCTTGATGTGTAAAATAGGGTTTGGGACCCTAAGATACTGTCCAAGTCAGACTACAAACGTTTAGAGTTTTTACTCCACAAGTCTACCTCCTTAAAAGCTGAAAAATTGAATTATATATATAGATTTACACTTGCGACGGCGTCGCCTTATAGATGTGACGCCGTCAGATCACCGTCATTAGGGTTTTCTTCTTGGCCAAGTTATCGTTGGGACGGCATCACGTTGCAGTTGTGACGCTGTTGGGCTTCAGTAGGGACGTCATCTTATTCTAGATCTGGGCCGTCTGAGATGAAAAGTCTTAGTGACGCCCTTCCTCTTCAAAGCCTGACGCCGTCAGGTGTATTTTAGCAAAAACATTACTGAGTCGTCAGGTGTTTTTTGATTAAATCCGTAGAGAGGGACGGCGCCGCCCTTTAGTTGGGACGCCGTCAGCTTCAGTTTCAGCAGCTTGAGTGTCTTCGATCTTGACTTAGCCATTTTCTTCATGTTTTCACTCCTTTTCATCCAAATATGCATCATTCCAGCATTTTGCTTCCAAGAGACCTAAAAAGTGAAAATGAACGGAATTAAGCAGTAACGGATATAAAAGTGGGTGATTAAGGGCTTAAATGACCGTTTAAAAGTGTATGTTTTGAATCCTTATCAAATATCCCTACACTTGGTATTTGCTTGTCCTCAAGCAAATGTGCTTTTGGCCAATAAATTTATAAGTTAGGGGGCATGAAGCATTGGTTTAACATAGTTCACAACAAGTAAAAGAACCGCAATAGTCATAACAAGCACGGAAGTTATATACTAGCACCTCACAAGGGGTGTTTAGATTCTCTCATCTCTCGGGTGTATATGAAATATAGTAAATGGAAATGGAAGATAAACACTCATTACCTGGTCATAGTACATAGATTCATAGGCTTGAGACTAGATCAAACCTCCATCGCTTTGGCGTAAGCACCTAGGAACAACTATATAAGAGGTCTTTTCAAGGGTTGTAATGTTAGGCTTACGGTAGGGAAACAAAGGGTTTGATTTGATAGGCGATTTAGTGGTGGCGAGTCAAAAATCTTATGTTACATGCATGAAATGAATGGCGTTGCTAAGCCAAGGCTCGACTCGCTAAACTTTAGATAACTTGAAACAAACACACATAAATTTGAAAAACATAAAACATAAAGATAGATGTAGGATGGTAGCCCGTATGTTTTTCTTCATTTTATTTTTCAACACACATTTATTTTTTTTTTCGATTTTTTTTTTTTTTTTTTTTTTTTTTTTTTTTTTTTTTGCATACACTTTTACTCTACCATCCTCTAAGATAAAATCAAAATATAAGGGATTTATAGGAGCATGCCTACACTTGAGTTTTTATTACTCTAACACTAATTTGACCCGATTTGAAAAGATCAAAACACTTGGAGTATTTAATTACGTAAATAAAGGGAATTTGAATTTAACGTTCCTTCCCGTCACTCCATAAAATTTTACTTTTCACATGAGTCCCAACCATCCCAAAACTATGTACAAAAGATATGACTCGACTTAGAAACCATGCAAGTAACTAGATAATTGAACTAAGGGTTAAGTATGATAACAATAATGCACTAAAGGTAAGTGCATACAAGGTAGGCTAAGGCGATTTGGGTGTACATTTGGGGGTGGATTGTAAACAATGCTCTTCATTGATATTCCGGAAAACCGAAACATCACGAGAACCACGAAAAGGATAGGTGTTAGGATCCAATATTTATTGTGTTGATGATTCGGGTGGTCTTGGATGATCAAAATACATGTTAGCCATATTTAGAGAGAGAAAGATAGAGAGGGTGTTCTTGCTAGAGACTTGGTTCACAAATGTTGAATGTTAGATTATGAGAAGCACCACCCCTTCCATCCATGGAAGGGGTATTTATACTTACAAACATAACGACCTCCTATCGGCCTGTGGATCAGGTATACAGTGGGTAAAGACCCGTCCTTCCTCCACGGTGTTGCTCTAAACTAAACTACGCTACAAACTAACTAATAAGCTACTAAATAATGTAAATAACGACAAGTCTACGAGCTAACTTAAGCTAGATAACATTTGGGGTGACCGACTCTTCACTAAGGAATTTTCTAATTCCTAACAATCTCCCCCTAAGGGAGGTCACCCCATGTTTTACATTTCGAATCCTAGCATTCTATTCTTGACTTTGTTCTTGAGCTCGTAGACTTCAATTCTTCAATTCTGCAATCTTTGTGCTTAAGCAGTGACACTTCATAGTCCGCATATTTTGTACTTTTAGTGGAGGCCTTTAACTGATCCACATCTTTGATGATCTTCGAGCTTTCATTAAGATCATCAGCCACAGTAAATCTCTGGATCACCCTTTATTGTGTTGCCATCATGTGAAGTTGTGACTTTTGGACCGACATGCTCACACTTTTGAATCATGACATCTTTCCATCAGAGTAGCGGAAGCCTTACTGGTTCATGATATTTGCAGCAGCGTAGCAGAAGCATAGTATAAAAATATCAGAACCAGGTTATGTAGATATGCACCAGTCATGATTTCTTCAATTAAGTGTGGTTGCTGTGAACATGCGGCTTTGGATTGACTCCTCAATTCTGATCAGCTGCAATCGTC
>BPTQ01000003.1:26949005-27027337 GCA_019973895.1 Chrysanthemum seticuspe
ACGAGAGGGGATTTGACTGCTTCTAAAAGTTCACAAGAAGAGTCGGGCCTAATTCTTCTTCAGAAATCTAGTAGTTTACGTTAAGCAGAAATCAGAAGATTAGTACATCGAAAGTTTACATCTAATCTGACATCTGAGCTGGAAGAAGTTCTAATAGGCTTACCCCTTTATCTGTCAATTGTAGAAGAAGTGTGGTTTCCGTAAGGGCAATTGAACATTTATCGATTAGGGGAATTAATTTTAGGGAGGGTTAGTTTGTTCTTGTCTTTCTACAAGTAGTTTCTTTAGTCGGGTCGTTGATCTTCGTGAAACAGTAAATTAGTATAGTCGGGCACACTTCTACAGTTGGTTGCCGAGAATCTTCTTTGATGTACACTTCTACTAGGCTATTCTTCTTAGAGCCAAGAATGTACCCAATCCTAGCAAACTGGTATATAAGAGTTTATAGTCAGTTGGTACGTTTTTTAAGTGTGAAGAAGAGGGGGAGTTCTTAACGTATGTCTCTACGGTAAGAACTAATTGGTTCACTAATAGTAGGTTTACATAATATAAGTGTGAAGAGGGGGCGTTTTAATCGTGTATGTGAATTTTTTGCATGGTTGACTGATATTTGAGAATATATGGTCAAACGATCCTAACCCATGTAAGAACCGAGATTCTTCTTATCGGATCATCTTCACATGTAGTTTCTTCTAAGAGCCGTTGGTTGACATCTTCACACGGGCTGATATGATTAAATGACAAAGTGCTTCTAGTTGCTGGGCTGATTTCTTTGATGAACATCTTTCTGTTCTTGTTTGATTGGGAGGGATTTTAATTAAGGGGATTAGCTATTTACAAGTTAACGGGAATGCCTTTGGTGTGAAGAAGATGTTAACTGTCTATTTCCCCATTCGGATAATCTTGAAGAAGGTCGAGTCTACAGTCTAATCTACATTTGAAAGCTACATGATTAGAAGACTAAAGACGAATTGCATTTGATGATCTAAAGACTTCTTCTTAATCCGGGCTGAGAAGAACACTTGAAAATCTTCGTCAGTTTAGGGGAGAGCACTAATTGGGGGAGATTGAAAAGCCAAAATTTAATCCCCAATTAGACTTGCTCAGATTCTTTAGCAATGATTCATTGCTTGATTTTTGATGACACTCCTCCAACGCCTAATGCTTCAATTACTAAGAATAATTGGGATTCATTGTTTGGGATTCATTGTTTTTCAAAGATATGTTTGATGAGTACTTCCAACCTCTAACGAATGTTGATCATCCAGCTTCTGAAGCTCATGCTCTGGTTTCTATTGACTCAACTGGTTCACCATCTAAGAAGTACTTCTTGGAATTCTCAAGAAACCTTATCTCCAGTTACTTCACAAGGCGTTGTTAATGACTATCATTGCAGTTGCACTCATGAATAGTGATCCGCTCTTTGGTACTCCTTTGCCAAATCTTCACGGATCATTGTTTTTTTTTTCTTCTTCTCCAAATGTGCACTCTGTAAATCAACCACATGAACATTAAGGAAAATGACTTCCTCATCCGCTTAAAAACATTATTGGTAAATCTTCCAGATCAGTTTCTACATGTATACCGTAAGGAAGAATGCATTGATGTTGAGGAATCATTTGCTCCGGTTCAGTCAGTGGGTCAATGTACATCCGATTGTATGTTTATTCACGTGTTGGACATTTGACTCAAGTTGATTACTTCGAAGTTACTCATTTATAACTTATTTGAGGTTGAAGTTGACGTTCACAAAGGCGTGTTCTTATTTGATAACTTGCTCGGGCTTAAGTATTTGAGTTGAAGACTTGGGTTATCTAGTTACCAGCAGTCGAGGTGGATGATTGAAGACCTGGTTAACTATCACTATTAGGAGTTACTTTGTTTTACTCAGTGTCACACGCATATGACGGTGTGGATAATCGCAAGAGGTGTTAATGTCTCATACTTTGTTTGAGTAGTGAGTACTTAGAGATTTGCTTGAAGTATAGATTCTCGACACCGTTCTTCCATCTTTAAGTGCAAGCTTAAGACACAAATGCGAGGAATTCGACTTCAGTTTCAAGTTTGGTATATCGGGTTTTTCTTCAACAGTGGTCACTTCAAATTGTCTACATATGGGTTGATAAAGATAGTCAGAGAGAGTTTATGTAGCAGTTGATTCTCACCGGATTCACTTGGGCTATTTGAGTTCTTCTCACAAGATTTCAAGTTTATGGATATATTATGTTTTGCTGATTCTGAGGTATCAAAACTATTTGGGGGAAGGATATATTATTCCAACTATTTTGGGGGAAGTGGTCTCTGGAGACCTTTGGTTTTTGTTACTTCAGTGTTCAGTTGGAAGAAATGTGAGAAGAATATTTGGAACGTGAGATGATACTGCCTATCGACATCGTATATTCGGTTTATGATAAAGTGCTTCCGGTTATATGCACAACATGTTCACTTGATCGAGCTAATTCAGTTATTTCAGAGTTGACATCCACAGAG
This sequence comes from Chrysanthemum seticuspe, assembly GCA_019973895.1. NCBI lineage: Eukaryota > Viridiplantae > Streptophyta > Magnoliopsida > Asterales > Asteraceae > Chrysanthemum > Chrysanthemum seticuspe. Next base: position 26,951,496 of record BPTQ01000003.1, read on the forward strand.
ATGATTAGTGACTCAACATGTTACGTGGATGTCATCGTCTCTACTCTTGTTGGGTACATGTGTACATTATGTGCTGATTGGTTATATGTTATATAACTGGAATGCACTTGGTAAAATGAAGATGTTGGTATATTGTTCCCCTAACTAGACAACTGGTCAATCTCGAAGAGTAAGGTGTACATCGGGGATGCACAACAGGTTCATGTGATCGGTCGTAATCAGTTAATCCGGATTTGATAACCACTGAGACGATCAATGTTTCAACTTGTTACTTCGGTGTTCTCGTGTTCTTCAGGGTGCTGAGCTTCAATCAATGAGACCGCTTTGTATTCAACTCTACTTCTTAGGGAAATGGTCTTTATTCGATGTTTGTCGGTTTGGGGTGAAGCTATCAAAGATTCAAATTGAGAAGGCTCATGTTCAGACGATTTTCTTAGAAGCCTCGGATGCTTTGGTGGCGAAAGTTTAAGAGATGTTGATTCCTTTCTTCTACAACGTGCTGAACGATATCTTTATCTCGGTACTCATTTCATCATTCTCTTAAACTAATTTATCTCTTGTAAATATTTATTCGAAAAACAAAATACAAAATTATAAAACCTTCAAAAATCAAATAGAAAAATATAAAACTTTCAAAATCCATAAAAATTTGAAAAATTCGAAAAATCTTCAAAAAATATTGTCATTTTGTCATGTTTCTCTCGATTCGATAATATCTACGGTCTTGATGTTGTCATTCAAAGAATGACACGGGACTTTAGATGTTGTTCGAATTTTATATAAAAAAAAAAAAAAAAAAAAAAAAAAAAAAAAAAAAAAAAAAAATCAAAAAATATTTTTGGGAGAAAGAGAAACTATGGTTTATTGTCATTTTCAGGCAATAACCCGGTTTTAAAAGAAAGAACAGAGCCATGTTTTAACATGTTTCCAAATTCCATGCTCTGATTCTATAAACATTTATCTGCTGAAAACCAAATGCTTTGAAAAATAACTCGGTTTCTATTTTTGATAATCATCAGGACTTATTTGTCAAAATCTCTATCTCTCAATCAACAACCTACGTCATTGATTAAGGGGGAGAATGATTTCAATTAAATTAAAAAGTTATTTGGCATTAAATTGTTTTCAAAAGATATACATGCATGTTTTATAAATGGAGTTTAAAGTCTTAAAATCCGATCCCTATCAGTTCAAACGCTTTCACAATCGAGTCACAATTCTCCTTAAAAGCTTTCAAAATCAATTTAAATCTATACGAGATCACAAATCTCAAATATTTTGATAATTGTGATCGGGGGAGAATGTGTGATTTAAATTGGATTTAAACTGATAATTCGGTAAATGGTTTCACAAGAATGTACATGCTGTCCTTCCCACATGTGACAAACGATTTCAAATTTTCAATGCACATGTTGAGGGGGAGCATCTATCTTAAACCTTTGATTTGAAACGTGATCATTCATCCCAATGTGCAGGTTCCCTCTAGTATGTGCAAAACTCTTTTCTAACCTCGAGGCACATATTGAGGGGGAGCGAATTTATGGAAACCTCATCCTTCCCGGAAATGCTATATCTACTTGATTTGATATGGGAAGTGATGTTGATATCTTTTAGAAAATGGTAATCAAAGAAGTTAATTCTTTCTCTTGCCTCCGTGTGCTTAACATTTTTCAAATACTTGATGCACATGTTGAGGGGGAGTTCTCGTTCTAAAAATATCAAAAACAATTCAGGTACAAAATGCTTTGATAATACATCACAAGTATCTGAATTGATTTTTAAAAATGGTTTTCAATTGGATCCAATGGCAGGCGAACAATTCCAAATTGACCGACCAACTTTACTTCATGTACGGTGATATAAGGATGATAAGGTTAGGTATGTGTTCCCATGATCCGCCAGAACCGGAGGGATCTACCCAGGGACAATCCACTAGTTAGTGTAGAAGTCCTTAGGTATGATGATAAAAGGAGAAAAATGAGATATGGGAAGAGTGCGGACTAAGACTGAGCTAGTACTGGAATAAACCCAACAAGGTTCTAGCTATGAAGTCTCGGTAAGCACTGAAGGGGTTGAAGAATTAAAAAGAATTGAATGAGAAAAGGGTGAAAACAAATAGCCCTCCATTTATTCAACCTTAGAGCAGAAACCGGGTTCACTTCATATGCTACTGATGGTAACATCGGTATTGAAGACAAGACGTCATGGACCCAGTGACGCACTGCACTTCAACTTTCCAAACCACTCAAGTTCCTCTTAAAAGGGCTTGTTTCATTCTCACGGGGAACCGACATTATCTATCGACTTTCTCTTAGAGATGGTTGATATTGAAGAAGGAGACCCTCTCCCTAGTCTCCGTCATAGGATCCAAATATGCACAAATTGAGTCTAGAGCCACGAGATCATCGATAAATCTCATTAGGACACTTTCAATGAAGACTCTCTGTTTCACACAATGTGGAAAGAGAGATTATATCTTGAGTCCTACGCATTATCCTTGTGGTATTGCCAGAACATCTGAGTGATGTGTTTACATATTCACAATGAAGATGGAAAGCCTTCTGGAGCCAACATCTAACAAGCTCCTGGTAGGTGGCATGTGAGATCTATTATATAGATCAACCATGTGACAACTGAACAGAAACAATGGGGCGATTCAATCTCTTGAATCAATCCTGGTTCAGGTTATGGATTGACGGATACCTTTGAAAAACCGGTCTTTGTGCTTAAAAACTCCTTTCTTTGGCACATCGACTGTGTACACATTTTTCAAATCAAAAGGTATTTTTATGATTGATAATTGATTTTCAATAAAACCTTCGTTGTATTGCAAAAACGATTTCTATTGAGCAATACACGATTGTTTTTCAAATCTCTTTTCATCAATCAGTGGACTTAATATTCGCTGGTTCACTCACTCTGTGTTGTCTTCTTTGAGATGTTCCGGTTTGAGAACAGCTAGAACAGCTGCGAAACCCTGTCAAGGAAATTCTTCGGAATTATACCTGATCACAGGCAGTACTTGTACTGATCAACGGGGAACCGTGGGCCGTGTACCTCAATTCATCGAAAGTGATCAAAGACACTTTCGTGCGATTTATTGCTAACTGTTGTATGCAGGTACACCCGACGTTTGCAGCTGATCAGAATGAAGCGGTCAATCCATAGCCGCATGCTCACTTAACACATTCAACTCAAATAAATCATGATTAGTGCATCAATGACTCTGATATTTTCACTCCAAGCTTCTGCTTCGCTGCTGCCAATATCATGATTCTACAAAAGCTTCTGCTACTCTGATAAGAAGATATCATGATCCAGAATGTGAGCATGTCGGTCCTAAAGTCACAACATCACATAATACCAACACCACAAAGGGTGTGTCAGAGATTGTTGATAGCTGATGATCTCAAAAGATGGCTCAAAATTATCATCACGTGGATCAGTGAAAGACCTCCACTTGAAGTAACCAAACATGCAATGTGAAGAATCAATGACTACGAGCTTAGGAGCAAAGGACTACATCAAGAATGCAAGATCAATTGTTAATGTATTATCTGGTTGTATTCAATGTATTTTTGGTACATGATTGAGGTGACCTCCCTTAGGGGGAGATTGTTAGGAATTAGAAATTCCCGGTATTAAAGAGTCGGTCACCTCAAGTTTATGTAATCGTTAGAAAGCTCGTAGTCGTAGTTCTTTTAAGTTAAGTAGTATTTAGTTAAGTAACACCGTGGAGGACGGACGGGTCTTTACCCACTGTATGCCTGATCCACAGCCCGATGTGTGGCGATTTATGTAAGACTATAAATACTCTCTACCTTCCAAGGTAGAGAGTTGGAGCTCATAATAATATCTTTCACTTTCTCTCACTAAGTTCCCTAAACCTCTAACTTTCTCTCTCTAGAATTCCATCTATATGCTACTTTGTGTTATGGTATGATGTGTATGTGAAAAGTTATATCTTACAGATCATTTAAAGACTTCTTAATGTCAGAAATCTGGCTAACCAACAACCTGTTCATTTCCTCTTGGGATTTCATGAATTGCTTCAACAACTCATCAGATGATGGTCCAGTTGGAACAATGGCCTGATTTTGCACAGGAAAATTCTGGCCTCTATTGTTTGGATTAGGGCCTTGATTTTGAAAATTTCCTTGATTATTGCCATTAAAATACCCTGGGTTGAAATTTCCCTGACCTGGGTTTCTATTAAAATTTCCTTGGTGTTGGAAGTTTTGATTTTGATTTTGAAAACCGTTGTTTGGACTAAAATTACCTTGGTTTTGAAAACCTTGGTTTGTTCAGTTCTGATTTTGATTACGGTTTTGGTTTTGGTTGAAACCGGGAGGTCCAGGGTAGTGGTTAGGACGGTGGTTCGGGTCTATAGGAGCACGGTATTGGTTGCCTCCTGGATTAGAAATCCCGCCCACAGCGTTTGCTTCAAAAGGGTTACCATCGGTGGCCATATAGTTGTAGTAGGCATGGGGGCCACCGCAAGTAACACAGACTTCCACTTTCTTGACTTCAGCAGGAGGTGAAGTTTGTGGAAAAGAGACTTTCTTTTGGTTGGAGAGAACCAAAGCTTGAATTGCTTCCGTGAGTTTGTCAATCTTAGCATCGGTGCTAGATTGACTCACGGGCGATGAAGAAGAAGGACCAACACTGACTTGGGAAACAACCGGTTTGCTTCGTGCAGTGCGGACTTTAGACTTGTTTTCAATGATCGCTAAAGCTTCTTTTACAGTTTTGCTTAAGAAATTTCCTCCAGCGGAGGAATTGAGAGAATCTTGATCAGATTGACTCACTCCATTATAGAAAGTATCGAGTTGCATCAACTCGGAGAAACCGTGGTGAGGACATTTGCGGAGCAATTCCTTAAAACGATCCCACGATTCACTGAAGGATTCATCAAACTTTTGTGTGAACTTGATGATTTCGTTTTTAAGACTCGTGGTTTTGGAAGGTGGATAGAACTCGTTCACAAATTTCTTCACCAGGTCTTCCCATGTTTCGATCGATTGAGGGGGTTGTTTTTCAAGCCAAATCCGGGCTTGTCCCTCAAGGGAAAATGGGAACAGAAGAAGCTTGACAGCATCTGTAGGGACATTCTTGTATTTGATGGTAGATGCAATCTTGTTAAACCATCGAATATGAGCATGAGGATCATCCCGCTCAAAACCATAGAATTGACTTGAGGTTACAAGATTCAGTAACCCGGTTTTGAGTTCAAAATTTTCAGCCACAATGGCTGGGATAACAATAGCATCTCCATACCCGTCGATGGGTGCCTGGAGAAGCTCACACATAGGGCGTTCTTCCGCCATGATAACGGAAGTAGTGTGAGCAGTCCGGATCTCAGATCCGACTGATGGGGCAGAACGTCTACGGACACGCCTTCTTGGAATCCTGACAAGCTCACGAAATGGGCTTACAGATCTAGAAGAGCGAGTGCGCATACACTAGAGTTAACTCTGGGAGACCTCAGAGTTAAGGAAGGGAATTATGAAAGGAATTATGAAAATGGGGTAAGAAGAATCTTTTTGAGTTTTCTGGTTTTGAAAAGTAGATATAACAACAAATCCAATTAAAACAATATCGAGGCAAAACAACAGTGAACTTAAACCAATAATCACAAGATGAATGGCTTCTTTGAAAAAGGTACACCACTCACAAGGACACAAAGGCAAGTTTTAATCTTTGGTTCGGGAACTTATTATGGTCGTACCCCCAGTTAGGTAGTACACTGCCTTGGTTTGCGGTGGTAATTTTTTATGTTGTTATTATTAAACAAAGAAAACGACAAATCTTTTTGTATTTTTATCTTTGATATATATATATAGAAACAAAAGGAAAATATTTTTGTGTTTTATATGTTTTAAGATGTTTTTGGGTTTTTTGGATTTTTTATAAGAAAATATATATATAGATATATATGGATGGTATGAACAAGGAGTGAATATTCAAATCACTAATCTGCTAAACAGAAGATAATTAGCACAGCTCCCCGGCAGCGGCGCCAAAAATTTGATCGATGGTGAACCGTCAAGTTTTATCACACAAGCTGACCACTTGTGAATGGTCAACCGTAATAAAACTTCAAACAGTCTAGAACCAATGCAATGAAGATCAGAGGAGTATAGTGTTTCCCCAGGTCGTTAAGTCCCAACGAGCTGTGCGATGAATAATCAAACGAATAGTGATCGGGAGAATTTGAACGGGAAAAAGGGTTATGATTGATACTAAATGACAAAGGAAATATGAAAGAAAATTAAAAAGCTAAATTATATTAAATAAATGCTATCACTATATTTAAACTGATGTTTTTTATTTTTCTTTTATAAATTTAACTTAAAAACTACGTAACGTACAAAAGAAAATGTGAAACTGAAACAATATTAATCCTAAAAATATAAAAATGACATTTTTACAAACCTAATGATAAGAGAACATTTTTAGAAAAAGAAAATTATTTTTAAAACTATTTATCTAATTATTATCAATTAAAAACTATTTTTACTTATTTAATAATAACCTAAAATACAAGAAAATATGAAATAAAGCTAGAAAAATGAAATTATGACTTAGAAAAATCTAAAATAACTAAAGAGAATTTTCAAAACTAATTTTGTATTTTTCTGATTATTTTTCTATTTTCTATGAATTAAAAACTATTTAAAACTAATTAAATTGCTAAAAATTACAAATTTAACTAAGAAAAATCTGGAAAAATTATTTTTTTGCTTTTTATATTTATCTTAACCTAGGAAAAATGAAAACTTAATTTTTTGAAGTTTTTCTGATTTAATTGTATTAAAAGCTAATTAAAATTGCCTAAAAACTGTTTTAAATGAGAAAAAATAGCAAACAGTGCTAGAAAAATATGAAAAATTCAAGAAAAGTCTAAAATAATATTCTGAATCTATGAAAAATATAAAAACAGTGGCTTATGTGTGAGAATATGGAACTGCAGTGACAAGTGCTTATAAATAAGCACTCCAAATAAGCTAGAGGTACCAACTGAGCACCAACTGATCACAGAAGCTATAATATGTTAAAACTACTCAAAAGCAACTTATTACAACTATCCTAAACCTCTAAAGTGCAAGCTACACAGATTTGATGTTTTAAAAACTTAAGTGCTAAACAGGTTTTGGGGTGCTACTTTGTAGCTTGAAAATAAGCTACTCAAATAAGCTGAACTCAAAACCAGAAGTTGGAACCTAAAAGAGACATGGCTAGCTACTTAAAAACCAAACATGACCCTGAGATAAGCTCAAATGAGCTTTTGACAAGCTCTGCAAGAAGCCTGTGCACACTCAGTATTCACTGAGTCAGTGCACAGGGCAGATAAGCCCTTTTTGACAAGCTACTTTGAAGCTTGTAAAAAATTACTAAAAATCTACAAAAATCATTTTTCAAATCTTGACCAGTTGAAGTTTTTTAAACCAAAGTTTCACTTGAATTGTTCCAGTAATGAATCAATTAAAAATCACCCAAGGTTGGGTCAAAACTGGTTTTTCACTTTTTTTGACTTTTGAAACAGTTTTGAAAAGTTGACCAAATTGAGTTTTGATGCTAATCTATCAACTGATTATGATGTTTTGAGTTATTATAAGACTTGATTAAGCTACTCCTATCAATTATGAACACAATGCAAGCTTTTGGTTTTCAAATTTCCAACAGTTATGAAAATGAAAACAGATATGAAAGGATTTTGACTTTCACAAGTCTAAGGAGCAAATGAATGACAAATTTAACTCTAGATACCTTACTTGAGACTGAATATGCAGATGATAAGTACAAACCAAGGCTCAAGCTCAAACAAGTTACTGATCCAAACACACTTTTAGACACTGATTTGCAAATTACTCTACTTAATCCTTTTCTTCTAACATTAAATCCTAATCAGTGATTCAACTAACACCTGAAGTATGCTATTTAACCAACTAACACAATCAAATGAACAATAGGCTTGAAAATAAGATTATGACAGATATAGATTTTGTGAAAACTCACTTGTGTCCACAGCCACTATGGCTTGCCAAGAATCAAAGAACCAGTAACCTATTCTAAACCATACCCTAAATCAAATTCAACCCAAATCCATGCTCTGCATCAACCCAATATCATTTCCATTTCCAAATGGGCTCAGTTTGACTTTCGTTGACCAGATATCAAATTTGCTTGAAACTGAATTATGAGCTTACCAAAAGCTATAAATAGCTCAACTAAGCTTATTTGAGTTTAAAAATAAACCACTAGAAGCTTGCATATAAGAACATGAAACTGAATTTTTCAACAGTAAACACAAAAACATGAAACTTAGTTAAACTTTGAAATTGATGTTTAAAAGTAGATTACAATGATAAAATAACTTGAGTTTAGTACATAGAAACAAAAGATTACAGTTTTAAACTTAAACTAAAACATTTATACTAAAAACGACATAGATGAAATTTTAAAACTAAGTACTACTCTCCTTCTTGCTTCTCTATCTTCTCTTTTTATACAAAAGGCATCCCACTTGACTTCTGAGCAAATCCCACATGCATTTGCAGCCTTTGGATCAATTGAGGAGATATTGGCCGTTTGATTGAATTTTGGCGCCAAAGTGGATATATGCCAGTGGGGGTTTGAGTGCAAAGGGGGAAGGAGCATTAATTGATTTTGTTTTGTTGTTGAGGTGCAGGGAACATGGTGTGGAGATGGTGAGCTGGAGGAGAGGGAGGTTGAGTGTTTGCAGGTGAAGCAGTTGAAGGAGAAGACTTGGAGGGAAAAGTGGGAAGGGGGTATGGTTTGACTGGGGTGTTGACCGGTGTTAATATTTGAAAGGGGGGTCAAAGGTAGGGGTCAAGTGGATATGGCAGGGGTCAAGTCCAAAGGGGTATTTGGTTTGTTAATACAAGGACCAAAACTGCCATTTTTGATATTTGAGGGACCAAAGCTGCCAAAATTCCAAAGTTGTTTCAAGGGACCAAAAATGACAAGTGTCCATAGTACAGGGACCATAATAGACATTTTCAAACTTCCAAGGACTATTTTTGCCAAATTTGAAACTTGAAGGACCAAACTTGTAATTTCTCAAAACTTTTGACATTTTTCACCAAAGGACTAATTATGACAAGTTATGATTTTAAAAGGACCTTTGGTGATTTTTCTTTTGAAAAAAGTGTTCAGGGACTATTTCTGACAATTTTTGAAACTTGGGGGACTGAAACTGTCAATTATGCAAACTTAGCTCATTTTTCATCTGATTTTAAACATTTTTGATCTGAAACATATAAAATGCAATTTTAAGATATTTTCAGTATTTTGATGCATTTCTGAGCATTTTTAAATGTTTTGCAGTTCAGATTTAACCAAAAATGATGAGTATTTACACACTCGTCATAATCCTATGGCTAAAATTCATATGCGTAATTCTTAAACTATTAGGGTTTTAGTCTTACGCGTATGACTTTCTACGCGTAAACTGTTTAATAACCTTTCATGCCATGATCTGTTATAAGATGAATGTTAGTGTTAATAATGATGTCATGATGATATTATTTCAGGCTTGCTACGCACAAAACTCATAATCAAGGTCATTGAAACTCTACGCATAAGGATTACCTTACGCGTAGAAAGTTATGCGTAAGAGAAATCTTACGCGTAACTATTACGCGTAAGGTTCTACAATGGGACTACGCGTATCCTGTGAAGGATATGCGTAAACAGTGACTCTACGCATAAGGTCTACTCTTACGAGTAAGCCTTACGCGTAAGGTTTTTTATATGCCTACGCGTAAGCTCTACGAATAAGGTCCCCTGTTTCCTACGCGTAACATTTCTTACGCGTAAGTAAGGATCCTACGCATAAGCTTGCGCCTACGCATATACCACTCCTGTTTACGCGTAACTTTGCCATATCTACGCTTAAGCCTTGATTGACCTTAATTATGAATTGTTACGTGTACATACTTGTAAATAAACTAATCATGTCATCACGAAACCAATAATGTCACTAATAAACTTAAACGTTTGATATGTTGTGAACTATAAGTGATAACATAAACTTTAAAACTTAAAGTTAACTAACTCACGAAACGTTTCACGACGTCATTGGACTATTGGAAAAACAAGTGACTTAGGACTCGTAACAATCATTGACACTGTACATTTAATAATTAGACAATAAAAACCTTTTGTTGACTAACATTATGTCTTTGGATATGTTGGTTCTTTTGGCTAATGTTATTTCAGATCACGACATAGTTGCTCAAATGAATGTGGATGCACCAGATGTTCTCACAATTGGATATCTTCCCTAATGGCTATCCAAGAAAGATTGGAAAGAACAACCTTCGGGTTGACTTTGAAACCCTCACCTGCTCTGAATCTTCCTGTTTGATTGCTATGGATATTCTCAAGAATCATCCCTACCAGAACATGCTCTCACATTCTGCTACAGTACCGGAGATCTACATGCAACAGTTCTGGAATTCAATGCAGAGGATCAAAGGTCAAAGTGCAGTGACTGTGACGCTCAATCACAAACAAGTCACCATCACACATGCAGACTTACGGGCTATTATTCTCATCCCTGACATCGAGCCAACCAACTTCTATGCCACACCTGCTGAAGAGACAGTTTTGCAATTCTTGATTGATATTGGCTATGATGAAGCTTCAGGAATTATCACTAAGCATTCTCATGTGGAGCTTAAGAACATTCCTCAACCGTGGAGAACTCTCTACATCATCATTACCAAATCTGTCTCTGGTCGTGATAGAGGCTATGAGCATCCCAAGCTCATAGAACTGCAAATTTTTTGGTCATTAATCAACATGAAGCACATCGAGATTGAAGCTCTGATATGGGATGACATGATATCATTTCTCAAAAAGCTTGGCTCAAAGATTCCCTATGTCAGATACACTAAACTGTTGATCCAGAGAGCACTTGGACTTCATTCCGATATTCCCAAGAGACTTAATGACCCCGACAATCACGACATGTTGACTGAGCCTATTTTAACTGTCAGAATCAAGGAATCGTCAACAAAGAAACAAGGTGCTGTGTTGCCTGATCTCCTTCTCTCAGATGAACTCAAACAGCTCTACTCTTACAAAAGATATATGGTAGCTGTGAAAGAGAACAAAGTTGGGTTTCTTGATGAAAAACCTTCTGGGACACCCACACGGAGAACCAGAAGAGGCAGTGCAGGGAGTGCTGCAAGCACTGAGACTCAGAGGAAGTTCCCCAAGAGGAATCCTCCTCGTAAAAAGACTATTCCTTCTAAGGAAGCTGGTCCTATTCCCATTCCAAAGCTTGAACCACAAAGAAAGCTAGTGGACGAAAGCTCTGAAGATACACAATCGGACGAAGAGATCTTCTACTCTGAATCTGCAACCGAAGCACCTCCTTCAGTAGCAAAACCTCCCAGTCCACCAGCAGTTATAAGCAAAGGGAAGACTCCAGTACTTGTGCCTTATGAAGAGGATAGCTCAGAAGAAGAGCAACTGGATACATCCTACAGGAAGAAGTTTAAAATCGTTAGACACCTGCAGAAAGCTAAAGAATTTGAACAAGATCAAATGCGTGGCCCCGGAGGGTCGAGTGGTGGTGTCCACTCTTCACCAGATCCTGATGCGGTTAATCGACCCGATAAGGGAACTGGTGCCACCACTCTTGTGCAACAGCAAAAGCTTGTGGAGGAATCTATTGATTATAACATTGAGGAACCAGAAAAGGATAATTCTGAGAAAGAAAAGACTGATGAAGAAGCCCAGGCTCAGAAGAAAGTAAAAGCTAAATCTGGACAAGATAGCGAAGGGAATTATGATGATTATCTTCTCAATAGTCCAATTCGTTCCAAGGAGGATACTTCTGCACCTCCAAAGGACTCTGAGCCTCCAGGGAACTGGCCAACCAGATCAGCCTAAGATTCCATTTTGCTATTTCTTCAACAAAGACTTGGAATTTCTTCTACACGGCAGTGATGATTCAAGGAAATATGCTACATCTCTGACACTTCCGTTCCCGGCAGCCATATACTCAAATTGCATAGACATCGAGGAAAAGGCTACCCACATGTTTTCTAACAATGTGGAATTGTATGACCGTGATGTAATGTATGGGATTCACCATTGGCCGGAACGTCGAAGAATCTACTACAGAAGCTGCCAAGTTCAGAAGTCTCAAAATGAAGTGTTCAGTACTAAAGGAATCGTTGCTGTTAAACATGTTGATCTTTCGTCTAAATGGGACTACACTTTTCTCAAGAATATCGTGGTCAAAAGACAAGACGAAAGAGATTATGCATTCAGTGAAGCGGACTTTCAGAATTTGTCTCTCAACGACATTGAAGATCTGTATCTTGCCAAAGTACAGGGACGCATGAGACAATTCTCGACTGAAGTACAACGTGAATACATCAAGTCCTTGCTAATATTCATCAGAAGCATAGTCATACAGGAACGTGTAGAAGATCTCCAGCTTGCAGTTGAATCATATCAGACCCGTGTCAACTTCACTCCACCTCAGCTAGATCTTCCCGACATCAACCAGCTTCCACAATACACACTCTTCAGCAAACCGTTCGGCGTCGTTTATCGCAGTTCACTTCAACGAAATTGCTTGATGGCGTGTAGAGATCTTCACAAGTTTGGGGATCACACTTTGAAGAAGGTTAGGGACGGATTGGCTTATCGGTTGAAGGCGATATATGAAGGCATAGGGTCTCAAAAGCGATGGAACTCTCAGGACAGAAGGGATGTGCAGAACATTGGAAAGCTTTGTTGGTGGTCGACCCAGGATTAACATCACCGGCTATCAACGCCCTGTTCGCACTCCTGGCAACATCACTGGACTTCCTGGTACCCCTTGAACTGCTTCTATTTCATTATAAATTTGGATGTGTGTTTATATATGTCAATGGCTTGTGTACACATAACAGTGTACAACCCGTAATTGTCAAGAAAGGACCCTGTGGTACGCTTCAGTGCCACAATCCTTATAAAAGGAGCGAAAGCTTCTTACTTTTGAGTAAAACCTATCAAACCTTTCATTTTTCAAGGTTTTGCTCAAAAGGACAAGTACTTCCCCGTATGATTTTCAAAACCTCAACCGTTTATATCACTTGTTGAGGGGGAGTACTTGAGTTAAAACTTTGTTCACAAATTGATCATAGTGGTCATCTTCCCGCAACACTCGAAATGGTCATATTTATTCTCAACTTTTCAAAAATAACATTTTATATGCCATTTTTTAGGGGGAGAAAATTATGTGATAAGAAATATGTTGTGTAAATGCAAATGAATCTTTGTGTAATAGACTTAACCAACGAATTGAAGGTACTAAAATGCTAGTAACTCGAAAAGACTTGTCTGGGACGGGTAATAATTTCAAGCTAGTTCGCTAGTAATGTAAACGTGTCTCGCAAAGGACTTGTCCGAGTAGAATGTACCATTCGAGAAACTCTTGGTAGACATGAACTTTGACGGGTTTGACAACCTTTCGAGGCTTGTCTACACCTTCAAGGTAGTTATTAGAGCTAGTTGTCACCTAAAAGCTGACAATGTAACTCTTTAACTATGCATCGTAACCGTGTCTCGCGGGGAATTGTCTATCTTGAGTTGATCAATTCATAAAGTGCGCGCTCTTTCCTCACTGTGCAGATTTCCGTAAAACTCTTTAGCACATGTGGAGGGGGAGTATTTCTGAAAATCTAAAACTCTTGAAGTGTTCAAACATGTTTTTCATTCACAAATGCTTCTAGAGATTTTCATGAAAAATGGTTTTATGGCAATGGAGTTATAAGGTGATTAAGGTTAGGAATAACCATCCTATGATCCGCCAGAACCGGAGGGATCTACCCAAGGACATCACAAATAGTTAGTACTTAGAAGTCCTTAGGTATGATTATAAAAAAGGAGAAAATGATAATCGAAGAAAGAAGGAGTTGAAGAATTAAAAAGAAATGCAAAGAAAAGGGTGAAAAGAAATAGCCCTCCAAATTATTCAACTTAGGGCAGACACCGGGTTCAATTCATATGCTACTGGTTGTCACTTAGTGACGCCGGTATTGAAGATTAAAAGTCGTCATGGACCCAGTGACGCATGCAGTAAACCTTCTTAGCCACTCAAGTTTCTCTCAACAGAAGCTTGTTTCATTCTCACAGGGAACCCTACGTAAACTATTGGCTTTCTCTTAGAGATCGCTGGTATTGAAGAAGGAGACCCTCTCCCTAGTCTCTGCTCAGGAAAACCAAAACGCACTATTGAGTCTAGAGCCACTAGATTCATCAAAAGATCTCTTAGGTACACTTGACATTTCATCACTCGATGTTCAACAATAAGAACATCAGTGGTACGTTATCGAGTCCTTCACAGATCTTAGCAATCTGTCGAGAACATTTATGAGAGGTTCACAATTGTGATCCTCAGTGATTGAATGGAAACTCCTGCCAGGGTCAACATCAAACAGCCCTGACAGCAGGTCACTTCGGTAACTCCCCGTGGATTACGCTTAGTGTGTCTCAAACGGTCTACAGTCGTGAGGTGATGCTTCAGTGTACCTCAGAGACTCATCTGAACTGTAGGTGTACTTCGGTACATCGCGTTATCTCACTTGTGGGACTCCAGTTCAGGAACGGCCTTTGTGAGAATTAGAGTTGTGTTTTCACACTATGCTATTAAGACTCTCGAAGTTCAAACTTGTAAGTTCCGGAATCCTCTTATTACTAACCGTTTTAAATGTTTTCTTCTTATGGAAGCTCTGGAGTAGAATGATCGTGCAGATTCTTCACATGCTCATGCCAACATCATCACTAATGGAAAATCTATCCTAAAGCAACACAAAAGTCAGAATGATTCTTCGTCAATCCAAAGAATCTACAAAGTTAAAGACTTAAAGAACTTCATCAGTACGGTTATCCAACGTTAAAGAGCGTGTGAGCATGTTGAAGAATGACGTGGAGACACTGTAGCAGCGAAGCAGACCTGAGGTAGACTTGATGCAGACAACAACAACATACTATCACTACCATCACAAAGAACAATGATCAAAGAACAAAGTTAAAGAAGACGTCAAAGCAAAATTGTTTAAAGAAAACAATTTCTCTACACTGGGGAGATTGTTCGAATCAAGGCAATTCTTCTCACAAGAAAGAAGAATGTCAGAAGACGTCAAAGCTACTATTACATCAACACCTTCACCGTTTTCATCACTAACACTTAGGGGGAGATTGTTGGAATCACTCCTAAACCTGAATCAAGTGTTAGTAATTCACATGTAATAGTTAGCTTAATTATGGCCTTTATGTTTATTATTAGCCTTAAGATTATGTAGAAGGCCCATGAGCTTAGGCCCAAGCCCATAAAGGTAAGGATGGGAACTAGGAGTGTTGCCCTAGCTTCCCTCCTATAAATAATATTGTATAACCCTCACTTGAGGGTTGGTTGTTCAATTTATTTCTTTCACTACACTCTACGCATAACCGGTTACATTATTACGTGTGTGTGTGTTTGATTATTGTTCAATCGCCTTTATCTCTTTCTATTAAGCTTGTGTTGTAAAACTAGTGACCTAATAATCATTATGGATAGTGTACCATAGTGTGTCGCTCATTCTCTAAGGTTGGACACGCAGCGAAGGATTGCAAGTCCAAGATGCTTGTAGTGGTTCAAACAACCCCTGGACCGGATTGGAAAGCTGATGTTACTTGTTTCGGGTGTGGGAAGAAGGGACACTTTAAGAATGAGTGTCGAGAACTGGGAAGTCGTGGAACACAAGGAAATGGTGGAAACCAAGTGAATCGTAGGGTAGAAGGACACCAAGGAAACCAAGGTACTGGCAATCAACAGGGAAATACTGGAGAGGCTCGTGGAAGAGCATATGTGGTAAAGGGAAAGGGAGTCAAGGAAGACCCGACTGTTGTTACGAGTACGTTCCTTCTCAATAACCGTTATGCTCATATTCTATTTGATACTGGTTCCAATAGAAGTTTCGTGTCCACTACATTTAGCCCCCCACTTGATAAGATCTCTACTGCCTTAGACTTTGTTTACGATATTGAGTTAGCCAATGGTAACATAGAAAGGGTGAGTACCATAATCACAGGTTGTACCCTGAAGCTTCTCGATCACCCGTTTAACATCGACCTCATGCCAGTTCCCCTGAGTAGTTTCGATGTCATAATTGGCATGGATTGGCTATCTAAGTATCGAGCTATGATTCTTTGTGAAGAAAAGATCATGTGCATGCCCTACAGAAATGAAATATTAACCATATACGGAGACGGTAGTAATCAAGGAAATTCATCCAGATTAAACATCATCTCCTGCACCAAAGCCCATAAATACTTGGAAAAAGGAAGTTTCCTTTTTCTGGCCTAAGTTGAGAAGAATAGGAACCAATAAGAAGAGGGGAAACGGTTAATAGATGTACCGGTGGTGCGGGATTTCCCTGAGGTGTTTCCTGAAGACTTTCCTGGAATACCACCAGTTAGACAAGTCAAATTTCAAATCGATTTAGTGCCGGGAGCTGCACCCGTAGCGCGGGCACCATATCGATTAGCCCCTTCAGAGTTGGAAGAACTTTCGAAGCAATTGTATGAATTAGCCGAAAAGGGATTCATAAGACCAAGTTCCTCACCCTGGGAGCTCCGGTCTTCTTCGTTAAGAAAAAGGATGGATCCTTCCGTATGTTCATTGACTATAGAGAGCTGAACAAGTTAACGGTGAAAAATAGATACCCTCTACCAAGGATCGATGATCTCTTCGATCAACTCCAAGGAGCAAGCGTGTTTTCAAAAATCGATCTAAAATCCGGGTATCATCAGCTCCGAGTTCGGGAAGAAGACATACCAAAGACCGCTTTCAGAAGTCTCTACAGACATTATGAGTTTCAAGTTATGCCTTTTGGGCTAACTAATGCTCCAGCTGTATTCATGGACCTCATGAACCGAGTGTGCGAACCCTACTTGGATCAGTTTATGATAGTATTCATAGACGATATCCTAATCTACTCCAAAAGCAAGGACGCACATGAGGAACACTTGAAACTTATTCTAAGGCTACTCAAGGAGGAGCAGCTCTATGCGAAATTCTCCAAGTGTGAATTTTGGATTTCAACCGTGCAGTTTCTAGGTCATGTGATTGTTAGTCAGGGTATTCATGTGGATCCCGGTAAGATTGAGTCCATTAGAGACTCGGCCACTCCTACTACCTCGACTGAGATACGTCAATTCTTAGGACTTGCTGGATATTACCGTAGATTCATCGAAGGTTTTTCCAAGATAGCAAAACCTACCACTTTGACTCAGAAAATGGTAAACTATACTTGGGGAAAGGACGAAGAAGAAGAATTTCAGCTGTTGAAGGAGAAATTGTGTAGTGCACCAATATTGGATCTACCGGAGGGAAGCCAAGATTTTATGGTGTACTGTGATGCCTCACATAAGGGTTTAGGAGTTGTTTTGATGCAAAGAGAAAAGGTGATTTCCTATGCATCTCGACACTCAAGACCCATGAGAAGAACTACACAACCCATGACCTAGAGTTGGGAGTTGTTGTGTTTGCTCTTAGGATTTGGAGGCATTACCTTTATGGCACAAAGTGCACCATTTATACGGATCACAAGAGCCTTCAACACATTCTGGACCAGAAGGAGCTGAACATGAGGCAGCGACGCTAGTTGGAACTGCTGAGCAATTACGACTGTGAGATACGCTATCAACCCGGTAAAGCAAATGTCGTTGCTGATGCTCTTAGTCGAAAAGAGAGGGAAAACCTCTTAGAGTCAGAGCATTAGGAATGAATATCAAATCTCCACTACCAGCTCAAATTCTTGCAGCTCAAGCTGAAGCAGTCAAGGAAGAAAATCGACCTTACAAAAATCTCTATGGTATGTTGAAGCGTGAGAATGGACTGGTGAAACGTTCCGACGAAACCTTGTGTTTTAATGAGAGGAGTTGGATTCCAAGGTTTAGAGGTATTTATGAATTGATTACGCATGAATCGCATAAGTCAAAATATTCTATTCATCCTGGTTCCGGTAAAATGTACTACGATTTGAAGAAGTTATACTGGTGGCCAAATATGAAGGCTGAGATCGCTAACTATATTAGCAAGTTCTTAACCTGTGCCAAGGTTAAGGCCGAACATCAAAGACCCTCTGGTCTACTAATTCAACCTGAAATTCCCGAGTGGAAATGGGAACGCATAACCATGGGTTTCATTACTAATCTTCCAAAAACCTCTAATGTGTATGACGCTATCTGGGTTATCGTTGATCGTCTCACTAAATCAGCCCATTTCTTACCGATCAAGGAAACCAATAGTATGGATACTCTAGCTCGTCTGTATGTGAAAGAAATCGTCGCACATCATGGGGTGCCGATTTCTATAATCTCTGATCGTGATAGTCGTTTCACTTCAAATTTCTGGCAATCGCTTCAAAGGTTCCTCGGGACAAATCTGGATATGGGTACTGGGTATCATCCCTAGACCGATGGCCAAAGTGAAAGGACTATTCAAACTATGGAAGACATGTTGCGTGCATATGTCATTGATTTCGGAAATAGTTGGGCTAGACACCTACCATTGGTGGAATTTTCGTATAGCAATAACTATCATGCTAGTATTAAGGCTGCACCATATGAAGCCCTGTATGGTCGTTAATGCCGATCACCGATCTGTTGGACAGAAGTTGGGGATTCGCAACTTACTGGTCCCGAGCTTATTCATGAAACCACCGAGAAGATTGTTCAGATCTAGAGCAGAATGCAAGCTGCTCGCGATCGTCTAAAAAGCTACGCCGATACACGGAGGAAACCCCTGGAATTCCAAGTGGGAGACAAGGTCATGCTAAAGGTCTCGCCATGGAAAGGTGTAATCCGCTTCGGTAAGTGTGGAAAGCTTAATCCTCGTTATATTGGTCTGTTCAAAATCATTGCTAGGGTTGGTTCGGTGGCGTACAGACTTGAGCTACCGCCAAAACTTAGCAATGTCCACAACGTTTTTCATGTGTGTAATTTGAAGAAGTGTCTAGCAGATGAGGCCACTGTTATTCCCCTGGAAGAAATCCAGATCGATGAACGATTGAATTTCATAGAAGAACCAGTCGAGATTATGGACCGCAAAGTCAAACGACTTAGGCAAAGTCGTATCCCTATTTCCGAAGTTCGTTGGAACTCCCGTAGAGGTCTTGAATTCACGTGGGAGCGTGAAGACGAATTCAAGCGAAATATCCTCATCTGTTTCCTGTCTCAATGAGCAAATCGAAGGAAACCCGAGACGGGTTTCTTCTTAGGCGGGGTGACTGTGACAACTGGTAAATTTTCGAAAACAAATTTCCATACCACATCATACTTGTGACATTATTTTGATAATCTTGAAACTTTTTGAAACTTGGATTGGTCGAAAAATGAGAAATCATCTTGGAATGTGTGAAATGTTAGCACAAAGCGGACCGGCATGAGCAATTTGGTAATTTATACACATATTTGTGATTTTATCGGGAGTAGTCGTGTTTATAGTCATTTCGAATAGAAAAATTATTTAAAGCTAACGGCGCAATTTTTGTGAATTTTTCTACAACGTTTGAGGGTCGAAACAAGCTCGAGAAGCAATATCGTGAAAGTTTGGAGAATTGGCGCATCTATCCCCTCGGAATACTTACCAAACGCGCCCCTATGTTTGGGAAATGACACATTCGGTCCCTCCTGGGGTATAAAAACCCCCACAGCACACATACTCTCACACTTTTTCACACATATCACTCTCTCTCACCTCTCTCTACTTTTTCGGTGACCGGAAACCACCACCGCCGTCTTCTCCGGCCACCTGCCACCAATACCAAATGATAGATCGTCGAAAGATGATCTTTTTGACATAGGGTACCCGCGGTGAAACCCACCGATGCGCCTTACATCTACATTTTAAGTTTCGGACTTTTTGGGTTTTTGTCTTGCATGTGTTACCGTGACTTCTCACGTATATACCCGTTCTTGGTTTGTGTTATTTCCGTTGTTAACCATGTTTTCATGGTTGTTTTTGGCTTGAGTCCTTGTGGAACGTGAGTCTTGGCCCTTTGGGTTAGTGTTTTGGGTCGAGTAGTGCTTCGATGGTGATGTTTTTGTTGGTTGTTTGTGTAACCGAAATGGTAACCGAGGTTACCGTGCCTCGGTGTGGTATTATTGCGGTGTCGAGAGTCTCCCAAAACTCTTTGGGGTGGAATACTTGTTGTGGTGATATTGTTGTTGGTTGTTTTGTCTTCGGTTGTGACCACCGCCGCCACCAACCCCTAGTGGTGGTGCGGCTGTGGTAATATTATTGGGTATCTTGATGTGTTTTGAGACCGGGACACACTCGTGTCACGGCATGGCTCCTGTTAAGGTTTCCGCAACCAAGGGTAACCTTGGTGAGGCAGTTATCACACGAATGAGATTTTGAGACCGAGGCCTTGTGGTTGCGGCAATCTTGGCAGTTTTTATATTCGGATGAATTGGGTTGACTTGGTCAATCTTGTGATATTATTGATGCTAAAAATATCAAAACTTGAAAAATAAAATGGATAAATAATAATAATACTAATAATAATAAATGTCTAAGCCATTATGATAATGTGGTTAATTTGAGTCGTGATGATTTGAGCACTTCGTGAGTCATCCGAGACCTTATGGTTCGGATTGACCACAAGTAGCCGATATGAACTTTATGAGTATATGGACATTGTGGACTATATTATTATTAAACTACGACCCGAATTAGATACTTGACTTGGGAAACGGACTTGGGTTAGATGGGCTCGAGTCAATTAGTATTGACTCGAGAAGGGTTGACTCGAAATTATAGGTCGAATGAGTGAAATATACTACGTTTTGAAAAATCATGAGTATTAAATAATACAATTAAACGATAGTTTAATTGTATAAGTTAATCAATGTTTCTAAAAAGAAATAATAATGTAATACATTTCGAGACACGAGGCCCAAGTTTTCTCTTTAAAGAAGTAATGTGAATTTGATCGCGGATTCGTTAACGTTAATAAAAGTTTGTTAACATATTTATTTGGACTTATTGGATTGACGAGTCCCATAAGAGCCCGATAAGTATGAGAAGAGAAGATTATAATGATAACCCATCCTAAGGTCTTTACGTGCAACCCATCTAGATTTACCTCGAATTAATAAACAAGACGAAGGGAACGTCAACCTTATTAGTTTGAAGAGCCTAATAAGACTTGACGAATCCTTCGAGCACTTTATTAACGATTGGTTTAATCTATTAGACCCAACCTATTTATGACTTATATGACGCACATATCCTTGTTTGTTTTAGTCGCGTGAGTTGCGTGAGTTGGTTGTCGAGTTAGTTGAACTACGTGAAACATTGTTAATCGTGTGCGTTATTTGAGTCGTCATTCCACAAGTGACAAAGCCAAGTGTTCCATTCTATCGTTATGCTTCGTCCTACAAGAATCTTTATTTTAGGTTGAGCCATGTCCGATGTGCTGTGATATTACTTGTTGTTGTTGTACTATTCTCCTCTAGAGTAATTGTTTGTGCATTTCCTTGTTGAGGTAAGTTTCATAGCCTCATTTTTATCTCTGTTTTAACTAAATTGGGGTGAGAAAACGTGCTACTCTTTTTGACCTTTTAAACTCTCTTGATTTGATTATGCGTTGGCTGGATTAGATAGATGTGTATAGTTGTTGAATGATACTAGGGTAGCATATTGATGCTATAACGTGATGCCTAGCTGTGAATGGTTATTTATTCCGATCAAGACCATGGTAGTTTGACCATGCTACAACCGTGCTGGCTAGATTCGCTTGGGATCCCACTTGTGATTTGATATGTGATTATACGTTATTGTGCATCTATCTTAGTCTCGCATAGCAAATAAACTCTTACAGGTCCACTACTGAATTTGAACTTAAACATATGAACTCACCAGCTTTTTGCTGACCCTTTTAGCATGTTTTTCTCAGGTAATTGATGTGAATCCTTTGGTAATCTTTGGGGAGGTGTTTGGCAGTGATAACATGGTTTTGGATCCTTCTTACTCTGATGTTAAATGAGGACCCTTTTCTTAAACTATTTTATTTAGGCTTACTTCTGCACTTTTCAAGAAATGTAAAACTTATTTATTATTGATGACTATGGTTTCAAGTTATGAATTTTCGTTTATGTTGTTCGCTATGCTTGTGTTATCTACCAATTTCGTAGCACCCCAAAGTTAGTAAAGTCTTCCGCTGAGCCTATTTTGGGGGTGTTACATCAAGTTTGCGGCTAAAGGTTCGAAACATGAAATCTTTGGAAAGGCGATACATGATGTTCTCCTCATGGATGATATAGTCAATCCAACGTATTATCAAGTCTATTTGAACAAGGTAGCCAAGTCTCTCACCAGCGGATCCCCTACTCCTACCCCATCAAATTCAACCATAAAATCAAAACCAAAACCCAAAACCTCCAAACCTTCTTATGCAACTCTTCCCAAGAAACATGTGGACGAGCCTACTGCTGATGATTCTCCTGCTCAGGGTAAGAGAACGAGAAAAAGTGACAAGGAAAATGGAAGAGGGTCTAAGAAACCAAGAACCGAGCCTATCCTACAAGATCAAGATGATATTAACCTTCAAAAGGTCATGGAAGCGAGCTTAAAGGATCTCGAGGAGTCTGCAAGACGTTCTAGGAAGAGTGTGATGATACAAGAACCAGACTCTGGGAAACATCAACCTCTTCCAGTAGTTAAAGGCAAGGGGAAGGGTATTGAAGAGGTTGAACAGGTTGCTCAGACATTGTTAAACATGTCCTCACCAGCTCATAAGACCACAACCAGATACATTCTCTAGAAGCGAACCACCAAATCATCACAAGTAACGAAATCGATTGAAGCTAAAGTGGAACAATCTCAGAGTACTGAACTCAATGTCGAGTCTAGTGACACTGATTCAGAGATTCTGGATACAGAGGGTGGAAATGTAGATGTGAATGAGCCGGAAGTCCAAACCGAGACTCCAGCTGAAGTTGGTACAGGTGAAGGTTCTGACTTAGGTAATACAGAAAAGGGGAGATTGTTTCTCATTATAGTGGTTTTGCTGCGGATGATTTCGTGTTAACTGCTTACCCAGGTGTTCAGGAAAATCTCAAACATAGAACTGACAACCAAATACGCCTGGAGGAACCCAACAGCTCTACAGGGACCCTATCCTCTTTTCAGAACCTTGAACATGATCTCACCTTTGGAGACCAATTCTTTGAAGACAAACCTGCTGATGTTGAAGCTGAAAAGACAAATGATGAGAAAGAGATCGTCTCTATGGTTTCAGTCATGATTCAACAAGACACATCTACTGTTCTAACAATTGCTATTCCTACACCAACAACCTCAACAGCAACTCTACCTCTTGTAACTACCTCAGCAGCAACAACCATAATTAAATTGATATTCCACCACCGCCACCTATAAGCACAAGTGTAGAGCTGCAATTAGAAGATGCTATTAAACATAGTGCAGCTCTGGAACAACATTTTCTGCCGAACATAGTTAATCATCATGGTTCACGTCTATCCATATTAGAGAATCTCAGTTTCTGATTATCAGGTGAAGAATGCAATAGATGAACATGTTAAAGAGATGGTTGACTGGGATATGAAGGCACCCCTGCATGCTCATTTCAAGGATCTTCCTACCTCAAACATGAAAGAGATTCTACAAAAACGGATGTATGAAACTGATGAGTACAAAGAGCATGAAGGCCACAAGCTGCTATATAACGCTCTTGAGAGGTCGATTGATCGTGATAACTACGTTCTATTTGTGGAGAATGTGGCTAAAAACAAACATAATAAAAAGAGAAGACAAGATTCCCCAAAGCCACCACCTGGTTCTCCTCCATAGCTACCTCCTCCTCCACCACCCGGTGTTGCAGGTTCATTTAGAGCAGCTGGAACTTCTAGTACTTCAGTTACTCCTAAGGAAATTCCATCGCCTTCTCCTCCACCATCATCTGGTCAACCAGTATCTTCTGTTGGTCTAAGCTCCTCAAAGATTGCCACGTCTACGGAACATATAGCTTGGACAACATTCGACACCAGATTCAAACCTCCAGTCTCTCCTATTCCTGAAGATTTGGTAATGAATGAAGAGTCCACACTCAACCAGGAATCAGACTCAGATGCAGAAGATATCACGAACAAACACATTCCTAAGGTGAATATGAACAGAGACTGGTGGAAGAAGTTTGTAGGAGAAACAGAGCAGAAACTTGAGGATCAACCTGGGTTGCTCCTACTAAAGAAATTACTCAAGATTGGTGCAAGGAAGAAAGACCTGCTACTCTAAAACCAACCTGGTCCATCCCTGCATCAGTTATACATACTCCTGATCACAACTGGGCAAGTGCCATAGCTGCCAACCCTGTGTCCCCACAGGAAGATTCACTATTAGCTCAGACCAATGATATAGGAACCTTCATCAAATGGTACTGCAAATAGTAAAGAATCACAACTCTTACGGCAAACGATTTGGAAGGTCAAGCATATAACATTGTCAAGGCCTTTCATATTGGCGTGATTCATCTACAATACCAAATGGAAGAATGCCACAAGTTGTTGACTGATCAGGTGGACGATAATGTGCTTCAGTACAACACCAGCAAGCCTCCCCCACTGGGAGCCCAACTGGGTCAAGTCACAATACAATCTGAGTTCTTCTTCAACAAGGATCTTGAATATATGAACTTCGGCAACAAGGGTAGCAGGCCTGCACTGTCAATTTCTAAGATAAAAGCTGCATACTATCCTGATGTTGGTTTAGAGCAAATGGTTCCTAATCAGTTTTGGGTAGAAAAGGAGTACGAGTATGACATTGTTGATTCTTATGGTGTCTTACATTGGTGGTTTCACAAACAACGCTTCTACATTGACAAACACGATGCTGAAGTGGGTCGTAGGGCTGCACGTATGCACATGCATATCTTAAGTGTTGTCACTGTAGAGATCTTCCCAATGTATGGGTATGATTACTTGAAGAAGATTGTCCTCCGCAAAGCGGATCTTAAAGAACATGTCATAGAGGAAAATGACTTCAAGAACATGTACCCGAATGACTTTGAAGATCTCTTTTTGTTGAATCTTCAAGCTCATCTGAACCATTTACCTCCATATGAAAAGAAGACTCTAACTGCAACAGTCAACTTATGGACAAGAGGTTTAGTCATCAGACAAAGAGTTGGAGACTTTTAGCTTGGGATTGAGAGCTACCAGACTCAAGTCAACCTTACTAAACCTCATTGGGAAGCACAAAGATATGAGTTCAAACATGAATACTCAGTTATCGATTCTCTAAGAGCTGTCATATTTAGTGACAAGTATGGGGTTAAGATGATCATGATGTTTAATGAGATACACAAGTTCAGCGATGGTACTCTACAATAGATTGAAGAAGCTTTGGATTATAGGGTAAAAGAGTATAAGATCAGAATGAAACTAGGGAGGAATACCATGTTTTGGATAGACAAGGACATGGAAATGAGCGCGGCATTCTTGTTTGCTATCCGAAAGAGGCTCAAGATAAGGAGAATCTTTCGCAGCTTGGAAAGTTTTGTAGGTGGAAGAGTTCGCGAAGGAAATTACAAACTTCTACAGATAACCGAATGATTACATAATCTCTCTAATAATTAGAACTCTTGTGTGGTGTGTTCTTGTAAATAGTATATATAAAAACTTTGCAGTGGATATTAGTATTGTGATAGTGATTAGTAACCTCCCTCTCAAATTAAGGGGGAGCATGGTAATGTTCCTTATAAGAATATATTGAATCAGACGAGATTTTCTCCTAAATTTTCTAACATATTTAAATCACTTGGGATCCAAAATCTCAAAGGATTTGAAATTTTTGATCGAGGGAGAGAATGTGATATAAATATGAAATCTGATAAAATGTGATCTTTTACAACTCAAAGGGCAGGTTGCTCTCCCAATGTGCTAAACGTTTTCATATATCGATGCACATGTTGAGGGAGAGCATTTCAAAATCTTTAAAACTATCGAGGTATAAAGGCATTAATAGTTTTATCATAAGAACCTCGATTGATTTTCTAATGGTTTCAAATGGCGATTGTGATTGTGGAAGTACATCAATGACCGACCTTGTATTTAATTTACTGAAGTTATAAGGATGGTAAGGTTAGGAAATCTTTCCCACAATCCCGCCAGAGCCGGAGGGATCTACCCAGGGACAATCCACTAGTTAGTGTAGAATTGAGAATAAGGGAAGAGTGCCGACTGAGATGGAGCTAGGACTGAACCAACCCAACAAGGTTCTAGTGATGAAGTTTCAGTAAGCGCTGAAGGGGTTAAAGAATATAAAAGAAATATAAAGATAAAGGGTGAAAGGAAATAGCCCTCCAAATATATTCAACTCAGGGCAAAAACCGAGTTCAATACATATGCTACTGGTGGTTACCAAGGTAACGCCGGTATTGAAGACAAGACGTCATAGACCTAGTGACGCACTGCACTAAACTTCCTAGCCACTCAAGTTCTCTTAAAAGGAATTGTTTCAGTCTCACGGGTAACCGCTGTAATCTATCGACCTTTATCTTAGAGAATGTTGAAGCAGGATACCCTCTCCCTAGTCTCTGCATAGGAAAACCAAAGTGGACTATTGAGTCTAGGTCCAGCAGATCATCAATAAATCTATTTAGGACACACTTTCAATATGCTTGTTGTTTCATACACCGTGAAAAGAAAGACAATATATAAGACTCCTACGCATTATCCTTGTGGTATTGCCAAAACTTCCGAGTGATATGTAATGTATTCACAATGAAGATGGAAATCCTTCTAGGGCCAACATCAATCAAGCTCTTGGTGGGTGACATGTGAGATCCTTCATGGATCAAACTTGAGACAACTGGAAAAAAATGATGGGGCGATTCACATTTGAATCAACCTTGTTGCATTAAAGAAATTGACGTGTACTTTTGGAAAAACCTTTCGATGTGCTCAACAATAGTTTTCTAGCACATCAACTACACATAAATGATTTCAAACAACAGTATTTGTGATTGAAACTTGATTTTGCTCATAAAACTTTTGTCGTATTGCAAAAATTCTTTATTCAGCAAGACGCAATTGTTTTTCAAATCAATTTCTCATCAATCAGTGAATCTCAATTCGGTCGTTCACTCACTCCGTGTTGTCTACTTTGAGACGCTCCGGTTTGAGAACGGCTACTACAAGCTGTGAAACCCTGTCAAGGAGATTCTTCATAATTCTACCTTATCACAGGCAGTACTTATGTTTAACGGGGAACCGTGGTTCTTGCAACCCTATTCAACGAAAGTGAACAAAGACACTTTCGTGTGTTTATTACTAACTCTTGTTTTCAGGAATCCTTGACGGTTGCAGTTGATGGTCAAAGAGATGTCAATTCCTAACCACATGCTCACACTACACTATGATTGTTAAAAGACGTACAACAATGCTTTCGCAACTCTGATGAAGAATATCATGATCCAGAAAGGTGTGAGCATGTCGGTCCAAAAGTCACAACTTCACATGATGGCAATACTTCAATGGATGAGCTGGAGACTTACTGTCGCTGATGATCTCAAAGAAAGCTCATGATCACAAGAAAAAGGAACATTCATTTCAAGAAAACTACTAAAGATGAAAAGTTGTTTATATTGAAGAATCAAAGTCTACGAGCTCGTATATGACCCTCATGATAGAATGCTAGGATTCAAATTGTAATTTATGGTGTGACCTCCCATAGAGGGAGATTGTTAGGATTTAGAAAAACCATATAGAATATTCGGTCACCCCAACTATAGTATAGCATAAGTTAGCTCGTAGGCTTAACGTTATTCATTAGTATAAGATTAGCGTAAGTAACACCATGGAATAAGGACGTGTCTTTACCCACTGTATACCTGATCCGCAGCCCGCTGGAGGGCGTATTATGTAACTACATAAGCCCTCTCCCACCAAGGGAGAGGGTTAGATGTTCATTTCAATCTAATATTTCACATTTCACTTTCTCTCTCTAGCATCCCATTTTCTCTCATCTCTTTCTCTCTCTACAAGTCGATTTGTACATCAAATCCAAATGGTGTTATGATATCAATAATCTTACAGCTTCGTTTCTTTTGATATACGATATCACCAACTCTAGATGAATTAAGGTGAACCCTCCGGTTATAGTACTATTCTACCCTCTTATGGTACTCAGCTTCACGTATGGCGGCCATTTCCCTTCTTTCCTGCAGCAAGTTTAAGTTCAAATAGATTTCTTCTTCATTTCCTTCCTCCTTTATCATCATGGTTCTAAAGGTTGGCATTCCTATTTCTGCTAGAATGACGACTTCACTCTCGTGTGTTAGGTTGAAGGGTGTTTCTCCGTTGTTTGTCTTCAGGGAGTTTTGGTGAGCCCAAATGACTTTCGATAACTCGTTTACCCACCTGACTCTATCTTTTTTGAGCCATTTCATTAAGCTTTTTTTGGCTCTTTCTACCAGGTCATTGGCTTGAAGGTGTTGAATTATATTTAGCTTTTCACACCAACTTTTGAATGGGTCATGAATGAAACTGCTCTCGTTATCCGTTATAGTCACACGCGTCAAGCCGAACCTACATACGATGTATTCCCAAACAAACTTCTTGACTTCCTTTCCAGTCATTCTTGCTAGTGGTTTAGCCTCCATCCATTTTTTAATGTAGTTAATGGCCAAAATGATAAACTTAACCTTCCTAGGAGCTTCGGGGAACATGCCTAAAACATCCTTAACCCATTGATAGAATGGCCATAGTGGCATGATTGAAGTCATTAAAGTTTTGGGGAGCTTCAGAGCCGGTGCATGTATTTGGTAGGAGTCGCACCTCCAAATTTCTTCTCTGGAATCCCAGTGCATTGTTGGCCAGTAGTAATTGTGTCTCGTTAATTTGGTGACCACTGATCTTGGTTCGGAATGCGTTCTACCTGCTGCTTCATGAACCTCTCGTATGATGTAGTTAGCTTGAAGTGGTCCGACACACCTTAGCATGGGGCCAAGTATGACTTTTTGAACAACACCTCGTTTTCCATAACATAGTGGTTTATTTTCATTCGAAAGGTTTGAGCTTCGTCTTGGTCTTCTGGCCAGATGCCTTCTTGTAGACACCAGATGATTGGTGTCATCCAGTTCTCTTCTTCTTCTTCAACGATTGCATTGACTTTTTTCTCTTCGATTGATGGTTTTTCTAGGACTTCAACTAAAATTTCTTTTGACAAATGGTCAAATGCCACCAATGCCAATTTACTCAGTATATCGGCTTCCTGGTTCTGTGCTCTTGGAATGTTGTGTATCTTGAATTGTTTGAAACATGCAATGTACGATTCAGCCTTGGCTAAGTATTGTATCATGCTTTCTTTGTATGCCACGAACTCTTCGTTAATCTAGCTTGCTACTAGATTTGAGCCTACCCTTACATCTATTGCTTGTATCCTCATTTCTCTGGCAATCCTTAAACCTGCCAAAAGAGCTTCGTACATCACCTTGTTGTTGGTACTGGATAAATTTGGCCGAAGAGCGTAAGTGTATTTCATCTTGTCCAGGCTGATGAGGACTAAACATGTACCGATGCCTTTTTGATAGAAGCTCCGTCATTATACAGTATCCATTCTTCAGGATTGGAGATATTACATATCTCCTTGCCCTCCATTTTTTAACCTTAACTTTTAGTACCTACCTGAGTTTCTGTTAAGAATCTGCTAGGACTTGACCTTTCACGGTACTAGTGGGTATGTATGTTATATATTGTATGCTCCCAGCTCTAATGCGTATTTTTCCAACTTCCCGGACACTTATTGTTTGTTTAATACTTGTTTGATAGGTTGATTGGTGATGACTTTTATAGGGTGGTCTTCAAAGTACCTTCTTAACCTCCTTAATGAGTGTAGCAGAGCCATTGTTTGATTTTCCATTGGTGCATAATTCATTTCGGCCTCGTGCAGTGTCCGGCTAATGTAGGGTACCGGCACTTGCTTTCCTTCTCTTTCCACCAGTAATACTGCGCTCATCGCGTCTTTGTTGCTGCTAGATATACATATAAGTCTTCTTTCGATTTTGGGGGTTTTTAAGTAAGGAAGCTCTATGATCATTCTTTTCATCTCTTGAAATGTTGTCTCGACTCTTTCCATCCATCGATATTAATCTTTGTTCTCTTTTGTTATATTCTTCAACGTGTCAAAGAATGGAAGTGATTTTTCTGTTGATCGAGATAAGAATCGCTTCATGGCCACTTTGTTCAGACTTTGCATTTCTTTGACCATTTTTGGAGATTGCATCTCTGCTATAGCTTTTGCTTTTTTTGGGTTCGTCCTTGTAGGATCGTGAATATTATGTTGTTAGATGATTCGGGTGGTCTAGGATTGTGATTATATAAGAAAGCCATTAGAGAGATGAAGAGAGTTGAGAGGATGTTTCTTGAAAGAGAGTTGTTATTCAAAATATGAAAGGTTAGATTCAAGAAGCCACGCCCCTTCCAAGGATGGAAGGGGTATTTATAGTTACAAAGCATAAGTCCTCCTGTCGGACTGTGGATCAGGCATACAGTGGGTAAAGACCCGTCCTTCCTCCATAGTGTTACACTAAACTATTCTACGCTACTAACTAACTAATAAACTAATAAATAACGTAAATAACTACAAGTCTACGAGCTAAAATATGCTAGACCATAATTGGGGTGACCGACACTTTCACATGGAATTTCCAATTCCTAACAATCTCCCCCTAAGGGAGGTCACCCCATGAAATACATTTTGCATCCTAGCATTCTTTCTTTGTCTTTAGTTCTCGAGCTCGTAGACTTCAATTCTTCAACTTCCGCATCTTTGTGCTTTAGTAGCGATTCTTCAAAGACCGCATTGATTTGTACTTTTAGTGGAGGCCTTTAACTGATCCACATCTTTGATGATCTTCGAGCTTTCATTGAGATCATCAGCCACAGTAAATATTTGGATCACCCTTTATTGTGTTGCCATCATGTGAAGTTGTGAATTTCGGACCGACATGCTCACACTTTCTGAATCATGACATCTTTTCATCAGAGTAGCAGAAGCTTCACTGGTTCAAGATATTTGTAGCAGCGTAGCAGAAGCATAGTATAAAAATATCTGAGCTAGGTTATGTAGATAGGCACTTGTCATGATTTCTTCAAATTAAGTGTGGATGATGTGAGCATGCGGCTTTGGATTGACTTCTCAATTCTGATCAGCTGCAACCGTCCAAATGTACCTGCAAACAACAGTTAGCAATAAAACACACGAAAGTGTCTTTGATCACTTTCGTTGAATTGAGGTACACGGCCCACGGTTCCCCGTTGATCAGTACAAGTATTGCCTGTGATCAGGTATGATTCTGAAGAATCTCCTTGACAGGGTTTCGCAGCTGCTCTAGCCGTTCTCAAACCGGAACGTCTCAAAGAAGACAACACGGAGTGAGTGAACCAGCGAATTGAGATTCACTTATTGATGAAAAATTGATTTGAAAAATAATCGCGTATTGCTTGAAGAAAGAGTTTTGCAATACGACGAAGGTTTTATGAGAAAGATCAATTTTCAATCAAAAATACCTTTTGTATTTGAAAGAGAATACACATTCGATGTGCTAGAGAAAAGATGATTTGCACATCGAACGGTTTTTCCAAAAGTATTTTTTCAATCAGAAATACTTTTTGTGTTTGAAAACATGAGTACACATTCGATGTGCTAGAGAAAAGAAGATTTGCACATCGAACGGTTTTTCCAAAAGTATTCGTCAATTCCAATCCTGGACCAAGGTTGATTCAAGAGTGAATCACCCCATCGTTTCTGTCCAGTTGTCACAAGCTTGATCTTTAGAAAAGATCTCACATGTCACCCACCAAGAGCTTGTTTGATGTTGGCTCTAGAAGTATTTACATCTTCATCGTGAATATTTTTACATATCACTCGGATGTTCTGGCAAAACCACAAGGATAATGCGAAGGACTCTTAATATATATACTTACTTTCCACATTGTGTGAAACAGCAAGTCTTCATGAATTTTGTGTCCTAATGAGATATTGTGGATGATCTCTTGGCTCTAGACTCAATAGTACATATTTGGTTTCCAATGCCGGAGACTAGGGAGAGGGTCTCCTTCTTCAATATCAACAATCTCTAAGAGAAAGTCGATAGATTATGTAGGTTCCCCGTGAGAATGAAACAAGCCCTTTTAAGAGGAACTTGAGTAGTTTGGGAAGTTTAGTGCAGTGCGTCACTGGGTCCATGACGTCTTGTCTTCAATACCAGTGTTACCTTAGTAACCACCAGTAGCAAATGTATTGAACCCGGTTACTGCCCTAAGGTTGAATTATTGGAGGGCTATTTCTTTTCACCCTTTTTCACATTCAATTCTTTTTCATTCTTCAACCCCTTCAGTACTTACCGAGACTTCATAACTAGAACCTTGTTGGGTTTATTCTAGTACTAGCTCTGTCTCAGTCCGCACTCTTCCTATATCTCACTTTTCTCCTTTTTTCATCATACCTATGGACTCTACACTATCTAGTGGATTATCCCTGGGTAGATCCCTCAGGCTCTGGCGGGATCGTGGGAACGAATACCTAACCTAACCATCCTTATAACACCATGCATAAAGTAAATTGGTCGGTCTTTTGGTATTGTTCTTTCCTTCATGAAACCAATTGAAAAATCATTTGGAAAATCAATCAAGGTACTTGTGATGTAAAATCAAAACATTTTGTACCTTAATTGTTTTGATCATTTAGAAATGCTCCCCCTCAACACGTGCATATGATTTTGAAATTGTTTCGCACATGGAGGCAAGAGTTATTTGAAATATATTCTTGATCACAATTTCCATGGAAAAAGCCATTTGATTTTCTTTGGTAAATTCTCCCCCTCAATATGTGCGTAGGATATTTTAAAACATTTTATCACATAGAGGAAAGAGTTCTTTTAAGTACTTTCACGATCACACATGCCATAGAGAAAACCATTTGAAAACTTAATCAAGGTACTTTATGTTAAAACAAAACATAAAAGCTTTTGTACCTCGATAGTTTATTTTCTTTTGAAATGCTCCCCCTCAATATGTGCTTCGATATTCGAAAGCGTTTAGCACATATGAGAGAGCAGCCTGCACATTTGAATCAAACAATCACCTTTTATCAAATTTCATTATTAAATCACAAATTCTCCCCCGATCAAAAATATCAAACCCTTTGAGATTTTGGATCCCAAGTGATTTAATAAGCTTTAGAAAACATTGGAGAAAATGTGGCAGATTTAAAAACTCATCTAGTTTTTGGATAAATTCTCCCCCTCAACATGTGCATTATGTATATTGAAATTATTTGGCACATAGAGGCAGGAGTGCCTTTGAAGGACTAAAACCAATTCCATTAAAACAAATTTGATATTTAAATCACGATCTCTCCCGCGATCAAAAATTTCAAACCATTTGAGATTTGTGATCCCAAAAGATTTAAATCATTTAGAAAATTTTGGGGAAAGACGTGGCAAGATTTGATTTTGAAAAATGATAGATAAGGACCATTTTAAGACATTAAAGATTGTTAGTGTCAGGTATGATTGTTTTAAGAGATCTTTAAGTAAAATAAAACAATTTCACAATCAAACAAGAACAGAAAAAATTTCATTTTGAAAGACCTTGATTTTTAAAGAAAATCATACCATGACATAACATTAAATCTTTAGATCACCACATTATAACGTACAAGCGGACTTTTTGATGAAATATCGTTTGAAAATCATTAATTTGAAATCACTGAAGATTTGACAAAATAAAGACCGGTTGATTTCAAAACTTTGAATCTGATTTATTTTCAAAACAATGTTTTTCCATTTTCAAAACAATATTTTTAAAAGTTTTTAGAAAAATGGTACCATCACTATTATCCCTGCACAAGGATACGTTAGGTGGTTGAGCCGCTTTTGTTGTTGTTGCTGTAAGGCAGGAAGAAAACCGTCTGCTGATGCAGTGAGACTTCTGACGTTGCATTTGTTATGCCAACTCTCCATAGAGGTCCAATTAAGCTCCGTTTCTTCATTTGATAATGAAGAAAACCATCTGCTGATGCAGTGAGGCCTCTTACGTTGCACTTTATCATGCCAACTTTCCATAGAAGTCAAATTAAGCTTCGTTTCTTCATTTGTCAACCCAAGATATAGTTACCCTTTCCTTTCGGCATCCAATCATCTTCTATTGTGGGATCCGAATCGGGAACACTCTTATATGCCAATATACATGCATACGTTAGTGAACACACATACAGATATATGGTGGTCGACCTCACCCAAACAACAATCGACTAATAAAAGTCAATCCAACATAACAATCAGATCATATAACGCATGGGATTTATGAGTTTATCAAACTCTAATTATCTAAACCTAACAATCATATCCTAAATTCCTAGTCCTTCGACATAGGCAAATACATTTTTTTTTAATTAAGCACGTAGGATAATTAAGAAAGCCCGTTAGATGATGTAGATTTGAAAACATTATCCCCCTCAATCAATGACTTATTTTCTGAAAAGGTTAAAAGCGCTAAAGTCATTGAGTTTTCAATTTTTACGAAAAACTCTGAATCTGATTGATATTCAAGCAACTCAATTTACTACCATTTAGTTAAAACAAATATTTTTCTGAAGAATTTTAGAAGGAAAAATATTTGAGTAGGAACAGCAGTCATTCGACATACTTTCCTCATTTGGTTTTAGGATAAGTGCATGAAATATTTGAAAATTGGTTTAGCGTAGCACTTTCCTTTCTTGAAGAGCGGGTTGCTATCAGAAGTAATAGCAAGCCATGGTATAAGCACGGGTTACAGTCTGAAATAACTGCAAGCCATTATTTGAAGCCCGGGTTACAGTCTGAAATAACTGTAAGCCATTTGATTTGTGACATGTTTAGAAAAGAAATATTTACACCTTCTGCTCGAACTTCATCTATGGTCCCGTGCCATTGTTGAATGACATTTCTAAGACCGCAGATGTTATCGATACCAGAAGACATGTCTTAAGAAAAACAATATTTTTGGTATTTTCACATTTTCTGATTTTTATGGGTTTTTGTTGGTTTTATATTTTTCTATTTTGTTTTTCTGGTTTATATTTTTGTATTTTGGTTTTTAATAATTATTTACAAAGATAGAGAGGATGATATAGTTTAAGAGGATGATGATATGAGTACCGAGATAAGGATATCGAGCAGCCCCGTTGTAGAAGATAGAAGTCATCATCTCTTAAACATTCATCACCAAAGCATTCGAGGCTCTTGAATGAGAGAAATTGAACCATCTGTAAGTGAGACTTTGGCAGCTTCCCCCCAAACCAAAAATCCATTAGATGAGCAGATTCGAAGCTCTATTTCAAGCTTGCCTTAGCCAGGTGCACAGAGAAGCACACCATTATCATAAATCCCGATGCTCCTTTTGAAATTCTCCGTTCGGGGTTATATCATCAAGTAGAACAGCAAAGAATCATCCCACACTTGAATAATCTTCTCAAATTCCTTTTCCACTGAAGTCAGAAGCAATCCATTCCAAAAGGTGTCAAGAGAACACTTTCACCCAAGTAGATGAATTGATGTAGTCAGTCTCTTAGACTAGAGCTCACGAACCCGAATACACATATATCCGAAGACAGAGAAACTTATACGATCGAAGTAGCAGATTAAGTCCAATAGCTAAAGAATAACCCCGATGTATACTTTTCTCTCCCCCTGAAGAAAATGTATGAAGCTCAAGAACCCGAGGTACCCGAATGCCCAAAGAGAGAATAACCGATAACATTGATTAAGCAGGCCGAATCACTGATTATCTCTGCGGATGACAATCTCTGCGGATGTCAACTCCGAATAAGTGATTATATCTCTGAATCACTGATTAAGCACTCAAGTGAAACAGTTGAGCGTCCCCAATGTACACAATTCTCTCTCCCCTAATGATTGCGATAACATTGAAATCATCACACACTTGTGTACCTATTTTATCTTCAGAAACTTTCTCTTACATCACTTCCCCTACGTAGTTGGAATAATAACACTAAATGCCTTGATGAGTAAAACCTTAAGTTTCTCTGCGTTCATGACATTTGTCTTCCCGGGATATCTTCAATCACTTAGAAGAATTAAGTTCATCACGTTTCCTCGCATTTAGATGTGTGTCTCCTTCCCCATTTCTGGTTTTGATGCTTCCGAATCAGCAACACATAATAAACCCATATACTAGAAATCTGTTGAGAAGAACATCATAAGCTCAGATGTATCTGTGAGAATCAACTTGCTGAAGAATATGAGCAAGTCTAATTGGGGATTAAATTTGGCTTTTCAATCACCCCCAATTAGTGCTCTCCCCTAAACTGACGAAGATTTTCAAGTGTTCTTCTCAGCCCGGATTAAGAAGAAGTCTTTAGATCATCAAATGTAATTTGTCTTTAGCCTTCTAACATGTAACAAAAAATGTAGAACAGATTGTAGACTCGACCTTCTTCAAGATTTTCCGGATGGGGAAATAGACAGTTAACATCTTCTTCACACCAAAGGCATTCACGTTAACTTGTAAATAGCAAATCCCCTTAATTAAAATCCCTCCCAATCAAACAAAAACAGAAAGATGTTCATCAAAGAAATCATCCCAGCAACTAGAAGCACTTTGTCTATTAATCATATCAGCCCATGTGAAGATGTCAACCAATAGCTCTTAGAAGAAACTACATGTGAAGATGATTCGATAAGAAGAAGCTCGGTTCTTACATGAGTTAGGAGCCGTTTGACCATATATTCTCAAATATCAATCAACTATGCAAAAAAATCACACTTCTTCTCCCCCTCAAGAATTGCATACAGAGATGTCATTCTTGATTAAACAAGTGATTATCATCCAAATGTATTCTATTCACACTTCTCCCCCGTAAAATTAGCACATGATGTCGCCATCTTCATTATATTGAGCAAGTGAATAAGAGTAATTATCAGTAGTCCGGTTCACTTGATGATTGAAGCGCATGGAAAAAGCATGAAGCATGTTGATGAGAATAGGTCATTAATGAGAAGATTTCTCTTCTTTCGAAGATAATGCGCACTGAAACGTACACATTTCTTTTCTTTAGAGTACGAGGCTTGAACTGTAGTGTTCAAACGTCATAATCTCTCTCTTTTCATCTACTCTTGGCAAACTTATAATCAACCCCATTATCAATCAGTACGCTCTTTGTAGTGACAGCTGATGGAGAAAACCCAATATGATGAATTTGATCCTGAAGTAAACTAACTCGAACTCGTGACTTAAACTTGTACATATTTAACAAAGAGCGGTGTCGAGACTTCATCCTCCATTGAATCTCTAAGTACTCTATACTCTTCATCCAACCAACCATCAAGTATTAGACGTACAATCACCTCTTGAAAATCCACAATTGAATGTGACACTAAGCACTACAACGTAACTCCTTAAAGTGATAGTTATTTTGTGGTGGTAAGATACCAATTCCCCCAAGTGGAAAAAAGAAAAGGAAAAAGTCACCCAATAATAACTAGATTTCCAAGTCTTAGTTTTTGATAATAAGCTCGAACAAGGATCTTGAAGAATCTTCATCCATCCATCCCTGATACCTTCAGATACTAAGTACACTTGCCCGTGATATTTCACTTCAACCTCACATAAATAATAGTGAATTAACCCCGTTGTCACATCTACTGATTAAAGCTCACATCTAGCCTCCTTTGACATTTTAAGTGAACTATGATAATGGTTTTCATCCCGACCATGGTTAAAAGCACCTAACCCCTGTTGATACAAAAGTTGGGCGTTCCTTATTTGGACTCCGGTTCTCGTATCAATTAGATCTTGATGCTTTAGACCTCCGCACTAAGAAAACAGAAAACACCGTTAGGCTTATCGTGGGATTGTCTCCCATGATTATCCTCCGGCGTGAGAGTAAGTAATCGGTTTTTAGGGTTTAGTGGAGAGTTAGGGTTTTAGATCGTACCTTTAATGAGGGCCGAGATGCCCTTTATATACACACGAAATCCTTGTTGGTTTCGTGTTCCCCAACCTTCGGCGTATCCCGCCTAAGTCGGTCAATCAATGCATATCTCCTAAATAAGAGAAATCCAATATCTAAAACCATAAATAACTTCGGTTTTGGGCCTTCGTGAGCCTAAACCGTTACCTGGTTAGCCCGTTCGCACTAGGCTTGATTGCTAGTAGCATTTATTGATCGAGTTCATGACCCGAATGCGGACTATACGTCATCATGTCCCCCAGTCTAGTATGTGCAGGGTGAAACCCGCGGGTGCTAGACTAATAACTGTAGCCCATATATTCTTCAAGGCGTAGCGGAGAAGCTTCAAAGGTTTCCCGCCTAAAAAAATACGGTTAAGCCAGTCAACTTATGTCAAATATATCCCTCGGGAAGTGTGGGAAAGTGAATGGAAAGTGTCCCACGTCAGCAACTCCTAGCCACACGTTTGGAGAAAGTGGGGTCCACGTGTCAAGCATCGCATGAAGGTGGAACCCTATATAAACTTCCGCCTCCCTTGTACTGTGTTTATCATAGTAAAAATCATTTCCACCATTGTTGAAAAACTCGAAATATCAACCAAGAAACCCACAAACTTGTAAAGGTAACAGCGCGTGCGCCTTCAAAATCTCATAATGGTTCTTGTGTTAGCTAACTTCGCATCTGATATAACCGAGGATGAACTTCGTAAGTTCACTTCGGAATATTATATCCCGCTTGCGCTGCATCCGGTAGTTCCGGCTACGCAGGCGTCAATAGCAGATTTCCCCGAAGGGAAAGTAGGGGTATACACGTGTTTTTTAGAATTTGCGAATCAACGTGTGCCCATCTCCTTATTCTTGTGCGACGTATTAAATTACTATCTCCTGCACATATCCCAACTGCACTGTATAGGTGCAGCAAAAATAACAAACTTCGAGATTAATTGCCGTTTGTTGGCGATTAACCCCACTATCTATCTATTCCGCGCGTTTTACCATACGACGTAGTCAAATGGGTGGGTTTCGTTTGCTAAGCGCAGGGCAGCTGCAATGTTATACTGAGAAACTAGACGCGCTTAGGAACTGGAGACAGAAATTCTTCTGGGTTGATGAGGCGTTGTTCCCCTGGCGCTTCGTCTTCTATACCAAAAGTTCGCTAATGAAGGATGAGCGCCCCCTCCCTGGAACATACAACGCAGATGATACGGAAACGATAAACGCCAATCGTATTCCCATCAGTTCCTATCCCGAGGAATTTTTGGTGCACATGGGCATCAGTCGCAACTATTTTGATAGTCCTGACGAGGTGCCAACCTTCTTAGACGCGGATGAACATGGTGGGTGCTCGTCCTTCCTACTCATTTGCTTTATTAATGTGAGCCTTTCTTTTCACCTTTGTACTTTATATAACTCTTGTTTTTGTTTGTTTCTTGCTGCGCAGAGATGGATTTGTTCAGCGTTGTGCATTTGGCGAAACCCCGTCAGGTCACCGTGGGGGTGCGCCCTTTGAAGCACTTAGTACATCCTTGTTTGTTTTATGAAATAATCACAAATTTTATTTGTTTACATGTAGTGTTGAAACCGCTGGGAGTACTGCTGGGCATTCTGGGGAGTCGTCACCCAAGGCGAGTCCCATTCGCACTGACCCTCCTATGTCAAAGAACCAAGGCGCCGATCCATTGGCATCCAGGGATGTGCTGATGGACCGTCTTGTTGAGGAGCGTGGTTTGGCTACTGCGCACCAGGCTACATTGGTTGCGTAGCTAAAGTCAAGGTATGTTGGGGAGAGCGCGTAGAAGGATAAGTAGATTGCGCTCCTGGAGGCGCGTTTGGCCTGTGCTCAGGCTGAAGCAGAGGCGACGAGCCCGTATTCCCAAAAACTCGCTGGAGAAAAGATGTCATTGTTGATCCAAGTGAGCCAGGAACAGGCCGCATTGGAGGATTACAAGGCTTCATGCATATGGGATCTTAATGTTAGGTCACCATATATGTAACACAAGCATCAAAATAAGAAGTAGAGAGGAGATGAGATCGGATGAACACTTTAGTCACACACACGAATATAATGAAGAAGGTTTATGTGTAGAGTAAATGACTAAGATGAACAACCAACCCTCAAGTGAGGGTTATTACATAGTATTTATAGGAGAGGGAGCTAGGGCAACACTCCTAGTCCCTTCCTTTCCTTATTGGACTTGGGCCTAGGCTTATGGGCCTTCTACATAAGCCTAAGCATAATTACTAACATAAAGGCCATATTAAGCTAACTATTACATATGAATCACTAACACTTGAATAAGGTTTAGGAGTGATTCCAACAATCTCCCCCTAAGGGTTAGTGATGAGTGAATGAGTGATAAACGTTGTAGGTGCTGATGTAATAGTAGCTTTGACGTCCTCT
This sequence comes from Chrysanthemum seticuspe, assembly GCA_019973895.1. Lineage (NCBI taxonomy): Eukaryota > Viridiplantae > Streptophyta > Magnoliopsida > Asterales > Asteraceae > Chrysanthemum > Chrysanthemum seticuspe. The sequence goes on from BPTQ01000003.1 coordinate 26,991,955, forward strand.
GACATTCTTCTTTCCTGTGAGAAGAAGTGTCTTGAATCGAACAATCTCCCCAGTGTAGAGAAATTGTTTCTTTTGAAGTATTCTGCTTTGACTTCTTCATTTTCTTTGTTCTTTAGTTCTTTGTTCTTTGATAGTGATAGTATGTTGTGGTAATCTGCATCAGGTCTGCTTCGCTGCTCCAGTGTCTCCACGTCTTTCTCCAACATGCTCACACGCTCTTTAACGTTGGATTACGGTTGATGAAGTTCTTTAAGTCTTTAAACTTTGTAGATTCTTTGTTGACGAAGAATCATTCTGACTTTGTGTTGCCTTTGATTATGAGAGAACTTTCATAAGTGATGTTGTTGGTATGAGCATGTGAAGAATCTGCACGATCAGTCCGCTCCAGAGCTTCCATAAGAAGTAAACATAAGAAAGGTTAGTAATAAGCGGATTCCGGCACTTAAAAGTTTGAACTTCGAGAGTGTTAATAGCATAGTGTGAAAACACAACTCTAATTCTCACAAAGGTCGTTCCTGAACCGGAGTCCCACAAGTGAGATAACGCGATGTACCGAAGTACACCTACGGTTTAGATGAGTCGCTGAGGTACACCGAAGCATCACCTCACGACTGTAGACCGTTCGAGACCACTAAACGTAATCCACGGGGAGTTACCGAAGCGACCTGCTGTCAGGGCTGTTTGATGTTGACCCTGGCAGGAGTTTCCATTCAATCACTAAGGATCACAAAATTAAACCTCTCATAAATGTTCTCGACAGATTGCTACGATCTGTGAAGGACTCGATAATGTACCACTGACGTTCTTATTGTTGAACGACAAGTAATGAAATGTCACGTGTACCTAAGAGATCTTATGATGAATCTCGTGGCTCTATACCCAATAGTGCGTTTTGGTTTTCCTGAGCGAAGACTAGGGAGAGGGTCTCCTTCTTCAATACCAGCAATCTCTAAGAGAAAGCTGATAGTTTACGTAGGGTTCCCTGTGAGAATGAAACAAGCTTCTGTTGAGAGAAACTTGAGTGGCTAAGAAGGTTTAGTGCATGCGTCACTGGGTCCATGACGACTTTTAATCTTCAATACCGGTGTCACTAAGTGACAACCAGTAGCATATGAATTGAACCCGGTGTCTGCCCTAAGTTGAATAATCTGGAGGGCTATTTCTTTTCACCCTTTTCTTTGCTTTTCTTTTTTTTTTTAATTCTTCAACTCCTTCTTTCTCCGATTCTCATTTTCTCCTTTTTATAATCATACCTAAGGACTTCTAATACTAACTATTGGTAGTGTCCTTGGGTAGATCCCTCCGGCTCTGGCGGATCATAGGACGGTTATTCCTAACCTTAATCACCTTATAACTTCGTTGCCATAAAACCATTTTTCATGAAAATCTCTCAAAGTGTTTGTGAATGAAAAACATGTTTGAACACTTCAATAGTTTTAGATTTTCAGAAATACTCCCCCTCGACATGTGCTTAAGAGTTTTGACAGAAATCTGCACAGTGAGGAAAGATCCAGCACTTTTGAATTGATCGACTCAAGATAGACAATTCCTTGCGAGACACGATTACGTTGCATAGTTAAAGAGATGCATTGTCAGCTTTTAGGTGACAACTAGCTCTAATAACTACCTTGAAGATGTGGACAACCCCAAGAGGTTGTCAAACCCGTCACAGTTCATGTCTATCAAGAGCTTCTCGAATAGATACAATTTACTTGGATAAGTCTTGGGAGACAAATCTTTTCAATGTAAGGCTGTTTAGATCCTGTCAATTCATGAGTTGAAGTCTTTTCACACGAGGATTCATTAGCAAAACACAACATATTTCTTATCACATAATTTTCTCCCCCTCAAAAATGGCATATAAATGTTATTTTTGAAGAAATGTTGAGAATAAATATGACCATTTTGAGTTTTGTGGGAAGATTACACAAAGAAAAATTTGTGAACAAACTTTTTATAATTCAAGTACTCCCCCTCAACAAGTAATACTAACTTTTGAGGTTTTGAAAACGTAAGGGGAAGTGCTTATTCTTTTGAGCAAAACCTTGAAAAGTGAAAGGTTTGATAGGTTTTACTCAAAAGTAAGAAGCTTTCGCTCCTTTTATAGGATTGTGGCACTGAAGCGTACCACAGGGTCCTTTCATTACAAGAACGGGTTGTACACTGTTATGTGTGCACAAGCCATTGTCATTATAAAATCATACATCCAAAATAATATGAAATAGAAGCAGTTTAAGGGGTACCAGGTAGTCCAGAAATATCACCAGGAATGCGAACAGGGCGTTGATAGCCGGTGAGAGTAATCTTGGGATGACCACCTACAAAGCTCTCTAGTGTTCTGAACAGGTCCCTTCTGTACAACCTCTCATCAATCATGGTGATGATTCTCTTTACATCTCGTCTTTCCTGAGAATTCCATCTCTTTTGTGACCCAATTCCTTGTTGAATCGCCTTTAACCTGTAAGCCAGGCCATCCCTAACCTTCTTCAGTGTATGATCCCCAAACTTGTGAAGATCTCTACACGACATCAAGCAGTTTCGTTGTAGCTCACTATGGTAAATTACTCCGAATGGTTTGCTGACAAGGGTGTATTGTGGAAGCTGGTTGATGTCGGGAAGTTCTAGCTGAGGTCTGGTGAAGTTGACACGGGTCTGATACGACTCAACAGCAAGTTGTAGATCTTCTACACGTTCCTGTATCACTATGCTTCTGATGAATATGAGCAAGGACTTGATGTATTCGCGTTGAATTTCAGTCGAGAATTGTCTCATGCGTCCCTGTACTTTGGCAAGATACAGATCTTCAATGTCGTTGAGAGACAAGTTCTGAAAGTCCGATTCACAGAATTCATAGTCTCTTTTGTCTTGTCTTTTGACCACAATTTTCTTGAGGAAAGTGTACTCCCATTTAGACGAAAGAGCTACATGCTTAACAGCAATGATTGCTTTAGTACTGAACACTTCATGTTGAGACTTCTGAACCTGGCAGCTTCTGTAGTAGATTCGTCGGCGTTCCGGCCAATGGTAAATCCCATACATTGCATCACGGTCATACAATTCCACATTGTTGGAAAACATGTGGGTAGCCTTTTCCTCGATGGCTATGCAGTTAGAGTATATGGCTGCCGGGAACGGAAGTGTCAGTGATGTAGCGTATTTCCTTGAACCATCACTGCCGTGTAGAAGAAATTCCAAGTCGTTGTTGAAGAAGTAGCGAAACGGAATCTTAGGCTGATCTGGTTGGCCAATCGTTGGTAGAGGTTTAGACCAATCGGTGTAGTAAGGAGCATTGTCTTTCCTGGAGAATTCGATGTTTGCTTCAGGGTTGAGCCAATCAATGTTGTTGGACATGGCTCGTGCTATGTTTTCAAGATGGTATTCAACCTCGATGGCACTTTCCGAGCTGTCTTTTAGTAGTTGAAAAGCTTCATTCTTGATTCGTTGCATCTGATTATATCTCTGCTGATACTGTTGACTCTGTGGTAACTGTTGAGAATACTGATAATGTGCTTCAGATCGAGTCTTTAAAAGCTGAAAATGAACGCTTTCTTAACGAACTTTCCAATGCAAAACGTCGACTTAATTGGTGTCAAAAAGATATTCACAATCAACAACTTGTTTTTCAAAACAAAATCGCTCAGTTGCATGCAAACTCTTCTGATCCTAAAATTGAGCAACTGGATGATCAAAACGTGTCTTTGAAAAGTCAAATCTCAAAACATGAACAAGAACTTGTAAAAGCTAAACAGGAATATGGTGTCATATTTGATTTACTCAATAAGACTCGTCATGAAGCATCAAACGAACTTGATCACTATCTTGCACGCACTAGAGCAGTCATGCATTTTGCTGGTAATATTCGTTCTGAAAATCAAGATTTGATTTACACTATCTTTAAGTTACGAGAAATGTTAGGAAAGTATGAACTACTTCTGCCTACCGTGATTAAGAGAATAGCACCAGTAACACTTAGTAATCGTGAACCTAGAATCCCTACTGCCAAATCTCAAGTTGCTAACGTGCTTCCTTCTAATGAAACAAGAATAGTTGCATCTTTTCCAAACGTCCGCACTTCACAGCCTAGGAGCACTACATCGAAGAATAGGAAGTTGCGACCTAAGAAAAGATCAATAAGGAATGCTAAAGTAGAAGAACACCCTAGGACTATGAATAAGACTCACGTTGCTTCCACTATAGATATTGCGTCTGGCAAATGTAATAGAAATAGTGATGTCACGAATGCTAAACCTTTAAGTACTTTTGATATTCAGTCTGATGCACCTTGTGTTATTTGTCGTAAAAGTATGAATTCTGATTGTCATGACAAATGTGTTGCTAAAGCTATAATCTCTCGTTTACGGAATCCTAAGAATCGGAATACCTCTAGGCCTACTAATCATTCTAAGTCTGTGCTTGGTAGACCACCTTGTTTAGATTCTAAGGCAAGCATTGTTGTCCCTGTAGCTCCAGTTTTACCTCCTAAGAATGTAGTACCACCTAGTGCATTCACTATGACTAAAGCAAATACTAGTTGGAGATGGCAGAAATGGATATATAACACACTAGGATTTAAATGGATGCCTAAAATTATTGATGTGTGTATATCTACTATAACTGCTTCGGAACCCTCTAACATTTCGGGTTCCACATCTACTTCTATTCCATCTGTGTCGTCCGTGTGTAATGCAGGTGATACAGATCATTCTCTAGATTGTTGATAGCGGATGTTCCCGACACATGACAGGCAACCTTAAACTGTTATCAAACTTTATTGCAAAGTTCATTGGCACTGTCAGATTCGGGAATGATCACTTCGCAGCTATCATGGGCTACGGAGACTATATCAATGGGAACATCAAAATTAGCAGGGTTTATTATGTGGAAGGCCTCGGTCACAATCTGTTTTCAGTAGGTCAGTTCTGTGATGGAGATTTGGAGGTTGCTTTCAGGGAGAAATCTTGTTTCATTCGTGATCTACAAGGGAACGACCTTATGTCTGGCTCGCGTAATTCTAGTCTCTATACTATCTCTATGCAAGACATGGTTGCTTCATCTCCCATCTGCTTACTTTCAAAGGCAACATCAACAAAATCTTGGCTATGGCACCGTCGTCTCTCACATTTAAACTTTCAAACTATAACCAATCTTGCTCGACACAAATTAGTTGAAGGTCTCCCACGATTCCGGTATTCTAAAGATCACCTTTGCTCAGCCTGTGAACAAGGGAAAAGCACTCGTGCTCATTTTCCTTCAAAGGTGGAACACAGCTCTCAGCATGTGCTTCATCTTCTTCACATGGATTTATGTGGCCCGATGCGCGTGCAAACGATTAATGGCAAACGCTACATCTTGGTAATAGTTGATGACTACTCACGCTGGACTTGGGTCTACTTTCTTCGAAGCAAAGACCAAGCTCCAAAGATGATCATCACCTTTCTCACAAAAATACAGGTTCAGCTCTGCAACACCGTCAGACTAATCAGTACAGACAAAGGAACTGAATTTGTTAACCAAACCCTTCGTGAATTTTATGAGAAAATGGGAATTCAGCATCAAACATCTATTGCACGTACACCAGAACAAAACGGAGTTGTTGAAATACGAAACCGAACGTTAGTGGAAGCTGCACGAACAATGTTAATCAATGCTCAACTTCCAGATTACTTGTGGGCAGAAGCTGTATCTACTGCATGCTGTACTCAAAATCGTTCTATGATCATAAAACGCCACAACAAAACACCTTTCGAGCTTGTCCACAACCATAAACCGAATCTCAAACACTTTCATGTATTTGGATCCCTTTGCTATCCGAATAATGATCGTGATGATTTTGGAAAGCTCAAAGCCAAAGCTGACATTGGAGTCTTTATTGGATATTGTGAGAATTCTAAAGGTTACCGGATATGGAATCGTCGTACAAAACAGGTTATGGAAACGATTCATGCTCATTTTGATGAACTTACGGAAATGGCTTCTGAGTATAACAGCTTGGAACCCGGTCACAACCGCTTAAACTTCCTTCAACCCCCATCATCAGCTGAACAAAGCCCCCAGCTCACTCGTCAACAAATGGAAAGGTTATTTGCTCCTCTGTTCAGTGACGATATTGATGAACGTGCTCCAGGTGTATCCGCTATTTCCGCTGCTCAACCTGATACTACTCTTATACCTGATACACCTGCTACAACAACTACTGTTGAAGAAGCACCACTAGTTGACTCCACCACAACAGTTGAACAAACCGCTTCCAACAATGATGAACCGGTTGATGATGTTCTTAATGAAGTACCCCCACCTGCAGATTTTGATCCAAATGCGTTCTTTAACCCGTTTGCTAATGACACTGCTGCACCTGATGTCGCGGAATCATCAACAAACCATTTGAATCCTCAGAATCTGCACAATGTATACCAACATCAACCCTCTACACATCGATGGACAAAAGACCATCCTCTGGAAAATATTATTGGCAACCCAAATCAACCAGTCGTTACAAGACAACATCTTCACACAGATGGTGAACATTGCATGTATGCACTCACTGTCTGCCAATCTGAGCCTAAAAACATTAAAGACGCAATGACAAAAGACAACTGGATTGAATCCATGCAAGAAGAACTCAACCAATTCAAACGTCTTGAAGTATGGGAACTGATTGAAAGACCAACAGGGGTCTACGTCATTGGTCTCAAATGGATTTGGAAAAACGAATTGGATGCTGAAGGGAACGTAATCCGAAACAAGTCACGTCTAGTTGCTAAGGGTTATCGTCAGGAAGAGGGAATAGACTTTGAAGAATCTTTTGCTCCGGTTGCTCGTCTTGAGGCTGTTCGGATATTTCTCGCGTTCGCGGCTCGTATGAATATGACGGTCTTTCAGATGGATGTCAAAACTGCATTTCTCAACGGACAACTGAAAGAAACGGTTTATGTCAGCCAACCAGAAGGATTCGTTGATCCCGAGTTCCCGAACCATGTCTACAAACGGAACAAAGCTCTTTATGGTCTCAAACAAGCTCCTCGGGCATGGTACGATAAGCTATCATCTTTCCTCATTGCTAATAATTTTACCAAATGTTCGGTCGACCCTACTCTTTTTATACAATATCACGGGGCACATATCTTAATTGTTCAAATTTACGTGGATGACATCATTTTTGGGTCTACACATAAAAAGTACTCAATCGCTTTTGCAAAACTAATGAAGAAAAATTTTGAAATGTCCATGATGGGTGAACTTACGTTCTTTCTAGGACTGCAAGTTCATCAATCACTCCGTGGTATTTTCTTGAGTCAGTCCAAATATGCCCTTGAATTGTTAAGCAAATTTGGAATGAAAACCTGTGACATTTATGCCACACCAATGACTGATACCAAGAAGCTAGACGCTGATTTACATGGGAAATTAGTGGACCCTACCAAATACCTAAGTATTATTGGGTCTCTCATGTATCTAACAGTTAGCAGACCTGATATTGTCTTTGCCGTTTATCTATGCTCCCGTTATCAGTCGCGACCAACTGAAACCCACCTCTCTGAGGCTAAAAGAATCCTCCGATACATCAAGGGAACCATTAACTTGGGGATCTGGTATCCAAAGGATTCTGGTTTTGAACTAATCGCTTTTTCAGACGCTGACCATGCAGGATGCTTAGATTCACGGAAAAGTACTTCAGGAGCACTACAATTTCTTGGTGATAAATTGGTGTCCTGGCAATCGAAGAAGCAGGATTGTACATCTCTGTCATCAACCGAAGCAGAATATGTAGCCATGTCCGTGTGTTGTGCTCAAGTCATTTGGATGAGAACACAACTCAAAGACTATGGTTACGTATTTGACATAATCCCGATGTACTGCGACAATCGGACTGCCATTGCGATCTCGTGCAACTCAGTTCAGCACTCGAAATCAAAGCACATCGATCTTCGCTATCATTTCATCAAGGATCATGTGGAACAGGGTACAATTGAATTATACTTCGTGGGTACAGAATACCAATTGGCAGATCTACTCACCAAAGCCTTGCCTCCCGCTAGGTTTAATGAGTTGGTCCACCGGATTGGTATGCGGTGTTTGACTCAAGAGGAACTAGATGACCTCTTAAAACAGTCTTAAAAACCTGTCAAACACCACAATCTCTTTTGTAAATATTTTTCAAAAACAAAATACAAAAAAATAAAAACTGATAAAATAACAAAAATATTCTTCTATCTATTTTTCTTTTAACATGGCAAGTACATTTCTTCCGTCAACACTATAATCTTTCAAAATTCATTAATTTTTCCGATCAAGTGTTGAGGGGGAGAAAATAAATTCTTAACTGTTTCATAACATCCGTGTACTTGCATGTTATCATATCCCGATTGTTTCTTTAAAATGGTGGTCACATTTTCTGGTTCAATGACACTCCTCGGACTAAAATTTATAACCTTTCATTATTTCTTAAGTCGAGGGGGAGTGTCGTCAAGTTTCTTTCTTAAAATCTTTCGTTTGGTAACCAAAATGGAAGTTAAATGGCTTTGGATGAAAAAGGAAAAGGTGGAGGGACTAAAACTACCAAAAGCTCAAACTCTTTTTTAATAAAACTCCCTTCCACCTAACTTTCACTTCACATTTATTATCATCACCTAAATCATCCTACGCTCAAAAATATATCTTCATTTCCGTGTATTAGATCATCATTTTGTAAGTGGTTTAATAATCTTTACATGTTTTTTAAACAAGGGTTTTCATTTTCACTCAAATCCAACGGTCAAAAGATGAGATTGAGTGTGATTCGTGTTCTACGCGTAAGCTATGAACACAAATCACTCATTCGTGTGTTTTTGGTTAATGTGATTGTGTTAAAATGTTTAATTAATCACACTAAAACCATTTCTATCATCAAAACGCACCCAGAAACACGAATTGAATGACTTTTGAAATTAGGGTTTATGCGTTGATTTGGGTATTTTCAAATGAGAACGTTTTTGGTGAAAAAGATTGTTGTAGAAGGTTGTAGTCAAGTTGAATTTATCATATCTAGGCCCAGAGTACACCCAGAAACACTAATGATTCATAAAATGGAAATTAGGGTTTATGTTCATACGGTTTGGGTACTTTTGATTCTTGACACATTTGATGTTAAAGCTTGGCTAAAACAACTCAATAGACATCTTAGACTTACCAGAAAAACTTTGATGCTAATCCTATGGCTAAAATTCATATGCGTAATTCTTAAACTATTAGGGTTTTAGTCTTACGCGTATGACTTTCTACGCGTAAACTGTTTAATAAGCTTTCATGCCATGATCTGTTATAAGATGAATGTTAGTGTTAATAATGATGTCATGATGATATTATTTCAGGCTTGCTACGCATAAAACTCAGAATCAAGGTCATTGAAACTCTACGAATAAGGATCACCTTACGCGTAGAAAGTTATGCGTAAGAGAAATCTTACACGTAACTATTACGCGTAAGGTTCTACAATGGGACTACGCGTACCCTATGAAGGATATGCGTAAACAGTGACTCTACGCATAAGGTCTACTCTTACGAGTAAGCCTTACGCGTAAGGTTTTTTATACGCCTACGCGTAAGCTCTACGCATAAGGTCCCCTGTTTCCTACGCGTAACATTTCTTACGCGTAAGTAAGGATCCTACGTATAAGCTTGCGCCTACGCATATACCACTCCTGTTTACGCGTAACTTTGCCATATCTACGCTTAAGCCTTGATTGACCTTAATTATGAATTGTTACGTGTACATACTTGTAAATAAACAAATCATGTCATCACGAAACCAATAATGTCACTAATAAACTTAAACGTTTGATATGTTGTGAACTATAAGTGATAACATAAACTTTAAAACTTAAAGTTAACTAACTCACGAAACGTTTCACGACGTCATTGGACTATTGGAAAAACAAGTGACTTAGGACTCGTAACAATCATTGACACTGTACATTTAATAATTAGACAATAAAAACCTTCTGTTGACTAACATTATGTCTTTCGATATGTTGGTTCTTTTGGCTAATGTTATTTCAGATCACGACATGGCTGCTCAAATGAATGTGGATGCACCAGATGTTCTCACAATTGCTGATATCTTCCCTAATGGCTATCCAAGAAATATTGGAAAGAACAACCTTCGGGTTGACTTTGAAACCCTCACCTGCTCTGAATCTTCATGTTTGATTGCTATGGATATTCTCAAGAATCATCCCTACCAGAACATGCTCTCACATTCTGCTACAGTACCGGAGATCTACATGCAACAGTTCTGGAATTCAATGCAGAGGATCAAAGGTCAAAGTGCAGTGACTGTGACGCTCAATCACAAACAAGTCACCATCACACATGCAGACTTACGGGCTATTCTTCTCATCCCTGACATCGAGCCAACCAACTTCTATGCCACACCTGCTGAAGAGACAATTTTGCAATTCTTGATTGATATTGGCTATGATGAAGCTTCAGGAATTATCACTAAGCATTCTCATGTGGAGCTTAAGAACATTCCTCAACCGTGGAGAACTCTCTATATCATCATTACCAAATCTGTCTCTGGTCGTGATAGCGGCTATGAGCATCCCAAGCTCATAGAACTGCAAATTTTTTGGTCATTAATCAACATGAATCACATCGAGATTGAAGCTCTGATATGGGATGACATGATGTCATTTCTCAAAAAGCTTGGCTCAAAGATTCCCTATGTCAGATACACTAAACTGTTGATCCAGAGAGCACTTGGACTTCATCCCGATATTCCCAAGAGACTCAATGACCCCGAAAATCACGACATGTTGACTGAGCCTATTTTAACTGTCAGAATCAAGGAATCGTCAACAAAGAAACAAGGTGCTGTGTTGCCTGATCTCCTTTCTCAGATGAACTCAAACAGCTCTACTCTTACAAAAGATATATGGTAGCTGTGAAAGAGAACAAAGTTGGGTTTCTTGATGAAAAACCTTCTGGGACACCCACACGGAGAACCAGAAGAGGCAGTGCAGGGAGTGCTGCAAGCACTGAGACTCAGAGGAAGTTCCCCAAGAGGAATCCTCCTCGTAAAAAGACTATTCCTTCTAAGGAAGCTGGTCCTATTCCCATTCCAAAGCTTGAACCACAAAGAAAGCTAGTGGAGGAAAACTCTGAAGATACACAATCGGACGAAGAGGTCTTCTACTCTGAATCTACAACCGAAGCACCTCCTTCAGTAGCAAAACCTCCCAGTCCACCAGCAGTTATAAGCAAAGGGAAGACTCCAGTACTTGTGCCTTATGAAGAGGATAGCTCAGAAGAAGAGCAACTGGATACATCCTACAGGAAGAAGTTTAAAATCGTTAGACACCTGCAGAAAGCTAAAGAATTTGAACAAGATCAAATGCGTGGCCCCGGAGGGTCGAGTGGTGGTGTCCACTCTTCACCAGATCCTGATGCGGTTAATCGACCCGATAAGGGAACTGGTGCCACCACTCTTGTGCAACAGCAAAAGCTTGTGGAGGAATCTATTGATTATAACATTGAGGAACCAGAAAAGGATAAGTCTGAGAAAGAAAAGACTGATGAAGAAGCCCAGGCTCAAAAGAAAGTAAAAGCTAAATCTGGACAAGAGAGCGAAGGGAATTATGATGATTATCTTCTCAACAGTCCAATTCGTTCCAAGGAGGATACTTCTGCACCTCCAAAGGACTCTGAGCCTCCAGGGAACTAGCCAACCAAATCAGCCTAAGATTCCATTTTGCTATTTATTCAACAAAGACTTGGAATTTCTTCTACACGGCAGTGATGATTCAAGGAAATATGCTACATCTCTGACACTTCCGTTCCCGGCAGCCATATACTCAAACTGCATAGCCATCGAGGAAAAGGCTACCCACATGTTTTCTAACAATGTGGAACTGTATGACCGTGATGCAATGTATGGGATTCACCACTGGCCTGAACGTCGAAGAATCTACTACAGAAGCAGCCAAGTTCAGAAGTCTCAAAATGAAGTGTTCAGTACTAAAGGAATCGTTGCTGTTAAACATGTTGATCTTTCGTCTAAATGGGACTACACTTTTCTCAAGAATATCGTGGTCAAAAGACAAGATGAAAGAGATTATGCATTCAGTGAAGCGGACTTTCAGAATTTGTCTCTCAACGACATTGAAGATCTGTATCTTGCCAAAGTACAGGGACGCATGAGACAATTCTTGACTGAAGTACAACGTGAATACATCAAGTCCTTGCTAATATTCATCAGAAGCATAGTCATACAGGAACTTGTAGAAGATCTCTAGCTTGCAGTTGAATCATATCAGACCCGTGTCAACTTCACTCCACCTCAGCTAGATCTTCCCGACATTAACCAGCTTCCACAATACACACTCGTCAGCAAACCGTTCGGCGTCGTTTATCGCAGTTCACTTCAACAAAATTGCTTGATGGCGTGTAGAGATCTTCACAAGTTTGGGGATCACACTTTGAAGAAGGTTAGGGACGGATTGGCTTATCGGTTGAAGGCGATATATGAAGGCATAGGGTCTCAAAAGCGATGGAACTCTCAGGACAGAAGGGATGTGCAGAGGATCATCAGAATGATTGATGAAAGGTTGTATCGAAGGGATCAGTTCAGAACATTGGAAAGCTTTGTTGGTGGTCGACCCAGGATTAACATCACCGGCTATCAACGCCCAGTTCGCACTCCTGGCAACATCACTGGACTTCCTGGTACCCCTTGAACTGCTTCTATTTCATTATAAATTTGGATGTGTGTTTATATATGTCAATGGCTTGTGCACACATAACAGTGTACAACCCGTAATTGTCAAGAAAGGACCCTGTGGTACGCCTCAATGCCACAATCCTTATAAAAGGAGCGAAAGCTTCTTACTTTTGAGTAAAACCTATCAAACTTTTCATTTTTCAAGGTTTTGCTCAAAAGGACAAGTACTTCCCCGTATGATTTTCAAAACCTCAACCGTTTATATCACTTGTTGAGGGGGAGTACTTGAGTTAAAACTTTGTTCACAAATTGATCATAGTGGTCATCTTCCCGCAACACTCGAAATGGTCATATTTATTCTAGGGGGAGAAAATTATGTGATAAGAAATATGTTGTGTAAATGCAAATGAATCTTTGTGTAATAGACTTAACCAATGATTGATGGTACTAAAATGTTAGTAACTCGAAAAGACTTGTCTGGGACGGGTAATAATTTCAAGCTAGTTCGCTAGTAATGTAAACGTGTCTCGCAAAGGACTTGTCCGAGTAGAATGTACCATTCGAGAAACTCTTGGTAGACATGAACTCTGACGGGTTTGACAACCTTTCGAGGCTTGTCTACACCTTCAAGGTAGTTATTAGAGCTAGTTGTCACCTAAAAGCTGACAATGTAACTCTTTAACTATGCATCGTAACCGTGTCTCGCGGGGAATTGTCTATCTTGATTTGATCAATTCATAAAGTGCGCGCTCTTTCCTCACTGTGCAGATTTCCGTAAAACTCTTTAGCACATGTGGAGGGGGAGTATTTCTGAAAATCTAAAACTCTTGAAGTGTTCAAACATGTTTTTCATTCACAAATGCTTCGAGAGATTTTCATGAAAAATGGTTTTATGGAAATGGAGTTATAAGGTGATTAAGGTTAGGAATAACCATCCTATGATCCGCCAGAACCGGAGGGATCTACCCAAGGACATCACAAATAGTTAGTACTTAGAAGTCCTTAGGTATGATTATAAAAAAGGAGAAAATAATAATCGGAGAAAGAAGGAGTTGAAGAATTAAAAAGAAATGCAAAGAAAAGGGTGAAAAGAAATAGCCCTCCAAATTATTCAACTTAGGGCAGACACCGGGTTCAATTCATATGCTACTGGTTGTCACTTAGTGACGCCGGTATTGAAGATTAAAAGTCGTCATGGACCCAGTGATGCATGCACTAAACCTTCTTAGCCACTCAAGTTTCTCTCAACAGAAGCTTGTTTCATTCTCACAGGGAACCCTACGTAAACTATTGGCTTTCTCTTAGAGATCGCTGGTATTGAAGAAGGAGACCCTCTCCCTAGTCTCCGCTCAGGAAAACCAAAATGCACTATTAAGTCTAGAGCCACGAGATTCATCAAAAGATCTCTTAGGTACACTTGACATTTCATCACTCGATGTTCAACAATAAGAACATCAGTGGTACGTTATCGAGTCCTTCACATATCTTAGCAATCTGTCGAGAACATTTATGAGAGGTTCACAACTGTGATCCTCAGTGATTGAATGGAAACTCCTGCCAGGGTCAACATCAATCAGCCCTGACAGCAGGTCACTTCGGTAACTCCCCGTGGATTACGCTTAGTGTGTCTCAAACGGTCTACAGTCGTGAGGTGATGCTTCGATGTACCTCAGAGACTCATCTGAACTGTAGGTGTACTTCGGTACATCGCGTTATCTCACTTGTGGGACTCCAGTTCAGGAACGGCCTTTGTGAGAATTAGAGTTGTGTTTTCACACTATGCTGTTAACACTCTCGAAGTTCAAACTTGTAAGTGCCGGAATCCTCTTATTACTAACCGTTTTAAATGTTTTCTTCTTATGGAAGCTCTGGAGTAGAATGATCGTGCAGATTCTTCACATGCTCATGCCAACATCATCACTAATGGAAGTTCTATCCTAAAGCAACACAAAAGTCAGAATGATTCTTCGTAAATCCAAAGAATCTACAAAGTTAAAGACTTAAAGAACTTCATCAGTACGGTTATCCAACGTTAAAGAGCGTGTGAGCATGTTGAAGAATGACGTGGAGACACTGTAGCAGCGAAGCAGACCTGAGGCAGACTTGATGCAGACAACAACAACATACTATCACTACCATCACAAAGAACAATGATCAAAGAACAAAGTTAAAGAAGACGTTAAAGCAAAACTGTTTAAAGAAAACAATTTCTCTACACTAGGGAGATTGTTCGAATCAAGGCAATTCTTCTCACAAGAAAGAAGAATGTCAGAAGACGTCAAAGCTACTATTACATCAACACCTTCACCGTTTTCATCACTAACACTTAGGGGGAGATTGTTGGAATCACTCCTAAACCTAAATCAAGTGTTAGTAATTCACATGTAATAGTTAGCTTAATTATGGCCTTTATGTTTATTATTAGCCTTAAGCTTATGTAGAAGGCCCATGAGCTTAGGCCCAAGCCCATAAAGGTAAGGATGGGAACTAGGAGTGTTGCCCTAGCTTCCCTCCTATAAATAATATTTTATAACCCTCACTTGAGGGTTGGTTGTTCAATTTATTTCTTTCACTACACTCTACGCATAACCGGTTACATTATTACGTGTGTATGTGTTTGATTATTGTTCAATCGCCTTTATCTCTTTCTATTAAGCTTGTGTTGTAAAAATAGTGACCTAATAATCATTATGGACAGTGTACCATAGTGTGTCGCTCATTCTCTAATGTTGGACACGTAGCGAAGGATTGCAAGTCCAAGACGCTTGTAGTGGTTCAAACAACCCCTGGACCGGATTGGAAAGCTGATGTTACTTGTTTCGGGTGTGGGAAGAAGGGACACTTTAAGAATGAGTGTCGAGAACTGGGAAGTCGTGGAACACAAGGAAATGGTGGAAACCAAGTGAATCGTAGGGTAGAAGGACACCAAGGAAACCAAGGTACTGGCAATCAACAGGGAAATACTGGAGAGGCTCGTGGAAGAGCATATGTGGTAAAGGGAAAGGGAGTCAAGGAAGACTCGACTGTTGTTACGAGTACGTTCCTTCTCAATAACCGTTATGCTCATATTCTATTTGATACTGGTTCCAATAGAAGTTTTGTGTCCACTACATTTAGCCCCCCACTTGATAAGATCTCTACTGCCTTAGACTTTGTTTACGATATTGAGTTAGCCAATGGTAACATAGAAAGGGTGAATACCATAATCACAGGTTGTACCCTGAAGCTTCTCGATCACCCGTTTAACATCGACCTCATGCCAGTTCCCCTGAGTAGTTTCGATGTCATAATTGGCATGGATTGGCTATCTAAGTATCGAGCTATGATTCTTTGTGAAGAAAAGATCGTGTGCATGCCTTACAGAAATGAAATATTAACCATATACGGAGACGGTAGTAATCAAGGAAATTCATCCAGATTAAACATCATCTCCTGCACCAAAGCCCATAAATACTTGGAAAAAGGAAGTTTCCTTTTTCTGGCCTAAGTTGAGAAGAATAGGAACCAATAAGAAGAGGGGAAACGGTTAATAGATGTACCGGTGGTGCGGGATTTCCCTGAGGTGTTTCCTGAAGACTTTCCTGGAATACCACCGGTTAGACAAGTCGAATTTCAAATCGATTTAGTGCCGGGAGCTGCACCCGTAGCGCGGGCACCATATCGATTAGCCCCTTCAGAGTTGGAAGAAATTTCGAAGCAATTGTATGAATTATCCGAAAAGGGATTCATAAGACCAAGTTCCTCACCCTGGGAGCTCCGGTCTTGTTCGTTAAGAAAAAGGATGGATCCTTCCGTATGTGCATTGACTATAGAGAGCTGAACAAGTTAACGGTGAAAAATAGATACCCTCTACCAAGGATCGATGATCTCTTCGATCAACTCCAAGGAGCAAGCGTGTTTTCAAAAATCGATCTAAAATCCGGGTATCATCAGCTCTGAGTTCGGGAAGAAGACATACCAAAGACCGCTTTCAGAAGTCTCTACAGACATTATGAGTTTCAAGTTATGCCTTTTGGGCTAACTAATGCTCCAGCTGTATTCATGGACCTCATGAACCGAGTGTGTGAACCCTACTTGGATCAGTTTATGATAGTATTCATAGACGACATCCTAATCTACTCCAAAAGCAAGGACGCACATGAGGAACACTTGAAACTTATTCTAAGGCTACTCAAGGAGGAGCAGCTCTATGCGAAATTCTCCAAGTGTGAATTTTGGATTTCAACCGTGCAGTTTCTAGGTCATGTGATTGTTAGTCAGGGTATTCATGTGGATCCCGGTAAGATTGAGTCCATTAGAGACTCGGCCACTCCTACTACCTCGACTGAGATACGTCAATTCTTAGGACTTGCTGGATATTACCGTAGATTCATCGAAGGTTTTTCCAAGATAGCAAAAACTTTGACCATTTTGACTCAGAAAATGGTAAACTATACTTGGGGAAAGGACGAAGAAGAAGCATTTCAGCTGTTGAAGGAGAAATTGTGTAGTGCACCAATATTGGCTCTACCGGAGGGAAGCCAAGATTTTGTGGTGTACTGTGATGCCTCACATAAGGGTTTAGGAGTTGTTTTGATGCAAAGAGAAAAGGTGATTTCCTATGCATCTCGACACTCAAGACCCATGAGAAGAACTACACAACCCATGACCTAGAGTTGGGAGTTGTTGTGTTTGCTCTTAGGATTTGGAGGCATTACCTTTATGGCACAAAGTGCACCATTTATACGGATCACAAGAGCCTTCAACACATTCTGGACCAAAAGGAGCTGAACATGAGGCAGCGACGCTAGTTGGAACTGCTGAGCAATTACGACCGTGAGATACGCTATCAACCCGGTAAAGCAAATGTCGTTGCTGATGCTCTTAGTCGAAAAGAGAGGGAAAACCTCTTAGAGTCAGAGCATTAGGAATGAATATCAAATCTCCACTACCAGCTCAAATTCTTGCAGCTCAAGCTGAAGCAGTCAAGGAAGAAAATCGACCTTACAAAAATCTCTATGGTATGTTGAAGGGTGAGAATGGACTGGTGAAACATTCCGACGAAACCTTGTGTTTTAATGAGAGGAGTTGGATTCCAAGGTTTAGAGGTATTCGTGAATTGATTACGCATGAATCACATAAGTCAAAATATTCTATTCATCCTGGTTCCGATAAAATGTACTACGATTTGAAGAAGTTATACTGGTGGCCAAATATGAAGGCTGAGATCGCTAACTATGTTAGCAAGTTCTTAACCTGTGCCAAGGTTAAGGCCGAACATCACAGACCCTCTGGTCTACTAATTCAAACTGAAATTCCCGAGTGGAAATGGGAATGCATAACCATGGGTTTCATTACTAAGCTTCCAAAAACCTCTAATGTGTATGACGCTATCTGGGTTATCGTTGATCGTCTCACTAAATCAGCCCATTTCTTACCGATCAAGGAAACCAATAGTATGGATACTCTAGCTCGTCTGTATGTGAAAGAAATCGTCGCACATCATGGGGTGCCGATTTCTATAATCTTTGATCGTGATAGTCGTTTCACTTCAAATTTCTGGCAATCGCTTCAAAGGTTCCTCGGGACAAATCTGGATATGAGTACTGCGTATCATCCCTAGACCGATGGCCAAAGTGAAAGGACTATTCAAACTATGGAAGACATGTTGCGTGCATATGTCATTGATTTCGGAAATGGTTGGGCTAGACACCTACCATTGGTGGAATTTTCGTATAGCAATAACTATCATGCTAGTATTAAGGCTGCACCATATGAAGCCCTGTATGGTCGTAAATGCCGATCACCGATCTGTTGGACAGAAGTTGGGGATTCGCAACTTACTGGTCCCGAGCTTATTCATGAAACCACCGAGAAGATTGTTCAGATCAAGAGCAGAATGCAAGCTGCTCGCGATCGTCTAAAAAGCTACGCCGATACACGGAGGAAACCCCTGGAATTCCAAGTGGGAGACAAGGTCATGCTAAAGGTCTCGCCATGGAAAGGTGTAATCTGCTTCGGTAAGCGTGGAAAGCTTAATCCTCGTTATATTGGTCTGTTCAAAATCATTGCTAGGGTTGGTTCGGTGGCATACAGACTTGAGCTACCGCCAAAACTTAGCAATGTCCACAACATTTTTCATGTGTGTAATTTGAAGAAGTGTCTAGCAGATGAGGCCACTGTTATTCCCCTGGAAGAAATCCAGATCGATTAGAACCAGTCGAGATTATGGACCGCAAATTCAAACGACTTAGGCAAAGTCGTATCCCTATTTTCAAAGTTCGTTGGAACTCCCGTAGAGGTCTTGAATTCACGTGGGAGCGTGAAGACGAATTCAAGCGAAATATCCTCATCTGTTTCCTGTCTCAATGAGCAAATCGAAGGGAAACCCGAGACGGGTTTCTTCTTATGCAGGGTGACTGTGACAACTGGTAAATTTTCGAAAACAAATTTCCATACCACATCATACTTGTGACATTATTTTGATAATCTTGAAACTTTTTGAAACTTGGATTGGTCAAAAAATGAGAAATCATCTTGGAATGTGTGAAATGTTAGCACAAAGCGGACCGGCATGAGCTATTTGGTAATTTATACACATATTTGTGATTTTATCGGGAGTAGTCGTGTTTATAGTCATTTCGGATGGAAAAATTATTTAAAGCTAACGGCGCAATTTTTGTGAATTTTCGACAACGTTTGAGGGTCGAAACAAGCTCGAGAAGCAATATCGTGAAAGTTTGGAGAATTGCCGCATCTATCCCCTCGGAATACTTACCAAACGCCCCCCTATGTTTTGGAAATGACACATTCGGTCCCTCCTGGGGTATAAAACCCCCCACAACACACATACTTTCACACTTTTTCACACATATCACTCTCTCTCACCTCTCTCTACTTTTTCGGTGACCGAAAACCACCACCGCCGTCTTCTCCGGCCACCCGCCACCTATACCAAATGATAGATCGTCGAAAGATGATCATTTTGACATAGGGTACGCGCGGTGAAACCCACCGACGCGCCCTAGATCTACATTTTAAGTTTCGGACTTTTTGGGTTTTTGTCTTGCATGTGTTACCGTGACTTCTCACGTATATACCCGTTCTTGGTTTGTGTTATTTCCGTTGTTAACCATGTTTTCATGGTTGTTTTTGGCTTGAGTCCTTGTGGAACGTGAGTCTTGGCCCTTTGGGTTAGTGTTTTGGGTCGAGTAGTGCTTCGATGGTGATGTTTTTGTTGGTTGTTTGTGTAACCGAAATGGTAACCGAGGTTACCGTGCCTCGGTGTGGTATTATTGTGGTGTCAAGAGTCTCCCAAAACTATTTGGGGTGGAATACTTGTTGTGGTGATATCGTTGTTGGCTGTTTTGTCTTCGGTTGTGACCACCGCCGCCACCAACCCCTAGTGGTGGTGCGGCTGTGGTAATATTATTGGGTATCTTGATGTGTTTTGAGACCGGGACACACTCGTGTCACGGCATGGCTCGTGTTAAGGTTTCCGCAACCAAGGGTAACCTTGGTGAGGCAGTTATCACACGAATGGGATTTTGAGACCGAGGCCTTGTGGTTGCGGCAATCTTGGCAGTTTTTATATTCGGATGAATTGGGTTGACTTGGTCAATCTTGTGATATTATTGATGCTAAAACTATCAAAACTTGAAAAATAAAACGGATAAATAATAATAATACTAATAATAATAAATGTCTAAGCCATTATGATAATGTCGTTAATTTGAGTCCTGATGATTTGAGCACTTCGTGAGTCATCCGAGACCTTATGGTTCGGATTGACCACGAGTAGCCGATATGGACTTTATGAGTATATGGACATTGTGGACTATATTATTATTAAACTAAGACCCGAATTAGATACTTGACTTGGGAAACGGACTTGGGTTAGATGGGCTCGAGTCAATTAGTATTGGCTCGAGAAGGGTTGACTCGAAATTATAGGTCGAATGAGTGAAATATACTACGTTTTGAAAAATCATGAGTATTAAATAATACAATTAAACGATAGTTTAATTGTATAAGTTAATCAATGTTTCTAAAAAGAAATAATAATGTAATACATTTCGAGACACGAGGCCCAAGTTTTCTCTTTAAAGAAGTAATGTGAATTTGATCGCGGATTCGTTAACGTTAATAAAAGTCTGTTAACATATTTATTTGGACTTATTGGATTGACGAGTCCCATAAGAGCCCGATAAGTATGAGAAGAGAAGATTATAATGACAACCCATCCTAAGGTCTTTACATGCAACCCATCTAGATTTACCTCGAATTAATAAACAAGACGAAGGGAACGTCAACCTTATTAGTTTGACGAGCCTAATAAGACTTGACGAATCCTTCGAGCACTTTATTAACGTATGGTTTAATCTATTAGACCCAATATTTATGACTTCTATGACGCACATATCCTTGTTTGTTTTAGTCGCGTGAGTTGCGTGAGTTGGTTGTCGAGTTAGTTGAACTACGTGAAACATTGTTAATCGTGTGCGTTATTTGAGTCGTCATTCCACAAGTGACAAAGCAAAGTGTTCCATTCTATCGTTATGCTTCGTCCTACAAGAATCTTTATTTTAGGTTGAGCCATGTCCGATGTGCTGTGATATTACTTGTTGTTGTTGTACTATTCTCCTCTAGAGTAATTGTTTGTGCATTTCCTTGTTGAGGTAAGTTTCATAGCCTCATTTTTATCTCTGTTTTAACTAAATTGGGGTGAGAAAACGTGCTACTCTTTTTTACCTTTTAAACTCTCTTGATTTGATTATGCGTTGGCTGGATTAGATATATGTGTATAGTTGTTGAATGATACTAGGGTAGCATACTGATGCTATAACGTGATGCCTAGCTGTGAATGGTTATTTATTCCGATCAAGACCATGGTAGTTTGACCATGCTACAACCGTGCTGGCTAGATTCGCTTGGGATCCCACTTGTGATTTGATATGTGATTATACGTTATTGTGCATCTATCTTAGTCTCGCATAGAAAATAAAATCTTACAGGTCCACTACTGAATTTGAACTTAAACATATGAACTCACCATCTTTTTGCTGACCCTTTTAGCATGTTTTTCTCAGGTAATTGATGTGAATGCTTTGGTAATCTTTGGGGAGGTGTTTGGCAGTGATAACATGGTTTTGGATCCTTCTTACTCTGATGTTAAATGGGGACCCTTTTCTTAAACTATTTTATTTAGGCTTACTTCTGCACTTTTCAAGAAATGTAAAACTTATTTATTATTGATGACTATGGTTTCAAGTTATGAATTTTCGTTTATGTTGTTCGCTATGCTTGTGTTATCTACCAATTTCGTAGCACCCCAAAGTTAGTAAAGTCTTCCGCTGAGCCTATTTTGGGGGTGTTACGTCAAGTTTGCGGCTAAAGGTTCGAAACATGAAATCTTTGGAAAGGCGATACATGATGCTCTCCTCATGGATGATATAGTAAATCCAACGTATTATCAAGTCTATTTGAACAAGGTAGGCAAGTCTCTCACCAGCGGATCCCCTACTCCTACCCCATCAAATTCAACCATAAAATCAAAACCAAAACCCAAAACCTCCAAACCTTCTTATGCAACTCTTCCCAAGAAACATCTGGACAAGCCTACTGCTGATGATTCTCCTGCTCAGGGTAAGAGAACGAGAAAAAGTGAAAAGGAAAATGGAAGAGGGTCTAAGAAACCAAGAACCGAGCCTATCCTACAAGATCAAGATGATATTAACCTTCAAAAGGTCATGGAAGCGAGCTTAAAGGATCTCGAGGAGTATGCAAGACGTTCTAGGAAGAGTGTGATGATACAAGAACCAGACTCTGGGAAACATCAACCTCTTCCAGTAGTTAAAGGCAAGGGGAAGGGTATTGAAGAGGTTGAACAGGTTGCTCAGACATTGTTAAACATGTCCTCACCAGCTCATAAGACCACAACCAGATACATTCTCTAGAAGCGAACCACCAAATCATCACAAGTAACGAAATCGATTGAAGCTAAAGTGGAACAATCTCAGAGTACTGAACTCAATGTCGAGTCTAGTGACACTGATTCAGAGATTCTGGATACAGAGGGTGGAAATGTAGATGTGAATGAGCCAGAAGTCCAAACCGAGACTCCAGCTGAAGTTGGTACAGGTGAAGGGTCTGACTTAGGTAATACAGAAAAGGGGAGATTTTTTTTCATTATAGAGATTTTCCTGCGGATGATTTCATGTTAACTGCTTACCCAGGTGTTCAGGAAAATCTCAAACATAGAACTGACAACCAAATACGCGTGGAGGAACCCAACATCTCTACAGGGACCCTATCCTCTTTTCAGAACCTTGAACATGATCTCACCTTTGGAGACCAATTCTTTGAAGACAAACCTGCTGATGTTGAAGCTGAAAAGACAAATGATGAGAAAGAGATCGTCTCTATGGTTTCAGTCATGATTCAACAAGACACATCTACTGTTCTAACAATTGCTATTCCTACACCAACAACCTCAACAGCAACTCTACCTCTTGTAACTACCTCAGCAGCAACAACCATAATTACAACTGATATTCCACCACCGCCACCTATAAGCACAAGTGTAGAGCTGCGATTAGAAGATGCTATTAAACATAGTGCAGCTCTGGAACAACATTTTCTACCGAACGTAGTTAAACATCATGGTTCACGTCTATCCATATTAGAGAATCTCAGTTTCTGATTATCAGGTGAAGAATGCAATAGATGAACATGTTAAAGAGACGGTTGACTGGGATATGAAGGCACCCCTGCATGCTCATTTCAAGGATCTTCCTACCACAAACATGAAAGAGATTCTACAACAAAGGATGTATGAAACTGATTAGTACAAAGAGCATGAAGGCCACAAGCTGCTATATAACGCTCTTGAGAGGTCGATTGATCGTGATAACTATGTTCTATTTGTGGAGAATGTGGCTAAAAACAAACATAATAAAAAGAGAGGACAAGATTCCCCAAAGCCACAACCTAGTTCTCCTCCATAGCCACCTCCTCCTCCACCACCCGGTGTTGCAGGTTCATCTGGAGCAGCTGGAACTTCTAGTACTTCAGTTACTCCTAAGGCAATTCCATCGCCTTCTCCTCCACCATCATCTGGTCAACCAGTATCTTCTGTTTGTCTAAGCTCCTCAAAGATTGCCACGTCTACGGAACACATAGCTTGGAAAACATTCGACACCAAATTCAAACCTCCAGTCTCTCCTATTCCTGAAGATTTTGTAATGAATGAAGAGTCCACACTCAACCAGGAATCAGATTCAGATGCAGAAGATATCACGAACAAACACATTCCTAAGGTGAATATGAACAGAGACTGGTGGAAGAAGTTTGCAGGAGAAACAGAGCAGAAACTTGAGGATCAACCTGGGTTGCTCCTACTTTTATATTTATTCATATTCATAAATTCATATTCATTTTATGAGTGAATTTATAATATATTTATCTTAACATTTATATTTATATGTGTGTTTGTCATGTCGCGTGTTTTGTGTGAATATATCAATAAGTATTCAATAATGATTATACTACGTGTATGTTCACTTGTATGTGTATGTCTCATTTATATGTTTGTAATTGTAGAATTATGCAATAAACATTATTATGCTTAGATTGAAAAAAAATAAAGAAGAATAACTAATTTTGTACGTAAAAAAAGTTTGTTGGTATAATTTGGCCTTACCCAAATATTAACGGTTCGAAACCGAAAAAACCGAAAAACCGAACCGAAACCGATAACAAACCGAAAAAACCGAACCGCCAAAAACCGAACGGTTTCGGTTTTGGGTTTTACAAAAACCGAACATTGTGGTTCGGTTTCGGTTTTAGCCAAAAACCGACCCAAACCGAACCGTGCACACCCCAAAAAGAAATTACTCAAGATTGGTGCAAGGAAGAAAGACCTGCTACTCCAAAACCAACCTGGTCCATCCCTGCATCAGTTATACATACTCCTGATCACAACTGGGCAAGTGCCATAGTTGCTAACCCTGTGTCCCCACAGGAAGATTCACTATTAGCTTAGACCGATGATATAGGAACCTTCATCAAATGGTACTGCAAATAGTAAAGAATCACAACTCTTACGGCAAATGATTTGGAAGGTCAAGCATATAACATTGTCAAGGCCTTTCATATTGGCGTGATTCATCTGCAATACCAAATGGAAGAATGCCACAAGTTGTTGACTGATCAGGTGGACGATAATGTGCTTCAGTACAACACCAGCAAGCCTCCCCCACTGGGAGCCCAACTGGGTCAAGTCACAATACAATCTGAGTTCTTCTTCAACAAGGATCTTGAATATATGAACTTCGGCAACAAGGGTAGCAGGCCTGCACTGTCAATTTCTAAGATAAAAGCTGCATACTATCCTGATGTTGGTTTAGAGCAAATGGTTCCTAATCAGTTTTGGGTATAAAAGGAGTACGAGTATGACATTGTTGCTTCTTATGGTGTCTTACATTGGTGGTTTCACAAACAACGCTTCTACATTGACAAACACGATGCTGAAGTGGGTCGTAGGGCTGCACGTATGCACATGCATATCTTAAGTGTTGTGACTGTAGAGATCTTCCCAATGTATGGGTATGATTACTTGAAGAAGATTGTCCTCCGCAGAGCGGATCTTAAAGAACATGTCATAGAGGAAAATGACTTCAAGAACATGTACCCGAATGACTTTGAAGATCTCTTTTTGTTGAATCTTGAAGCTCATCTGAACCATTTACCTCCATATGAAAAGAAGACTCTAACTGCAACAGTCAACTTATGGACAAGAGGTTTAGTCATCAGACAAAGAGTTGGAGACTTTTAGCTTGGGATTGAGAGCTACCAGACTCAAGTCAACCTTACTAAACCTCATTGGGAAGCACAAAGATATGAGTTCAAACATGAATACTCAGTTATCGATTCTCTAAGAGCTGTCATATTTAGTGACAAGTATGGGGTTAAGATGATCATGATGTTTAATGAGATACACAAGTTCAGCGACGGTACTCTACAATAGATTGAAGAAGCTTTGGATTATAGGGTAAAAGAGTATAAGATCAGAATGAAACTAGGGAGGAATACCATGTTTTGGATAGACAAGGACATGGAAATGAGCGCGGCATTCTTGTTTGCTATCCAAAAGAGGCTCAAGATAAGGAGAATCTTTCGCAGCTTGGAAAGTTTTGTAGGTGGAAGAGTTCGCGAAGGAAATTACAAACTTCTACAGATAACCGAATGATCACATAATCTCTCTAATAATTAGAACTCTTGTGTGGTGTGTTCTTGTAAATAGTATATATAAAAACTTTGCAGTGGATAGTAGTATTATGATATTAGTAACCTCCCTCTCAAATTAAGGGGGAGCATGGTAATGTTCCTTATAAGAATATATTGAATCAGACCAGATTTTCTCCTAAATTTTCTAACATATTTAAATCACTTGGGATCCAAAATCTCAAAGGATTTGAAATTTTTGATCGGGGGAGAGAATGTGATATAAATATGAAATCTGATAAAATGTGATCTTTCACAACTCAAAGGGCAGGCTGCTCTCCCAATGTGCTAAACGTTTTCATATATCGATGCACATGTTGAGGGAGAGCATTTCAAAATCTTTAAAACTATCGAGGTATAAAGGCATTAATAGTTTTATCATAAGAACCTCGATTGATTTTCTAATGGTTTCAAATGGCGATTGTGATTGTGGAAGTACATCAATGACCGACCTTGTATTTAATTTATCGAAGTTATAAGGATGGTAAGGTTAGGAAATCTTTCCCACAATCCCGCCAGAGCCGGAGGGATCTACCCAGGGACAATCCACTAGTTAGTGTAGAATTGAGAATAAGGGAAGAGTGTCGACTGAGATGGAGCTAGGACTGAAGCAACCCAACAAGGTTCTAGTGATGAAGTTTCAGTAAGCGCTGAAGGGGTTAAAGAATATAAAAGAAATATAAAGATAAAGGGTGAAAGGAAATAGCCCTCCAAATATTCAACTTAGGGCAAAAACCGGGTTCAATACATATGCTACTGGTGGTTACCAAGGTAACGCCGGTATTGAAGACAAGACGTCATAGACCTAGTGATGCACTGCACTAAACTTCCTAGCCACTCAAGTTCTCTTAAAAGGAATTGTTTCATTCTCACGGGTAACCGCTGTAATCTATCGACCTTTCTCTTAGAGAATGTTGAAGCAGGATACCCTCTCCCTAGTCTCTGCATAGGAAAACCAAAGTGGACTATTGAGTCTAGGTCCAGCAGATCATCAATAAATCTATTTAGGACACACTTTCAATATGCTTGTTGTTTCATACACCGTGAAAAGCAAGACAATATATAAGACTCCTACGCATTATCCTTGTGGTATTGCCAAAACTTCCGAGTGATACGTAAAGTATTCACAATGAAGATGGAAATCCTTCTAGAGCCAACATCAATCAAGCTCTTGGTGGGTGAGATGTGACATCCTTCATGGATCAAACTTGTGACAACTGGAAAAAAATGATGGGGCGATTCACATTTGAATCAACCTTGTTGCATTAAAGAAATTGACGTATACTTTTGGAAAAACCTTTCGATGTGCTCAACAATAGTTTTCTAGCACATCAACTACACATAAATGATTTCAAACAACAGTATTTGTGATTGAAACTTGATTTTGCTCATAAAACTTTTGTCGTATTGCAAAAATTCTTTATTCAGCAATACGCAATTGTTTTTCAAATCAATTTTTCATCAATCAGTGAATCTCAATTCGCTCGTTCACTCACTCCGTGTTGTCTACTTTGAGACGCTCCGGTTTGAGAACGGCTACTACAAGCTGTGAAACCCTGTCAAGGAGATTCTTCATAATTCTACCTTATCACAGGCAGTACTTATGTTTAACGGGGAACCGTGGTTCTTGCAACCCTATTCAACGAAAGTGAACAAAGACACTTTCGTGTGTTTATTACTAACTCTTGTTTTCAGGAATCCTTGACGGTTGCAGTTGATGGTCAAAGAGATGTCAATTACTAACCACATGCTCACACTACACTATGATTGTTAAAAGACGTACAACAATGCTTTCGCAACTCTAATGAAGAATATCATGATCCAGAAAGGTGTGAGCATGTCGTTCCAAAAGTCACAACTTCACATGATGGCAATACTTCAATGGATGAGCTGGAGATTTACTGTCGCTGATGATCTCAAAGAAAGCTCATGATCACAAGAAAAAGGAACATTCATTTCAAGAAAACTACTAAAGATGAAAAGTTGTTTATATTGAAGAATCAAAGTCTACGAGCTCGTATATGACCCTCATGATAGAATGCTAGGATTCAAATTGTAATTTATGGTGTGACCTCCCATAGAGGGAGATTGTTAGGATTTAGAAAAACCATATAGAATATTCGGTCACCCCGACTATAGTATAGCATAAGTTAGCTCGTAGGCTTAACGTTATTCATTAGTATAAGATTAGCGTAAGTAACACCGTGGAAGAAGGACGTGTCTTTACCCACTGTATACCTGATCCGCAGCCCGCTGGAGGGCGTATTATGTAACTACATAAGCCCTCTCCCACCAAGGGAGAGGGTTAGATGTTCATTTCAATCTAATATTTCACATTTCACTTTCTCTCTCTAGCATCCCATTTTCTCTCATCTCTTTCTCTCTCTACAAGTCGATTTGTACATCAAATCGAAATGGTGTTATGATATCAATAATCTTACAGCTTCATTTCTTTTGATATACGATATCACCAACTCTAGATGAATTAAGGTGAACCCTCCGGTTATAGTACTATTCTACCCTCTTATGGTACTCAGCTTCACGTATGGCGGCCATTTCTCTTCTTTCCTGCAGCAAGTTTAAGTTCAAATAGATTTCTTCTTCATTTCCTTCCTCCTTTATCATCATGGTTCTGAAGGTTGGCATTCCTATTTCTGCTAGAATGACGACTTCACTCTCGTGTGTTAGGTTGAAGGGTGTTTCTCCGTTGTTTGTCTTCAGGGAGTTTTGGTGAGCCCAAATGACTTTCGATAACTCGTTTACCCACCTGACTCTATCTTTTTTGAGCCATTTCATTAAGCTTTTTTTGGCTCTTTCTACCAGGTCATTGGCTTGAAGGTGTTGAATTATATTTAGCTTTTCATACCAACTTTTGAATGGGTCATGAATGAAACTGCTCCCGTTATCCGTTATAGTCACACGCGTCAAGCCGAACCTACATACGATGTATTCCCAAACAAACTTCTTGACTTCCTTTCCAGTCATTCCTGCTAGTGGTTTAGCCTCCATCCATTTTTTAATGTAGTTAATGGCCAAAATGATAATCTTAACCTTCCTAGGAGCTTCGGGGAACATGCCTAAAACATCCTTAACCCATTGATAGAATGGCCATAGTGGCATGATTGAAGTCATTAAAGTTTTGGGGAGCTTCAGAGCCGGTGCATGTATTTGGTAGGAGTCGCACCTCCAAATTTCTTCTCTGGAATCCCAGTGCATTGTTGGCCAGTAGTAATTGTGTCTCGTTAATTTGGTGACCACTGATCTTGGTTCAGAATTCGTTCTACCTGCTGCTTTATGAACCTCTCGTATGATGTAGTTAGCTTGAAGTGGTCCGACACACCTTAGCATGGGGCCAAGTATGACTTTTTGAACAACACCTCGTTTTCCATAACATAGTGGTTTATTTTCATTCGAAAGGTTTGAGCTTCGTCTTGGTCTCCTGGCCAGATGCCTTCTTGTAGACACCAGATGATTGGTGTCATCCAGTTCTCTTCTTCTTCTTCAACGATTGCATTGACTTTTTTCTCTTCGATTGATGGTTTTTCTAGGACTTCAACTAAAATTTCTTTTGACAAATGGTCAAATGCCACCAATGCCAATTTACTCAGTATGTCGGCTTCCTGGTTCTGTGCTCTTGGAATGTTGTGTATCTTGAATTGTTTGAAACATGCAATGTACGATTCAGCCTTGGCTAAGTATTGTATCATGCTTTCTTTGTATGCCACGAACTCTTCGTTAATCTAGCTTGCTACTAGATTTAAGCCTACCCTTACTTCTATTGCTTGTATCCTCATTTCTCTGGCAATCCTTAAACCTGCCAAAAGAGCTTCGTACATCACCTTGTTGTTGGTACTGGATAAATTTGGCCGAAGAGCATAAGTGTATTTCGTCTTGTCCAGGCTGATGAGGACTAAACATGTACCGATGCCTTTTTGATAGAAGCTCCGTCATTATACAGTATCCATTCTTCATGATTGGAGATATTACATATCTCCTTGCCCTCCATTTTTTAACCTTAACTTTTAGTACCTACCTGAGTTTCTGTTAAGAATCTGCTAGGACTTGACCTTTCACGGTACTAGTGGGTATGTATGTTATATATTGTATGCTCCCAGCTCTACTGCGTATTTTTCCAACTTCCCGGACACTTATAGTTTGTTTAATACTTGTTTGATAGGTTGATTGGTGATGACTTTTATAGGGTGGTCTTCAAAGTACCTTCTTAACCTCCTTAATGAGTGTAGCAAAGCCATTGTTTGATTTTCCATTGGTGCATAATTCATTTCGGCCTCGTGCAGTGTCCGGCTAATGTAGGGTACCGGCACTTGCTTTCCTTCTCTTTCCACCAGTAATACTGCGCTCATCGTGTCTTTGTTGCTGCTAGATATACATATAAGTCTTCTTTAGATTTTGGGGGTTTTTAAGTAAGGAATCTCTATGATCATTCTTTTCATCTCTTGAAATGTTGTCTCGACTCTTTCCGTCCATCGATATTAATCTTTGTTCTCTTTTGTTATATTCTTCAAGGTTTCAAAGAATGGAAGTGATTTTTTTGTTGATCGAGATAAGAATCGCTTCATGGCCACTTTGTTCAGGCTTTGCATTTCTTTGAGCATTTTTGGAGATTGCATCTCTGCTATAGCTTTTGCTTTTTTTGGGTTCGTCCTTGTAGGATCGTGAATATTATGTTGTTAGATGATTCGGGTGGTCTAGGATTGTGATTATATAAGAAAGCCATTAGAGAGATGAAGAGAGTTGAGAGGATGTTTCTTGAAAGAGAGTTGTTATACAAAATATGAAAGGTTAGATTCAAGAAGCCACGCCCCTTCCAAGGATGGAATGGGTATTTATAGTTACAAAGCATACGTCCTCCTGTCGGACTGTGGATCAGGCATACTGTGGGTAAAGACCCGTCCTTCCTCCATGGTGTTACACTAAACTATTCTACGCTACTAACTAACTAATAAACTAATAAATAACGTAAATAACTACAAGTCTACGAGCTAAAATATGCTAGACCATAATTGGGGTGACCGACACTTTCACATGGAATTTCCAATTCCTAACAATCTCCCCCTAAGGGAGGTCACCCCATGAAATACATTTTGCATCCTAGCATTCTTTCTTTGTCTTTAGTTCTCGAGCTCGTAGACTTCAATTCTTCAACTTCCGCATCTTTGTGCTTTAGTAGCGATTCTTCAAAGTCCGCATTGATTTGTACTTTTAGTGGAGGCCTTTAACTGATCCACATCTTTGATGATCTTCGAGCTTTCATTAAGATCATCAGCCACAGTAAATCTTTGGATCACCCTTTATTGTGTTGCCATCATGTGAAGTTGTGAATTTCGGACCGACATGCTCACACTTTCTGAATCATGACATCTTTTCATCAGAGTAGCAGAAGCTTCACTGGTTCAAGATATTTGTAGCAGCGTAGCAGAAGCATAGTATAAAAATATGTGAGCTAGGTTATGTATATAGGCACTTGTCATGATTTCTTCAAATTAAGTGTGGATGATGTGAGCATGCGGCTTTGGATTGACTTCTCAATTCTGATCAGCTGCAACCGTCCAAATGTACCTCCAAACAACAGTTAGCAATAAAACACACGAAAGTGTCTTTGATCACTTTCGTTGAATTGAGGTACACGGCCCACGGTTCCCCGTTGATCAGTACAAGTATTGCCTGTGATCAGGTATGATTCTAAAGAATCTCCTTGACAGGGTTTCGCAGCTGCTCTAGCCGTTCTCAAACCGGAACGTCTCAAAGAAGACAACACGGAGTGAGTGAACCAGCGAATTGAGATTCACTGATTGATGAAAAATTGATTTGAAAAACAATCGCGTATTTCTTGAAGAAAGAGTTTTGCAATACGACGAAGGTTTTATGAGAAAGATCAACTTTCAATCAAAAATACCTTTTGTATTTGAAAGAGAATACACATTCGATGTGCTAGAGAAAAGAAGATTTGCACATCGAACGGTTTTTCCAAAAGTATTTTTTCAATCAGAAATACTTTTTGTGTTTGAAAACATGAGTACACATTCGATGTGCTAGAGAAAAGAAGATTTGCACATCGAACGGTTTTTCCAAAAGTATTCGTCAATTCCAATCCTGGACCAAGGTTGATTCAAGAGTGAATCGCCCCATCATTTCTGTCCAGTTGTCACAAGCTTGATCTTTAGAAAAGATCTCACATGTCACCCACCAAGAGCTTGTTTGATGTTGGCTCTAGAAGGATTTCCATCTTCATCGTGAATATTTTTACATATCACTCGGATGTTCTGGCAAAACCACAAGGATAATGCGAAGGACTCTTAATATATATACTTACTTTCCACATTGTGTGAAACATCAAGTCTTCATGATTTTTGTGTCCTAATGAGATATTGTGGATGATCTCTTGGCTCTAGACCCAATAGTGCATATTTGGTTTCCTATGCCGGAGACTAGGGAGAGGGTCTCCTTCTTCAATATCAACAATCTCTAAGAGAAAGTCGATAGATTATGTAGGTTCCCCGAGAGAACGAAACAAGCCCTTTTAAGAGGAACTTGAGTAGTTTGGGAAGTTTAGTGCAGTGCGTCACTGGGTCCATGACGTCTTGTCTTCAATACCAGTGTTACCTTAGTAACCACCAGTAGCAAATGTATTGAACCCGGTTACTGCCCTAAGGTTGAATTATTGGAGGGCTATTTCTTTTCACCCTTTTTCACATTCAATTCTTTTTCATTCTTCAACCCCTTCAGTGCTTACCGAGACTTCATAACTAGAACCTTGTTGGGTTTATTCTAGTACTAGCTTTGTCTCAGTCCGCACTCTTCCTATATCTCACTTTTCTCCTTTTTTCATCATACCTATGGACTCTACACTATCTAGTGGATTATCCCTGGGTAGATCCCTCAGGCTCTGGCGGGATCGTGGGAACGAATACCTAACCTAACCATCCTTATAACACCATGCATAAAGTAAATTGGTCGGTCTTTTGGTATTGTTCTTTCCTTCATGAAACCAATTGAAAAATCATTTGGAAAATCAATCAAGGTACTTGTGATGTAAAATCAAAACATTTTGTACCTTAATTGTTTTGATCATTTAGAAATGCTCCCCCTCAACACGTGCATATGATTTTGAAATTGTTTCGCACATGGAGGCAAGAGTTCTTTGAAATATATTCTTGATCACAATTTCCATGGAAAAAGCCATTTGATTTTCTTTGGTAAATTCTCCCCCTCAATATGTGCGTAGGATATTTTAAAACATTTTATCACATAGAGGAAAGAGTTCTTTTAAGTACTTTCACGATCACACATGCCATAGAGAAAACCATTTGAAAACTTAATCAAGGTACTTTATGTTAAAACAAAACATAAAAGCTTTTGTACCTCGATAGTTTATTTTCTTTTAAAATGCTCCCCCTCAATATGTGCTTCGAGATTCGAAAGCGTTTAGCACATATGAGAGAGCAGCCTGCACATTTGAATCAAACAATCACCTTTTATCAAATTTTATTATTAAATCACAAATTCTCCCCCGATCAAAAATATCAAACCCTTTGAGATTTTGGATCCCAAGTGATTTAATAAGCTTTAGAAAACATTGGAGAAAATGTGGCAGATTTAAAAACTCATCTAGTTTTTGGATAAATTCTCCCCCTCAACATGTGCATTATGTATATTGAAATTATTTGGCACATGGAGGCAGGAGTGCCTTTGAAGGACTAAAACCAATTCCATTAAAACATATTTGATATTTAAATCACGATCTCTCCCGCGATCAAAAATTTCAAACCATTTGAGATTTGTGATCCCAAAAGATTTAAATCATTTAGAAAATTTTGGGGAAAGACGTGGCAAGATTTGATTTTGAAAAATGATAGATAAGGACCATTTTAAGACATTAAAGATTGTTAGTGTCAGGTATGATTGTTTTAAGAGATCTTTAAGTAAAATAAAACAATTTCACAATCAAACAAGAACAGAAAAAATTTCATTTTGAAAGACCTTGATTTTTAAAGAAAATCATACCATGACATAACATTAAATCTTTAGATCACCACATTATAACGTACAAACGGACTTTTTGATGAAATATCGTTTCAAAATCCTTAATTTGAAATCACTGAAGATTTGACAAAATAAAGACCGGTTGATTTGATAATGAAGAAAACCATCTGCTGATGCCGTGAGACCTCTTACGTTGCACTTTATCATGCCAACTTTCCATAGAAGTCAAATTAAGCTTCGTTTCTTCATTTTTCAACCCAAGATATAGTTACCCTTTCCTTTCGGCATCCAATCATCTTCTATTGTGGGATCCGAATCGGGAACACTCTTATATGCCAATATACCTGCATACGTTAGTGAACACACATACAGATATATGGTGGTCGACCTCACCCAAACAACAATCGACTAATAAAAGTCAATCCAACATAACAATCAGATCATATAACGCATGGGATTTATGAGTTTATCAAACTCTAATTATCTAAACCTAACAATCATATCCTAAATTCCTAGTCCTTCGACATAGGCAAATAACATTTTTTTTTAATTAAGCACGTAGGATAATTAAGAAAGCCCGTTAGATGATGTAGATTTGAAAACATTATCCCCCTCAATCAATGACTTATTTTCTGAAAAGGTTAAAAGCGCTGAAGTCATTGAGTTTTCAATTTTTACGAAAAACTCTGAATCTGATTGATTTTCAAGCAACTCAATTTACTACCATTTAGTTAAAACAAATATTTTTCTGAAGAATTTTAGAAGGAAAAATATTTGAGTAGGAACAGCAGTCATTCGACATACTTTCCTCATTTGGTTTTAGGATAAGTGCATGAAATATTTGAAAATTGGTTTAGCGTAGCACTTTCCTTTCTTGAAGAGCGGGTTGCTATCAGAAGTAATAGCAAGCCATGGTATAAGCACGGGTTACAGTCTGAAATAACTGCAAGCCATTATTTGAAGCCCGGGTTACAGTCTGAAATAACTGTAAGCCATTTGATTTGTGACATGTTTAGAAAAGAAATATTTACACCTTCTGCTCGAACTTCATCTATGGTCCCGTGCCATTGTTGAATGACATTTCTAAGACCGCAGATGTTATCGATACCAGAATACATGTCTTGAGAAAAACAATATTTTTGGTATTTTCACATTTTCTGATTTTTATGGGTTTTTGTTGGTTTTATATTTTTCTATTTTGTTTTTCTGTTTTATATTTTTGTATTTTGGTTTTTAATAATTATTTACAAATATAGAGAGGATGATATAGTTTAAGAGGATGATGATATGAGTACCGAGATAAGGATATCGAGCAGCCCCGTTGTAGAAGATAGAAGTCATCATCTCTTAAACATTCATCACCAAAGCATTCGAGGCTCTTGAATGAGAGAAATTGAACCATCTGTAAGTGAGACTTTG
>BPTQ01000003.1:27052241-27473937 GCA_019973895.1 Chrysanthemum seticuspe
GATTCCTAAGACCAAAACTTGATTATCGAAAAAGTCTGCGACTGGTGCGTCCTACGAATCTGAGAGCCTTTTCATGAAGTCCTCGTGATGTTTTAGAACCACTGTTTGACCACAGAACCGTTAGCTTCTTCGTCCTAACATGTAGCGAGAGGAGTTGTCTTCGTCTTATACATCGGTACAGCCGCACAACACGAGTTCAGTAAACCTACTCTTGTGTTGAGTTTCTGATACCAATGCATAAACTGTCTTAGGGCTACATGACGCTGTTAGCCTCACGCTAACGCTAGAGCACGTTGAGTCAAGTTGTGAGTTTCAGTTTCGTGTAGCTAGAAGCTATAGTAAAGTAGTTCCTGGTGCACCTTGTACCATGTCAACTTAATATGAAGCACCCATATCTTATGGTTGACCGTCTAGATGAGTGGTTTCGGAATCGAGGACGATCCAAATTACTCAACCAGGTGGCCTAACCATACGCCACAAACTGAGTTCTCCTTGACCTACTTGAGAATTTTGTAAGAATTTTTGGTCAGTTTGTGGTTTTGGAGAAAACATTTACAATCCTTAATCTTTAAGGGTCATAATTTCTCAGCCAGTGGAGTTCATATACATTAGCAATCTTTCGAGCATCAGCATGAGTATTTATAGTCTTACATAACTCGCCACACTTTGGGCTGTGGATCAGGCATACAGTGGGTAAAGACCCGTCCGTCCTCCACGGTGTTACTTAACTAAATTACTACTTAACTTAAAAGAACTACGACTACGAGCTTTCTAACGATTACATATACTTGAGGTGACCGACTCTTTAATACTGGGAATTTCTAATTCCTAACATTTACAAAAGAGGTTTTGGTGTTTGACTGGTTTTTAAGAATGTTTTAAGAGTTCATCCAGTTCCTCTTGAGTCAAACACCGCATACCAATCCGGTGGACCAACTCATTAAACCTAGCAGGAGCTAAGGCTTTGGTGAGTAGATCTGCCAGTTGGTATTCTATACCCACGAAGTATAATTCAACTGTACCATGTTCCACGTGGTCCTTGATGAAATGATATCGAAGATCGATGTGCTTTGACTTTGAGTGTTGAACTGAGTTGCACGAGATCGCAATCGCACTCCGATTGTCGCAGTACATCGGGATTCTGTCAAATACGTAACCATAGTCTTTGAGTTGTGTTCTCATCCAAATGACTTGAGCACAACACGCCGACATGGCTACATATTCTGCTTCTGTTGAGGAGAGCGATGTACAATCCTGCTTCTTCGATTGCCAAGACACCAGTTTGTCACCAAGATTTTGTAGTGCTCCTGAAGTACTTTTCCGAGAGTCTAAGCATCCTGCGTGGTCAGCGTCTGAAAAAGCTATTAGTTCAAAACCAGAATCCTTAGGATACCAGATCCCCAAGTTAATGGTTCCCTTGATGTATTGGAGGATTCTTTTAGCCTCTGAGAGGTAGGTTTCAGTTGGTCTCGACTGATAACGGGAGCAAAGATATACGGCAAAGACAATATCAGGTCTGCTGGCTGTTAGATATATGAGAGACCCAATGATACTACGATATTTTGTAGGGTCAACCAGTTTGCTATGCAAATCAGTGTCTAGCTTTTTGGTATGTGACATTGGTGTGGCATAAGTATCACAGGTATTCATTCCAAATTTGTTCAGAATTTCAAGGGCATATTTGGACTGACTTAGAAAAATACCACGGGGTTATTGATGAACTTGTAATCCGAGAAAGAATGTAAGTTCACCCATCATTGACATTTCAAATTGTTTTGTCATAAGTTTTGCAAAAGCATTTGAGTATTTTAAATGTGTTGACCCAAAAATTATGTCATCCACATAAATTTGAACGATTAAAATATGTTCCCCGTGATATTATATGAAAAGTGTAGGGTCGACCGAACCTTTGGTGAAATTATTGGCAATTAGGAAAGATGATAACTTATCGTACCACGCCCGAGGAGCTTGTTTGAGACAATATAGAGCTTTGTTCAGTTTGTAGACATGGTTCGGGAACGCGGGATCAACGAATCCTTGTGGCTGGGTGACATAAACCGTTTCTTTTAGTTGACCGTTCAGAAAAGCAGTTTTGACATCCATCTGAAAGACCGTTATATTCATATGAGCCGCGAACGCGAGAAAGATCCGAACAGCTTTAAGGCGAGCAACCGGAGCGAATGATTCTTCAAAGTCAATACCCTCTTCCTGTCGATAACCCTTAGCCACCAGACGTGACTTGTTTCTGATTACGTTCCCTTCAGCATCCAATTTTTTCTTCCAAATCCATTTTAGACCAATGACGTAGACCCCTGTTGGTCTTTAAACCAGTTCCCATACTTCAAGACGTTTGAATTGGTTGATTTCAGATTGGCAGACAGTGAGAGCATAAATGCAATGTTCACCATCTGTGTGAAGACGTTGTCTCGTAACGACTGGTTGATTTAGGTTGCCAATAATATTCTCAAGAGGATGGTCTTTCGTCCAATGATGTGTGGAAGGTTGATGTTGATATACATTATGCAGATTTTGAGGATTCAAATGGTTTGTTGATGATTCCGCGACATCAGGTGCAGCAGTTTCATTGGAAAGCGGGTTAAAGAACGCATTTGGATCAAAATCTGCAGGTGGGGGTACTTCATTAAGAACATCAGCAGTTGGTTCAGCGTCGTTGGAAGTAGTTTGTTCAACTGTTGTTGTAGAGTCTACTGGTGGTGCTTCTTCAACATTAGTTATTGTAGCAGGTGTATCAGGTATAAGATTAATATCAGGTTGAGCAGCGAAACAGCGGATACACCTGGAGCACGTTCATCAATATCGTCACTGAACAGAGGAGCAAATAGCCTTTCCATTCGTTGACGTGTAAGCTGGGGGCTTAGATCAGCTAATGATGGGGTTTGAGGGAAGTTTAAACGGTTGTGACCGGGTTCCAAGCTGTTATGCTCAGAAGCCATCTCTGTAAGTTCAT
Source organism: Chrysanthemum seticuspe (assembly GCA_019973895.1). Classification (NCBI taxonomy): domain Eukaryota; kingdom Viridiplantae; phylum Streptophyta; class Magnoliopsida; order Asterales; family Asteraceae; genus Chrysanthemum; species Chrysanthemum seticuspe. The sequence continues at coordinate 27,055,210 of BPTQ01000003.1, forward strand.
CAAAATTAGCATGAATCGTTTCCATAACCTGCTTTGTACGACGATTCCAGATCCGGAAACCCTTAGAATTTTCACAATATCCTATAAATACTCCAATGTCAGCTTTGGCTTTGAGCTTTCCAAAGTCATCACGATCATTATTTGGGTAGCAAAGGGATCCAAATACATGAAAGTGTTTGAGATTCGGTTTATGGTTGTGGATAAGCTCAAAAGGTGTTTTGTTGTGGCGTTTTGTTATCATTGAACGATTTTGAGTATAGCATGCAGTTAATACAGCTTCTGCCCACAAGTAATCTGGAAGTTTAGCATTGATTAACATTGTTCTTGCAGCTTCCACTAACGTACGGTTTCGTCTTTCAACAACTCCGTTTTGTTCTGGTGTACGTGCAATAGATATATGATGCTCAATTCCCACTTTCTCATAAAATTCTCGAAGAGTTTGGTTAACAAATTCAGTTCCTTTGTCTGTTCTGATTTGGCGGACGGTGTTCCGGAGCTGAACTTGAATTTTTGTGAGAAAGGTGATGATCATCTGTGGAGCTTGATCTTTACTTCGAAGAAAGTAGACCCAAGTCCATCATGAGTAGTCATCGACAATTACCAAGATGTAGCGTTTGCCATTAATCGTTTGCACGCGCATTGGGCCACACAAATCCATGTGAAGAAGATGAAGCACATGCTGAGAGCTGTGTTCCACCTTTGAAGGAAAATGAGCACGAGTGCGTTTCCCTTGTTCACAAGCTGAGCATAGGTGATCTTTGGAATACCGGAATCGTGGGAGACGTTCAACAAGTTTGTGTCGAGCAAGGTTGGTGATGGTTTGAAAGTTTAGATGTGAGAGATGACGTGCCATAGCCAAGATTTTGTAGATGTAGCCTTTGAGAGTAGACATATGGGAGATGAAGCAACCATGTCTTGCATTGAGATTGTGTATAGACTAGAATTGCGAGAGCCAGACATAAGATCATTTCCTTATAGATCACGAATGAAACAAGTTTTCTCCCTGAAGGCGACTTCCAAATCTCCATATCAAAATTGACAAACAGAAAAGAGATTGTGACCGAGGCCTTCCACATAATAAACCCTGCTAATTTCGATGTTGTCGTCGATGTAATCTCCGTAGCCCATGATAGCTGCGAAGTGATCATTCCCGAATCTGACAGTGCCAATGAACTTTGCAACAAAGTTTGCTAACAGTTTAAGGTTGCTTGTCATGTGTCGGGAACAGCCGCTATCAACAATCCAAAGGATGATCTGTATTACCTGCATTATACACAGACGACACAGATGGAATAGAAGTAGATGTGGAACCCGAAGAGTTAGAGGGTTCCGAAGCATTTATAGTTGAAATACACCCATCAATGATTTTAGGCATCCATTTAAATCCTAGTGTATTATGTATCCATTTCTGCCATCTCCAACTAGTCTTAGTGAATGCACTAGGTGGTACTACATTCCTTGGAGGTAATACTGGAACTACAGGTACATCAATGCGTTTCTTAGAATCTAAGGGGGCGGTCTACCAAGCACAGACTTAGAAGCATTAGTGGGCCTAGAGGTATTCCGGTTCTTAGGATTCCGTAAACAAGACAAGATAGCTCTAGCAACACATTTGTCATGACAATCAGAAAGCATACTTTTACGACAAATAACACAAGAAGCATCAGACTGAATATCAAAAGTACTTAAAGGTTTAGCATTCGTTACAACACTTTTTCCATTACATTTGTCAGACGCAATATCTAAAGTGGGTGCAACTGGAGTCTTATTCAAAGTCCTACGGTGTTCTTCTACTTCAGCATTCTTTATTTGTCTTTTCTTAGGTCGCAACTTCCTATTCTTCCTTGTATTGCTTCTAGGCTGTGAAGTGCGGACGTTTGGAAAAGAGGCAACTATTCTTGTTTCAGTAGAGGAAGCACATTAGTAACTTGTGTTTGGTCAGTAGGCATTCTGGGTTCACGTTTGCTAAGTGTTACAGGTGCAATTCTCTTAATGATGCTAGGTTGAACTTGTTCATACTTTCCTAACATCTCCCTTAACTTAATGATAGTGTGCACCAAATCTTGATTTTCAGAACGAAGATTTCCAGCAAAATTCATGACTTCTTTAGTGTGTGCAAGATAATGATCAAGTTCGTTTGATGCTTCATCATGAGTCTATTTGAGTAAATCAAATATGACACCATATTCCTGTTTAACTTTTGAAAGTTCATGTTCATATTTTGAGATTTGACACTTAAAAGACACGTTTTGATCATCCAGTTGCTCAAGTTTTGGATTAGGATTTTTTGTATGCAACTTGGCGATTTTGTTTTGAAAAACAAGTTGTTGATCGTGAATATCTTTTTGACACCAATTAAGACGACGTTTTGCATTTGAAAGTTCATTTACTAATCGTTCATTTTCAACTTTTAAAGACTCGATTTGAAGCACATTATCAGTATTCTCAACAATTTCAACAGAATCAACAGAATCAGCAGTGATATGATCAGATGCATATGCAACAGGTTGTAATAAAACCAGATTATTGATATCAGCACAGATAACATTTTCCAAGAGTCGATCAACATCTTTTCGCAACAATTTCTTTTTACGTTTAGTATTTGAAATCGATGTTTCTGTTTTCTCAAAAACGATTTTCATGAGACCAAGTTCCTTGTGAAAATCCTTTTCCCAATATAGTGCACAAGTTTTCAAATTTTTAACATGGGGTAAAAGTCTTTTCTGAAGAATGTCTCGATGTTCTCGCGCCATTGGCGATTGAAAATGTTCAACTTTTATTTCAGAATGAAATTCAATCTCACGTTCCAAAATTTTGAGGTCAGATAAGAAAGTGTCAAAGTATTTTATGACGCGACAACTTTCGGCTTTTGTTTTAACTTCACTAAGTGAAGGTAAAGAACCATTAATTTGTGCCCATTTTGTTTGGGACTAACTTTAGAAACTGTTGTGATAACAAAAGGTTTGTTAGAAGTATCTTGTTGTTTGACAAAAATAACGGCTTTTAAATAGTTAAATGGTTTGTTATAAACGACATTTTCCATTTTTGACCGACTCTCGTCATCTGCATCTAATTCCTCCATGCGATTATATTCAACAACAGTCATAATTGAATCATCAATTCGATGTTCTGAACTGTAAACTTCAGGATTTGGTTTGAATGCTCTATTTGAGAACTTAGGTTTGTAATCAGCAAGAATTGGTCCATATCCATTTGGATTAGGTTTAAAAGTAAACTTTTGAATAGTTGTGATTGACTCACCATGTTTGTAAACAACATTTCGAAACTCTTTGATTTTGGTTTGTAAGTCGACAATTTCTTCAAGATAGTTATCTATTCGTTTCGTGGAATGCTGTTTGTACTCAGAGAACTGTTTTTGACAAGTTAACAACTCAGCCTTGGCTTTTTGAGTTTCCAAAGTAAGAGCGTTAAGTTGTTTTTTATGTTCATGTTTCAGTTGTTCTATTTGAGACAACAGAGCATTCTTGGAAGCGGCTAGATCACGTATCTGTCGTTCTAATGCTTTTTCGTTTTGATGAGATTTAGCAAGACCGACTTCAAAACCTTTTTCACGGTTTTCTTGAGTTTTAAAAAAATTGATTTGTCGAATTAAGCATTCATTATCCCTAATTAACAGTGCATTTTTCTCTTTTAATTTCGTGCAAATTTCCAACCGAGAGTGTTGGTCTTTAATTAAGGTCAGGAGCTCACTTTCTCTATTAGACCGAAGCTCATTTTGTTCAAGGTGAGTCTCAACATGATCATTATTTAGATCCTCAAAGATAATCACGGAGTCAACTTGATTATCAATATTAACCATAAGGTCATCTTGATCGTCAAATATAACGACGGGATCTATTTGATAATCATCAGAATGAGATGTGGATTGCTCATGTTGAACACTCTGATCCTGGTCGGATGGAGAAATTGGCGGAGATATCAGATCAGGGATGAGTATATTTTGTTCAGGTACCTGGGACAAGCCATCAGTGTCATACACTGGGCCTGTGTCACTCATGTGTAGAGCTTGCATTTGTGCCATCAACATCACTGCTGCATTAGCCTGCAAGTCTTCCATGTCATCATCAGAGTCTGCATCTGCCATAAAGCTCTGTTCCTTGTTGTTAAGATTTCCACCAGCTTCATCCTTAAGAGCCAAGAGCAAAGCCTCTTTGAAATAAGCATTGCCTCTTGTCCTCGGCTTAGGACATGCATTAGCCAGATGACCCTTTTCATTGCAGTTATAACAACGAAGACCATTAACCACATTATGAGCATTCCCCTGTTCAACCACTTGAGCTCTCTGTTGTTGTGGAGCACCCTGGTTATTCCTTCCAATAGCATTAAACCCTTGACCACCTCCCATTTGACGACCATAACCACGGTTCTGAACTTCAACACGTCCATTATTCACAACAGCTTGATTCCTTGTGTTGGATGAGGAACGAATGCGATTGTTGGATTTGTTTGTATACCGACCGAAGGCTTTAGCAATCATAACAAATCCTTGTTGCAATTCATCGAAAGCAGCAGAGTCCTCATCAGCTTCACTGTAAAGTGCTTGAGCGTTGTTGTTGTTGTATGGAACCAATTGAGTTTGTTGAGGTTGTTGCTGTGACTGATCATATGGTGTGATGGTTGCAGTTGGTTGAGGAGCTGGTTGCTGAGCTGTTTGAGGAGGAAGATTGGTTTGGGCCCACAAAGCAAGTTGTTGATAATCAGGAATTGTCTGTGAAGTCGGGAGTCCACGGATAGTCCTTTCTTTGTCAACTTCTTTTTGGTGAGGCTTCAAATAGTCGTACAACAATCCGTATGTAGTATGATGAAGATTCTTAGCTTGACGGAGAAAAATGACATACTTCTCCCATTCCGGACCAAGACTACTTAGGAACTTAGTGTTAACAGCAATTCGAGGCATGATGATGTTGTGTTTGTCCAAATCATTAATGATGTCTGAAAAGCAATGATGATATGACTCTAATGTCTCTCCTGGTTCAATCATGAAATGTTCATAAGCCAAGTAGATTTTGGATTCCATGTCTTCCTGATTGAGTGTTGTGCCTTCCATTAGAAGATGAATATGTTCCCACATTGCTTTAGCTGTCTTTTGAGCATCAACACTTCGAAGGATCGGATTGGGTAGTCCCAAAAGGATATATTGCATTGCTAGTTCATCGGCTTCAAAGTGTAGAAGTTCATCACCAGTGAGGTCGGAGATAGTTGCAATGTTGGAGACAGCATCTCTTGGTGGATTGGCATCTGGATCTGCGGGTGTGATAACAGTAGGCATCTGAAATGGACCTTCCATAATGACCTTCTTTAAAAACTTTCCATGTGGCTTCTTTAGATCACAAAACCTAAAGAACCTTATCACCCATTGATCATAATTTCCGGGAGTGAGCATTGGAGGTCTATCAAGTGAGCCAACTTCATGAATTGATTGTTGGCTACTTAAGGCTTCACACATCTTGCCAAACCATGTCGGTTCCTTCATAGTATTCCTGGATGGATGTTGATTGTAGAAGTTTGTGTAAGGTTGTACTTGAAGACTAGGTGGTGGTTGAACCATTTGTGGTGGTGGAATTGCTCCAAGTTGTGGAGTATGTTGTTGATTAAATTGTTGTTGATAAATTTGTTGTTGATGATTAAATTGTTGATGTTGTGGACTTAGTTGTTGTTGTTGTTGTTGATGATAAGTGTAGGGAAAAATAGTTAGAGTATGGTGGTTGTGACATGATGAAAACTTGTGTTGTTAAATGGATCTTTGTAGTCGAATGAACCGTTGTTAATGAAGAGTCCTTAGGCGTAGAAATCACAGAAAAGCCAAGTACCACTTATGCGTAAAAACACCAAAGTTACGCGTAACAGCAATAGTTACGCGTAGGATTAGCTTACGCCTAAGTAAGGAGAAAACACTAAAGTTATGCGTAAACAAGAAGTTAGGCGTAGAAAACTTAGGCGTAGGATTAACTTATGCGTAAGACAAAGCTTAGGCGTAAGATAAATCTTATGCGTAAAAAATTCTACGCGTAAGCTTATGCTTATGCATAATTTTAGGGTTTTGCCCAAGTGATCTTTTACACTATCACAGTGCAAAAGATATCCGAAGTCGACATATTTTCAGGCTTATCCAAGCAAGAAAACACGGAGTAAACCACGAAAACTGTAGATCAAACCAAGGAAAAGTTACGCGTAAGATTAGGGTTTTGCTTACGCGTAAGAATTAGCCAAAAGTGATTTCTGTCAAAAGATGTTTCCAAACCAGATTTCTGTGATGAAATAGCTTCAATATCACCAAGATAACACAAAAGTGTGAAACTTGATGATCCAAAGCTTAGAAAACAGTTATGCGTAGAATAAGAACCACGTATAAAACCTAGCTTAAAAACTATGATCCACGCGTAAAGTTTGAAACTTTTTGCCAAAAACAGATAGTTTAACACCTAAAAACGTTGAAAGGACAAGAATCTTGGATTAAAAAGTGTAAAAAAATCAATTTTTAAGCATGACAAAGTTGAAACCCTTTTTACGCGTACGACCACAAACCAAAAACTTCAAAAACAAAAATGTTCACCCAACTATTTGGAGAATGATACCACTGTTAGATCACCATATATGTAACACAAGCATCAATATAAGAAGTAGAGAGGAGATGAGACCGGATGAACACTTTAGTCACACACACGAATATAATGAAGAAGGTTTATGCGTAGAGTAAATGACTAAGATGAACAACCAACCCTCAAGTGAGGGTTATTACATAGTATTTATAGGAGAGGGAGCTAGGGCAGCACTCCTAGTCCCTTCCTTTCCTTATTGGACTTGGGCCTAGGCTTATGGGCCTTCTACATAAGCCTAAGCATAATTACTAACATAAAGGCCATATTAAGCTAACTATTACATATGAACCACTAACACTTGAATAAGGTTTAGGAGTGATTCCAACACTTAAGTATTTGGAGGAGGGGAAGAATGAGCACTTCTCTCGGTTGGGAGAGTTTCGTGCAGCCAAGGAGGGAATGTTGGAGAAGCAGGAGATGAAGCTTCACAAGCTCAGCATTGAGTATGATGAAGAGCTGTATCCTCAGCTTGTTTCCACAATTGCTGAGCGCAGGTGGCTCATCAGCCATGGTTTGCACCTTGTTGCCCTCAGCACTTTGGAGTCTCAAGAGGTAACAGACACCTTCGGGGGTATTTTTGAGTGCGCGTTGGCGCGTGGCAAGGCGGAGGCCATAGAGGAGCTTCATGAGGGTGGCCTTTTGAAAGTGCCTGGGTATAACGAGCATGCATATGATGATCTAGTCGCTGCTATGGAGAAGATGAAGCTGTTGGAGCTTCCTCAGATTGCCCAGTTGGAGCGCGAACAGGACTATCCCATAGGTTTGATTATGGAGGGATTGACCTTGGCCCGCCACCATGCTGATGATGCAGAGGCGCAGCCTGACTATTTTTTGAAGCCTGATGAGTCATAGCTGCAAGTGCTTATCTTTGCTCGCCCCCACGACATCCTAAATCCCTTTGCCCTTGAGAAGGAAATTCCTTTGAAAGAGTCCTTAGAAGCCCATGTCATGAGGCTTGCAAAGAAGAAAGGCGTGAAGGGAAAGGCCATTCTGTGTGGTCTTGGCGCATCGCATCTCCCGAGATCCGACGGGGTACTTGTTAGTGTGGCAACGGTATCGTGCCAGGATTCTGATTTACTGAAGAAGCTGAAAGAAGCTGGGGTCGCTATAAACCGTGTTGAGAGCTCACATCTTAGGCGTAGTAATAGTATATAGGCTGTAGCTTCTTTGTAAATATCCTTTTGCAAGAACGCGTGGTTCATGATAATATTTTCCTTTTGTTGAAGGTGTGTTGATCTGAATGTGGTTGCGACTTGTAATTTTTGTACTTGGTTATCCATCTTTGCATGAAAAACGTTCTTGTTGTCTAAGAATCAAATGGTTGTATAAGCGCGAATAATATATGAAGTCCATAATCATGTATGAAAGTCATGATCTAACATACTTGAAACATAATTTCTAAGTACTTGTATCATAATCGTGTATGGTGTGATATGCAGCGTACTGTAAATATCATATCAAGGAGTCAAGAGTCTTGATTCCTAGTTTGTTAAACGCGCACAGTATGCATTGTTGCGCATTCATCGTGGAATGCGCATCAAACTTATTCCAACGTCTTGAAAATAAGGTGTTTAACAAAGGATGCATGATCCGATGTTGATGGGTTTGCAACCCTCCTACTCAACGAGTTATTTAGTAGGTTTACTCATCCTTTTACCATCGTGGGTTTAATAAGTGCATGCACGCCATGTAGGCAAAAGATAATATAACAACAATGTTGAGATATAAATAATATGTAAATAACAAATTGAAATGTGTCACGGAGTTAGCTAGAAACCGCGACGTTTTATTAATACTTGCAAGTTGTTGTAAAAAGAAAGAAAAGAAAAAAAAAAGACATTTGCCTAAGTAAAACAGAATGTAAATACACGGATATTTATTGAGCACTTTACTAAAGTGCGAGGGTGTCCGTGCGCTGGGCCGTAGCTGTTCCTAGAGATAACATCGCTTGAGATTGCAAATGTTCCATGTGCGTGGTAGCTCACGACCATCCATGTCACGCAGCTTGTACGCGCCCTTTCCTAATGCTTCAATGACCTCATAAGGTCCTTCCCACTTCGGTCCAAGTTTTCCTGTATCTTCTGCATGGCTCGCATCATTGGCGCGATATACAAAGTCGCCTGGTCTGAATGAGACGCTTCGAACTTTATCATCGTAGTATCCCTTCATTTTTGACTTAGCTCTCGCCTCACATATAGCTGCGCGCTCACGCCTTTCTTCCAACAGGTCCAAGTCAATACGCCGTTCATCGTCATTGGTTGTGACATTAACGTCGGTAGTATGAATAGTTGGCATCCCAATTTTGGCTGGTATAACGGCTTCTGTCCCATAGACAAGAGAAAAGGGAGTGTCCCCCATGCTAACTTTGATTGTCGTGCGGTGCGCCCACAAAACATGTGATAATTCCTCCACCCACCTCCCTTTGTGTTTGTCTAAGCGTGCTTTAATTCCTTCACCCAGACTTCGATTTGCACGCTCGACTAAACCATTGGTTTGTGGGTGTTTAACCGACGCGAAGTGTTGTGCAATATTTAGTTTTTCGCACCATTCCTTGAAAGGGTTGTCACAGAATTGTTTTCCGTTGTCCGAGATGATTTCCCCAGGTAATCCAAAATGGCATACGATATTCTCTCAAACAAATCGTTTTACCTGATTTCCTATGATTGTCGCGACCGCCTTTGCTTCAATCCACTTAGTGAAATAGTCTATAGCCACTATAAGGAATTTCAATCCCCCTGCTGCAACAGGGAAGGGCCGGCAATGTCGATACCCCATTTATAGAATGGCCATGGCGACGTAATAGGTGTTAGCTCCTGTTGTGGTTGGCGTGGAATGGGTCTGTGAACTTGGCAGTCGCCACACTTTCTTGTTAAGTCCCGCGCATCACGATGCATCGTAGGCCAGTAGTATCCTGACCGTAAAGCGTGCGCCACAACAGACCGTGGTCCTGAGTGCATACTACATGAACCAGCGTGGATCTCTCGGAGTACGTAATCTGCTTGAAGGGGTCCGACACATCGAAGCCATGGTTGTAGAAATGAACGCCGATATAGTATACCGTCCTGAAGTTCAAACCTCTGTGATGTGCGTCGTACTCGTCGGGCGTCCTTCTGCTCCTGGGGCAATACGCCCTTGCTTATAAACTCGACTATTGGAGTCATACATGTAGGACCTTGCTCCTCTATCACCGTGGATATTTCCATCTCTGAGATGGACTTGCTCTTCAGCGTTTCCACCAATACTTGTTTTGACAGGTGCGCAAAGCTTATGGATGCAATCTTGCTTAGTGCATCCGCCTTTCTGTTTTCCCCTCTAGGAACTTGTTTGATGGTACACCTATCAAAACCATGGATCAGTGACTTGGTCTTGTCGAGATATTGAATCATGTTTTACTCTTTAGCCACATACTCGCCCAACACATGGTTGGCTACTAGCCGGGAATCCACATTTGCTTCTAGGTTGTGTATGCCCATTCGAGCTGCAATGCGTAATCCAACAATGAGGGCTTCATACTCGGCCTCGTTGTTTGTGGCTGTGAATTCAAAACGCAGTGCGTAAGTGAATTCCATTCCTTCTGGACTTGTGAGGATAAGGCCTGCGCCTGACCCATCCACGCATGAAGATCCATCCGTGAATAGGATCCATGGTTCTTGTAGTTCCACCTTGCTTTCTGAAGGTGCATCCTCAGTGTCCCATTTTTTGATGATCAAGTCTGCTAGTATCTGCCCCTTAACTGCAGTGCGTGGTCTGTAGGAGATGTTATGCTCACCTAGCAACACGCTACACTTCTGTAGTCGTCCCGATGCGTCGGGTTTTGAGATGATTTGCTTGATAGGTTGGTCTGTGATCACCGCTATTGGGTGCGCCTGGAAGTACCTGCGCAGCCATTTGGCGGCGAATATTAATGCCAGGACCAACTTCTCCATTGCGCTGTAGTTAATCTTCGTTTTCTTGAGTGCTTTGCTCACAAAATATATCGGTGTTTGTACTGAATTCCTGTCTGTCAGTAGCTCCGCGCTGACTGCTCCATGAGTCGCAGATAAGTACATAATTAATTCTTCCCCTGGACGGGGCACGACTAGCGTGGGAAGTGCTGCTATGTGTTGTTTAAGCTGTATAAAAGCTTCTTTTGCTTCCGTAGTCCAGCGAAAGTCTCCCTTTTTTATACACTTCTTGAGTGTTTCGAAGAGAGGGAGTGATTTGTCTGCTGATTTGGACAAGAATCTATTCAAACCGGCTAGTTTTCCATTCAAAGACTGGACTTATTTCAACGTACGTGGTGAAGGAAGTTGGATGACAACCTTCGTTTTTTCTTGACACGGTTTAATGCCATCGGGCTCTATCAAATATCCAAGGAACATGCCTTCTGTAGCCCCAAAGCTGCATTTTTTAGGATTTAACTTCATGTTGATCTCTCGTAGTGTCTTAAATGTTTCCTTAATGTCACGCACCAATTCGTGTTCAATATGGCTTTTTATGACAAGGTCGTCAACATAGACCTCTAGGTTGCGGCCCACCTGTTTTTCAAATGCATTATCTACCAATCGCTGATAGGTGGCTCCTGTATTCTTCAAGCCAAAGGGCATCTTTGTATAACAATAGACGCCTTGGCTTGTATGGAAGGCAGTTTTTTCCTCATCTTCTTTAGCCATTTGGATTTGGTGGTACCCTTTGTATGCATCTAAGAAACATTTAAGTGGGTATCCGCACAAAGATTCTATCTTCCAATCTATCTCTGGTAGTGGGTAGCAGTCTTGTGGACATGCTTTGTTGAGATCCGTGAAGTCCACGCACATCCGCCAACTACCATCGCTCTTCTTGACCATTACTGGGTTGGAAAGCCAGTCATGGTAATAGACTTCCCGTATGATACCTGCATCCACAAGTTTGCGTACTTCCTCCAGAATGGCTTTTGCGCGCTCTGGAGCCTGGTCGCGCTTCTTCTGTCGGACTGGGGAGTATCCTTGTCGGATTCTCAACTTGTGTTCTGTAATCGAGTGTGGCACACCATTCATGTGCTTTGGTTCCCATGCAAAGATATCCAGATTCTCTTGCAAGAGTGCGCACACGGCTACCCTGCCTTTATCAGACAGCGATCCCCCGATCGATACTTCTTGCTCTGGGTAATCAGGATGGATTGCGACCCTCAGGTTTGATACTTTAGTTGCGCGCCCTTCTGGGATGTGTGCCGTCTCACATGTAATTGTATTACATTCTCCAGGTGGTACGGTGGTATTGTAGAGAGTAACAATGCCCCCCTCCACCGGGAACTTGAACATCCCATGTGCTGTAGACGGTACCGCGCGTATGGCTGATATCCATGGCCTTCCAATAATGCCATTGTATGATGAAGAGGATCTGATCACCATAAAGTTCATCCAGGCTGTTGTGGAGTGTTCCTTATTACCAACATTGACTAGTAGGCGTATTTTCCCCATTGGCCATATCTTTTCTCCCGTAAAACTAGTCAACGAGGTCATGGCCGGGCTTAACTGACTTCGTATCTCAGTTCGCAGTCGCTTGAAACAATGTTCATACATTATATCTGCGGATGCTCCTCCATCAACATACATGCGGTGGATATCATGACCCCCTGCATTAATTTCAATGGTAAGTGGTTCTACCAATGCGTTGTCCGCAGCCAAGGTGAGGAAAGAAATTTCGCTTCCACAGGAAAACTTTTGGCTGATCTTTTGCCTAGTCTTTCGCTGCCATGATTGTATCATGTAAATGGTATCAGCCTTATCTTTGGGTGCTTCTTTCTTGTTCCCAGTCTTTTGCTTATCTTTCCCCTCCTTGATGTTCTTAACTAAATGGTCCAATCTACCTTCTTTTACCAGCTTATCAATTAGTTGGCGTAATTGGACACACTCATTGGTGGTGTGGCCCTTCTGTCCATGATAATCGCAGTATCCATTCCCCACGCGACGATCCTCTGGAGTGCGCATTGGTGGGGGTTTCGGAAAGTTCGCGCCTTCCATTGCGAATATCTCCTTTGGAGTCTTGGTTAGCGGGGTATATTTGTCATTCTCTCGTCCGCTCCCCTGAATGCGGTAGTTCCTGTTGCGGTTGCTACTCTGGTCAATGGATTGTCTCCTAGGTTGTTCCTGTGACTTATAGTTTGAGTAGCCTTTCTTGATGTCTGCCGCAGCAACTTCTTCTTGGATAAAGGACCTTGTGCGTTTCATAAGTTCATCAAAGGTTTGGGGGACCTTGTCGTTCAACCTTTTGATGAGTTCTGGGTTATTGGTCCCGTTCATGAACCCTGAGATCTTTAGTATTTCGGGGCATGCCTTGATATGTATGCACTCATCTTTGTAGCGCTCCACATAAGCGCTTGTAGATTCCCCCTGGCGCTGTTTTACCCTGGCAAGTTCCACAGGGTTTTTGGCGCACTTCTTTCTTTGCTTAAAGTTCAGGCGAAACGCCTTCCGCAATTCTTCAAATCCACCAATGCTTCTGCATGGGAGCTTACTGAACCAGGTTCGCGCATTTCCCACTAATGTGGAATTGAACATGTGGCACCACACAAGTTGTGGCCAATTCTCGATGGTAGCAGATGATTCAAAAAATTTTAGGTGATCGTCAGGATCGCCTGTTCCACCATAGGTTTTCACATTGGAGGGCATGCTCCTTTTCTTATCTTCTAAAAAATCGTTGATGCGCTGAGTGAACGCATCCACCTTTTGGCGGCGCCAGGGAAGAGACATATCTTCCTCCTCCTTGTCGCGATATCTTCCCCTGGACTTCCAGTGTCCTGTTTCTCTGTCCTCGTTGTCCGAGGAGTCACCAGAGGACGAGCTTCCCTTCTTTCGGCGCTTGCGCCGACTGTCCTTAGAATCCGAGCTTAAAAAGCTTTCACTTGGGGAGTGTCGTCGTCCCAGTCTGTCATAGACCATGCAGCTACCAAGCCTAGCATGGACATTGGTACGCCGTCCGTCCTCTTCATGTTCTTCCAGATATTGCAGGTCAGTTGCTTCATCGTTCTCAACTCTCCTCCCGATCCTGGTAAACACTGGGGGCCGGCGGCTATCCTTCCCGCTCCTCTCTCTCTGATGGCGCGATGGGAATGTCTCATACTCTGTGTCAAAGTTGAGTCGGGCTTGCAGGCTCCGACTCGACCTCTTTTTTGCTTCCTCTTGCATGAGGGCAGCCAAGGTTTCGTAGTTTTGAGACTAGAAGTCACTTGGTGCTAATTCAGGCGTGACTCCTTCTACAGCAAGGGTGTCCGTTTCCACCACTGGACCCCTATTTCGGTCAGGTGCGTCTGGCGGGTTTTTGAGGCCCGTTTCTGGCACCGATTGGAGGGGAGTGGTAAAAAGGGTGCACAGTGGATCTTCTGCGCTGGTGGTTGTTGTAGTGGCATGGGTTGTCCCCGTGCGTGGTTCCACTGTCGTGAAGACCAGATCTGGGCCTGACCCTTGGTTTCTGGTTGCACTGGTTGTTCTAGAGGCCTGCTTAGAGGCTGATCCACTTTGCTGCTTCTTCCCTTGTAGGTCACTATGCGATCGTTGGCTTAGGTTTCCTTGCTTCATCATTCTAGTTCTTAGTGATTGGTCCCACGGATGGCGCCACTTGTTGATACAAAAGTTGGGCATTCCTTATTTGGACTCCGGTTCTCGTATCAATTAGATCTTGATGCTTTAGACCTGCGCACTAAGAAAACAGAAAACACCGTTACGCTTATCGTGGGATTGTCTCCCACGATTATCCTCCGGCGTGAGAGTAAGTAATCGGTTTTTAGGGTTTAGTGGAGAGTTAGGGTTTTAGATCTTACCTTTAATGAGGGCCGAGATGCCCTTTATATACACACGAAATCCTTGTTGGTTTCGTGTTCCCCAACCTTCGGCGTATCCCGCCTAAGTCGGTCAATCAATGCATATCTCCTAAATAAGAGATATCCAGTATCTAAAACCATAAATAACTTCGGGTTTGGGCCTTCGTGAGCCCAAACCGTTACCTGGTTAGCCCGTTTGCACTGGGCTTGATTGCTAGTAGTGTTGATTGATCTGGTTCATGACCCGAATGCGGACTATACGTCATCAACCCCGTAAAACCAAGTAATAACCAAACTGCCATGACGAATATCCAAACACACATCCAATTCATGAAGTACACCCTTTTATCCCTTCTTCGAAGTAGAAACCATAGCACCAGCATCAGATAAGATCCCGAAATACACTTCCCTTTCTCCAGGATGGTTCCATCGTCACGGGATTTTATAATTCTATGATTTAAACCGAGAAATAGTTTCTTTCGCGGGATTTTACAAAACCAAGAATAAACCGTAAGATAGATCCGGAAACGCACTTTAAAATTACCAGGATGTTTCCATTGTCACGGGATTTTACAAGTCTATGATTTAAACAGAGAAATAGATTCTTTCGTGGGATTTTACAAAAATCAAGACAAAACCGTAAACAATGTCAGCTTGAATGTGTAATGACAACATTGGTTTCTGTGAATATCTGTTTTAGGGGAATGTGCAGCGGTTCATCAACGGTTCATTATCCAACATCAACAATATCATCAACAATTCTTAACCCATA
The DNA here is from genome assembly GCA_019973895.1 of Chrysanthemum seticuspe. Taxonomy (NCBI): domain Eukaryota; kingdom Viridiplantae; phylum Streptophyta; class Magnoliopsida; order Asterales; family Asteraceae; genus Chrysanthemum; species Chrysanthemum seticuspe. The sequence goes on from BPTQ01000003.1 coordinate 27,070,379, forward strand.
AGTAGACAACTTCACAAACCATACTAAGTCGAGTAGTATAAACTACTTTCCCCTGAGGTTGACCGTAATCATCAAAGTACACTTTTCTCCCCCATGATGGTTTCGAACTTTCGGAAGTATCATAACGTGTACAACCATTTGCACGAGAAGTTCTTGTTATAAGCAAACATCTTGAAAAGTCATGACAGACGCTGAAGATTCTTGAAAGATTTTGCTTAGACTGTGAAGTATCATTGACATTCAGAGGCATTGAATATCTCATGAGAATTGTTGATCACATCTCAGCCATTCAATAAATTAGTAAACACATCATTCACATATTCTGATGGCTATTGTAGTGACCACATGGAGAAGTAAACCCGATATATCAAACTTGAACATGACGTAAAATTCCTCAGATTTGTTACTTAAGCTTGTACTAATCCTTGTGAAAAAGAAACGGTGTACCCAATGTACCAAACCTCTTGACGTATCCTCAACTGCGTGTGTAATACCTGAATTTCTAAAATTCACATAAAGACCAAAATACCCCTATAATCAAAAAAGTATAAATAATTAATTTAAAGATTACCAAATAAGCTATGTAACTTCAGGAAATTATTAAGAAATACCACATATGATCCAAATAAATTTTAAACACTTTGAAAAGCTAATTTTATAGTTTATAAAATTATAAAATCAGTTTTTGTATTTTATATATATGGCCGAAAATATTAAATTAGTTTTATAAGAGAATTTAATTAAATAAAAGCCCAATATAATTTATAAAATTAAGAGTCCATTTATTTTAAGTCCAATACATTATTAAGCCCACAAGGAAATTGGAAAACCATATAAATACATAAGGTACGGTTTAATCTATCCCTAATAATCGATTTACCCCAAACCGACTCCCAAAACCCTAAACAATTCGACTTCCAGTTTCCAGAGCTTAAGGCCATTTTTCTTGGACAAGTTTGAAGGTAAAGAAGGTGAGAAAAATCGTGTTCGAGGTCCTAAGCTGCTGTTTCAATCGTGGTCAGTTTTTGGGTCAGTTAGGGTTTCGGCGATAGGAAGCTTTTGTGTTCTTTTGTTCTAACGACCAAAGCTCATCAAGGGTATGTTTCTAATGTTTCTTTCAGTCCTATAAGTCATATAGAACACGTGAAAATTAGCCATGCATGTTAATTAAGTCGTACGAAATTGTTTTGGATTAAAAACCCTAAAAGCGTATTAAAATAGCGAATGAACGTATAATAATTTTTAAGACCATGAATTGATTTTTCCAGAAGCTCTTACCTGTTATAAGACCTGAATAAAATACATATTTGTGAATTCGAAGCTTGTGTGGTTTGTTTGGGGTTTTATTTGTTCAATCGTATATAAATAAGGAAAGAATTATAAAGGGGCGATTAGGGTTTGCATGAACTAGGGTTTTCTCCTTATCATTAAGGGTAATAAATGAAGTATTAATGATGAGCTAATGATTGGTTTAACCTAGGTTTAGGGCTTGTACTTGAATTGTACATTATTCGGTTTTTACATAAAAGGTTTGGGTTGGTTTTGTAAATATTGAAACTTAAAGGTTATTTTTGTAAACAGTAAAATAAAGGTACAAAACGTATAAAAATAAGTATGGGGGTTAAACGTGTAATTTTGGATATTAAGAGGGCCATTCGAATTGTATTTAACTTAAAGGGGTATGTTTTGTAAATTCTAAAACCTTTGGGCTAAAAGTGTAAAATCTGATAATAGAAGGTTAGATCGTATAATTAAAGATGTTAAAGGTGCAACATGTAATTTTGGGTAATTATGGGTCAACATGTGTAAATGAATTACGTAAGGACATGCATGAGTTTTGAGGTAACTTCGGTTTGTTTCCATATACGTTCTAGGTCAAAGTGGAAATCATTAAAAGAGGTAACATGTAAATTAAGTGCGTATTAAGTAATATTAAAAGTATGGAAACCCTAGAACATGAATAGGAAGTTGATTAGGGTTAAAAGCTAAGAGTGTAATTTTGTTATTTCATGTAAGTTATTGATTATGTAAACTATTTTGGAAGAGAGTCTTAAAATCCGTCTTTGACATTTGCAAACCCTATACTATGAATGATGATCATATAAGTTCTCAAATAAGATATTTATCATATTAAACCCTTAAGTTTACCATTTGTCATTTGCAACCCATAAGTTTGGCTAATTAATGACTAATACTCTAAAATGTTGGGATTCCGTCTGTCACTAAAAATGAGAATAATCTGACAACTCTAAAAGTATAAATGAGATTAATCCGTTATACTAATAAGTATTAAATAAATCATAATCCGTGTAGATTCGTTGGAGGAGACGTGACGTTACATCTTCGTATTCGTTCATTCGTTTGCTTTTCTCTCATTTACTTTAAGGTACGGATATTCTGTCTTACTTTAAGACACTTGTGTTATCGTACAGATATTCTGACCTTTTCAGTAAAGGTTCCGTATGATGTTCTTTTCGTTCGCTTTCCTATTATGCTTATTAGGATTCCAATGCCATTGCTATGAACCCTTTCTGAATGCTTGATCTGTTACTTATCTAAATTTATGTTCTGGTGAACTATGCAATATCTGATGTGAACTTACGTTAGGAAGACTTTGATATATACATTTGTTGAACCCTGCTATATTGGATTATGAATTTATGATTTCTGACTATCTGAATATGAACCTTATGATATGAACTATCTGATATGTTATCTGTGACCTTGTGTTTGACTATGATCTGTGCTATATCTGAAATCTGTTTGACTTAAGTTGGTTGATAATAACCAAATATTTAACTAGTCATGGGGGTTCCATGTCCGTATCAGTGATGCACCTCTGATATGACTCTAGGGCAGTAGAGTGATGTTCTGCCACGTCTCTGGATGGTGAAGCATATTTTTGAATATGTAGGAAGGGGCGTATGGATGCATCCTAGATCTGATCTGTTATCTGTTATGTTATCTGGTGAATGATGTCGTGTGCAATACGCGTCTTCACAAAATCTGGGAGCTAGCTACTCCATATATTCTCTGAAGTTACTTTTGAAGAAGAAAGATATTTGTGATATGATATGTTAGTGAATGTGCTTATGATGTATTTGTTTAAGTGATTATTAGTTGCCATGCTAGGATAAGACTAATACGTTAAAACATGATTCGTATATCTGATATTATGATTTGTTATCATTACGTGAATGTGTTGATTTGCGAGATTAATGTGCTAGTGTACAATTGAGTGTTTTGAAGGTTAATTATCTATCTGTATATGTGACCTGCCATGTTAAACTCTGCTAAGGTTAGGATTGGATCTGAGAACTGGTTTAGCTATTATGTCTGCCATGACTTGTCTGCCATTTCCGTTGTTACTATGTTGAATTAAATGTTTCAAATGTTGCTTCATTGATTTGTATGAATGCCATGTTTATTTACTAGGAAGTGTTTCCGTTAGTCATTGGACTCTCCGTTTGGCTTATACGTAATCTGTTATTTGATCTGTTAAGTGTTTGGTTATTCTGATGTGTTTGTTTTTGTGTCTCTAATGTGCTATGTGATGTCTAAACTGTTATGTGGTTGTTTGGATCTCTGTATATTTTGTGCTTCCGCAGAAATCCTAAAAGATCCCTCATCATCATTTTATTTTGATTGCGTTATTCGTATATTTGTTTTGTTTAGCTTTTGTTTCTGTTATATCTGTTCACTGGGCTTTGTAAGCTCAGCCGCACTTTTCTTTTCATGCGGCAGGTATTTAGCATTCAAGATGAGCTTATGGGATAGCTGATCTGGGTTTGAGAGTAGAGCTGAGAGCAAGACTTTACCATAGAGATCTTAGATTTATTTTGAATATTAAGTTATTTATGTTTTCTTTTGAACATTTTGTAAAGGCTTCCGCTATTGTACATTAGTTAAGGTTCTGATATGAAACCGTATTGTGATATCTTTACCCTTGTTGGGTCGGGGTGTTACAATTTATGGTATCAGAGCTCTAGGTTTTAGGACCCTTAGAGCTTAGGCTATGACCTGTGAGAAGTGGGTAGATTTAGGATTTTCCTTTCTGCGTACTTCTTTACGTACCCTATCGTATTTAAGTTTTGCTGATGGTTAGTATTTCTTTTAGATGGTTATTCCCCGTCGCTCTAGTTCATCTGATAGGAGTAATCAAGGACCGGCTAGGCAACATAAGGAGAAGATGAAATGGGCCGTTGTCATTGCTAAGGGCTACACAAGGTATGGTAAAATGAAGCGGACTAATAAGAGGATAAGAGTTCCGGCCTATATGTGGCCATGCACCATCGAAGAGAAGCTGACTTTGAAGATCATTGACGGAGAGGTGGTGGAGGAGTATGAAACTAAGGTTGTTGACAACCAAGGTTTCACTACTAGATATCCTGGTAGGTGTCCCAAGTTCGTTGAGGATGAAGGAGTAGGACAGGCTGAGAGTCACGATCTGTATGCTTTTGTGGATCGTGTGCCGGAGGAGGAAGAAGAGGAACCCGAGGAAGAATACGAGGTGGATTCGGATTTGGAGTCTACGGCTACTAGTAGGTTTAATCCGACACAAGAATAGGAATTTCACTTCTGATTTGTTACCCTCTTTATAAGAATTTTCTGACATTTGATTTTGAGTTAGGTTCTTTTGTTTTCATTTTGACATTTGAATCTGGGATTATTAAGTTTTATTTTGGAAGTTCATCTTTAGACGATTCTGCAAATTTTGTTTTATTAATGGAAATGAAACAAAAATTTGAAAGTATAGTTCCTGTCTGCTGTTTCTTTCTGTTAGAGTCGTTAAGTTTCCGTTAGTCCTCATAAGTTTCGTCTGCTATTTATTCTCTTAGTGTTGTTGTTTAATTACCGCTTGGATGAAGTATGGCCATCATGATGGTATACTCATATGGATCTGGTTTGTTATTATATGTTACTTGCTATATGTATGTTATCTGTATGTGGTATGTTTTGTTATGATATTAGTTATGTGTTTTGTCATGACCCGAGACCGAATATAATGGCAATAAGAACTTGTTATGTGATGCAAGTATTATGACGCCTGATCAACGTAATAATACCGAGATCACATAATCTGAACTTATTGAAGGTATACGACGTCTGGGAAATGCCTGTAGTTGATGTGTGATAGGACTTTGACTTGTATCTGTTATTTGGCACTACTCATGTTCGTTTGAAATTCCGTACCTAATTGTGAGATTTTCGTCGATATCTGTTTCGTATAAGTTTTGTACGCCTGGAATCCGAAGTTGTTATGATCTGTACGAACCTATAGATTGCTATGACCGCCTTAAGCTTATATGTCTCCATGTACTTCTGCGACTATTGAGGCCGATAGGATTTATTTCCGTCTATGCATATGATGTCCTCATCATTAGATATCTGAATAAGTTAGAATTTGTCGTTTGACTTTCTGCGTCTCATTTGTTCTCCACCATTATTCTGATGAGTATATATTTATCTATGATAAGTATTTGAATATTGATTTAATTTCTGAATAAGTATGAGTTCAAATATTCTGATAAGAAATCCATTTGTTCCGAGATAAGATTAACGTTCGATATATTCCTAGAAATTCTGAAATCCGATTCGTTCTCTGTTCTGTTCCGCCTTGTCCAATTTCGAGGACGAAATTTTCTTTTAGAGGGGAAGAATTGTAATACCTGAATTTCTAAAATTCACATAAAGACCAAAATACCCCTGTAATCAAAAAAGTATAAATAATTAATTTAAAGAGTACCAAATAAGCTATGTAACTTCAGGAAATTATTAAGAAATACCACATATGATCCAAATAAATTTTAAACACTTTGAAAAGCTAATTTTATAGTTTATAAAATTATAAAATCAGTTTTTGTATTTTATATATATGGCCGAAAATATTAAATTAGTTTTATAAGAGAATTTAATTAAATAAAAGCCCAATATAATTTATAAAATTAAGAGTCCATTTATTTTAAGTCCAATATATTATTAAGCCCACAACGAAATTGGAAAACCATATAAATACATAAGGTACGGTTTAATCTATCCCTAATAATCGATTTACCCCAAACCGACTCCCAAAACCCTAAACAATTCGACTTCCAGTTTCCAGAGCTTAAGGCCATTTTTCTTGGACAATTTTGAAGGTAAAGAAGGTGAGAAAAATCGTGTTCGAGGTCCTAAGCTGCTGTTTCAATCGTGGTAAGTTTTTGGGTCAGTTAGGGTTTCGGCGATAGGAAGCTTTTGTGTTCTTTTGTTCTAATGACCAAAGCTCATCAAGGGTATGTTTCTAATGTTGCTTTCAGTCCTATAAGTCATATAGAACACGTGAAAATTAGCCATGCATGTTAATTAAGTCGTACGAAATTGTTTTGGATTAAAAACCCTAAAAGCGTATTAAAATAGCGAATGAACGTATAATAATTTTTAAGACCATGAATTGATTTTTCCAGAAGCTCTTACCTGTTATAAGACCTGAATAAAATACATATTTGTGAATTCGAAGCTTGTGTGGTTTGTTTGGGGTTTTATTTGTTCAATCGTATATAAATAAGGCAAAGAATTATAAAGGGGCGATTAGGGTTTGCATGAACTAGGGTTTTCTCCTTATCATTAAGGGTAATAAATGAAGTATTAATGATGAGCTAATGATTGGTTTAACCTAGGTTTAGGGCTTGTACTTGAATTGTACATTATTCGGTTTTTACATAAAAGGTTTGGGTTGGTTTTGTAAATATTGAAACTTACAGGTTATTTTTGTAAACAGTAAAATAAAGGTACAAAACGTATAAAAATAAGTATGGGGGTTAAACGTGTAATTTTGGATATTAAGAGGGCCATTCGAATTGTATTTAACTTAAAGGGGTATGTTTTGTAAATTCTAAAACCTTTGGGCTAAAAGTGTAAAATCTGATAATAGAAGGTTAGATCGTATAATTAAAGATGTTAAAGGTGCAACATGTAATTTTGGGTAATTATGGGTCAACATGTGTAAATGAATTACGTAAGGACATGCATGAGTTTTGAGGTAACTTCGGTTTGTTTCCATATACGTTCTAGGTCAAAGTGGAAATCATTAAAAGAGGTAACATGTAAATTAAGTGCGTATTAAGTAATATTAAAAGTATGGAAACCCTAGAACATGAATAGGAAGTTGATTAGGGTTAAAAGCTAAGAGTGTAATTTCGTTATTTCATGTAAGTTATTGATTATGTAAACTATTTTGGAAGAGAGTCTTAAAATCCGTCTTTGACATTTGCAAACCCTATACTATGAATGATGATCATATAAGTTCTCAAATAAGATATTTATCATATTAAACCCTTAAGTTTACCAGTTTGTCATTTGCAACCCATAAGTTTGGCTAATTAATGACTAATACTCTAAAATGTTGGGATTCCGTCTGTCACTAAAAATGAGAATAATCTGACAACTCTAAAAGTATAAATGAGATTAATCCGTTATACTAATAAGTATTAAATAAATCATAATCCGTGTAGATTCGTTGGAGGAGACGCGACGTTACATCTTCGTATTCGTTCATTCGTTTGCTTTTCTCTCATTTACTTTAAGGTACGGATATTCTGTCTTACTTTAAGACACTTGTGTTATCGTACAGATATTCTGACCTTTTCAGTAAAGGTTCCGTATGATGTTCTTTTCGTTCGCTTTCCTATTATGCTTATTAGGATTCCAATGCCATTGCTATGAACCCTTTCTGAATGCTTGATCTGTTACTTATCTAAATTTATGTTCTGGTGAACTATGCAATATATGATGTGAACTTACGTTAGGAAGACTTTGATATATACATTTGTTGAACCCTGCTATATTGGATTATGAATTTATGATTTCTGACTATCTGAATATGAACCTTATGATATGAACTATCTGATATGTTATCTGTGACCTTGTGTTTGACTATGATCTGTGCTATATCTGAAATCTGTTTGACTTAAGTTGGTTGATAATAACCAAATATTTAACTAGTCATGGGGGTTCCATGTCCGTATCAGTGATGCACCTCTGATATGACTCTAGGGCAGTAGAGTGATGTTCTGCCACGTCTCTGGATGGTGAAGCATATTTTTGAATATGTAGGAAGGGGCGTATGGATGCATCCTAGATCTGATCTGTTATCTGTTATGTTATCTGGTGAATGATGTCGTGTGCAATACGCGTCTTCACAAAATCTGGGAGCTAGCTACTCCATATATTCTCTGAAGTTACTTTTGAAGAAGAAAGATATTTGTGATATGATATGTTAGTGAATGTGCTTATGATGTATTTGTTTAAGTGATTATTAGTTGCCATGCTAGGATAAGACTAATACGTTAAAACATGATTCGTATATCTGATATTATGATTTGTTATCATTACGTGAATGTGTTGATTTGCGAGATTAATGTGCTAGTGTACAATTGAGTGTTTTGAAGGTTAATTATCTATCTGTATATGTGACCTGCCATGTTAAACTCTGCTAAGGTTAGGATTGGATCTGAGAACTGGTTTAGCTATTATGTCTGCCATGACTTGTCTGCCATTTCCGTTGTTACTATGTTGAATTAAATGTTTCAAATGTTGCTTCATTGATTTGTATGAATGCCATGTTTATTTACTAGGAAGTGTTTCCGTTAGTCATTGGACTCTCCGTTTGGCTTATACGTAATCTGTTATTTGATCTGTTAAGTGTTTGGTTATTCTGATGTGTTTGTTTTTGTGTCTCTAATGTGCTATGTGATGTCTAAACTGTTATGTGGTTGTTTGGATCTCTGTATATTTTGTGACTTCCGCAGAAATCCTAAAAGATCCCTCATCATCATTTTATTTTGATTGCGTTATTCGTATATTTGTTTTGTTTAGCTTTTGTTTCTGTTATATCTGTTCACTGGGCTTTGTAAGCTCAGCCGCACTTTTCTTTTCATGCGGCAGGTATTTAGCATTCAAGATGAGCTTATGGGATAGCTGATCTGGGTTTGAGAGTAGAGCTGAGAGCAAGACTTTACCATAGAGATCTTAGATTTATTTTGAATATTAAGTTATTTATGTTTTCTTTTGAACATTTTGTAAAGGCTTCCGCTATTGTACATTAGTTAAGGTTCTGATATGAAACCGTATTGTGATATCTTTACCCTTGTTGGGTCGGGGTGTTACAATTTATGGTATCAGAGCTCTAGGTTTTAGGACCCTTAGAGCTTAGGCTATGACCTGTGAGAAGTGGGTAGATTTAGGATTTTCCTTTCTGCGTACTTCTTTACGTACCCTATCGTATTTAAGTTTTGCTGATGGTTAGTATTTCTTTTAGATGGTTATTCCCCGTCGCTCTAGTTCATCTGATAGGAGTAATCAAGGACCGGCTAGGCAACATAAGGAGAAGATGAAATGGGCCGTTGTCATTGCTAAGGGCTACACAAGGTATGGTAAAATGAAGCGGACTAATAAGAGGATAAGAGTTCCGGCCTATATGTGGCCATGCACCATCGAAGAGAAGCTGACTTTGAAGATCATTGACGGAGAGGTGGTGGAGGAGTATGAAACTAAGGTTGTTGACAACCAAGGTTTCACTACTAGATATCCTGGTAGGTGTCCCAAGTTCGTTGAGGATGAAGGAGTAGGACAGGCTGAGAGTCACGATCTGTATGCTTTTGTGGATCGTGTGCCGGAGGAGGAAGAAGAGGAACCCGAGGAAGAATACGAGGTGGATTCGGATTTGGAGTCTACGGCTACTAGTAGGTTTAATCCGACACAAGAATAGGAATTTCACTTCTGATTTGTTACCCTCTTTATAAGAATTTTCTGACATTTGATTTTGAGTTAGGTTCTTTTGTTTTCATTTTGACATTTGAATCTGGGATTATTAAGTTTTATTTTGGAAGTTCATCTTTAGACGATTCTGCAAATTTTGTTTTATTAATGGAAATGAAACAAAAATTTGAAAGTATAGTTCCTGTCTGCTGTTTCTTTCTGTTAGAGTCGTTAAGTTTCCGTTAGTCCTCATAAGTTTCGTCTGCTATTTATTCTCTTAGTGTTGTTGTTTAATTACCGCTTGGATGAAGTATGGCCATCATGATGGTATACTCATATGGATCTGGTTTGTTATTATATGTTACTTGCTATATGTATGTTATCTGTATGTGGTATGTTTTGTTATGATATTAGTTATGTGTTTTGTCATGACCCGAGACCGAATATAATGGCAATAAGAACTTGTTATGTGATGCAAGTATTATGACGCCTGATCAACGTAATAATACCGAGATCACATAATCTGAACTTATTGAAGGTATACGACGTCTGGGAAATGCCTGTAGTTGATGTGTGATAGGACTTTGACTTGTATCTGTTATTTGGCACTACTCATGTTCGTTTGAAATTCCGTACCTAATTGTGAGATTTTCGTCGATATCTGTTTCGTATAAGTTTTGTACGCCTGGAATCCGAAGTTGTTATGATCTGTACGAACCTATAGATTGCTATGACCGCCTTAAGCTTATATGTCTCCATGTACTTCTGCGACTATTGAGGCCGATAGGATTTATTTCCGTCTATGCATATGATGTCCTCATCATTAGATATCTGAATAAGTTAGAATTTGTCGTTTGACTTTCTGCGTCTCATTTGTTCTCCACCATTATTCTGATGAGTATATATTTATCTATGATAAGTATTTGAATATTGATTTAATTTCTGAATAAGTATGAGTTCAAATATTCTGATAAGAAATCCATTTGTTCCGAGATAAGATTAACGTTCGATATATTCCTAGAAATTCTGAAATCCGATTCGTTCTCTGTTCTGTTCCGCCTTGTCCAATTTCGAGGACGAAATTTTCTTTTAGAGGGGAAGAATTGTAATACCTGAATTTCTAAAATTCACATAAAGACCAAAATACCCCTGTAATCAAAAAAGTATAAATAATTAATTTAAAGAGTACCAAATAAGCTATGTAACTTCAGGAAATTATTAAGAAATACCACATATGATCCAAATAAATTTTAAACACTTTGAAAAGCTAATTTTATAGTTTATAAAATTATAAAATCAGTTTTTGTATTTTATATATATGGCCGAAAATATTAAATTAGTTTTATAAGAGAATTTAATTAAATAAAAGCCCAATATAATTTATAAAATTAAGAGTCCATTTATTTTAAGTCCAATATATTATTAAGCCCACAACGAAATTGGAAAACCATATAAATACATAAGGTACGGTTTAATCTATCCCTAATAATCGATTTACCCCAAACCGACTCCCAAAACCCTAAACAATTCGACTTCCAGTTTCCAAAGCTTAAGGCCATTTTTCTTGGACAATTTTGAAGGTAAAGAAGGTGAGAAAAATCGTGTTCGAGGTCCTAAGCTGCTGTTTCAATCGTGGTAAGTTTTTGGGTCAGTTAGGGTTTCGGCGATAGGAAGCTTTTGTGTTCTTTTGTTCTAATGACCAAAGCTCATCAAGGGTATGTTTCTAATGTTGCTTTCAGTCCTATAAGTCATATAGAACACGTGAAAATTAGCCATGCATGTTAATTAAGTCGTACGAAATTGTTTTGGATTAAAAACCCTAAAAGCGTATTAAAATAGCGAATGAACGTATAATAATTTTTAAGACCATGAATTGATTTTTCCAGAAGCTCTTACCTGTTATAAGACCTGAATAAAATACATATTTGTGAATTCGAAGCTTGTGTGGTTTGTTTGGGGTTTTATTTGTTCAATCGTATATAAATAAGCAAAGAATTATAAAGGGGCGATTAGGGTTTGCATGAACTAGGGTTTTCTCCTTATCATTAAGGGTAATAAATGAAGTATTAATGATGAGCTAATGATTGGTTTAACCTAGGTTTAGGGCTTGTACTTGAATTGTACATTATTCGGTTTTTACATAAAAGGTTTGGGTTGGTTTTGTAAATATTGAAACTTACAGGTTATTTTTGTAAACAGTAAAATAAAGGTACAAAACGTATAAAAATAAGTATGGGGGTTAAACGTGTAATTTTGGATATTAAGAGGGCCATTCGAATTGTATTTAACTTAAAGGGGTATGTTTTGTAAATTCTAAAACCTTTGGGCTAAAAGTGTAAAATCTGATAATAGAAGGTTAGATCGTATAATTAAAGATGTTAAAGGTGCAACATGTAATTTTGGGTAATTATGGGTCAACATGTGTAAATGAATTACGTAAGGACATGCATGAGTTTTGAGGTAACTTCGGTTTGTTTCCATATACGTTCTAGGTCAAAGTGGAAATCATTAAAAGAGGTAACATGTAAATTAAGTGCGTATTAAGTAATATTAAAAGTATGGAAACCCTAGAACATGAATAGGAAGTTGATTAGGGTTAAAAGCTAAGAGTGTAATTTCGTTATTTCATGTAAGTTATTGATTATGTAAACTATTTTGGAAGAGAGTCTTAAAATCCGTCTTTGACATTTGCAAACCCTATACTATGAATGATGATCATATAAGTTCTCAAATAAGATATTTATCATATTAAACCCTTAAGTTTACCGTTTGTCATTTGCAACCCATAAGTTTGGCTAATTAATGACTAATACTCTAAAATGTTGGGATTCCGTCCGTCACTAAAAATGAGAATAATCTGACAACTCTAAAAGTATAAATGAGATTAATCCGTTATACTAATAAGTATTAAATAAATCATAATCCGTGTAGATTCGTTGGAGGAGACGCGACGTTACATCTTCGTATTCGTTCATTCGTTTGCTTTTCTCTCATTTACTTTAAGGTACGGATATTCTGTCTTACTTTAAGACACTTGTGTTATCGTACAGATATTCTGACCTTTTCAGTAAAGGTTCCGTATGATGTTCTTTTCGTTCGTTTTCCTATTATGCTTATTAGGATTCCAATGCCATTGCTATGAACCCTTTCTGAATGCTTGATCTGTTACTTATCTAAATTTATGTTCTGGTGAACTATGCAATATATGATGTGAACTTACGTTAGGAAGACTTTGATATATACATTTGTTGAACCCTGCTATATTGGATTATGAATTTATGATTTCTGACTATCTGAATATGAACCTTATGATATGAACTATCTGATATGTTATCTGTGACCTTGTGTTTGACTATGATCTGTGCTATATCTGAAATCTGTTTGACTTAAGTTGGTTGATAATAACCAAATATTTAACTAGTCATGGGGGTTCCATGTCCGTATCAGTGATGCACCTCTGATATGACTCTAGGGCAGTAGAGTGATGTTCTGCCACGTCTCTGGATGGTGAAGCATATTTTTGAATATGTAGGAAGGGGCGTATGGATGCATCCTAGATCTGATCTGTTATCTGTTATGTTATCTGGTGAATGATGTCGTGTGCAATACGCGTCTTCACAAAATCTGGGAGCTAGCTACTCCATATATTCTCTGAAGTTACTTTTGAAGAAGAAAGATATTTGTGATATGATATGTTAGTGAATGTGCTTATGATGTATTTGTTTAAGTGATTATTAGTTGCCATGCTAGGATAAGACTAATACGTTAAAACATGATTCGTATATCTGATATTATGATTTGTTATCATTACGTGAATGTGTTGATTTGCGAGATTAATGTGCTAGTGTACAATTGAGTGTTTTGAAGGTTAATTATCTGTCTGTATATGTGACCTGCCATGTTAAACTCTGCTAAGGTTAGGATTGGATCTGAGAACTGGTTTAGCTATTATGTCTGCCATGACTTGTCTGCCATTTCCGTTGTTACTATGTTGAATTAAATGTTTTAAATGTTGCTTCATTGATTTGTATGAATGCCATGTTTATTTACTAGGAAGTGTTTCCGTTAGTCATTGGACTCTCCGTTTGGCTTATACGTAATCTGTTATTTGATCTGTTAAGTGTTTGGTTATTCTGATGTGTTTGTTTTTGTGTCTCTAATGTGCTATGTGATGTCTAAACTGTTATGTGGTTGTTTGGATCTCTGTATATTTTGAACTTCCGCAGAAATCCTAAAAGATCCCTCATCATCATTTTATTTTGATTGCGTTATTCGTATATTTGTTTTGTTTAGCTTTTGTTTCTGTTATATCTGTTCACTGGGCTTTGTAAGCTCAGCCGCACTTTTCTTTTCATGCGGCAGGTATTTAGCATTCAAGATGAGCTTATGGGATAGCTGATCTGGGTTTGAGAGTAGAGCTGAGAGCAAGACTTTACCATAGAGATCTTAGATTTATTTTGAATATTAAGTTATTTATGTTTTCTTTTGAACATTTTGTAAAGGCTTCCGCTATTGTACATTAGTTAAGGTTCTGATATGAAACCGTATTGTGATATCTTTACCCTTGTTGGGTCGGGGTGTTACAATTTATGGTATCAGAGCTCTAGGTTTTAGGACCCTTAGAGCTTAGGCTATGACCTGTGAGAAGTGGGTAGATTTAGGATTTTCCTTTCTGCGTACTTCTTTACGTACCCTATCGTATTTAAGTTTTGCTGATGGTTAGTATTTCTTTTAGATGGTTATTCCTCGTCGCTCTAGTTCATCTGATAGGAGTAATCAAGGACCGGCTAGGCAACATAAGGAGAAGATGAAATGGGCCGTTGTCATTGCTAAGGGCTGCACAAGGTATGGTAAAATGAAGCGGACTAATAAGAGGATAAGAGTTCCGGCCTATATGTGGCCATGCACCATCGAAGAGAAGCTGACTTTGAAGATCATTGACGGAGAGGTGGTGGAGGAGTATGAAACTAAGGTTGTTGACAACCAAGGTTTCACTACTAGATATCCTGGTAGGTGTCCCAAGTTCGTTGAGGATGAAGGAGTAGGACAGGCTGAGAGTCACGATCTGTATGCTTTTGTGGATCGTGTGCCGGAGGAGGAAGAAGAGGAACCCGAGGAAGAATACGAGGTGGATTCGGATTTGGAGTCTACGGCTACTAGTAGGTTCAATCCGACACAAGAATAGGAATTTCACTTCTGATTTGTTACCCTCTTTATAAGAATTTTCTGACATTTGATTTTGAGTTAGGTTCTTTTGTTTTCATTTTGACATTTGAATCTGGGATTATTAAGTTTTATTTTGGAAGTTCATCTTTAGACGATTCTGCAAATTTTGTTTGATTAATGGAAATGAAACAAAAATTTGAAAGTATAGTTCCTGTCTGCTGTTTCTTTCTGTTAGAGTCGTTAAGTTTCCGTTAGTCCTCATAAGTTTCGTCTGCTATTTATTCTCTTAGTGTTGTTGTTTAATTACCGCTTGGATGAAGTATGGCCATCATGATGGTATACTCATATGGATCTGGTTTGTTATTATATGTTACTTGCTATATGAATGTTATCTGTATGTGGTATGTTTTGTTATGATATTAGTTATGTGTTTTGTCATGACCCGAGACCGAATATAATGACAATAAGAACTTGTTATGTGATGCAAGTATTATGACGCCTGATCAACGTAATAATACCGAGATCACATAATCTGAACTTATTGAAGGTATACGACGTCTGGGAAATGCCTGTAGTTGATGTGTGATAGGACTTTGACTTGTATCTGTTATTTGGCACTACTCATGTTCGTTTGAAATTCCGTACCTAATTGTGAGATTTTCGTCGATATCTGTTTCGTATAAGTTTTGTACGCCTGGAATCCGAAGTTGTTATGATCTGTACGAACCTATAGATTGCTATGACCGCCTTAAGCTTATATGTCTCCACGTACTTCTGCGACTATTGAGGCCGATAGGATTTATTTCCGTCTATGCATATGATGTCCTCATCATTAGATATCTGAATAAGTTAGAATTTGTCGTTTGACTTTCTGCGTCTCATTTGTTCTCCACCATTATTCTGATGAGTATATATTTATCTATGATAAGTATTTGAATATTGATTTAATTTCTGAATAAGTATGAGTTCAAATATTCTGATAAGAAATCCATTTGTTCCGAGATAAGATTAACGTTCGATATATTCCTAGAAATTCTGAAATCCGATTCGTTCTCTGTTCTGTTCCGCCTTGTCCAATTTCGAGGACGAAATTTTCTTTTAGAGGGGAAGAATTGTAATACCTGAATTTCTAAAATTCACATAAAGACCAAAATACCCCTGTAATCAAAAAAGTATAAATAATTAATTTAAAGAGTACCAAATAAGCTATGTAACTTCAGGAAATTATTAAGAAATACCACATATGATCCAAATAAATTTTAAACACTTTGAAAAGCTAATTTTATAGTTTATAAAATTATAAAATCAGTTTTTGTATTTTATATATATGGCCGAAAATATTAAATTAGTTTTATAAGAGAATTTAATTAAATAAAAGCCCAATATAATTTATAAAATTAAGAGTCCATTTATTTTAAGTCCAATACATTATTAAGCCCACAACGAAATTGGAAAACCATATAAATACATAAGGTACGGTTTAATCTATCCCTAATAATCGATTTACCCCAAACCGACTCCCAAAACCCTAAACAATTCGACTTCCAGTTTCCAGAGCTTAAGGCCATTTTTCATGGACAATTTTGAAGGTAAAGAAGGTGAGAAAAATCGTGTTCGAGGTCCTAAGCTGCTGTTTCAATCGTGGTCAGGTTTTGGGTCAGTTAGGGTTTCGGCGATAGGAAGCTTTTGTGTTCTTTTGTTCTAACGACCAAAGCTCATCAAGGGTATGTTTCTAATGTTGCTTTCAGTCCTATAAGTCATATAGAACATGTGAAAATTAGCCATGCATGTTAATTAAGTCGTACGAAATTGTTTTGGATTAAAAACCCTAAAAGCGTATTAAAATAGCGAATGAACGTATAATAATTTTTAAGACCATGAATTGATTTTTCCAGAAGCTCTTACCTGTTATAAGACCTGAATAAAATACATATTTGTGAATTCGAAGCTTGTGTGGTTTGTTTGGGGTTTTATTTGTTCAATCGTATATAAATAAGGAAAGAATTATAAAGGGGCGATTAGGGTTTGCATGAACTAGGGTTTTCTCCTTATCATTAAGGGTAATAAATGAAGTATTAATGATGAGCTAATGATTGGTTTAACCTAGGTTTAGGGCTTGTACTTGAATTGTACATTATTCGGTTTTTACATAAAAGGTTTGGGTTGGTTTTGTAAATATTGAAACTTAAAGGTTATTTTTGTAAACAGTAAAATAAAGGTACAAAACGTATAAAAATAAGTATGGGGGTTAAACGTGTAATTTTGGATATTAAGAGGGCCATTCGAATTGTATTTAACTTAAAGGGGTATGTTTTGTAAATTCTAAAACCTTTGGGCTAAAAGTGTAAAATCTGATAATAGAAGGCTAGATCGTATAATTAAAGATGTTAAAGGTGAAACATGTAATTTTGGGTAATTATGGGTCAACATGTGTAAATGAATTACGTAAGGACATGCATGAGTTTTGAGGTAACTTCGGTTTGTTTCCATATACGTTCTAGGTCAAAGTGGAAATCATTAAAAGAGGTAACATGTAAATTAAGTGCGTATTAAGTAATATTAAAAGTATGGAAACCCTAGAACATGAATAGGAAGTTGATTAGGGTTAAAAGCTAAGAGTGTAATTTTGTTATTTCATGTAAGTTATTGATTATGTAAACTATTTTGGAAGAGAGTCTTAAAATCCGTCTTTGACATTTGCAAACCCTATACTATGAATGATGATCATATAAGTTCTCAAATAAGATATTTATCATATTAAACCCTTAAGTTTACCGTTTGTCATTTGCAACCCATAAGTTTGGCTAATTAATGACTAATACTCTAAAATGTTGGGATTCCGTCCGTCACTAAAAATGAGAATAATCTGACAACTCTAAAAGTATAAATGAGATTAATCCGTTATACTAATAAGTATTAAATAAATCATAATCCGTGTAGATTCGTTGGAGGAGACGCGACGTTACATCTTCGTATTTGTTCATTCGTTTGCTTTTCTCTCATTTGCTTTAAGGTACGGATATACTGTCTTACTTTAAGACACTTGTGTTATCGTACAGATATTCTGACCTTTTCAGTAAAGGTTCCGTATGATGTTCTTTTCGTTCGCTTTCCTATTATGCTTATTAGGATTCCAATGCCATTGCTATGAACCCTTTCTGAATGCTTGATCTGTTACTTATCTAAATTTATGTTCTGGTGAACTATGCAATATCTGATGTGAACTTACGTTAGGAAGACTTTGATATATACATTTGTTGAACCCTGCTATATTGGATTATGAATTTATGATTTCTGACTATCTGAATATGAACCTTATGATATGAACTATCTGATATGTTATCTGTGACCTTGTGTTTGACTATGATCTGTGCTATATCTGAAATCTGTTTGACTTAAGTTGGTTGATAATAACCAAATATTTAACTAGTCATGGGGGTTCCTTGTCCGTATCAGTGATGCACCTCTGATATGACTCTAGGGCAGTAGAGTGATGTTCTGCCACGTCTCTGGATGGTGAAGCATATTTTTGAATATGTAGGAAGGGGCGTATGGATGCATCCTAGATCTGATCTGTTATCTGTTATGTTATCTGGTGAATGATGTCGTGTGCAATACGCGTCTTCACAAAATCTGGGAGCTAGCTACTCCATATATTCTCTGAAGTTACTTTTGAAGAAGAAAGATATTTGTGATATGATATGTTAGTGAATGTGCTTATGATGTATTTGTTTAAGTGATTATTAGTTGCCATGCTAGGATAAGACTAATACGTTAAAACATGATTCGTATATCTGATATTATGATTTGTTATCATTACGTGAATGTGTTGATTTGCGAGATTAATGTGCTAGTGTACAATTGAGTGTTTTGAAGGTTAATTATCTGTCTGTATATGTGACCTGCCATGTTAAACTCTGCTAAGGTTAGGATTGGATCTGAGAACTGGTTTAGCTATTATGTCTGCCATGACTTGTCTGCCATTTCCGTTGTTACTATGTTGAATTAAATGTTTTAAATGTTGCTTCATTGATTTGTATGAATGCCATGTTTATTTACTAGGAAGTGTTTCCGTTAGTCATTGGACTCTCCGTTTGGCTTATACGTAATCTGTTATTTGATCTGTTAAGTGTTTGGTTATTCTGATGTGTTTGTTTTTGTGTCTCTAATGTGCTATGTGATGTCTAAACTGTTATGTGGTTGTTTGGATCTCTGTATATTTTGTGCTTCCGCAGAAATCCTAAAAGATCCCTCATCATCATTTTATTTTGATTGCGTTATTCGTATATTTGTTTTGTTTAGCTTTTGTTTCTGTTATATCTGTTCACTGGGCTTTGTAAGCTCAGCCGCACTTTTCTTTTCATGCGGCAGGTATTTAGCATTCAAGATGAGCTTATGGGATAGCTGATCTGGGTTTGAGAGTAGAGCTGAGAGCAAGACTTTACCATAGAGATCTTAGATTTATTTTGAATATTAAGTTATTTATGTTTTCTTTTGAACATTTTGTAAAGGCTTCCGCTATTGTACATTAGTTAAGGTTCTGATATGAAACAGTATTGTGATATCTTTACCCTTGTTGGGTCGGGGTGTTACAGCGTGAGACACCGAAGTGATAGTTACGTTGTGGGTTAAGCGAGAAAGAATCACAACCGCATAACACAAAAAATCTCATCATCACACCAAGTCTCATCTTATCCATATCTCATAAATCTCATATCATCAAATCTCATATTTTGAGAAGCTCATTTGTCCAACATCCAAATCCGAGCACGGTCCAATATCACTTCTTAAACCGGTCCAATCGTGTATACCCGATCCAATTTCATTTATATCCAATTTGGTCCATCATTGTGCGAGACATACAAGGCTCACAAATATCCATAACCACGTCCACCAAACAAACAAATGTCAAACTTAAGTGTGTACCTTAATTAGATCAAAAACATATAGACATACCCAATAGTTAGCCCACGGACAAGTCTAATATTCCGGGTATAAAATGCTCACCCTAATATTCCGGCCCATCAACAGCCCACTCTTCACTCGTTACCCTAAAATTACAGGTATATAGCACCACTCTTCACACTTATAACCCTAATCGCTAATTATCAAACCCTAAAATCTCTCAACAAAGAAACGCCTCCCCTTCAATATAATCCGAACATAACATCTTCAATATAATCCGCTCCTTAATATAACAATATTCACCTAATCTCCCATCAGACCCTAATCTTTATCCAAACAGAATCAGCCTCCATTTCTCAAAATGTATCAAAGGTTCTCATCAAACATTTACCTCGCCACAGGGATGGCTCGAGGGTTTTGATGGCAGTGATATCAAACCAACTGTTCAAGGTAGGTGTTATTATCTTTGTTTAGTATGAATCGAAGCAAAGACATGAATTAACATGTTTGTTAAGTTTACGTCTTTTAATTCGAATATTTACAAAACATTTTGATCTATGATGTGAGATTATTTCGTGAATATGGACTCTCGATAGTCTTGATAATTCCTTATGAGAACCACAAACTATGAAGCTGAGATTCGTATAGTTGAAACCGAATGAAAGGAGGAATAAAACAATCTTGTTTATGTTCTCTCTTCATCTTTCGAAAATTATAAATATGGATCAATGATGATGAGGTTCAACAAAAGTCTTTGTAAAGATGAGATTTTGAACTGGATCTGAGTTCCATCAAATATTTTCATCTCGAGTCCATAAATTGATCGAGTTAAGTGAACTGAAATAGTGATGATATTGTCTCGGGTTTTTGAACTTTAAAGTTTGTATGAATTTTTGATAGCCCGAACAAATCTGAGATTTTGTGTTAACTTACGAGATATGGTTGATGAGGATGATAACTAGTCTTGTAGTTGTTGTGAGTGTTGTAGTTGTCCTCCTTCTGTGCTTTCTTTACCATTTCGTTAAGCTTGTTGACTGATGATGATCAAATGAGGTCTTTTGTAGTATATGGTATTGTGGTCTCATGGTCAAGTCTCATTCATCTTTCATTCTCAAAACCAATTATACCAAGTCGCTTTTATTTGTTAAGGGTTTACACAAGTCGCATCATTACTTGTTTACACAACTCGCAGTTGACTCAAAAGTCAACTGCATCTTATCAGTTAATAACAACTCGCATACCCATTTCTTCATAAGACAACTCGCATAATTTTCCAGCCAGTACACAACTCGCTTCATTGAAACCAATGTGACAACTCGCTTTTGCAGTTGACTCAAAAGTCAAGCAACTCGCATCCATGAGAGTTAACAACTCGCTTCTGATACAATGAATATGAACATATAGTAGACAAGTCGCTCATTACCAACTCGCTACATGACCAACTCGCTCTTGACCAACACGCATCAGATACGTTGAATCAGGACAGTCAAAACTGTCAACTCGCTTAGATGAAAAACATACAACTCGCATAAATGAAAAACAGTTAACTCGCTTATGACTTTTAAACGTCAACAAACCACTATAAAGAACAGCATAAAAAAAACCGTACTGGATCATCAGCACAAACCAGATTCAATATACTTCAACCAATAGCCGTAAACTGTACCAAAATAATATGCTAAAACCATACTCAACCACTTTTAAACATGGTGAACATGATTCAGACAACATAAAAATAGCAGCAGTAGTACCATAAGCAGATCAAAGCATCAAACTTGATATAACACATGAATCTACCAACAACCAACCAACGCTTAGTAATCACAACCCACATGACACAAATCGCTTCCAAGAACGTATTAACAAACCGCATCAAAAACCATACGAACCATCAAAACAACAAAACCTTGGCTCTGGTATCAACTGTAGGATTGTGAATATTATGTTGTTAGATGATTCGGGTGGTCTAGGATTGTGATTATATAAGAAAGCCATTAGAGAGATGAAGAGAGTTGAGAGGATGTTTCTTGAAAGAGAGTTGTTATACAAAATATGAAAGGTTAGATTCAAGAAGCCACACCCCTTCCAAGGATGGAAGTGGTATTTATAGTTACAAAGCATACGTCCTCCTGTCGGACTGTGGATCAGGCATACAGTGGGTAAAGACCCGTCCTTCCTCCACGGTGTTACACTAAACTATTCTACACTACTAACTAACTAATAAACTAATAAATAACATAAATAACTACAAGTCTACGAGCTAAAATATGCTAGACCATAATTGGGGTGACCGACACTTTCACATGGAATTTCCAATTCCTAACAGTCCTGAAACCTTTGGATGTTACCATGTATCCGAGGAACTTTTATTCTTTTAATCCAAAAGAACACTTTTTTAGTTCAGCTTCATGTTGATTTTCTGGAGGTTGTCGAACGTCTCGGCTATGTCAGCTAGCATCTCTTTTTCACTTTTTCTTTTTATGACCATGTCATCTACGTATGCTTCAAGATTTCTTCTAATTTGTGATTGGAATGTCAAGTCTACCAACCGCTGATATGTCGCTCAGACATTCTTTAATCCGAACAGTATTTTAGTATACCAGTATGTTCCGTGTTTAGTGTAAAAGGTTGTTTTTCCTTATCTTCTTTTTCCATCTACACTTGGTGATATCCCTTATACGCATACAAAAATCATTTGTATCGCAATGCCATGACTGATTCAATCTTCCAATCAATTTCAGACAGTGGGTAGTAGTCTTTCAGACAAGATGAATTAATGTTTATGAAGTCAATGCACATCCTCCAGTTGTCTTCCAACTTTTTGACCAAGACCGGGTTGGAAATCCAGGTTGGGTACCGTACTGGTTGGATGATTCCAGCTTTTAGCCATTCTTCTACCTCATTGGCGATTGCTTGGTTTTTCTGCTGAGAAGGTTTGCTTCTTTTGTGCTACCGGTCTGTCATTAAAGTTTTCATTAAGCTTGTGTTCTATGATTTATCTTGGCACCCCTGTCATATCCGAAGGCTGCCATGCGAATATGTCCTTGTTGTCTTTCAATAGCACTACTAGTTGCCTTCTACATTCCTTAGAGAAATTCCTTCCAACAGTGACTAGTTGTTCTGGAAAAATCGGGTTGACCATGACCTCTTCCGTCTTGCTCCTTCTTCATTTATCGAAGGTTCGACTACTTCGGTCTTCTGTGGTTCGTCTTCCTTTGCCTCTTTTTCTAATAACTGCTTCCTTTCCAACCTTCGACATTACGATATAATAACAGATCTGGTGACTAGAGTAGCTACGCCTCTTAGGGTAGGAAATTTTACCATTGAGTGAATTGTTGATAGGATGGCTCGGAGCTTCTTTATTCCAGAACGACCCAGGATGATGTTGTAAGGGGATTGAGACCTTACAACGGCGAACTTCATGGTCGTTCTACGAAATAGACCTTCGTTTCTAAAGCAGTCATCTACCTGTATTTTCCCCAACGACTTGATGGATTCCCCTGAGAATCCTACCAAAGGCATGTTGGTTTCTTTTAGCCTGGTTTTGATTAAAGGGCACAGATTCTCAAAGCAGTTTTCATACATCACTTCAACCGATGCTCCCGCATCGACATATACTCTTCGCACCGTATAACCTTCTATTCCGGCTTCGACTATGAATGGCTCATCGGAAGTCTTGCTCGGAAAAATTAAAGTGAAAGAGATGGGGACATTCCTCTAGTCTTCTTCTTAGTCCATTGTCTTATGCTTTCGTTCACCCTCACCGCTTCGTACGCCGTTAATGATCTTTCCTTTGCCGGCGTGACTCCCTCTAGGTGGTGCCCTTCCTATCTGTCTAACATCCTTTAAAAGATGATCTAATTTCCCTATTTCAAGAGCCATTTTCAGATGCTTCTTCAAGTGGTAACAATCGTTTGTGAAATGCCCCTTCTCTCCGTGGTAATCACACTATTTGTCCATTTTGTCTCTTCTTGGGGCTCCTCTTAATGGAGGAGGTGGTGGTAGTTTTAATTTAAGCTAAGTTGCTAGGATTTCCTTCTGTCCATATTGTCTCTTCGTGGTACCCTCTCCGATAAGTTTATATTATTTCACCCCGAGGAAGCTCCATGGAGTTGCATGCCTCTTACGAGCGGACAAAATCGTCTGCCCTTATCATCATTTTCGTCACTGTTTGGGGAACACGGCCCGAGAACTGTTTGGCCAACTCCGAGCACTTGCTACCATTTATAAAATATGATATTTGCATGACCTCTGGGACACCCACAATGTAACTGGCTTCATTTGTCTAACGTTCTTTGAAAGCCGGTAGGGTTTCATTTACTCGTCGGACGATTTTGGAGATCTCCATATGATCTTTCAAGCATTTCCTTCAGAGAGCAAACATTGTTAGGAACTGTTCAAGGAGGTTTTCCCAATCATCAATACTGCCGTTGCGCAAGCGGTCGAACCATTCCATGGCCAAACCGTCTATCGTTTGCGGGAACATCCTACACCACACTGGCATCTTCCACTCTCCTTGATTGGCTGCTCCAAAAAATCTGATGATGTGATCATCCGGATATGTGGATCCATCATAAAGCTTTATTTTGTCGGCATGACATGCTTTGGTCCTGAAAACTCTATGATTCTCTGACTAAATGGGCATCTTAATGCTTTCTTGTAAGGCTTTTGTAGGTCTTTTTCGGATTCTTTCTCGACATCGTTGTTTTTAAGTTCTCTATCGGCTTCTTCGTCAAAGTCGATTCGGATTGGTTTGAGTGGGCATCCCCCTTAGTGTTGTGTTCTTTTATCAAAGCTTTTAGTGAGGTCATCAGACCTAGAATTTGCTCTTCCAAACTGGGTGCGTTACGACTGTCATTAACGCCTTTTCTACTTCCTTCGGCTTGATCTTGCGGAGTTTCAAAGGTAGGACCTGTCATTCTTTAGTTCTGGTAAATTCAATAACGGGTCCCACGATGGCGCTAATTTGTTGAAGTAAAAAATCTGCATCTTACTCCAAACAAGCGAAAAGTCCTCCGGATGACTCGAAGTATGGTCCTTCGGATTCCCGTACAAGAAAAGCACGCGTTAGCATCATCTTAGGTTTTATCCCAAGACCAAGATCCAGCGTGAGAGTAAGTATTTGATGTCAGAGAGTATATGCAAGAGTAAAAGGTGAGAGAATAGTTACCCTGAGTGAAAAGTGCTCTCCTTTATATATGTTACCTTTCTTGTCCATATCTGGTGGTCACATGTGGTGACTGCGATATTTTTGGGCGACAACTGCAATATTTCCTTGTTTGGGTTCTGTTTAAATGAGTTCCGCTGTTCTGAGTAATATTCCCAACTATTTTTGTCGAGTATGGTTCTAGAGCTTGAAGTTTGTTTTTGTCGTTCGGCTGAAGTGATTCTACGAGGGCCATTCGGTAGCTATATCATTAGTTCGGCGTGGGCCATTCAGCCATATACGCCAACACCTACCTTAAAAAACTAGAGAACACATGTTTTCTACAATTTCCTTTTCTTATCTTTCATTTCTCCCCATAATGCAACAAAGTGTGATATTGAAAGGAATAGAGATTAAAAATTTATTAATAATTTTAAAGTTCTCATGTTAAAAATCTTTTAAGTAAATATATTTTCTCTTTTATCTATACTACAGGTATAGTTACATCAAATCTAATGGGAAGCGATCCGATGAAAAAAAACTAAAATAATAAAAAAGAATTATAGTCATACATATTAAATAAGAAAGACAATTTTAAAAAAAGATGAGTAAAGATCATTTCAATACCAAACATTTTTTTATATACCAAAGAACCAATCTCCACTCCCCCCCCCCCCCTTCCCGCCATCTTCCCTCCATATTTATTTGTTCTAATAATAATATTAATTCCAACAATTTAAAAAACTCATTTAATTTTTTTTTTTCAAATATTAATATATTTTAACCGTTAATCGTTAAGCGAAAAAAATATACAATTATTTAATTATCTTTCTATGGACAGACGCGTTGATATACTTTCGACAAAAAAAAATCGTGTTTTCACGTCTTTTTTACATTTTTTTCGTTTTTTTACGTTACTGAAATTTGCATGAAAAATCACATGTGATTAAACACTTTTTGAATATCCGTGTGATATTATATTTCATATGCGATTTAATACTAATATCAGATGTGATACTCAAATTAGTGTTTTATTACACGTGATTTTTTAATGCAGATTTCAGTTTCGGAAAAAAAATATAAAAAAAAGACGAAAAAATAATTAAAAAATGTTTTTTTTTTTTTTTTCAAAAGTATATCAAAGTGCCCGTCTATAGAAAGATAATTAAATGTTCGTTCTGACTGTGTATTTATTTTCGCTTTACGATTAACGGTTTAAAAAATATTTAAATTATAAAAATATGTAAAATATTAAAATGATTTTAATAAGAAAAGTTTAGCATTAAAAATAGCTCTTCTGAAAAAAGATACATTTATTTTGTAAATAAAATCTAAAATATGTAATTATAATTACTTCCCACTTTTTTATTTTAATGTTTATTTTTATTTGATCCTAACACCGATCGTAATAACATAACCACACACAAAATTATGAACTACAGGAAAAACCAAAAAGGTAATGAAAGCACCATGTGCTTGTTTCTACCCGTCACTCTCCAATACCTGGCTAAAACAATGTACTTTATCACAGTCGACATATAATAGGACAAATGTGAAAGGTCTATTTCTTTTAATATACTTTTTATTTTATTATCACAAAATATGTCGGTATATCAACATTGAAGTGACTCCACCTATAACAAAATATTAAAACATGGGTATATTTTTTTTTAAGACAAATTCTTCACACTTAAACTATCGGGTGTCTCAAATAATGTCTCGATTGTGTTTGGCGACAAAT
This sequence comes from Chrysanthemum seticuspe, assembly GCA_019973895.1. NCBI lineage: Eukaryota > Viridiplantae > Streptophyta > Magnoliopsida > Asterales > Asteraceae > Chrysanthemum > Chrysanthemum seticuspe. The sequence goes on from BPTQ01000003.1 coordinate 27,097,072, forward strand.
CCTTTATAGCATTTATAAAACGTATACATTTGTCAAAGTATTATACATTTAAAACTTTTTGGCCTTTTTTTTATTTTTATTAGTAAACTCAGGTCTGGATAAAATAATTTGGAGCGGAACCGGACCGTCTCTCACTTATCTCTCACGTCCTCTCTCATTCACCGGCGTTTCCGGCAAAAAAAATAAAATAAAAAATAAAAAAAACACGATTGGCGAACCCTGCCTGATCCGACACCAAAAGATCTATAGTGATTTTTGTGAGTGAAAGCACAGTAACATCTACATGAATATATAATTTAAATTGGGCTACAGTCTCTTTGTGAGAAGGATAAATATTCATATTGTGGTGTGTGGTTGTATTCTTGCCATTTGTTACCTGGTACCACTCTCTTTTTTTCTCAGCCACATGTTGGTTATTTCTTATGGTTTAAAGTGTTTTTCTTCGTCATTGAGTTAGGTTAGGTTAGGTTTGTTTTTTTTTTTTTTTTTTTTTTTTTTTTTAATCTTCTGGGTTTGCCTTGTTTCATGATATAATCGATGATGGTAGATCTCGAGGTAGTTATTTGTTATGGTTTAAAGTGTTTTCTTCATCATTGAGTTAGGTTACTTTTTTTTATCTTCTGGATTTGCTTTGTTTCATGACATAATTGATGTTGGTAGGTCTTAAAGTGGTTATTTGTTATGGTTTAAAGTGTTTTCTTCATGATTTAGTTAGTTTAGTTTTTTTGACCTCCTGGATTTGCTGTGTTTCATGAGATAATCGATATTGTTAGGTCTGAAACTCGTTATTTGTTATTGTTTAAAGTGTTTTTTTCAGCATTGACATAGTAGTAGGTTTTTTTTTTTTTTTTTTTTTTTTTTTTTTTTTTTTTTTTTTGTATTCATGAGATAATCGATGCTACTAGGCCTGGAATCCTTAATTTCTTTTTATTAGGTTTGCTCATCTTTGAGTTACATGTTTGCTACTTATAGTCTTAGAGTTAGCAGGTTTGTGATTTATCACTTTATGCTTTTAAATACCTTTATACGTTCATGTTAATTTTATGTGAATATCATATCTTAGATTTACTTGAGATTATCAGTGTTGGTTAAAGGTTGATGTTTAAAAATACTGTAAAATGCAACTATAGTTGGATGTTTAAAGATAGTGTAAAAGGCGTTTATATTTAGTTGAATGGATGTTTAAAAATTGGAATGGTGAGTAAACAATATGTAAAGTTGGTAGGATAGGCATTTATATTTACTTGAAATTATGAATGTCGATAAGTGGTTTCTAACTTTTTTTTGTTTGTTTGTTTATAGGCTTATCCAGGGCATTATTTTGGCAAGGCAACATAACATGAATTGTTGTTGCAGCACATGGCTGCTATGTATTCTGTGTTGGCCAAAAATTTGTTGCTGATTTATAGATGCATCCATTCTTTTCTAATTGCTGCCCTATGTGAGCCTATATTTGAAAGCCTAAGATCATGAACGTGTATGCAATGATGAGTTTTCTGCGTGTTAACTATTTCATGAATGTGCCTCGCGCATTCTCGCATTTTGGCGGGGTAACCAGGAATGTTCTGTGGTTGCAGGCATGGCGGGTGCATATAGTGGCTCAAGGAATTTCAGATCTGGGCCTCATTAAAAAAGCATTTGTATTGTGTCTCAAATTTTTGTTTTTTTTCGAAAAAAATTTGGTATAACAAAAGGTTGACATATGATATAATGTAGTCGACAATATCAGTTACAAGGGCTTTAATAGACCATCGGCCATTGTCGTAGTTCCAATTGAAATTATAATGTTTTTAAGTAATATTGAGTCTGTTGGACTATTCAAGTCCGTGTGAATGCAACAGCGGAACATAGGCATTACAACAATTCAAAAGGAGATGGTAATATATTTTCCTAATATCTTCTTAACGCTAACTTTCTAGTTTACATGTATTTACCTATATAGGTAATGAAATGTGATGCGTGGGTTCGGGGTCGAGAAAACCTCTTTTTCTACGAGCAAGTTTTTCAACCCTCTAGGCAGTGAACCTAATAGTTGTAGTGTAGTATGGGGTAAGCCTCGGGGATTGATTTCGTTCTCTAGGCAATAGGAATGCTAGAAAGAGATATATGACGAGAAGGTGGGGTTGAGGATGATTCTCTTTATTCTTTTTTATGTTTTTTTGAAAGCAAGGGTAAAATCTCGGGGTATATGATTGGGGGTGGTACTTCTACCGATTTCTCTACTTTACTAATTATCTAATTTAACTAATTAACTATTGGATAGGTTATGTTTAATTGATGTGTGCTCGTATGATGATTAAAGATGTGTTCACTTAGATACTATTACTCCATAGTTATCTTTTATTGGTCGATTGAATTGCCACTTCCTTTATCTTAATTGGTGCGTTGTATTTCGATTAGTCGTAGGGGGTGCCTAATTCCCTAATTCTATGAATTGTAACTCTCCCTTAGAATACCCGGGATCGGCAAGTGCAATAGCATCTCCCCCGAATACACTATTATCACAAAGCTACAACTCACGCAATAAACACAACGATGGCCTAGGTGCACTCCTATGGCTTTTTGCTATTTAGGACGTTCAAGCTCGCAACAATGAAAGAAGAAGCCAGTTTTCCTTACTCTAGCGTCTACCAATTAAAACAAGTGTCACAATTCGCAATTTCCGGTCATTTCTCATATTTCACATTCAGCATTTCATAACGATTCGTACATGGTTTTGCATTTTTCATTAAACGTTATTTTCTTATTAAATAAACGTTATCGCGTAAACATTATTTTTGAACAATTGATTCAATACTTCCAAAAATCTTTCCAATATATTTTTATACTCATATTAAGTCTATAAAAATATTATTATTAGTCTAACCGGTGTTTTAAATTTATTTGGTATATAAATCGTTAAATTTATATTATTACGACGTTTTTCTTAAAAACTACACAATAAATATTTATTCACTCTACTCTTTCAAGAAATGTATTTTTATAACTTTTATGACCTAAATATATTTTATCTTGACCCGTGAAATTTATTTTATCTAACGCTACCTTAAATATTCAAATGTGTATACAACTTACTAATATTACTCAACGATACTACAAATTTCTACTTCCATTCAAGCAACTTACATTTACTTACACTTACATTTATACATTTACATACTATTAATAATAAATGTATATATATATGTTGTATTAATTACATGATCCACCTAAAAAGATTTGCAAGATTTTCTTACTTATATATATTCACACTCCAACTCATACACATTCACTTCAATAATACAAGCAAAGTCAAGATCAAAAATTCCTCTCTTCTCCTTCACACCAAAACCGGCCACCATCTTTATACCAAGAAGGAGTTCATCAAAATCTTCAAGTCAAGCTTTTAACAATCTAGTAACACTCTTTGTTTAGGTTTTGAAATAAAAACCTAGGGTGTTTAGGATAATCCTTGGTTCACTAAACCTCATCAAGCACTTGTAAGCATGAAACTTTAACTTTTATCTTTTCATACATATTTTTATACATTTTCTTGAAGTCCATATGATCATATTTGCTCAAGTTGTAGTTTATCAAATGTTATCACCCATATGTGCTCTATAAATTTTTATAACAAGTATTTACTAGTTAGAAGTTTATAAAAGTGAGTGGTTTGAAAAATGATTTATCAAAGTAAGTTTTGATCTTTTAGTAGTGAAGGTTTTATGTAGTTTATGTTAATTAGTAAGTTGAAAACACTAGTTTTAAACCCAAAAATAGTCTTTTTATCATATATGGTTCGAATAGCATTTTATTTTTAGTAGGATTGGTGATGAGTAGATTAAGGGATTTTTTTTTGTGGTGAAGTTGTGGTTAATCAAGTAGATAAAAATGGTAATTTAAAATGGGCGCGGAAGCGCTGTCGAAATTTATAATTTTTCCGAAAAGTTAGTCATTTTTATAAGTTTTATTAAAGTTTTAGAAAATAGATTTTTAGTTATGAACGTGGCCTTTTGAACGGACTAAAACGGAGTTATAACGAAAAATATACGTGGTTTCCAAGTTACGATTTAAAAACTATAATTTTCCGGAAAATTGTACATGCAGTCCGAATTTGTAACTGGCCAAACAGTGGCCTTAAACTTTCTGTGAAGTCTCCGAAGTTTAAAAATATATTAGTACTCTTGATTACCTTCGAGTGGATATAAAGAACTTGAAAAACGGACTTAAAACGAGTGATTTATGGTTAACCGAACTTTGGGTCAAAAACGTGCTGAAAACACTATTCACAGCTTTTGTAAGCTGTCAGGATTTTTAATCAAGATTTTGAGGGCCTAAACGGACGTTTCGGGGGAAATGGACGTTAAAAACGAGTTAGTTTTCCTATGTGTATATTACGTTAAGTCCGATGTAAACCGATTTGTCAATTACTAAAACCGTTACATAGTTTTAGCTATATTTTTACTATTAGCTCAAAAGTATTTATTTTCGACATGAAACCGTCACACATTCAAGTAACAATATTTTTATATAACTAGTTTTCAAGTAGCATATTGGGTGATACGTTTTCAAAATCATGCATTCACGACACCATATCATAACTCAAGTCATAACATTCATTTTAGGTCGCGGATAGTTTCGGGCCTCACTTTCGTGCATTTCATTTTGTTAGCATATCAATCACACCAGGTGAGTTTCATAGCCCCTACTTTTATACATTTTCAATTACTTTTGGGGGAGATACATGCTCAAACTATTTTCATTTACTTTCACAAATATTCTAAACTTGACATACTACTGTGAGTTCATACCCCACTTTTACTCGTTTAAATTCTTACAAACTATTTGGGGGAGATACATGCTTAAATACTTGTTTCACTCTTGCGAATACTCAAACCATTTATACAATTTTGTTACAATATACTTCTTATACACTTTGGACATTATGTGTGGTTTATTGCGATATGTGCCTTAATGTGCTAAACTAGTTTTCAATTGTGCAACAACATACAAACTTTAGCAACTGGTTAACTCCTGCGGGAGCCGGCAGAGAGGTATTGATAGTACTATCGGGCTGACGCCCCCACCCTTGTGTCCTTGATAGACGAGACCTTGGGTGAATATAATCTGTTATTCAAGTGATTCAATGTAACACAACAAACAAGTTAGACTTCGTCGTGAGGTTCAGTTGGCTGTGATTCTTTGCATTAAGTTTATGTATATATCGTATGCACCTATGTCCTACTTGCAAACAAGATTGACAATTACATATTTTGGCAATGGATTGTAAACACACAGGTTGCAAGTTTTGTATGGGCGGAACTTGGAACTGAGTGGATTTACACGGCCTTTGCTGCATTAACATTTCTTATAGACTTTTTTAAAAAAAATTTTCAACAAACTTATGAACTCACCAACCTTTGTGTTGACACTTTTTAGCATGTTTATCTCAGGTCTTAAGGTGATAGCATTTTCATGGAGCTTTTGGGTCGCATGGCATACATTGGAGTCTTGTGCTTTTAACAATTACCATTCGACATGTTTTGTAAACTCTTCGTGTATTATCAAACTTTGGGATTTCTTTTGTGTTGTAAACTTTAACTTAGTTATCGAATGGTAAACTTTTCAAAACGTCTCATTATAGAGGTCGTTTTCTGTATCCATACTTTGTGCTATGACGTTATACCCCAATGACACTATCGTTCCGCTGCGATATTTTGGGGGTGTGACAGATTGGTACCAGAGCCTTGGTTATAGAGAACTAGGTTGCATTTTAGTTCCTAGACTATAACCGCTCTCACGTCGATCCTTTCGTTTCCTATCACCTTACACACTATTCGTGCGCATATGTTTTCTTATGTATTCCTTCTAGAACCACCTCATTAGATAACGTAGTTTCCTTGTACCAATAGGGGAGTCCCAAAATCTAGTTGGGTCATCAAAGATATGGAGCTCAGTAATGAGCACTTATCTAACTTGATCTCGTGACAGTTCTTGTTTGATGAGATGCGAGATCGAGCTAAATAAGTGTTACTATAAAGCTGGATAGATTTGATGATTTTGCCCGAGGATGGGAGTTCTCTTGAGGATATTTGGGAACTGCTGGAGACCAAACCTCGTAGTGACTTTAGCACCTAACGGAATTTCCTATACACTAAGTGCGACTTATCCTAGATACTTACCCTAAATCCCTCCTTCACCGTTTAGAATCGAATGATAGACTGGCTACCTATTTAAGTAACACCAATCGCCGGGACATGTATGCTTGGTGGTATGTACATGTGTGAAATGAGGCAATTATAATTATGGTGGCCAACGTAATTATAAGTGCGTCATAACTCACGTGGACATATGCGACCACGCATACGTAGATCGGTGTGGACACCTTAGGAACCAATTTGTGGCGTGATATTATGTTTGAGGACGTTAAGCATAGACATTGGGAATTCAACGGTTCTTTCCCTTGCAGAGATAATGGCACCAAAGAGAGTAACACGCAGTACTGGCCGAGGTGGTGCGGTACCAAGGGGTGGAATGACAGGTGGACGTGGAGGTAGAGGAGACGGTAGCGACATGGGTAACAATGACAACAACACTGGCGGAAACCCTGATTTTGCCGCCATCATCGCTCAACAACTTCAAATATTACTTCCCACTATTGTTACACAAGTTGGAAATCATATGAATAACTCGGGAAACCACGGGAACGGGAATGGCGACACCAACAATGTAGCTGGCAGTAACAACAACAACACCAACAACAACAACAACAACAGAATTGGATGCACATATAAGGAATTTTCGGCATGCAAACCTGTGGAGTTTGATGGTATAGGAGGTGCTTTGGCGTATACTCGATGGGTAGAAAAGACAGAGGCAGTGATCGACATCAGCAATTGTGCCACACATCAGAGAGTGAAGTATGCTGCTTGTTTGCTATCAGGGAAGGCATTGACATGGTGGAACACACAGCTACAGGCTAGGGGTAGAGAAGCAGCTATAGGCATGACATGGGACGAATTTAAGGCGTTATTGAAAGAAGAGTACTGCCCGGACAATGAAATGCAGAAACTAGAGGATGAATTTTATCACCACTCCATGATAGGGGCTGGTCACGCAGCCTACACCGATCGATTCCATGAATTAGCCAGACTAGTTCCTCATATGGTTACCCCTGAATCCAAGAGAATCTCGAGGTACATATATGGTCTTGTCCCCGAAATCCGTGGAACTGTGAAAACAACTGAGCCGTCTACAATACAAAGTGCAATACTGAGGGCAGGAACCCTGACAGACGAGATGGTTAGAAATGGTACGTTGAAGAGCAGTGACAAGAGGAAGGAAGCGAGTGGGTCAAATAAGCAGATGGACGTGGTAGCAGACAACAAAAGGGCAAGAGTTTTTGTGGCAACTGGTACTGAACAAAGAGAGTATGCGGGCACACATCCCAAATGTGCTAAATGTGCTTATCATCACCCGAATACCAAGCCCTGCCGCTTGTGTACAAATTGCAATCGATACGGCCATTTTAAGGAGCAGTGTAAAAGGAATAATCAAAGGACTTGCTTTGAATGTAACAGCCCGAATCACATCCGGAAAAATTGTCCTCAGTTGAATAAGCCACCGATACAAGCTCATCTAGCTATGGCAATTGAAGGAAATAACCCGAACCCTGTACTCAATATTAGTCCACCTCGAGGTCGAGCATTTTATATAGGGACCGAGGAAGCCCGCAATGCGTAACTGGTACGTTTTTCCTAGACCATTAAGTGATCCACCGTATTATTCAGATTCAGTGAGTCTCCTTAGATAAGAAACCTAGACGCGTAAGTTTTGACATAAACACTTTGACCATACACTTGATTTCTCGAAACCTTAGGGTAGAACCTTATGTATCATCGATTGAATCGCGAGGACGCGATTCTTCTATCAGGGGAAGAATGTCACAATTCGCAATTTCCGGTCATTTCTCATATTTCACATTCAGCATTTCATAACGATTCGTACATGGTTTTGCATTTTTCATTAAACGTTATTTTCTTATTAAATAAACGTTATCGCGTAAACATTATTTTTGAACAATTGATTCAATACTTCCAAAAATCTTTCCAATATATTTTTATACTCATATTAAGTCTATAAAAATATTATTATTAGTCTAACCGGTGTTTTAAATTTATTTGGTATATAAATCGTTAAATTTATATTATTACGACGTTTTTCTTAAAAACTACACAATAAATATTTATTCACTCTACTCTTTCAAGAAATGTATTTTTATAACTTTTATGACCTAAATATATTTTATCTTGACCCGTGAAATTTATTTTATCTAACGCTACCTTAAATATTCAAATGTGTATACAACTTACTAATATTACTCAACGATACTACAAATTTCTACTTCCATTCAAGCAACTTACATTTACTTACACTTACATTTATACATTTACATACTATTAATAATAAATGTATATATATATGTTGTATTAATTACATGATCCACCTAAAAAGATTTGCAAGATTTTCTTACTTATATATATTCACACTCCAACTCATACACATTCACTTCAATAATACAAGCAAAGTCAAGATCAAAAATTCCTCTCTTCTCCTTCACACCAAAACCGGCCACCATCTTTATACCAAGAAGGAGTTCATCAAAATCTTCAAGTCAAGCTTTTAACAATCTAGTAACACTCTTTGTTTAGGTTTTGAAATAAAAACCTAGGGTGTTTAGGATAATCCTTGGTTCACTAAACCTCATCAAGCACTTGTAAGCATGAAACTTTAACTTTTATCTTTTCATACATATTTTTATACATTTTCTTGAAGTCCATATGATCATATTTGCTCAAGTTGTAGTTTATCAAATGTTATCACCCATATGTGCTCTATAAATTTTTATAACAAGTATTTACTAGTTAGAAGTTTATAAAAGTGAGTGGTTTGAAAAATGATTTATCAAAGTAAGTTTTGATCTTTTAGTAGTGAAGGTTTTATGTAGTTTATGTTAATTAGTAAGTTGAAAACACTAGTTTTAAACCCAAAAATAGTCTTTTTATCATATATGGTTCGAATAGCATTTTATTTTTAGTAGGATTGGTGATGAGTAGATTAAGGGATTTTTTTTTGTGGTGAAGTTGTGGTTAATCAAGTAGATAAAAATGGTAATTTAAAATGGGCGCGGAAGCGCTGTCGAAATTTATAATTTTTCCGAAAAGTTAGTCATTTTTATAAGTTTTATTAAAGTTTTAGAAAATAGATTTTTAGTTATGAACGTGGCCTTTTGAACGGACTAAAACGGAGTTATAACGAAAAATATACGTGGTTTCCAAGTTACGATTTAAAAACTATAATTTTCCGGAAAATTGTACATGCAGTCCGAATTTGTAACTAGCCAAACAGTGGCCTTAAACTTTCTGTGAAGTCTCCGAAGTTTAAAAATATATTAGTACTCTTGATTACCTTCGAGTGGATATAAAGAACTTGAAAAACGGACTTAAAACGAGTGATTTATGGTTAACCGAACTTTGGGTCAAAAACGTGCTGAAAACACTATTCACAGCTTTTGTAAGCTGTCAGGATTTTTAATCAAGATTTTGAGGGCCTAAACGGACGTTTCGGGGGAAATGGACGTTAAAAACGAGTTAGTTTTCCTATGTGTATATTACGTTAAGTCCGATGTAAACCGATTTGTCAATTACTAAAACCGTTACATAGTTTTAGCTATATTTTTACTATTAGCTCAAAAGTATTTATTTTCGACATGAAACCGTCACACATTCAAGTAACAATATTTTTATATAACTAGTTTTCAAGTAGCATATTGGGTGATACGTTTTCAAAATCATGCATTCACGACACCATATCATAACTCAAGTCATAACATTCATTTTAGGTCGCGGATAGTTTCGGGCCTCACTTTCGTGCATTTCATTTTGTTAGCATATCAATCACACCAGGTGAGTTTCATAGCCCCTACTTTTATACATTTTCAATTACTTTTGGGGGAGATACATGCTCAAACTATTTTCATTTACTTTCACAAATATTCTAAACTTGACATACTACTGTGAGTTCATACCCCACTTTTACTCGTTTAAATTCTTACAAACTATTTGGGGGAGATACATGCTTAAATACTTGTTTCACTCTTGCGAATACTCAAACCATTTATACAATTTTGTTACAATATACTTCTTATACACTTTGGACATTATGTGTGGTTTATTGCGATATGTGCCTTAATGTGCTAAACTAGTTTTCAATTGTGCAACAACATACAAACTTTAGCAACTGGTTAACTCCTGCGGGAGCCGGCAGAGAGGTATTGATAGTACTATCGGGCTGACGCCCCCACCCTTGTGTCCTTGATAGACGAGACCTTGGGTGAATATAATCTGTTATTCAAGTGATTCAATGTAACACAACAAACAAGTTAGACTTCGTCGTGAGGTTCAGTTGGCTGTGATTCTTTGCATTAAGTTTATGTATATATCGTATGCACCTATGTCCTACTTGCAAACAAGATTGACAATTACATATTTTGGCAATGGATTGTAAACACACAGGTTGCAAGTTTTGTATGGGCGGAACTTGGAACTGAGTGGATTTACACGGCCTTTGCTGCATTAACATTTCTTATAGACTTTTTTAAAAAAAATTTTCAACAAACTTATGAACTCACCAACCTTTGTGTTGACACTTTTTAGCATGTTTATCTCAGGTCTTAAGGTGATAGCATTTTCATGGAGCTTTTGGGTCGCATGGCATACATTGGAGTCTTGTGCTTTTAACAATTACCATTCGACATGTTTTGTAAACTCTTCGTGTATTATCAAACTTTGGGATTTCTTTTGTGTTGTAAACTTTAACTTAGTTATCGAATGGTAAACTTTTCAAAACGTCTCATTATAGAGGTCGTTTTCTGTATCCATACTTTGTGCTATGACGTTATACCCCAATGACACTATCGTTCCGCTGCGATATTTTGGGGGTGTGACAACAAGAGACAACCCAACAACAATCAATAACTTGGTTTCATAGATCTAAGCAAACACAAGAGTAATTTAGCTAGACATGATAAACAAGCAAGCATACACACAATCAATTGAACATGGGGTAGACATAATGATAAATTGGATAAACAAACTTATCTTGATGTGTAAAATAGGGTTGGGACCCTACAACTGAGTTAGGGTTTGCTCTCCAAAATTCTACATCCTTAAAATACAGAAAAATCGAATTCTATATATAGATTTACAATCGCGACGGCATCACCTTTTGCTAGTGACGGCGTCCAGGTCGCCGTCATTAAGGTTTCGTTTGGGCCAAGTCATTGTTGGGACGGCGTCACTTGAGATGTGTGACGTCGTCAGTCTTCATGCAGGACGTTTTCTGAATCATGGATCTTGGGCGTCTGGTGTAGTTTTTTTGAGTGACGGCTTCCAGAAATAAGGCGTGACGCCGGCAGGCTTTTGGACCAGAAATTCCGCTGAGCCATCGCGTGCACTTTTTGATCAAGTTTTCAATAGAGGGATGGCGTCGCCCTTTGGTTGGGACGCCGTCAGGTGCAATGAACAACCTTGGAGTGTCTTCGATCTTGACTTTGCCATTTTCTTCATTTTTTCTCTCTTTTACGTCCAAATATGCTTCATTCCAGCATTTTGCTTCCAAAAGACCTAAAAAGTGAAAAGGAACGATTTTAAGCAGTAACGGATATAAAATGTGTCGATTTAGGGCTTAAATGACCCCCTAAAAACGTATGTTTTAAATCTTTATCAAATATCCCTACACTTGGTATTTGCTTGTTCTTAAGCAAATGTGCTTTTGGCCAATCAGTTTATAAGTTAGGGGGTATGAAGCATTGGTTTAAGATAGTCTACAACAAGTAAAAGCACTACAATAATCATAACAAGCACGAAAATTATATACTAGCACCTCACAATTGGTGTTTGTATTCTCTCATCTCTCGGGTTTATATGAAATATAATATGAATGGAAATGGAAGATAAACACTCATTACTTGGCATAGTACATAGATTACCATAAGCGTGAGAATAGATCAAACCTCCACCGCTTTGGCGTAAGCACCTAGGAATAACTATCTAAGAGGTCTTTATAAAGGTTGTAACATTAGGCCTAGGGTAGGGAAGTAAAGGGTTTTGTTGGATATGGATATTTAGTGGTGGCAAGTCAAAAAATCTTATGTTACAAGCATGTAAAGCGTGGCGTTGCTAAGCCAAGAATCGACTCACTAACACTAGATAACTTGAAACAAAACAAACACAAATTTAAAAACATAAACATAAAGATAGATGTAGGATGGCAGGCCGTATGTTTTTCTCATTTTTTTCATACTTTTTTACTCTACCATCCTCTACGATAACATCAAAATATAAGGGATTTATAGGAGCATCCCTACACTTGAGTTTTTATTTAACTAACACTAATTGACCCAATTTGAAAAGATCAGAAAACTTGGAGTATTTAATTACGTAGACAAAGGGAATTTGAATTTATCGTTCTTTTCCGTTACTCCATAAAATATTAGTTTTACCCATGAGTCCCATGAGTCCCAAAACTGTATACAAAAGATATGACTAGACTTAGCAACCATGCAAGTAACTACATAATTGAACTAAGGGTTTAGTAATGATAACAATAATGCATAAAAGATGAGTGCATACAAGGTAGGCTAAGGTGATTTGAGTATACATTTGGGGGTGGATTGTAAACAATGCTTGATTTGCTCCCAAACAGTCAGGTTTTATCACAAGTCAACCACTTGTGAATGGTCAACCGTAATAAAAGCTAAACAGTCTGAAACCAAAGCAATTATGATCTGGAGAGTATAGTGTTTCCCCGGGTCGTTAAGTCCCAACGAGGTGTGAACACTGTAGTACAACGAATCTGTGATCGGGTGATATTGAATGGGAAAAGGTTTGTGAATTTGGAATAATTATACCTAAAGAGAAAGTTTGTAAATTACAGGGGCTTAAATGCAAATTAAAGAAAAGTAAAAATCTAAAATATATTAAATAAACGCTATCACTATTTTTAAAATCGATTAACGTTTAAATTCTAATACGTACGTTTAAATAAAATTACGTAAACGTACAAAATAAAACGTGAGTTTTAAGAAATAAAAGGCCTACAAATATGAAAATGACATTTTTACAATCCTAATAATAAAATAAAATTAATAGAAAAAGAAAATTATTTTTTAAAACTATTTATTTAATTATTATTAAATAAAAACTATTTTTAACTATTTAATAATACCCTAAAATATAAGAAAATATGAAATAAAGCTAGAAAAGTGAAATTATGACTTAGAAAAATATAAAATATGATAAAACTTATTTTAAAACTGAAAATATATTTTTTAGACTTTTTATGTATTTATTATTAATTAAAAACTATTTAAAACTAATTAAAATGCTAGAAAATACTATTTAAACTAAGAAAATTATGGAAAAATAATTTTTTGGATTTTTATATTTATCTTAATCTAGGAAAATTGAAAACTTATTTTTCTGAAGATTTTCTGATTTATTTGTAATAAAAGCTAATTAAAAAGTCTTAAAAACTGATTTAAAATAAGAAAAATAGCAAACAATTATGAAAAATTATGAAAAATTCAGAAAAAGTCTAAAATATTATTCTTAATCTATGAAAAATATAAAAACATATGCTTATGTGTGAGAAAATGAAACTGTAGTGATAAGCAGTTCTAAATAAGCTACTAGATTAAGCTATAAGCTACCAAATTCAACTAAATGATTAGCAGAGCTAAAGTACACTATAATAAGCCTAATGCAACTAATTAATACTACTCTAGACCACTAATGATGCATTAACTAAGAATGAGCTTATGAAAGTGCAAAAACCAAATAAGTCTACTTGGGGTCTACTTTAAGCTATTACACAGGCTAAACAAATAAGCTAAAGGGAAAAACAGATGATGGGTTCTCAAGATCACCTAGCTTACTACACTTGGACCAAAAATCAGTCCTACACAAGCTTTAATGAAGCTTGTGCAAAGCTTACAAAAAGCTTGAAATGACTCAGCTAATACTGAGTTTGACACAGGGCACAAACCAGCTTAATGGACAGCTGATTAAGGGCTTTTAGATGCTTGATAAAATTCAACAAAAATGAGATTACTAAACTAGACCAACTGAACTTGTAAAATCCAAAATATCACTTGAATTGATCCAATAATGAATCAATGAAAATTCCTCCAACCTTGGTGAAAAACTGCTTTTCCATCTTTTGACTTTGAACACAGAAATGATATGTTGACTTTAATGAGATTTGATTCCAAATGACTGACTTAATATGATGTTTTATGGTAAAATAGAACTAGTGCAAGCTAACTTAACTACTTTAAAACCAAGATGCTTAATATGAGCAACTGATTTGCACAGAAATGAAAGTAAGAGCAGTTGGAATGCAATTTTGACTTTTTAGAGAATGCTAGTGGAATTAACTGCCTATTTTGACTCTAATGGTCCTAACTTAGACTCAAGCAACTGGTGTTAAACTCTGAACAGGCCTCTATCACATATTTGAACCTGAATCCAAACACTAGCTATAGAAACTGATATGAGATTAAACATTCCAAATCACACTTACAAACTTAAACTTACTTCAATACAGATTCAAATTATTATACTATGACAGCAACAATTCACAGAACCCTCAAATTCCTACTCTATCAAATTAAGCAGATGATTACTTATAGGACAGAAATTTGAGACTTACAAACTTCCAGCCAGTATGGCTTGCTAACTGAAAATCAATGGAACAGTATCATGCACTATTATTAACCCAAATCCAAACACTATCAACCCATTTCCATTAGTACATCAGCAATCCAGATCAGTTACCCCCTTGTCACTGCAGGTTGACTTTTGTTGACTGAATTGAGAATTGAGCAATTAGACAGGAAAACCTTCAAACTTGCTTTAGTAACATTAAAATAACTGAGATAAACTAATTTGAACAAGCAAAACAGATTAAAACTTAAAATGTGACAAGAACACTTTTTGGCGGGAAATTGGAATCAAGAAGGAACACTGGAAATTAATGAACAAGAACTTTAAATTATACTTGAATTAACTAATACAAGACAAATAACTTAAAACCCAGAAAGATTTTTGCATAAGAAAATTAAAACGATTACAGAAATTAAAGAAAGGTCTAAAAACAAGTGACAAAGTATTCTTCTACCTTCTTTCTTCTTTATAGATCTTTTTTAAGCTTTGTCGACTTCCCTAAATGTTTCTGCACCCTTGGATTGCTTCACTTTAATCTCAGCTGTTCAAACTGCTTTTGGCGCCAAAAAGTCATAAGCAGGTATTTTGCATTTAATGGATTTTGGTGTTTGTGGAGGTGGAGGAGAGTTGTTATGCAGCTGTGGAGTAGCTAAGGTGAGGTGGAAAGGTGGTGGTACAGTGGTAAAACAGGTGGAGGTGAAGGAGTGGACACAGGTGTGGAATGGGAGGGAAGGGTGAACAGTGGTGATGGTTTGACCTGCGTTGACCCGTTATTAGTAATAGGGTGAGGGTTCAAAATGGTTTTTGGACTGGGGTTCTATTGGTTTGGCTGGGTTTAAAATACAAAAGGGGGTCAGTTTGGTTTGTTATTAATACAAGGACCATATTTGTAATTTCTGCAAAGCTAAGGGGCTGAACCTGCCACTTTTTCCAAACTTATCAAAAGGACCATTTATGCCAATCTTTAATAGTACAAGGGTTACTCTTGATTATTTTCACATTTGAAAATTTCCAAGGACTATTTATGTCATTTTTCAAAGTTGAGGGACTAAATTTGCCATTTTTGCAAACTTGAACTTCAAGGGTAAAATTTGTCATTTCATGATTCCTGGGGGACTATTGTTGATTTTTCTTCAAAATATTTTATCCAGGGACCATTTCTGACAATCTGTGAAAGTTCAGGGACTGAAACTGCCAATTTTGTAAACTTTGTTGTTTTTCATCAGTTTTCAATCCTTTTGCATTCGTAACACATAAAAACACATTTTCATGATATTTGTAACATTTATATAGTCATTTGTGTGTTTTTGGCTGTTTTTGTGGGGTTAAACAATATAAAATATATGTGTATTTAGACACATATCAAATCCCCCACACTAAACTATTGCTAGTCCCTAGCAATCTTTTGAAACTTTAATGGATTTCATCTCTTTACCAAAAACCATTACTTCTGGAGTAGTCAATTGTTTCAGTTCAAGTAAGAACCTTGGTACAATGATAACCAACTGATTTTGAGCAAATCATAAGCTGTAAACGGATTTGATTTGTCTTTACCAGAAGCCGTTTGCTTTTGGATTAGCCAACTCTTCACTAATTAAAGATATGGTGAGCTGAACACCATACAATTTTGGGCAAATTGCAAGCCATAAACGGATTTGAGATATCTTTACCAAGAGCCGTTTGCTCCTGGATTAGCCAATCCTTATGTGGGTTAGACATGGTGGACTGATTACCATTTGTTGTGTTTAGTACATAGTACTTCCACTACAATTTTTTTTTTAATTTGGCCATTTTGGGGGAAAAAGGGACTAAAAGGGTACATTTATGATCAAATTCGCCAGAATTTCCCCCCCACACTTAGAAATGAATATTGTTCTCAATATTCAAAGTCCCGGCTATTATGCCGAATCCTTGAACGTAAAAAGATAACATTACTAGCTAAGTGTAGAAACACAACAATTATTCTCTTTTTAATATTTACAATTTTCATTCATTTTTAAGATCTATATACAACATGTGGGGCATCTCCCCCACACTAGGGTGGTACACACAGGTGAAAACCCATGTTTAACTACTGTTTTTGATTACCGAGTCGCTAGCTTGACTCGACCCCGAATTAATTTGTTCATGGGGAAGTAAGTGGAAGAGACAATCTCCATCGGACTTTCATTCAAGATGTTTGTATAAACATTGAAGTACGTGAAAGTTCCACACCGATGAGATATACATAGAACCGGCTCAAAAATGATAAATGAAAATGCCGGGATCAAAAATAGTGTCCTCATTCCCGAAGGAGAAAAGGGAACGAGAAACCACACCATCTGTGAAAAATGGAATAAAGATGTGCATCACAATGCAATCCCATTCTTCATCAGTGAGGAGCAAATCACCATTTGTTAGATTTTTAAGTTTAGACTTGAAGTTTGTATGGTGATTGGCAACAAAATTTCCAGGAGGGAGAGCTGGAAACGGTTCTTCAATCAACAGATTTTCAAGAAAGAGGATGTCTCCCTCCGAATCAAAG
Organism: Chrysanthemum seticuspe; assembly: GCA_019973895.1. NCBI lineage: Eukaryota > Viridiplantae > Streptophyta > Magnoliopsida > Asterales > Asteraceae > Chrysanthemum > Chrysanthemum seticuspe. The sequence goes on from BPTQ01000003.1 coordinate 27,114,361, forward strand.
TAAGTATTGTCAATCCCTGTTGGAATTGACTCATCACTAAGAAAAGCATCGACTTCCTTCCAAAAGTTATCATCTTCCTCATCCGGAGTGAGAGAAGGAATGGAAGAGTCGGAAATGGGACAAGAAATGAGTGGATGATCATTATATAGGAGATTTTTAGTTTCTCCAAGATCGGCTTCGAAATCAAAGAGATCATCGTCACTTTCCGATGAAAGTGGAAGTGATGCCTCAACATACTTGATGTCTCCATAAGATTTACAATCGTCGCTAAGATCGGAGAAAGTTTCAAAATGATCTATTGAACACTCAAAAGGGAAAGGAGAATCACACATATGCTCAGAAGTTCCCTGTGACTCTCTCGGGATTGGGACAAGGTTCTCAACACTAGACTTTATGAATTCGTCCGATTCCTTTTCAGGAACAGTGTCAAGATGCTCATCCCCCATGTTCAGAGAGTGAGTGGGAATATCGGGTGTGATAACAACAGACTGAGGGAGTTGAGAAGGACTAGCATACATATGTTTTATACTTTCCATTTGTTCTTCTGCTAGTAATTCCATCATAGTCTTTTCTCCCTGATTTTTCATGGAAGGAATTTCAACTGATGAACTTGATGAACCTGTACAAAATTGACTAATATCAAGGGTAACTTCATCATCATCATCATCAGGAATGAAACGGAATCGAAAGCTAGATTTGGCTGCTTTTTCTTTTGCAATTGATTCCCTAATAGATTTTTCAAAGGCAATTTGGGAATCTAATTTAGCAGCCCGCTCTTCAGCTAACAAAACTTCCATGGATTTTTGATTTGGATTATCTTGGGAATGTTTACAATCCTTCAAATCTTTCACTAAATCCAAAAGATCAAGGAGAAGATTTTGAGGAAGTGGCTCAGGCTGAGGTGGTGCCTGATTCACTTGGTACTGTAGAGGTTGGTCATGATACGAAGAGTCGTAATTGTTATAAGGAAATGGATTCCTTGTTTGACAATCAGAGCTAAAGTGAGGACCTCCACAATACTCACAACAGTAAAACTGATGTGGCTGTGAGTTGTATGTGTGGTAGTCATAATTGTTATCAGGAACCTGCTCATAGACAAGCGTGTTTCCCGATTGACAATCAGAACTGGAGTGTGAAACACCACAGTACTCACAACAGTAAAACTGCTGAGTCTCACAGTGTGGTAGCTGATGGAATAAATCAGTTGTGTTATGGTAGGAATAGGGATCCTGGTTATAGACAGACCCGTTTCCTGATTCCACCATGCTACAACTGGGGCAATTGCCACCATTATAAGGACCACCACACCATTGACAACCAAAAGGGTGAGGATAAGACATATAAAAGAATCAAAGGGTTACAGAGGGGTTGGGATGAAGAATCAAAGATGTGAGAGGGTAAAGATGGATATTTTTGGTTTTTTTTGGATAAATATAAGAAAGAAAATCTTTTTGGGTTTTTGTGTTCGTTGAAAACTTGAATAAAAAAAATGTTTTTGGAAATCGATCTGTCAAACAAATTAACTTCACGATAATTTTGGTTTTATATGAAAACAAGGAAATATGGACAAAGATGGTAAATATACAATGGTTGTATATTCAACAATCACTGATTCTTCAAATTCGTAGAACGCAGCACACCTCCCCGGCAGCGGCGCCAAAATTTGATTCGCTCCCAAACAGTCAGGTTTTATCACAAGTCAACCACTTGTGAATGGTCAACCGTAATGTCACACCCTCGCCGGAGGCGGAAATACGAGGTGTAACGGAAGGGAACATAAGCACAAGATAATAGAACATACCAACGTTAAGATTAAAAAGAAATAATACGCCATTACAATAATAGTTTAGCCGTCATCGGCAAATATATTACAAAGTTTAGTTCCCAAAATATTGCGTTCTATTACATAATGATTTGTAGTAACAAGTGAAAACTTCATTATGCAAGACCTGGTAGAAAAAGCTTACTAACGATCACCTGAAATGCATGAGAGAAAACGGGTCAACTATGAAAATAGTTGGTGAGTAAACATGTTTAGTAAAATAAGAAAACTCGTATGAAAGAGTCAAAGGTTTCGGTCATCGAAAATAGTCCACAAAGCAAAGGCATTGTGTATCCACTCAGTTCCAAGTTCCGCCCATACAAAACTTGCAACCTGTGTGTACACAACCCATTGCACAAAATATATCGCGTCAAGTAGTCAAGTATAAGCGGTCATAATAGTTCACAATATAGTACCACGAATATAATAATTCAGGTAGGCTACCGATGAAACCAATTTAAGTTGGGTGCCACTACCCAAAGTTATGTTGGGTGCCTCTTCCCAAAGATATACTGGGTGCCTCTTCCCAAAGATATACTGGGTGCCTCTTCCCAAAGATATACTGGGTGCCTCTTCCCAAAGATATACTCCAAACATAGGAGTCTTTATAGTGATGCTCCGAACATGGGAGACTTTATAGTGATGCTCCGAACATGGGAGACTTTAGGTCAAGGCCATAACATGTACGGTTCAATAAGTCCAAATAAGTCTTAATTTCCTAATTAAGTTCAAGGATTTGATTCGAATTCACAAGTTCTAGTCAAGCAAGTTAATAAAAGTAGTGATCAATTTAGTTCAAGAAAGGTTCATGCATTTCGCCCCAAAAATATAGTAAAACGGTAAAAAGGGGGTGTGATTACTCACTTCGTAAACTGGTGTGATGACAAGAGTGAGTACACTGAGGTATAATGTGATGCTTTAACCGGGACCTATTACGAATGATATGATGTGTAATGAGTTGCAATGTAATGTTATGCATGCATTTCGTATGTTATTTATACCATTTGCGAGTTTTGAAAATATTAATTATCGTCAAAAAAAAAAAAATACTCTTTTGACGTCTTGACCCTTCAAAAATGACTTTTCAAGTATTTACGTCAAAATGTCATCCTACAATGGTTTTATAATGATTTATGGTGAAATTTTCAGTTTTCGTCGTAAAACAATGTAGTCGGAAATTTCTTGAAAGTGACAAAAATGGCTCCGAAAAACTAGTCGTAACATGGTGTACGTCGATCGTTAGCAACGAACTCAACGGTTTTGGAAAGTTTGTATCGAAATCTAGAAGTTTCAGTTCAGGAGTTTTCGTCATAAAGGTCTCGAACATAAAGATAATAAGGGTTAAAGATGGTGATTTTGGCTAAAATGTTGGTTAAAAATGAGTTTCGGCCAAGTTTAAGCTACCATAAATAATTTATTACAAATCCGCTATACAAACGGTTGGTTGTTTTGGAAAATATACTTGGTGATCTTGATTTTATTAGAAGACAATTCGTTCCAAAAAGTTCCACATCATTGATAAAAACAGCCTCCAACATGGTCGTTTCAGCTACCGTAACACTTGTATCGTAAAAATAATATAGTTTTTCAGATAATAATAGTTACGGCAATTTTATGAAAACGTGCATATCTTTGTCGTTTAAAATCCGTTTTCTACGTATAATATGTCCTTAGCTTCGTATCAAAGTATACTAATATATTTTTGATAAGTCGAAATAATTTGTGAAGCTTAGGACTCGTTTTTGACCCGAATAGAGTAAAAATAGTATGCTGAAATTTCAGAAAATAATATATTTCGTCGCCAAACTTTAAAAATTCATAACTTCTTCGTTATAACTCCGTTTTTATCCGTTCAAGCGGCCACGGATTCGTTTTAAAGTATATTTTCTAAATATCAAGGCCAAAAAGTCGTGCCTACTGTCGGATTTTCCAGAAAATCAAAACAAGGACAGAACATATTTTATACATATCGAAAATAGTTTTTCTCGTACTAAACCTATTCTAATCCCTTCAAATCAACTCCAAAGCTAATCTAATCCTACCATACACCTTCTTAGGGTGTCATGGGTTCCTAAACATCATCAAGACCAAAGTATACCAAGGGGATAATTATAGGATGACCTTATATATATATATCTCTAAAAATCATGTAAAAATGGTATAAACAACATATGTCTTGCATGTTTGTACCAAATATGAAGAGATAAATATGAAATGATAAGGAAACATGAAAAATGAAAGAAACATGCTTACAAGCTAATATGATGAGGTGATAAGAACCAAGGTTAAACCTAAACACTCTTGGTTTTTATTTCAAAACCTAATAAAGAGTATTATCTAGATTGTTTATAACACTTGAACTAGAAAAATTTTGATCCCTTGGAGAACCCTTGATGTGGCCGGTTTTATGGAGAGCCAAAAGAGAGAAAATGATTTTTTTTACTACTTGCTAACTATGTGAAAATGAGATACATGAATGAGAATTATACAAGTGAGACTTTATGTAGAGTGAAATTAATAACAATCAAAGACCATGCATCATTTAATGTCACCCCTCCCCCTTGGTCGGCCAAGGGGGGAGGAATTTGAGGATATTTATTTTTATTTATTTATTTTTTTTTATAAACTTGTATAAAATACTTGTGTAATTATTGATAAAATGTATAAGTAAAAGGTAAATGGTAGATTTTTGGTACAAGTAAGTTTTTAATAGATCAAAATAGAATGTAATGAGATAATAAAAATTGTAAAAATACATTCCTTGTGAAATTTGAGTGATAAAATAATTATCGAGTAATTTTTAAGAAAAACGTCGTAATAATATAACTTTAACGATTTTTATACAAAATAAATTTAAAACACTAGGTAAACTCAAAATATAGTTTTTATAAACTAAATGTAAGTTTAAAAATACATCGGGATCATTTTTGAAAGTAACGGATTAAATGCTCAAAATAATAACTCACGCGATAACGTTTATTTAATATAAAAATTACGCGTTAAATGTGAAATGAAAAATCATGCATGAACTAATATGATGAATATTGAGTTTAAGAAATGAGCGAAATTTGAGAATTGTGACACGTAATAAAAGCTAAACAGTCTGAAACCAAAGCAATTATGATCTGGAGAGTATAGTGTTTCCCCGGGTCGTTAAGTCCCAACGAGGTGTGAACACTGTAGTACAACGGATCTGTGATCGGGTGATATTGAATGGGAAAAGGTTTGTGAATTTGGAATAATTATACCTAAAGAGAAAGTTTGTAAATTACAGGGGCTTAAATGAAAATTAAAGAAAAGTAAAAAGCTAAAATATATTAAATAAACGCTATCACTATTTTTAAAATCGATTAACGTTTAAATTCTAATACGTACGTTTAAATAAAATTACGTAAACGTACAAAATAAAACGTGAGTTTTAAGAAATAAAAGGCCTACAAATATGAAAATGACATTTTTACAATCCTAATAATAAAAGAAAATTAATAGAAAAAGAAAATTATTTTTTAAAACTATTTATTTAATTATTATTAAATAAAAACTATTTTTAACTATTTAATAATACCCTAAAATATAAGAAAATATGAAATAAAGCTAGAAAAGTGAAATTATGACTTAGAAAAATCTAAAATATGATAAAACTTATTTTAAAACTGAAAATATATTTTTTAGACTTTTTATGTATTTATTATTAATTAAAAACTATTTAAAACTAATTAAAATGCTAGAAAATACTATTTAAACTAAGAAAATTATGGAAAAATATTTTTTTGGCTTTTTATATTTATCTTAATCTAGGAAAATTGAAAACTTATTTTTCTGAAGATTTTCTGATTTATTTGTAATAAAAGCTAATTAAAAAGTCTTAAAAACTGATTTAAAATAAGAAAAATAGCAAACAGTTATGAAAAATTATGAAAAATTCAGGAAAAGTCTAAAATATTATTCTTAATCTATAAAAAATATAAAAACATATGCTTATGTGTGAGAAAATGAAACTGTAGTGATAGGCAGTTCTAAATAAGCTACTAGATTAAGCTATAAGCTACCAAATTCAACTAAATGATTAGCAGAGCTAAAGTACACTATAATAAGCCTAATGCAACTAATTAATACTACTCTAGACCACTAATGATGCATTAACTAAGAATGAGCTTATGAAAGTGCAAAAACCAAATAAGTCTACTTGGGGTCTACTTTAAGCTATTACACAGGCTAAACAAATAAGCTAAAGGGAAAAACAGATGATGGGTTCTCAAGATCACCTAGCTTACTACACTTGGACCAAAAATCAGTCCTACACAAGCTTTAATGAAGCTTGTGCAAAGCTTACAAAAAGCTTGAAATGACTCAGCTAATACTGAGTTTGACACAGGGCACAAACCAGCTTAATGGACAGCTGATTAAGGGCTTTTAGATGCTTGATAAAATTCAACAAAAATGAGATTACTAAACTAGACCAACTGAACTTGTAAAATCCAAAATATCACTTGAATTGATCCAATAATGAATCAATGAAAATTCCTCCAACCTTGGTGAAAAACTGCTTTTCCATCTTTTGACTTTGAACACAGAAATGATATGTTGACTTTAATGAGATTTGATTCCAAATGACTGACTTAATATGATGTTTTATGGTAAAATAGAACTAGTGCAAGCTAACTTAACTACTTTAAAACCAAGATGCTTAATATGAGCAACTGATTTGCACAGAAATGAAAGTAAGAGCAGTTGGAATGCAATTTTGACTTTTTAGAGAATGCTAGTGGAATTAACTGCCTATTTTGACTCTAATGGTCCTAACTTAGACTCAAGCAACTGGTGTTAAACTCTGAACAGGCCTCTATCACAGATTTGAACCTGAATCCAAACACTAGCTATAGAAACTGATATGAGATTAAACATTCCAAATCACACTTACAAACTTAAACTTACTTCAATACAGATTCAAATTATTATACTATGACAGCAACAATTCACAGAACCCTCAAATTCCTACTCTATCAAATTAAGCAGATGATTACTTATAGGACAGAAATTTGAGACTTACAAACTTCCAGCCACTATGGCTTGCTAACTGAAAATCAATGGAACAGTATCATGCACTATTATTAACCCAAATCCAAACACTATCAACCCATTTCCATTAGTACATCAGCAATCCAGATCAGTTACCCCCTTGTCACTGCATTGAGAATTGAGAATTGAGCAATTAGACAGGAAAACCTTCAAACTTGCTTTAGTAACATTAAAATAACTGAGATAAACTAATTTGAACAAGCAAAACAGATTAAAACTTAAAATGTGACAAGAACACTTTTTGGCGGGAAATTGGAATCAAGAAGGAACACTGGAAATTAATGAACAAGAACTTTAAATTATACTTGAATTAACTAATACAAGACAAATAACTTAAAACCCAGAAAGATTTTTGCATAAGAAAATTAAAACGATTACAGAAATTAAAGAAAGGTCTAAAAACAAGTGACAAAGTATTCTTCTACCTTCTTTCTTCTTTATAGATCTTTTTTAAGCTTTGTCGACATCCCTAAATGTTTCTGCACCCTTGGATTGCTTCACTTTAATCTCAGCTGTTCAAACTGCTTTTGGCGCCAAAAAATCATAAGCAGGTATTTTGCATTTAATGGATTTTGGTGTTTGTGGAGGTGGAGGAGAGTTGTTATGCAGCTGTGGAGTAGCTAAGGTGAGGTGGAAAGGTGGTGGTACAGTGGTAAAACAGGTGGAGGTGAAGGAGTGGACACAGGTGTGGAATGGGAGGGAAGGGTGAACAGTGGTGATGGTTTGACCTGCGTTGACCCGTTATAAGTAATAGGGTGAGGGTTCAAAATGGTTTTTGGACTGGGGTTCTATTGGTTTGGCTGGGTTTAAAATACAAAAGGGGGTCAGTTTGGTTTGTTATTAATACAAGGACCATATTTGTAATTTCTGCAAAGCTAAGGGGCTGAACCTGCCACTTTTTCCAAACTTATCAAAAGGACCATTTATGCCAATCTTTAATAGTACAAGGGTTACTCTTGATTATTTTCACATTTGTAAATTTCCAAGGACTATTTATGTCATTTTTCAAAGTTGAGGGACTAAACTTGCCATTTTTGCAAACTTGAACTTCAAGGGTAAAATTTTTCATTTCATGATTCCTGGGGGACTATTGTTGATTTTTCTTCAAAATATTTTATCCAGGGACCATTTCTGACAATCTGTGAAAGTTCAGGGACTGAAACTGCCAATTTTGTAAACTTTGTTGTTTTTCATCAGTTTTCAATCCTTTTGCATTCGTAACACATAAAAACACATTTTCATGATATTTGTAACATTTATATAGTCATTTGTGTGTTTTTGGCTGTTTTTGTGGGGTTAAACAATATAAAATATATGTGTATTTAGACACATATCAATGCTCTTCATTGATATTCCGGAAAACCAAAACATCACGAGAACCACGAAAAGGATACGTTATGAGGGGTTAACTAGGGGTATCGTGTAATAAAGATGAGTACATCGCAAGGGTGTGGGGTAATTACTCAACCGATGTGGAGATTTAATTATAATACATGTTTAAAACAAGCGTTATCCTAGTGCCTCTTATTGTTTGGTTACTCCTAACTACACAAGTGTAGTCTCACTAGCGATCTATGCATCACAAAACAAGTTCTAGAATCTATTATACTACCGGTACACTCACTAAGCATTAAAGGTGAATGCTTTTATTCCTAAAGATCTAGGGGCGAACATCACATTTTTGGGGTGGAATTTGAGTGGTAAAAGGTTTTTGTGCTAGTCATATAATTCCTATACATGCGATGCTTTATTAAGACTAAAGTTTAGCTCGTAAATGTCATAAAAAAATTTAAATTTGGTGCTAAAATTGACCAAACAAATATTTATTATGGTTTATTACACTAATTACTAAGGACAAGACAAATAATCAAGTGAGTGAATAGTTTCTAAGTTCTCGTTTTATACTCCCTCCCTACACTTAAACTGAACATTGTCCCTAATGTTCCCCGAAAGTATCAAAGTTATGATAAAGGAAGGTAAGTAAGGAAAAGAAACTAATACTCCCCTAATTAGCTCGGTAGAATATGTGTGAAGATGTGGTTAAATCCTCCTCCAAGAAGAATGCATAAGTTATAAGCTCATCCAATGTGTGTTTCTTCTTCTTGTCAAATATAACTTGGATACTCATGAGAAAACAAACGAAACCTTCAAGTAAAATCGGCGGTAAAACTATATATGACACACAACTACACTAGAAAGCAAGTAAGATATAATGCTTATGGAATGAATGTTTGCAGTTTTTCTGGAAAATTAAGAATTGGGAATTTCCAAAAGTTATAAATTTCACAGAAAACGAAACTGATATTTTTTTCTATATTGCCTGATGTCGCCAGGTGTTAATCCTGACGCCGTCAGGTTGTCCTGACAAATACTGGTCTGCTGCGTTTTTCTACAAAAATTCTGGAAAAATTACCTCATTAAAACCTAGAAACATTTCTGCAAACATACATTATGACTCTATACAAGCATTTGACTCTAACAAACACACAAATATATACAATTTCAATTATTGATAATCTCATGTTCATGCAAGTTCTTAAAACATATGTGATCTTACCTACACTTATATTTTTGTAAATACCTTTATATGCAATTAAGACGAAGTTAAAAACAAAATAAAGCATTTTTACAAAGTAATATAAACATGAGAATCAACCAATAATGAAAAAGATATATAAAACACACAAATAAAGATGAAAAACAAATATGCAAACAAATAAACATGGTTTCCTCCCAAGAAGCGCTTGTTTTAGTTCGAGTCACGAGCTTAACTCTACCCTTATTTAACGGATATAAGGGAGGTTTTCCCTACACTTAAGATTAAGTGAAGGTGATAGTAGCGATATACTCCTTTAGGGTGGAAATTTGCCACGTGAAGAGAGGGTGATGGGTGATACTTATGCTCAAAGGGGTGTACTTCTTTCATCGTAACCTTGCCTAATTCTATTGGTGTAATGGGTGAATCAAGTCTTCCTCCTAGAAAGGGATCATCTTCTATCAACTTCAAGAGATTTTTAGTTAAGGATCCATCTTGACCTAATAAACCTAGTTTAAACCCATAATGTTTCTTGTTATCAACCATGAATGGGTGATGTAAGTGTGTAAGGTCATAGGTTACTCCTATGTTAGCTTCCACTCTACATGGCTTAGAGTCTACTACCTTTATCTTAACATTACCCAGACTACATGGTTTGATGGGTGAATTGGGGCCTAATTCAACTCCTAAATTCACATCTAAAGACGGAAAATTGGGTAAGGATTTTGGTTGAGGCTCCGGTTCATCAAAACTAGGAACTTCCGTAGAACTAAGAGAAAGGTCATGACAACAAGCATCTAAACCTACATTCTCTAGTGGTGTTTGGTCCAAAGGTTCTATATTAATTGGGGTTCCTATATGTAACCACCGGTAAATTTCGCATCGTATTAAATTAATATAATATCCTAACGAAAGGATACTTATCCTTTTTCTATGTACAAACTTTTTTCAAACGTTATCAATTTATTTGGTCACAACCTCTAGCTAATGTGACATAACTCACATTATCAAAAATCCTTATATGTTAAACTATAAAAGTTTTCAACTTTTATTTACCACTTTACGCTATTCGTTAACATACGATTTTTAAACGTACAAACTAAATGTTTGTTATTCATTAGAGTTTTCACGAAACACTAACTTATTATAAACAATGACTTTACAAAATCAAATCATAAATACTAAAGTACAACATTTTATACCTAGAGTACAAGTCATTAAAGCACGGAACCTAACTATACTTTAATTCCCGTTACAAGCCCTAATATACAACTCTATAATTTTATGTGCATGATATATTTTCAAAATGCTAATGTACAAGTCTTTCAAGCCCATGTACAAGTCTTTACGCTCTGTTCCTTAGTTTAGATAGGAAAGAAGAGAAGATGCAAAAGGGAGGGGGGTCTGAACAAAAGAGGAAAGAAGTGATAATAGCTTTCTTTTTTGTGTTCATGAGTCGGAAAGAAAGGAAAGAGGAATATGACTTTTTTGTGTTCCTGAGTCGAAAAGAAAGGAAAAGAAAGTTAGTAATTTTACTATTTTACCCTTCACTATAATATAACATTCCCTCTATACACAGATGTACAGACTTGCAAAAACTTTAGTAGCTAAATAAATACTTATCTAAGCTACGTTTTTTGCTTGCATAGGTTGATCGTATCTTGATAATCTGTTACGTGAAATAAGTCATAAAGTCAAGACCAGATAATGCAACCCACTAACAATGCACATTCAAACAATAAAAGAAAAAAAGACTGAATCATAATTACCTTATTAAGAAGCTAAATAATTAGAGGAACTCATGGATACAGTATATGTTAGCCTTAATAGTTTTATTAGAAGTGATGGTCATTCACATTTAGGAACTTTGTGACGTGTGCTAGATATCGTATTAAAATAGTCAACGGGCTCGTGGACTTGGGCTAAGCTAATTGGTTAGAAGTTAAGTTAAGCTAGCCTTATGTATGTTGTAATCCAACCCAAGCCCAAACGAGCCCATGGAAAGCCTTTTAGGGCATCATGTTACTTGTACTATAAATACCCCTCAAAGTCTCATTTGAGGGGTGTGCTTGAGTGTGTGTGTGTGTGTGTTTCTTTGGAATAAAAATTCCTTTCTTCTCTCTATCTCTCTAAATACATACACGATCCATATACATCAAGTCACCAAGTTCTCTCTTCATCTTTCTATTCTTATTTATGCGTAACTGTTGTGGTTTATGCATAAAGCGTGTTTGTGTCTAACGTGGTGATAAGGTATACGTGATAAAAGGGGCTTTACAATTGGTATCAATCGCCAAACAATGGTTTAGGAGTGTTGTGTTACGTTTTTGGTTAAAGCTTTTCAACAAGGTTGCGTTTTTTACATAAAACGAGGTCTTTTTTGCTTAAAGTTTTGATTTTTACGTGGTTTTAAGGTTAAAGTTGTAGACTTTATTGATTTTTAAGTGTTTTGGAAGAAGTTTGTGCAAAAGAAATCATTTGGAAACGTGTTTTTGGGTAAAAATCGTGTTTTTCATTTCTGGGCATTCCTACGCGTAAGTTACTTTTTGGTCAAAACCCTATTCTTGCGCGTAAGAAAAGTCAAAACCCTAATCCTACGCGTAAGAATTTTGATTTCTACGCATAACTTTTTGGTGCAGATTCTTCGAGCTTCAACGGTTACTCAGTGCTTCCCTCACTTGGATAAGTGTGTGGAACACTTCGACTTTTGGATATCTTTTACGCTGTGACAGTGTAAAGGATTTTTGGTTTTTAACCTAAGTTTACGCATAAGCATAAACGCTTACGAGTAACACTTTACGTATAAGCTCACACTTACGCGTAAGGTTTTTACGACTAAGTCTTTTTGTTTACGCATAAGCCTAAGGTTACGCGTAAGATACTTTCTACGCATAAGGAATCCTACGCCTAAGCTTTCTACGCCTAAGAATCCTACGCCTAAGCTTTCTACGCATAAGATCCTACGCCTAAGCCTAAGCACCAACTCTACTCGTAACTTCTTCTCTCTACGCCTAAGCTCTTCAAAAAAAAAAAAAAAAAAAAAAAAAGTTTTTTGGCGGGAAAATTTGAGTAAAATTTAAATTTTTGAGGAGACTAAACGTTCAATTTTTACGCGAAATTTAAATTTTGGTATAACTTGGAAAAATTTGGTCAAAAATTCAAATTTTTGGACCCAAATTCAAATTTTTTCGGTCAAATTTGGCGTCAAAATTGTCAAAACTCAAATTTTTTATACACCCTTAGAATTGATTTTTATAGTGAATTCCAAATTTTGGGAGAGAAAAATTTTACGACTTTGAACAGGCTTACGAGTAAGATTCACCGAAAAACATCAAACGTCCATAACTTATTAAACACAACTCCTTTATCGTTGAATCGATCCTACATCAACTTTATCACACATACCTTCATCAATGGCAACTGACGAAGATCGTCTCAAAACTGCTTTCACAAATGCTATTGCCTTATTCTCCAATGTATGGATTTGAGAGTTCAAAACGCAATTTTCCCAACCAAGTATTCATGAGTCAAGAAGGACTAATGGGAGATGTTATTGGGAATCAGCATGGATTTGCTACGGGTATACAGATGGGGAATCAGATGCAATATGCAGGGCAGTATGTTGGACATCAAGGGGATCAGATTGTGAATCAGAATATGGGATATCAAAATGGGAATAACTGTTTAATGACTTCTGTTCAGAATGCTACCTCCGAACCTCAAAGCCAAGATTCAGGTTATTTTGATTCAGAATCAAGTGTCAAACCAATGACGAAACTTGAAAAGCTCAAGTACATGTTGATGTTAGTAATGAAAGAAGAATCGGGAATAGAGTTGACTGATGAGGAATACGAATTCATGAACCCTGGACGGGTAGATAATGCAAACTCCAGTCATACAGTCATTCAGCAGGACACGACATCATGCAGTACTTCTGACACAACTCCCGTCTATGACACAGATCCACTCAATGAGGTACCAAATTATAGTAATGTTGCTAATTCGTTTACTTATGAGAAGCCACATTCTGTGTCTCCCGAACCTTATTATGACACATATGTGGGGGAGCAAGTTAATAGCAATGTTAACTCTGAAACTCCATATATGGATCCTAATGAAGGTCAAGGTGAACAGAATGGTGCTAATGATGAGGAAACACATGCTTATTTTGAAACATTAATTAATAATTGTGGTATTGAGATTGAGAAAGTCCAAAAGGTCAGTCGCGAGGTTAAGGCCGCGAATAAGAAATTGACCGCTGAGCTTGCGAGTTACAAGGAGAACGCAAAAGCTTTTGAATTTCACAAAAACAAAGAGTCAGAATTAGAAATTGGTTATCGAGATTCTGTTTTAAGAGAAAAAGAATTGCAAATCAAGTATAACACACTTGATGTGAATTTGAACTTGAAAATAAAATCTTTAAAAAAGGAAATTTCTGATCTAAATGACCAACTTTCTAAACAAAAAACAATGTTTTCTGATCTTGAAAAAGAGAAGAAACAGTTGATTACTGATTTTTCAAAACGAGAAGATTCTCTTCTTGATGAAATTCTTGATAAAGATGAAAAAATCAAAAATTTGGAAAATTTGCTTGTTACAACGGGTCATTCAGCCAAATCAACCAATATGCTGATTAATCAAACTAATCCGTATTTTCATACAACTCAAAAAATGGCTCTTGGTAACACACCTCCTTGTTTCCTCAAGAAAGCTCAGAAAGAACAGAATGTTTTGAACAATGGAAAACCTTTGCATGAACCCATAATTGTTCATGATTCTCTTGAAACGTTAGAACTATCTGAGGAGAGTAGATCAAAAATGAAACAAAAGAATCCAGATCTAAAGCCAATTGATTATAACAAATGGAACAAAATTAATGGAATTACTTATGTTAATCAAAAAGAAAAGTCAAAGTTTTCCATCACACCAAGTGTTTCAAACAAAGTGTTAACACCAGTTTCAAAATCAGTTTCAAAACCAGTTGTAGTTTCCAAATCTCTTTCGAAAATCGAACAAATGTCTTCAAACAATCCTTTTAACACAAGTGATGCTAGAAGCATTTTAGATGACGTTAAAACTAGAATTGGGTATCTTCAAGAGACTGTTAAATCTAAAACCAATATCACAACTAACATCTGGTTTAATAGTTTTGATAATGAAAATAAAAAGTTTTTTGAAACTCAAATTGACCCTCCGTTAACTGGCATCAGTGCGAGGGTAATTCATTTCGAACAAGCATTTTTGAAAAAAACAGCTGACTTTGTCAAGGACCATAAATCCCTGGTAAAGCAAGCTAATGACAGTGTTGAACACATCAAAGTTTTGGAAAATTTGAATGATTCTCTCTTCGAAGATGTTATGACTACCGATATCATGTCCATTATTTTACAAACATATTATGTTGAAGATCATGAAAGACTCCAGTCTGAGACCTCCGCAATTGTTTCAAAATATGAAAAAGCTCTTGAAAAACTTGAAAAAGAAAACGTTTCCTATTTTAAACAGCTTGATCGAAAAACCGAGGAATGCAAGTATGACAAACTGTCGTATGAGCGTGCCTACAAGGACATGAAAGAGCAAAATGATCTTTTGAGGGCTCAGTTGGAATGTCTGAAAGGGAAGGCTGTGGATACTAAGTTTGCAAAACCATTGACTGAGGAGAAGGTAAATGTTCCCAAACCGGTTTTCAAACCAAAAATGTCTATCTCTTAGCCTCCTCCAAAAGTCAATGAGAAAAATGATTTGTCAAAAACAGTCACTCCACAGTCCCTGCCTTTTAAAAAGAGAATTATCAAAGGTTTTGAAAAACCTGTTTTTGATAAAGAAAAAGTGTTTACACCTGGCATTTCTAAGACTAGTACACGGAATGTGACCAAAAATCCAGTTAAAGAATCTGTTGGTTCTAACGACATGGTCAATAATCACTATCTAGAAGAAGCTAGGAAAAAGGCACAGACTCGAAAAGACGGAATTTTAGGTGCAACATCTAGGGTGATGAATTCTACAAGATTTCAAGGCACTGCTAGTAGTAGTAAACCATTACCTAGGAACACTCTACAAAAGACTAGGGATTGGCTTGCATCTAAGAGTAGTTACGCAAAAGAAAATGCTATGCCCTTAGAAAACAACACTAGGAATTCTAAGTCTTTTTCGAACAAGAATCAATTTTCAAAAGACTGTAGTGACAAAGTTAAAGCTGCTGTTTTAAACAAGAATATTGAATTTGTCTGTACTACATGTAAAAAATGTGTCTTTTCAGCTAATCATGATGCATGTGTCTCACAATATCTCAAGAAAGATAATTCTCGTACCAAGGTACAATCCACTAAGACACCAAACAGAAACATACCCGTTGACAAAATGAACATGGAAAAGAAACCTAATAGGTGGATCTCTTCAGGACGTAGTTTTTCCAAAAATGAGTCTTCCGCTGAATCTGATAAGAAAACAACTCCTAGATCTTACCTTAGGTGGATACCCACGGGAAAAGTTTTCAACAAAGTAGGTCTTAGATGGATTCCCACAGGAAAGATTTTTGATACTTGCACCAACACATATAATAGTGCCAATCATCAAGTTAAGGAAGTAGAAACCACTACAACCGTTGATAGTGATCACCCTCACCGTGAGGAATCTTGTACTTCTAACACTGTTATTTGTGAAAACTCTTCTTCTTTGGTTGCAGGTGATTCAAATATCTCAGAACCCAGCTCATCAGAGGGTTCCAATTCTGTAAACTCATCCTCTTCATTCTCTATATCGTCTATCTTTGATTTTCCATTTCTTTTATAAAATCAAAAACAAAATACAAAAATATAAAATTTTTCAAAAAATACAAAAACAATATAAAATCAAAAATCCAAAAATATTCTTCTCACGAGATGTCTCTCTTATAATCGATATTCTGTACGTTTCTAGAAATGTCATTCAATAAAGATACGGACATGTACAGATGCTTGAATGAGAGTTCTTTCAAAGTTTTCTAAAACATGTCGTTTCTCAAAAATTTCCTAAAAACATAATGGCTTTCGTATACTTTTGATTATTTTCAAATCAAAACTCGTGCTTTTTAATGAAAATCACTAGTGTACGCTTCAGTGCACTACATTTAAAAATGGTGAGAAATCATCATCATCTTGAGCACCTTTTCAACATTGTTCAAAAAGACTTTCAAAATCTTTCAAAATACTTTGTGCTCAAGATAACTCCCTCTAAAACCCTTTAATTGATTATGCTTTATTAAAGGGGGAGTATAAAACCTTAATGTTCCAAACTCATGCTTAAATCAAATCCGTTTGTCTTCCCAAAAGATTCTAAAATGTTGTTTAATCCGTTGATATCAAAAATATCACGAATATGCTATTTTTGAGGGGGAGGAGACGTGATTAAAATGTGATAAAAAACGTTTAATGATCGGTGTTTGAATCTCAAAAGAGCTCGATTCAGTTGGAACCAATGAATTGACGAGTAATCATTGTACCAATTCGAGAAACTTGTGATAGACATGAACTTACATGGGTCTAACCTTCTTTTTCAAGGAGTGTTTACAACTTCAAGTTAGTTATTAGATCTAGTTGTCACCTAAAAACTGACAATGGAACTCTTTAACTAAGCAACGTAACCGTGTCTCGTGGGGAATTGTCTATCATGAGCAGATCAATTCAAAAAGTGCGAACTCTACCCTCTATGTGCAGATTTCTGTCAAAACTTATAAGCACATATGAAGGGGGAGTGTTTCTGAAAATATAAAACTCTCGGAGTGTGTCAAACATGTTTTCTATCATAAACACTCTGTGAGATTTTCAAGAAAAATGGTTTTATGGCAACATGGGACAGTCATGGAGTTATAAGGTGACAAAGGATATGAAATCAGTCCTATGATCCGCCAGAGCCGGAGGGATCTACCCAAGGACAATACCAATAGTTAGTATTACAAGTCCTTAGGAATGATTGAAAAAAGGTGTAATGTGAGAAAGGAGAAAGAAGGGGTTGAAGAATTAAAAAGAAATGTAATGAAAGGGTGAAAAGAAATAGCCCTCCATAATCAACCTTAGGGCAGAAACCGGGTTCAATACATATGCTACTGGTTGTCACTTAGTTGACACTGGTATTGAAGACAAAAACGTCATGGACCCAGTGACGCACTGCACTAAACCTTCTAGCCACTCAATTCCTCTCAAAAGGATTTGTTTCATTCTCACTGGGAACCCTACATAATCTATCGACTTTCTCTTAGAGATCGTTGGTATTGAAGAAGGAGACCCTCTCCCTAGTCTCCGCTCAAGAAAACCAAAATGCACTAATTGAGTCTAGAGCCACGAGATTCATCAAAAGATCTCATAGGAACACTTGACATGACATCGCTTTTTGTTCATCTATAAGGACACAAGTGATATACTCTAGAGTCCTACGCAGATCTTAGCAATCTGCCAGAACATTTATGAGAGGTTTCACAATTGTGATCCTCAGTGATTGAATGGAAACTCCTACCAGGGTCAACAGCAAGCAGCCCTGACAGTAGGTCACTTCGGTAACTCCCTGTGGATTACGCTTAGTGTGTCTCAAACGGTCTACAGTCGTGGGGTGATGCTTCGGTGTGCCTCAGCGACTCATCTGAACTGTAGATGTACTTCGGTATATCGCGTTATCTCACTTGTGGGACTCCAGTTCAGGAACGGCCTCTGTGAGAATTTGATAAGGTTTTAAAAGGTACCATTTTGAGGGGTCGTTTAAGTCCTTATTTGATCACTTTTGTATCCGTTATTGCTTAATATCGTTCCTTTTCACTTTTTAGGTCTCGTGAAGGCAAAATGCTGGAATGGCACTTATTTGGACGAAAAGGCGCGAATATATGAAGAAAATGGCCAAATTCGAAATCGAGACACTCACAGTTGCTGAAAGTAGAAGGCGACGGCGTCAGGTGCTATTGGCGACGCCGTCCCAAAATTATTGTGACGGGACAGAACCCAAAACTCGTATTTTCAAGAGACGGCGTATAGTGGTGAAAGAGTAGGCCGTCGCTACTCAGACGGCCTAGATGCAATCCAGACGACGTCAGAAGCTGAAGAGGACGGCGCCACGGACATAAGGTGACGCCGTCGCAAGGTTAACGTGGCCAAGACGAAACCCTAATGGCGGCGACACGACGGCGTCACTAAACATAAGGTGACGCCGTCGCAATTGTAATCTTATATATAGAATCCGAATTTTTCAGTCTTTGGGTGGAGAGTCTTTGGAGTAAAAACCTAAAACCGAACCTAAGGTGTCTTGTACAGTATTTTAGGGTTTTAAACCCTATCTTACATCAAGATAAGTCTTTACTTCATTAATTCAATTATGTCTTTGATTATTTGTGAGTATGCTTGCATGTTCTCCATGTCCGGCTAATTTATTTGTGTGTTTGCTTAGAAAGTATGAAACTTAATTATTGAATATTGATTGGTTGTTTCTTATCTTAGTTGATTAATGATCTAGTAATGCGATAGGTCATTCGTTGTGCACTTAATGCTTGATTCATCTTTGTGAACCTTAGAGTATAATTACCTGAGTAATTGTAGGCTAAACCATCCGAAGAGCGCCTTAGAGTAGGAGTCTATAATCTCTAGTGGGTTTGTAGACAAGACCCTTTGGTAAGTTCGAAGAGTTAGGGAGAAATGCATACCCTACAACTTTAGACACACAACGCAACTAGGAATAAGACGTGACACTCAACCATCAATAGGAGATAATTAAGGAGTAATACAAACTAAGTAAACACATCTTTAAACTATCATACGAGCACACATTAATTAGACATAGACTCCCACAACCTTAGTTTAGATAATTAGATAATAGTAGAGTAATCGGTAGAAATACCAACCCCCCAAATCCAATACCCGAGATTCGTACCTTTCCATTTTCATAAAATATAAAAAGATAAAAAATAATCTTCCTCAACCTTAACCTTAGCGTAGTAACTCCTTACTAGCATTCCTATTCCCCTAGAGAACGATATCAATACTCGTGGCTTACCCTAATTACTACACTACAACGATTAGGTTCACTGCCTAGGGTGTTATAAAACTTGCTCGAAGAAAAGGAAGTTCCTTTGACCCCGAACGACGCGTGTAGCGTTATCAAGTTTTTGGCGCGGCTACCGGGGAATAGAATAGCTAGTTAGTAGTCCACCTCGTTTAGGTTCTTTGCTTGATTCCTATCAAGTAAATTTTTCTCATTTTTTAGCTTTCTTTTAGTCTATCCCCCTTCTTTGTGACCTTTGTTCGTAACCATTTTCATTGACTATTCCGTTAACCGTTATGGAGAACGCGAATCTGCCAAAACTTTCACCCAATCAACAAAATCTACTACATAATCTACCCTTTCCACTCCAAAATGAGATCTTGAGGTTCCAGCAACATCATGATGAATCATTTCCTGAGGCGTGGACTCGAATTAAATATTTATTACAAAAAGTCCTTTATCATGGTATTGATTTACTGTTTCCACTACAATTCTTTTACACTCGTATCGCCCACGAAACCCAAAGGAGACTTGACTATGTAGCGGATGGGGATATTTGGGGACGTGGTGTTCGAATTGCATGGGAAACCTTTGAGATTCACGCCCAACTTAGAAGTGGAACATGGGACCCAAAAAACGAATCTTTAGACCTATTTTCAATTTGGAAACTTCGGTCGGAAAGGTTGTTTAGGAAGGAGATGATTAGAGTTGAGGTACCAAGGTGCATGTCATGGTTAGGCGTTACCACAGTACAAAATGAATACATAGGTGATCTTGATAAGATGGAGGATAGTGTAGAAAATCCAATCCCATCGGATAACCCACAAGTCCTACCATCACTTGAGAAACACACATCACCTATAACTTACCCGGAAGAAGTAGAAGAGACTATAGGAGCCCCAATTGATAGAGAACTTTTGGACCAAACGCCACTAGAGAATGTAGGTTTAGATGCTTGTTGTCATGACCTCTCTCTTAATCCTAGGGAAGTTCCTAATTTTGATGAACCGGAGCCTCAACCAAAAACCTTACCCAATGTTCCGTCTTTAAATGTGAATCTTGGAATTGAATTAGGCCCCAATCCACCCATCAAAATAGATAGTCCGGGTAGTTGCTTGATAAAGGTGATAGATTCTAGGCCATGTAGAGTGGAAGCTAATATAGGAGTAACCCATGACCTTACACACTTATATCACCCATTCATGGTTGATAACAAGAAACACTATGGGTTTAAACCGGGTTTATTAGGTCAAGATGGATCCTTAACTAAGAATCTTTTGAAGTTGATAGAAGATGATCCATTTTTAGGGAGAATTGATTCACCCGCTACACCAATAGACTTAGGTAAGGTTATAATGAATGGAGCACACTCCTTTGAGCATATAAATCACCCATCACCCTCTCCTCACGTAGCAAATTTCCACCCTAAGGGTGTGTATTGCTACTATCACCCGCACTTAAACTTAAGTGTAGGAAAAACTTCCCCTTTATCTGTTAAATAAGGGTAGAGTCAGGCTCGTGACTCGAACAAAAACAAGCGCTTCTTGGGAGGCAACCCATGTGTATTTGTTTTTCATTTTCATTTATGTGTCGTATATCTTTTATTGATTGTTTATTCTCATGTTTAAATTTGTAAAAAAGCTTTATTTTGTCTTTAACCTCGTCTTAATTACATATAAAGGTATTTTACATAAGGGATAAGTGTAGGGAGGATTACACACGTTTTCAAAAGAAACGTAAACATGAGAATTTCAATTAATTAAAAGATATATATGTGTGTTTTTTCGAGTCAAATGCTTGTATCGAGTCATAATGGATGTTTTGCAGGAAGTTTTTCCAGATTTTAAAGATAAAAATTTTCCAGAATATTTTTCCAGAAAATCGCAGACCAGTTTCTGTCATGATAACCTGACGGCGTCAGGATCGCAACCTGACGGCGTCAGGAAGGAGCAAAAACAACTAATTACTTTTTCTCGTTTTCTGTGTTACTTATAAATTTTTGGAATGTTCCAGGTCTTAATTTTCTAGAAAATCTGCAAACTTCCATTCCACAAGCATTATATCTTATTTAAGTCTGGAATTACATCTTGTTGTGATTTTTCTTTGTTCGGTTTGATGCGAAGGTTTCGTTTGTTTTCTTCAAGTGTGCAGGTTTAGTTTGTCAAGAAGAAGTTACATAAGATTGGAAGGAGCTTTTCACGCAATAATTCTTCTTGGAAAAGAGTTTAACCACCACTTTACACGGATCCTACCGAGCTAATCAGGGGAGTATTAGTTTCTTTCGTTTTTAATTACCTTCCATTATCATAACTTTGATACTTTCGGGGAACATTGGGGACAATGTTCAGTTTAAGTGTTGGGAGGGAAAATAAAACGGGAACTTTGAAACTATGCTTATCCTTGACTATTTGCTTTGTCCAATTGTGATTGTGTAATAAACCATGAGAAAATGTCGGTTAGGGTAATTTTGGCACCAAATTTAAAATTTTTCATGACATATAGGAGTGGGCCATTAGTCTTAACAAAAGCGTCTCACGGATAGGAAGTTGCATGACTAGCACAAAAACCCTTACCACCCAAATTCCGCCCAAAATGTGAGGATCGCCCTTAGATTAGTAGGAATTAAAGCATTCATCTTTAATGCTTAGAGTGTGAACCGGTAGTATAATAGATTCTAGAACTTGTTTTGTGATGCATTCCGAGATCGCAAGTGAGGCTACACTTGTGTAGTTAGGAATAACTAAATGATAAGAGGCATTAGGATAACCCTTGTTTGATACCTGTAATATAATTACTTCTTCCACTTCGGTTGAGTAATTCCCCCACACCCTTTGCGTTGTACTCATCTTTAGTACACGATACCCCTAGTTAACCCCTCAGAGCCTATCCTTTTCGCGGTTCTCGTGATGTTTCGGTTTTTCCGGAATATCAATGAAGAGCATTGTTTACACCCCACCCCCAAATATACACCCAAATCGCCTTAGCCTACCCCTTATGCACTCACTTTTAGTGCAAATTATTGTTATCACCCCAAACCCTTAGTTCAATTATCTAGTTGCTTGCATAAGTTGCTAAGTCGAGTCATATCCTTTGTATACAGTTTTGGGATGATTGGGATTCATGGGAAAAGTTAAAGTTTATGAAATGACGGGAAGGGAACGTTAAATTCAAATTCCCTTTGTTTGCGTAATAATGTACCCCAAGTGTTTTGATCTTTTCAATTCGGGTCAAATTAGTATTAGAGTAATAAAAACTCAAGTGTAGGGATATGCTTATAAATCCCTAGTATTTTGATGTTATCTTAGAGGATGGTAGAGTAAAAATGTATGAAAAAAAAAAAAAAAAAAAAAAAATCGAAAAAAAATAGAAAAAGAAAAAAAAAAAGAAAAAAAAAATAGAGTATGAAAAAAAAAAAAAAAAAAAAAAAAAAAAAAAAAAAAACATACGGGCTACCATCCTACATCTATCCTTTAATTTTATGTTTGTTTATTTAAGTTATCTAGAATTTAGAAGTGTCGAGTCTTGGCTTAGCAACGCCATTCTTCATATGCATTTAACATAGAGATTTTTGACTTACCACCACTAAATAGCCTATCCCACCAAACCTTTTTTTCCCTACCGTAAGCCTAACGTTACAACCCTTTAAAAACCTCTTTGATAGTCTTTCCTAGGTGCTTACGCCAAAGCGATGGAGGTTTGATCTATTCTCAAGCCTATGGTAATCTATGTACTAGGACCGGTTAATGAGTGTTTATCTTCCATTTCCTATATTGTTATATTTCATTTATACACCCGAGAGAGATGTGAGTATCCAAACACCCCATGTGAGGTGCTAGTATGTAATTTCCGTGCATGTTATGACTTTTGCGGGGCTTATATGTGTTGTGGACCGTTTTGAATTAATGCTTCATGACCCCTAACTTATAAATTAATTGGCTAAAAGCACATTTGCTTGAGGACAAGCAAATAACAAGTGTAGGGATATTTGATAAGGTTTTAAAAGGTACCATTTTGAGGGGTCGTTTAAGTCCTTATTTGATGACTTTTGTATCCGTTATTGCTTAATATCGTTCCTTTTCACTTTTTAGGTCTCGTGAAGGCAAAATGCTGGAATGGCACTTATTTGGACGAAAAGGAACGAATATATGAAGAAAATGGCCAAAGTCGAAATCGAGACACTCACAGTTGCTGAAAGTAGAAGGCGACGGCGTCAGGTGTTATTGGCGACGCCGTCCCAAAATTATTGTGACGGGACAGAACCCAAAACTCGTATTTTCAAGAGACGGCGTATAGTGGTGAAAGAGTAGGCCGTCGCTACTCAGACGGCCTAGATGCAATCCAGACGACGTCAGAAGCTGAAGAGGACGGCGTCACGGACATAAGGTGACGCCGTCGCAAGGTTAACGTGGCCAAGACGAAACCCTAATGGCGGCGACACGACGGCGTCACTAAACATAAGGTGACGCCGTCGCAATTGTAATCTTATATATAGAATCCGAATTTTTCAGTCTTTGGGTGGAGAGTCTTTGGAGTAAAAACCTAAAACCGAACCTAAGGTGTCTTGTACAGTATTTTAGGGTTTTAAACCCTATCTTACATCAAGATAAGTCTTTACTTCATTAATTCAATTATGTCTTTGATTATTTGTGTGTATGCTTGCATGTTCTCCATGTCCGGCTAATTTATTTATGTGTTTGCTTAGGAAGTATGAAACTTAATTATTGAATATTGATTGGTTGTTTCTTATCTTAGTTGATTAATGATCTAGTAATGCGATAGGTCATTCGTTGTGCACTTAATGCTTGATTCATCTTTGTGAACCTTAGAGTATAATTACCTGAGTAATTGTAGGCTAAACCATCCGAAGAGCGCCTTAGAGTAGGAGTCTATAATCTCTAGTGGGTTTGTAGACAAGACCCTTTGGTAAGTTCGAAGAGTTAGGGAGAAACGCATACCCTACAACTTTAGACACACAACACAACTAGGA
Source organism: Chrysanthemum seticuspe (assembly GCA_019973895.1). Classification (NCBI taxonomy): domain Eukaryota; kingdom Viridiplantae; phylum Streptophyta; class Magnoliopsida; order Asterales; family Asteraceae; genus Chrysanthemum; species Chrysanthemum seticuspe. The sequence continues at coordinate 27,138,784 of BPTQ01000003.1, forward strand.
ATAAGACGTGACACTCAACCATCAATAGGAGATAATTAAGGAGTAATACAAACTAAGTAAACACATCTTTAAACTATCATACGAGCACACATTAATTAGACATAGACTCCCACAACCTTAGTTTAGATAATTAGATAATAGTAGAGTAATCGGTAGAAATACCAACCCCCCAAATCCAATACCCGAGATTCGTACCTTTCCATTTTCATAAAATATAAAAAGATAAAAAATAATCTTCCTCAACCTTAACCTTAGCGTAGTAACTCCTTACTAGCATTCCTATTCCCCTAGAGAACGATATCAATACCCGTGGCTTACCCTAATTACTACACTACAACGATTAGGTTCACTGCCTAGGGTGTTATAAAACTTGCTCGAAGAAAAGGAAGTTCCTTTGACCCCGAACGACGCGTGTAGCGTTATCAGAATTAGAGACGTGTTTTCACACTATGCTGTCAACACCCTCGAAATTCAAACTTGTAAGTGCCGGAATCCGCTTATTACTAACATGTTTTTTATGTTTTCTTCTTATGGAAGCTCTAGAGAGGATTGATCGTGCAGATTCTCCACATACTCATACCAACAGCACTTGAAAGTTCTCATCAATATCAAAGGCAACACAAAGTGAAAGATGATTCTTCGTCAATGTCAAAGAATCTACAACGTTTAAAGACTCGAGAACCACATCATTGGTAACCAAAAGACTAATAGAAGTGTGAGCATGGTGGAGAAAGGCGTGGAGACACCTAACCAACGAAGTTGACAAACGGCAAAATACCACATTATCTGATCACACAGCATGAAGGAACGAAAATCAAGACTATTCTATATCTACACACAAAGTTCAGGCTCAAGGAAAGTTAAGACCTATTCAAGTGGAGCATCGTTTGAATGACCAACCCTTAGGGGGAGATTGTTAGCCTTAATAGTTTTATTAGAAGTGATGGTCATTCACATTTAGGAACTTTGTGACGTGTGCTAGATATCGTATTAAAATAGTCAACGGGCTCGTGGACTTGGGCTAAGCTAATTGGTTAGAAGTTAAGTTAAGCTAGCCTTATGTATGTTGTAATCCAACCCAAGCCCAAACGAGCCCATGGAAAGCCTTTTAGGGCATCATGTTACTTGTACTATAAATACCCCTCAAAGTCTCATTTGAGGGGTGTGCTTGAGTGTGTGTGTGTGTGTGTTTCATATGAAATATAGTTTCATCTTCTTTCCTCTATCTCTCTAAAACATACGCCTATACATCTCTTGTCACCATCTTTATTTCTTTCTTTGCTTTCTTAATCTTTACGCATATATTGTATGTGTAACGTGTTCTTCTTCAAAGCTTGGTATTCGTGAGGTTAAAGTTGAGTAAAAGATAAGGTATACATGATAAAAGGGGCTTTACAGTATAAAAGAAAAATCTGGACAAGAATAGAATGAGAAGATGAATGATGAGTCTCATTATTTAGCGATAGATAAACGGGTATATATAATGGTCATCTCATAATTAAATAGTGTTTAATGTGTATTTTAGGATTGTAAATATATATAATCAAGTCAATTGGATAAAAACACATTATACATTTCTGCATACCACCTCAAATGCTTCTGATTGTATGTGTATTAAATGAACATTGCATATATTCTCGTTTTATGTAAATTTATTAAACTGAACATTGCATGAAACAAAACAAAGTAATACAAATAAGAAAAGAGAAGTTGATTAGGTTTAACATGATAGATTATTGAAATACTAACAAGGGTAGTTTGGTGATTAAAAAAAATTAAGAAGGCCCATAATATACTTCTCTTCAAATCATCCCAACTTTGGGAAGAAGATTTGGAGAGGGAATTAGGCATGATTTACCTTCCATGTATTTTCTCTTCTCTCTTAAAAAAATATCTGGAACATGAATTTTTTTCTATTTCTCCTCTTCTTCTTTCTACTTCTTTACCCTTCTCTCCAAAAATAATCTCGGGTATAGAGCGTTAATGCATAAAAGCTTAATTCTTATACAAATCAATTTATAAACCTCAATGTACCTATCTTAAAGCACATGATACAAACCTATAATGCACAAGCCTTTAAAATCGACTTTCTTATAATTTACAAGTCTAAGGTACAAGTCCCTAATGCTTGTGGTACAAGTACTTAATGCATGGAACTAAAATCTATACTTTTCATAAACCTAACTAAATTTAAATAAACCTAACTATAGACCTCAACTAAGTTTCTACCATACTTAGACTTCATGTACAACCTCAACTAGCCCTAGGTACAAGTACCTTAAGCCCAAATGCCACCCTTTGATCCTATATTGTTCGAAATGAACCAAACCCTAACCAAACTAGTTCCTAGCTAGTTCCAACATAACTAGAATCTTATCAAAGCCATATATGAACACAACTTAGCCACATCAATATGTTTACTAGTTTAAATACAAGTCTACTTGGCTTAACTAGAGCCTAACACTTTGCAAAACAAGATTTAAACACATGTTAGGCTACTTGGTTCATTCTTATACCACAACATTTACCAACTAAGTTTAAGGTTACAAAGCATATTACTTGGTTCATTCTTATACCATAACATTTACCAAACTTATTTAAGGTTATAAAACACATCACTTGTTTTCTTCCAAAACCAGAACTCTTACCAAATTTATTTATGGTCATAAAACCCTTTACTTGTTTCATTCTAAAGCCATAAAATTTACCAAACTAATTTAAGGTCATAAAATACATTACTTTGTTTCATTCATAACCAGGACATTTACCAACCTTATTTGAGGTCACAAGACCAATTACATGTCTTCTTTAAAAACCATAAACCTTACCAAACTAGTGCCTATAAATACGCCTCATATCACTCCCATTCTTCTCATCCCTCACTTGCTAACCTACAACACACATTCACACTCCCACATTCTGAGGTACAAGGTCTAAGAAGAAGGATAGAAGCTTAGGTGCAAAGCTTTGAAGCCTCATTTCCATTTAGAAGTCCCATTGAGCATTTTGCTACCAAATCAAGTACTATAGAGTTCTAAGTCTTTTAAACTCATTTCAATTTCTTTAATACTCCTAATATCAAGTACATACTGTTAAAAAGTATTTTAAAAGGAAACCGTAGCAATTTAAATCACCTAAAACGAGTACACGAGTCAAAAGATACGGTCTAACGAAGTTACTGAAAATATGTTAAAAACCTTTTGTGGACAGAAGGGTCGGGCACGAAATTCGAGGCAATTCTGGTCGTTTCAGCAAAAAGTTAAAACACGAAAGTTGTCCGGAATGACGTTTTCTTCAAAACTTAGGGGCACGGGTCCGTAAAGTGTAAAACGGAGTCTAAATTTAGCCAAAACCGTAACAGCTGTCATATAAAACCCAAACACCCCTGGTCAAAAACGCTCCAAACACCCCTTTTTAATAATTATTTTCTCCTAAACCGAGCATCCATAAAATAAACGGCTTATGCCATTTTAAAGAGGTTACAACTAAGATTCTAAAACACCAAGAACGTTGTAAAAATCTCTCATTGTCTCGTTTTTATTTAAGCCTCTTTTGGGCTTGTCGAGTTAAAAACAAACACCCTCCTTGTTGAAAAACGCCCCAACCCCCTTACTTTGAAAAACTATTGCGACCAAACCATAAAAGCTTAGAACTTAGAATCTGAACCATTAGAAAGACCACCTAGCAAATATTTGAAAGAATCAAGAACGTCGTAAAAATCTCGCAAGGCCTCGTCTTTATTATTTTTCTTTTAGGCCTTTCGTAACAAAAACCAAACATACCTTTTTAATTCTTTTAAAAGCCATAAGCCAAAATATAAGCTAATAAGTTATTTTCAACTTATTTTCAAACTTATAATAACTTATTTTAGTAATTCGTAACCAGCCATGCCTTTTTCTAAATCGAAAACGCAACAAAAATGAATAAAGGACTATGTATATAAAGTCGAATAGCGCTTAAGGGTAATTAATGTCAAAACTCTATATTTCTTTTATAAAAAGGACTAAATTGTAATCAACATGAGACATAGGGGTATAAATTTTCATTTTCAAAACTAAAGGGTAGAAACTGACATTTCACCAAAGTTGAGGGGTCAAAGTTGTCATTTTATGAACATTCGAGGGTATAAATTGTCATTTATGAAAGTTTAAGGGTATAAATTGTCATTTTAAGAAAGTTTGAGGGTATAAATTATCAATACTTGAAACTATATGTTTTTAACTCGTTTTGGCTCGGTTTTGATAAAACTCAACACACGAAATATTTTCTCAAACACATTTGAACAAATCGAACTTATAAATACTAACGTTGGCATAATCAAACGGCTATAAACCTTATATTTTATCTTTTCTCGTTAAACCTTTCCGCGTTATACAAATTTTCACTCAAAGGATTCAACATATAATTATCGACACTTCACCATTACTATAAACTTTTCCAACAATCTATTCGTCGTATGAATACTAAAAGTCGTGAACATAAACAAGCATACTGAAACTTGACATGTCAACTCAGGTCACGTGTCGGAGCCATTTACCATTTCACTTTGAATTAACTTTTGACATCAATCAGATTTCCATCCAAGGTGAGTTCATAGTCCCACTTTTACATAATTTTTCAAACTCGTGGGGAGATACATGCTACAAACTCGAACACAAGTATTTTTCTGTATGCTATCCTGACTGATATTGCCTAAGTACTTACTGTTGCCACTAAAAGACCTTCATATCATGAACCATCAATCTCTTGCGTGTGAACACGAATATAGTGAATAGATCTATTGGCAGTTGACGCCCTATTTGTGTTAGCCGGATAGGTAACCAAATGCACTTTATTTGAGAATACTAGAAGTATGAAAAACTCCTACCAGAGGGCATTGTTGCTCACATCATACTATGATGTCTGTAACTTACGTCATTATTATGACGCGTTCGTGTTAAGGTTTACATGTCATGAGACTTAGGGCAATATACTGTACTGCAATATTACTGATTTTACTACTGTTTACCTTGTGTTCAACTGATTATTATACAAACACTATGGATTCACTCAACCTTTGTGTTGACATTTTTAGCATGTTTATCTCAGGTTTATAATTTACGAGGATGGCACGGAGGGGCACTGATACTCAAGAAGGTTATATTATCATTCGAAAACTTATTTAATAAACTGTAAAACCACTGGGACCTCATTTTGTAAACTTTGATATTTATATAAATCGAATGATAAATCTTTTAAAACGACTCAATTAGGGTTCATTTTCTATTGTTATAAATGTTGTGCCTGATACGCTTACGCAGCGCGTTCGGGGTCAAAGGAACTTCCTTTTCGTCGAGCAAGTTTTTCAACACCCTAGGCAGTGAACCTAATCGTTGTAGTGTAGTATTAGGGTAAGCCACGGGTATTGATATCGTTCTCTAGGGGAATAGGAATGCTAGTGAGAAGTTACTACGCTAAGGTTAAGGTTGAGGAAGATTATTTTTTATCTTTTTTTATGTTTTTTTAGGAAATTGAAAAGTACGAATCTCGGGTATTGGATTTGGGGGGTTGGTATTTCTACCGATTACTCTACTATTATCTAATTATCTAAACTAAGGTGGTGGTAGTCTATGTCTAATTAATGTGTGATCGTATGATAGTTTAAAGATGTGTTTACTTAGGTTTTACTACTCCTTAATTATCTCCTATTGATGGTTGAGTTGTCACGTCCTTATTCTTAGTTGCGTTGTGTGTCTAAAGTTGTAGGGTATGCATTCCTCCCTAATCTTTGAACTTACCAAAGGGTCTCGTCTACAAAACCCACTAGGGATAATAAACTCTTACTCTAAGGCACTCTTTGGATGGTTTAGCTTACAACTACTCAGGTAATTATATTCTAAGGTTCACAAAGATGAATCAAGCATTAAGTACAAAACGAATGACCTATCGCATTACTAGATCATTGATCAACTAAGATAAGAAACAACCAATCAATATTCAATGATTAAGTTTCATATTCCCTAAGCAAACACACAAATAAATTAGCCGGACATGGAGAACATGCAAGCATACACACAAATAATCAAAGACATAATTGAATTGATGAAGTAAATACTTATCTTGATGTAAGATAGGGTTTGGAACCCTAAAATACTGTACAAGACACCCTTGGTTCGGTTTTAGGTTTTCACTTCAAAAAGACTCCCTTAAAACTGAAAAATTCGGATTCTATATATAATATTACATATGCGACGGCGTCACCTAATGTTTTGTGACGCCGTCGTGTCGCCGTCATTAGGGTTTCGTCTTGGCCACGTTAACCTTGCGACGGCGTCACCTTATGTCTGTGACGCCGTCCTCTTCAGCTTCTGACGTCGTCTGGGTCGCATTTATGCCGTCTGAGTTGCGACGGTCTACTCCTTTAAAGCCCGACGCCGTCCTTCAAAACAAGCCATTTTCTCTTCTGAGTCGTCACAAATTCCTCCGACGGCGTCGCAGTTAAGCAGTGACGCCGTCGCCTTCTGTTTTCAGCAGCTTTGAGTGTCTCGATTCTGACTTTGGCCATTTTCTTCGTATATTCGCGCCTTTTCGTCCAAATAAGTGTCATTCCAGCATATTGCCTTCAAGAGACCTAAAAAGTGAAAAGGAACGATATTAAGTAATAACGGATACAAAAGTGATCAAATAAGGGCTTAAATGACCCCTCAAAATGGTACCTTTTAAAAAATTATCAAATATCCCTACACTTGTTATTTGCTTGTCCTCAAGCAAATGTGCTTTTAGCCAATTAATTTATAAGTTAGGGGTCATGAAGCATTGATTTAAAATGGTCCACAACACATATAAGCCCCGCAAAAGTCATAACAAGCACGGAAATTACATACTAGCACCTCACATGGGGTGTTTGGATACTCACATCTCTCTCGGGTGTATATATGAAATATAACAAATAGGAAATGGAAGATAAACACTCATTAACCGGTCCTAGTACATAGATTACCATAGGCTTGAGAATAGATCAAACCTCCATCGCTTTGGCGTAAGCACCTAGGAAAGACTATCAAAGAGGTCTTTTAAAGGGTTGTAATATTAGGCTTACGGTAGGGAAACAAGGGTTTGGTGGGATAGGCTATTTAGTGGTGGCAAGTCAAAAATCTCTATGTTAAATGCATGCGAAGAATGGCGTTGCTAAGCCAAGACTCGACACTCTAAAACTCTAGGTAACGGAAATAAACAAACATAAATTTAAAGGATCGATGTAGGATGGTAGCCCGTATGTTTTTTTTTTTTTTTTTTTTTTTTTTTTTTTTTTTTTTTTTTTTTTTTTTTTTAATCACTCTATTTTTTTTCTTTTCTCTTTTTCTCTTTTTTTTCGATTTTTTTTTTCATACACTTTTACTCTACCATCCTCTACGGTAACATAAAAATGATAGGGATTTATAGGCACATCCCTACACTTGAGTTTTTATTACTCTAACACTAATTTGACCCGAATTGAAAAGATCAAAACACTTGGGGTACATTATTATGCAAACAAAGGGAATTTGAATTTAACGTTCCCTTCCCGTCATTTCATAAACTTTAACTTTTCCCATGAATCCCAATCGTTCCAAAACTGTATACAAAGGATATGACTCGACTTAGCAACTCATGCAAGCAACCAGATAATTGAACTAAGGGTTTAGGGTGATAACAATAATGCACTAAAAGTGAGTGCATAAGGGGTAGGCTAAGGCGATTTGGGTGTATATTTGGGGGTGGGGTGTAAACAATGCTCTTCATTGATATTCCGGAAAAACCGAAACATCACGAGAACCGCGAAAAGGATAGGCTCTGAGGGGTTAACTAAGGGTATCGTGTACTAAAGATGAGTACAACGCAACGGGTGTGGGGGAATTACTCAACCGATGTGGAAGAAGTAATTATATTACGGGTATCAAACAAGGGTTATCCTAATGCCTCTTATCATTTAGTTATTCCTAACTACACAAGTGTAGTCTCACTTGCGATCTCGGAATGCATCACAAAACATGTTCTAGAATCTAATATACTACCGGTTCACACTCTAAGCATTGAAGATGAATGCTTTTAATTCCTACTAATCTAAGGGCGATCCTCACATTTTGGGTGGAATTTGTGTGGTAAAGGGTTTTTTGTGCTAGTCATATAACTTCCTATCCGTGAGACGCTTTTGTTAAGACTAATGGCCTACTCCTATATGTCATGAAAATTTTTAAATTTGGTGCCAAAATTACCCTAAACGACATTTTCTCATGGTTTATTACACAATCACAATTGGACAAAGCAAATAATCAAGGATAAGCATAGTTTTAAAGTTTCCGTTTTATTTTCCCTCCCTACACTTAAACTGAACATTGTCCCCAATGTTCCCCGAAAGTATCAAAGTAATGATAAAAGAAGGTAATCAAAAATGAAAGAAACTAATACTCCCCTGATTAGCTCGGTAGGATCCGTGTAAAGTGGTGGTTAAATTCTTTCCAAGAAGAATTATTGCGTGAAAATATCCTTCCAATCTTGTGTAACTTCTTCTTGACAAACGAAACCTTTGCGTAAAATCGGCGGTAATAATATATATAAGACTCGATTTAAACTATGATATAATGCTTGTGGAATGGATGTTTACAGAATTTCTAAGAAAATTAAGACCTGGAAAATTCCAAAAATTTATAAGTAGCTCAGAAAACGAGAAAAAGTGATCTGATGTTTTTACTCCTTCCTGACGCCGTCAGGTTGCAATCCTGACGCCGTCAGGTTATCCTGACAAAAACTGTTCTGCGATTTTCTAAAAAAAATTCTGGAAAATTTACATCTTTAGAATCTGGAAAAATTTCTGCAAAAACATCCATTATGACTCGATACAAGCATTTGACTCGAACAAACAAACATATATATCTTTTGGTTAATTGTTATTCTCATGTTTACGTTTCTTTTGAAAATGTGTGTAATCCTCCCTACACTTATCCCTTATGTAAAATACCTTTATATGCAATTAAGATGAGGTTAAAAACAAAATAAAGCATTTTTACAAATTTAAACATGAGGATAAACAATTAATAAAAGATATATGACACTAACAAGCAAACAATTAAGCATGGGTTGCCTCCCACGAAGCGCTTTTATTTATTTAAGAGTCTTGTAGCTAGACTCGTAGTCGTACTCCTACGTTTTCTCATTACCGCCCTCTTGACGGTCTCTACCGGGGGATTCCATGTTGTAGAAGTGTCCTATGATGCACCTCTCTAAGAGTTCGTCCTCTCCCCACTCGGTCCTATATTTCGGTCCTAAGTTCAAACAATCCTTATAGAACCTGAAAATCTTAGCCATAACATAATCTACTCCCTTTTCCCTATCCTTATCATTCCTATAATAGACCGACAGCTTAAGTTCCTTTTCATCATCAGAGAGTGATGAAAACTTCTCAATCTTAAACGGCATTTGGTAAGCTATGTCGTCGGTCTCATCCTTGAATCGCACTACTCCTAACGAGGGGTCATAGGTCATCCCGGTGCTTTCTATGAAAGGTTTTCCTAGAATAACGTGGGACAAGCTAGAGTCTATGGCCGTGCTAATATCATCCACAATTATAAAGTCCGTAGGGAACGTGAAACTACCTACATAGACGGGAAATCCCTTAACTCTACCAAGAAAATTGCACTTATCCCTAGGATTATCGGGGTCTTTCCTAGTTGGGATAGGCTTCTTCATTATCCAATTGTAGTAGGTGCTAGTCATTATGTTGATTGGGGATTTGCGATCAATGTAGGCCTTTGCCACAAAAAGGTGTCCTATGCAACATGGTATGTTAAGATTCCAAGGGTTCCCAAACTTGATTCTAGGGCTTTTCCTAACATACATGTGACGAATGTCACGCACTAAGTGAGGGTGGCGAGATAGTTCTTCTTCCGTAGGAAATTTGTTGAAAGAGTCAATGTCTACTTCATCTACTTCCTCGGGTGTTTCATTATTCACAAGCGTATGGTCCTCTTCGTCATCTGTTCTATCAGGTACGTGCTTAGTTAGCTTGCTTGGATCCTTAATCTCTATACCTGAAGGTTCGGGAGTTGAGATAGCACTAACCTTCCTATCACTATTGGTTATGGCTTTCAAAAGGTTGTCTATCTTCCTATCTATCTCGGCTTGTTGATGGTTAAAGCGGTCCGAGAGCTTAGCCATTTGGGTTTCTTGGGATGCAACTAGGTTTTGCAACATCCCTTCGATGTTTTGTTGGTTAGGACCGTTAGGTGGGGGCCATGAGAAATCATTAGAGGTGAATTCTTTGGTTTGTCCCCAGTAGAAGTCGGGCTTGCTTTTCCATGCCTCACGGGTTTCATTAAAATTCCTAGGTCCGGGTGTTGTAGGGAATCTTCCTCCCGCTCCATTAATACGCGAGGATGCGTAGTCAACGGAAGCGTGTTCGGGGGATCGGGTGCTAGTGCGCGTGTTATGAGGATCACAAAACGGCTCGCACGAGGGAGAAACTTTGTTCACATGGTGTGAAGACTTATGATTTTCGTAGGAACTCATGAGGAATTTAACTTGATCTTCGAGTTCGATCATCCTACGGTCAGAAGGTTGTGAGTTGATGGAAGGCAAGGAGATTGCCTTGACGGTTTTAGGTAGCTCACGGGGGTCATCCCAACTTTCGTTGTCGTAGAGGGCAAGGTCCTCTATTATACCCCATGATTCTTCTGCGGTGAGATCACTAAGTTTTCCACCGGCCGCTTGGTCAATGGATCGCTTAGTGGGGAAGTTGACATGATCATAAAAGATTTGGACTTGGAGCCAAAGATCAATGTCGTGATGAGGGACTTTATGAAGTAAGTCCTTGAATCGGGTCCATGCTTTGTAGAGAGATTCACCTTGACGTTGTTGGAACATCAAGATGTCATTCCTAAGCTTAGTGGTTCTCCCTGGTGGGAAAAATTGAGCAAGGAAGCGAGAGGTAAGATCTTCCCAACTTGAGATGGAGCCGGCGGGAAGTCGCTCAAGCCAATTACTAGCTTGGTCCCGTAGAGAGAATTGGAAGAGACGCAGGCGCGTGGTCTCCCGAGTAGTAGCATCTAGGTCGATGGAATTGACAATTTTGAGGAAATCCCTCAGATGCTGATTTGGATCTTCGGAACGAAGTCCATGGAATGCACATCCGTTTTGCACCAACCGGATGGTGTCGGATCGCAGGGCCGTAGTTTGGGCTTGGTCGGGAAGCTCAATGGTGTTCCTATAGCCTAGGTGGCTTGGTCTTGAGTATTCACCAAAAGTACGGGCTCTTGGCGGGTCATTTGGTGGTGGGTTGATGAGTGGTGGTTGGTTATCACTTTCCATGATGAAAAGTGATGGGTGTTACGAACAAAGGTCACGAAGAAGGGGATAGACTAAGAGAAAGCTAAAAATGAGAAAAATTTACTTGATAGGAATCAAGCAAAGAAACCTAAACGAGGTGGACTACTAACTAGCTATTCTATTCCCCGGCAGTGGCGCCAAAAACTTGATACGCTTACGCAGCGCGTTCGGGGTCAAAGGAACTTCCTTTTCGTCGAACAATTTTTTCAACACCCTAGGCAGTGAACCTAATCGTTGTAGTGTAGTATTAGGGTAAGCCACGGGTATTGATATCGTTCTCTAGGGGAATAGGAATGCTAGTGAGAAGTTACTACGCTAAGGTTAAGGTTGAGGAAGATTATTTTTTATCTTTTTTTATGTTTTTTTAGGAAATTGAAAAGTACGAATCTCGGGTATTGGATTTGGGGGGTTGGTATTTCTACCGATTACTCTACTATTATCTAATTATCTAAACTAAGGTGGTGGTAGTCTATGTCTAATTAATGTGTGCTCATATGATAGTTTAAAGATGTGTTTACTTAGGTTTTATTACTCCTTAATTATCTCCTATTGATGGTTGAGTTGTCACGTCCTTATTCTTAGTTGCGTTGTGTGTCTAAAGTTGTAGGGTATGCGTTTCTCCCTAACTCTTTGAACTTACCAAAGGGTCTCGTCTACAAAACCCACTAGGGATAATAAACTCTTACTCTAAGGCACTCTTTGGATGTTTTAGCTTACAACTACTCAGGTAATTATATTCTAAGGTTCACAAAGATGAATCAAGCATTAAGTACACAACGAATGACCTATCGCATTACTAGATCATTGATCAACTAAGATAAGAAACAACCAATCAATATTCAATGATTAAGTTTCATACTCCCTAAGCAAACACACAAATAAATTAGCCGGACATGGAGAACATGCAAGCATACACACAAATAATCAAAGACATAATTGAATTGATGAAGTAAATACTTATCTTGATGTAAGATAGGGTTTGGAACCCTAAAATACTGTACAAGACACCCTTGGTTCGGTTTTAGGTTTTCACTTCAAAAAGACTCCCTTAAAACTGAAAAAATCGGATTCTATATATAATATTACATATGCGACGGCGTCACCTTATGTTTTGTGACGCCGTCGTGTCGCCGTCATTAGGGTTTCGTCTTAGCCACGTTAACCTTGCGACGGCGTCACCTTATGTCTGTGACGCCGTCCTCTTCAGCTTCTGACGTCGTCTGGGTCGCATCTAGGCCGTCTGAGTTGCGATGGTCTACTCCTTTAAAGCCTGACGCCGTCCTTCAAAACAAGCCATTTTCTCTTCTGAGTCGTCACAAATTCCTCCGACGGCGTCGCAGTTAAGCAGTGACGCCGTCGCCTTCTGTTTTCAGCAGCTTTGAGTGTCTCGATTCTGACTTTGGCCATTTTCTTCGTATATTCGCGCCTTTTCGTCCAAATAAGTGCCATTCCAGCATTTTGCCTTCAAGAGACCTAAAAAGTGAAAAGGAACGATATTCAGTAATAACGGATACAAAAGTGATCAAATAAGGGCTTAAATGACCCCTCAAAATGGGACCTTTTAAAACCTTGTCAGTGCCATGAAGTAACACCCAGCTTGAATTCCGCTGCATATCACGAAATTTGGGGGTGTTACACTATAGTCTCTCCTACTTCTTCCGGGTAAGTTATAGGCGGTGTGTGTTCCTCAAGTGACGGTAGGACTTGTGGGCTTGGAGTTTTCACCTCATTCTCCATTATATTTAGATCTCCTATATGTTCATCATGTGTTTTAGTATGATCTAACCCAAATACACTCCTAAGTATCTCAAATCGTTCTTTGTCCGTTCATAAGAATCGTTCTCAAAAACTTGATTACTATGTTTTATTTGCCTAAAGGATTCCTCATGTGTGTCATATGTTTTGAAATCTATCCCACGCATGCAACTAGGTAGTTCAACTCTAACCATCTCACAATCTTGTTCAGATTTAGGTTCCATGTTCTTAAAATCTAGGTCTTTTTGTTCATGGTGCCTAAGGTTGGATAAATCCTCCTTATCTGTTTCCTCAAGTTGTGATGTAGACAAGCCTATGATTTCATTCAACTTATTGGTTACGCTTAGGAAGCTTTTCTCAAAAAATTTCAAAATGGACTCACTAAAAGGAGTTGATCCTAACAATTATTGTTGAATAGAAGCGACACATGTACAAAATTCATCAAAGCCATCTAACTTTACACCCATCTCCTCTTGGATATCTCTAAGATCACTCACAAATTCATTAGAACAATAAGAAACAATTCTATCTATGAATTACATTTGTTCCTCATTTGTTAGTGATTCAAATGCAACTTCACTTGCCATAGTGACAAATGAAAAGGGTTTTACGAACAAAGGCATAAAGAAAAAGATAGACTACAAGAAAGCTAATGAAAAAGAGAAAAAAGGCTCACTTAATAGGAATCAAGCGAGTAGACCTAAACAAAATAGAAATCTAACTAGCTATTATATTCTCGGCAGCGGCGCCAAAAACTTGATGCGTGGGTTCGGGGTCGAGAAAACCTCCTTTTCCACAAGCAAGCTTTTTCAACCCTCTAGGCACTGAACCTAATCATTGTAGTGTAGTATGGGATAAGCCTCAGGGGTTGATTTCGTTCTCTAGGGAAATAGGAATGCTAGAAAGATATATATGATGAGAAGGTAGGGTTAAGGATGCTTCTTTTTATTCTTTTTTATGTTTTTGAAAGCAAGGGTAAAATCTCGGAGTATATGATTAGGGGGTGGTACTTCTACTGATTTCTCTACTTTAATAATTATCTAATTTAACTAATTAACTATTCGATAGGTTATGTTTAATTGAGGTATGCTCATATGATGATTAAAGATGTGTTCACTTAGATACTATTTCTCCCTAGTTATCTTTTATTGGTCGGTTGAATTGTCACTTCCTTTATCTTAATTGGTGCATTGTATTCCGATTAGTCGTAGGGCGGTGCCTAATTCCCTAGTTCTATGAATTGTAACTCTCTCTTATAATACCCGGGATCGGCAAGTGCAATAGTATCTCCCTCGAATACACTATTATCACAAAGTTACAAATCACGCAATAAACACAACGATGGCCTAGGTGCACTCCTATGGCTTTTTGCTATTTAGGACGTTCAAGCTTGCAACAATGAAAGAAGAAGCTAGTTTTCCTTACTCTAGCGTCTACCAATTAAAACAAGAGACAACCTAACAACAATCAATAACTAGGTTTCATAGATCTAAGCAAACACAAGAGTAATTTAGCTAGACATGTTAAACAAGCAAGCATACATACAATCAATTGAAAATGGGGTAGACATAAAGATAAATTGGATAAACAAACTTATCTTGATGTGTAAAATAGGGTATGGGACCCTAGAATGATGTCCAAGTTGGACTACAACTGAGTTAGGGTTTGCTCTCCAAAATTCTACCTCCTTAAAATACAGAAAAATCGTATTCAATATATATATATATATATATATATATATATATATATATATATATATATATATATATATATATATATATATATATATATATATATATATATATATATATATATATATATATATATATGTATACTAGTTTTTGAAGCCCGCCCAATGGGCGGGCATGTCTTATAATTATCGTTGACATAATTTGCTATTGCAAAAGAAGGAGGGTAATCGTAAAGAAGGTGTGCAACTATGGTGGAACTTTTCGACCTTGATGTGTGGGTCTTGAGAGGCAAGAAGATTCGTGACATATTGTGTGAATCTCTTAGACCGCTCTTTAGATTGTTTTTGATGTGGATATAATTTGTCAT
This sequence comes from Chrysanthemum seticuspe, assembly GCA_019973895.1. NCBI lineage: Eukaryota > Viridiplantae > Streptophyta > Magnoliopsida > Asterales > Asteraceae > Chrysanthemum > Chrysanthemum seticuspe. The sequence goes on from BPTQ01000003.1 coordinate 27,153,937, forward strand.
CAAAGTAAAAATTGGTGATTGAGGCCCGAAAAGGCTTCAATGTATACCTCTATATATTGGCCAGTGAGAATTACCTTGTGGCACCACTTAGACCAAGAATAGTACTAAAAGAGGTTGTATTCACCTGTTGAGATGCGCTGGTAATTGGCTCAGTAGGAAATTGAAAAATTCCTTTGACATAAACGAAGGAGTCTCTACTAATGCCAATAGCATAATTAAGCATTTGATCACTAACCCAACATGATTAGAATCAGCTCTCAACACACACTCGACCGTATACCCACCCTCTCTTACGGTCAAAAATGCCATTTTACCAAAACGACAAATCACTTGCACTTGTCCTCTAACTAACATTGGACGATCTATCAAGCCTTTTGATAATAAACTAACCGTTTTCCATTCACGTCCAGTATCCATCATTGATTGAAGTTGCTTGATGGAAATATCACCATAGGTCGCAGCATATATGTTATGCCATTACGGATTCTTTATTTGCTTGTTAAGTTGTTTCTTATTCTTACCTGCTCCGTACCATTAGAAGATGATTAGTTAAGTAGTAACACCCCAAATTCATATTTAAAAAAGTGCATATATAAACTAATAGAGATAAACAATGAAAAGAAAAATGAAAAGTATGAGAACAAAATAAGCTGCATGGTGCTTATTCATATACGAAATAAAACGTTTTTGTACACAACGTTTATTGTGGAGTTTCTTTATTGGTTGTCTTTGGCACAATGTAACAGTTACTACTCTCTTTTTGCGTGTTTAGGGGAATGGTAAACTTATGGAAATCTTTCAAGACTATTTATTCACCCAAAAGCTTTAATATGAACCCATTTGTTGGTGTGTGAACTCGAAGATATGTATAATATCCAAAACACTGACATACAGTTACAACTTGCAACTAAATAACACATACATTGGTTAATTATAGAATAAGATACACATATGTTTTCTTTATTACCTCAAGATTAAGTAGGCTGAATGTATCTTGTATTTCTAGGATCACAAAACTTATGGGGGAGCGCCTATGATCTTTTTATATTGTATTCGATTAGATCATGTCAAACAATAACAAAGGATACCTATTAGTAAATCACTAAATCCACATAATATATAGCATACTTGCAATTCAATACACCTTTAGAGATGGAATATCCAAGGTAGCTCAAGATTACGATTGATTCGTTATCCACCTTGTCATGGATGCGATCAATATCAAGATTCTTCACTTCACCTGTTGCTCCATAATCAGTGTCGTCAACAACTCCTCTTTTCTAGTAGACATAATATATAATAGAGTGACGAATATTGCTTTATATTACTGTACGAAATTGAGAAAGAGAAAGCTAACCTTGGCTGCAAGAAAATTGCCACTCACAACACATACACTTTTCATGCACTCGTCTGTTTTTTACATGTCGGTGAACACATATTGATGTCCCTGGAGACAGATTTGCCTCGATCATCAGACATATTCTTCAAGCTGAATCCATTGCCGCCTTGAGCAAATCAGGGTCGGTGATTATGTATCTTCCAACATATTTAGGTTCACACCCTACAATATCCATTCATGAATTATAATCTAACAGAAACATTATTATCCTGAAGACCTAAACTATATAGCATAGTAACTATACATGAGCATCCAGTTGGCTTAGTGCCGAATAAAGCGCATTTGAATCCATGTATTACAGTAATATAATTTTGAAAATAAGCAGGCCCAAACACCTCTTGATATAAAGTTGGGTCATATTATAGAAACATATATTTGGTGTCTTTAATGGGTCATATGAGATAACCCATAAACATGTGAGATAGTGTTTTGCAAACTCTAAAAGCATTTATGCGGATTATCATCAACATAATAATATTATCATTGTAATATGATTGACAGATGAATTTTTTATAATTATATTTAATATTGAACAAAAAGAGTGTAGGTTAAGCCAACACAGTCTGTTATAACCCTTACTAAATAATGACCCGTTTAAACCCAAACCAATTTAACTGTTATCCAAGCCGCCCTCTTTCCATCCAAAATCATCTATAAATGCATTAAAATTTATTAAAGCTCCTATATTATTAACATAAAGTTAAATTATTATTGGAATCATAATACTCATCTATAAATTTAATAAAGAACAATGTATCCACAGCGGCAAAGGAGCTTGGAGTGAGTGTGTGGTTGTCACTTCATCTGTACAACATTACTTTTTGAAACATAACTTAAACGGACTAAATAGAGTAGAAACAAATTTACCATCGAGGACATATTCTATTGCTGTTAATAGTGTGCCAGGGTTCAGGACTACTCCAGCTTTGGCTCCAAGACTTTTAATCTGAATGAAAAGGAATACTAAAGATTGGTACAGAGCCGAAAAAGAAAAAGAGCAATGAGAATAAGTTATCAATTCACAGAAGTATTTCCATGCAACTTGATTTAAAGTACGGTGTAAATGGATAGTGGACGATTGTTCACAATGGACACTAACAATGTCAGCTCCAACTTTTATAAAATCGGACACTCGTTGTTCAGGTTCCACAATCATCTGCCATATTTTATAATCCTCATTACCATTTTTTTCCTTTAGGTCATCTTGAACCTCATCCTCTAACTCCAGCAGGCTCATTCCCTGACGATTGACCAAATCAAAATAATAATATTAGATATGTAGTAACGATTAAAATGTGGAGATGTAAATCAAGAACATTCATAGAAGGTGCTACCTATCATCTCTAGTGAAATAATTTGCAAAAAAAAGCAAACAGCATTTGATTATATAAAAGATATTTCTTTTACTAAATTACAGCATGACAAGAAAACTCACTACCGTTGTCAAATATAGAGTCAAAGAGAAAGTTCAATGAACTTTAATTAAGCATGCGTAACTGCATAAAGTAAATACAAACGGAGCACTATTATGCTAATTCTATGCTTAAAGCACTTCACATCCTCCCTATTAGGCATATGCAAATAATGACCTTTAATAACAATGGTGTTTCAGAGTTGGTTTATGTCAACTCAAAATTAGTTTGGAGTAACTATCTAGAAAAGTCTAGCAGATTACTTCACATAAAAAGGTGGATACAAATGAGCGCCGGGTATAGTTAACAAACAGCCAGAGCGGTTGTGCATATAAAACCTGAGCCTTGACTACGAATTTTCCCATAAATCTCATACAAACTCATAATTGTGAATTTAATATTTAATATGACCTATAAATAGTTGCCGTTAATTTTCTATGTATACCTCATCTCAAATAGTTCAAATAAGCGAGATCAAAATGGCAACCACGAACATTGTGGTCACCCTTTGCCACGTCAGCGTCACATCAACTTTCTCTCTCTAATACTATTTTTAAATTAAAATTACATTCATAATTAAAGAATATTACAATAACAATTCAACCCAAAAAAAACATTACGATAAAAAACAATACCAACTTAAACTAATAGTCTAAATTGCATCGTTCCTTGATTTTTTGCTTCAAGGTTAAGCACCTATCTAGTGCTTTCCCAGTCAAATACTCATGAGATGCAATATATTAGATGATGTCTTTCTCCATTTTTTCATGTTTTTCCCATTCCATTTGTTCATGTTGAAACTGAAGTTGTTTTCTCGCGTATTCAAGTCTATGAGCCTTCTTTTAAACTCAACAATTTAATCTTCCTGTTTCTTAATGAATCATGAACATTGTAAAGTGAATAAAGAAGAAAAAGAAATGAATGGTAATTCGATAAGAGAATATAAAAATCAGCTGTTTAGAATTCGACCCGTTATAGCCCTCTTAACGCCCTACTTCTTACATCCACCAATCACAACTTTCTTGAAGGCCCTTGGCTTGATTATGATATCAGTAATGTTAGGCACCTACCAGTGATGAAAAGTAAGATAAACATATAGAATTTTCAGAAAGCAAAAGATATTCACACAATTGAGTTTGTTATACCTTTGAAGTTCCACGTCGTGAGAAGAACACATGACATATTAGGTGTGGTCAGCTTGGCTCTCCGTCTCGCAACCTTACTTATCTCATGTGCTTCTGATAGGGAGCCAATCTTGTCGATGACGTGAAGGGACCGAACCCATGGTATACGCTTTTCGGCAATATCTAATGCCCCTTTCCTTGACACTTTTAGTAACTCTTGAGGAGGGACAATAGTATCAATGAGGCCTAGCTTTTTCCCTTCTTTCATAACATTGAGATGCCAAATCACTTTGAAAAACCCGCTAGTACTACCTTGACACACTTTAATAATAGTACTATTAGGCATGTCTCAAAAATATAACTTTCAATACTTGTTCAAGTTTAATTTATCAAAATGTGATAAAAAAAAAACTTGCCATTTTTTGTGTTACGTCAAATGCTATTTTTTTTATCATCCTTGGGTACTAAACACTAACTTTTGCAAGTCCATAAACTCATTTCATTTCTAATCCGAATTCAAATTTTTATTTTGAGTCAATCAATTTTTGAACTCCGAGTTTTGGTGCCAAGTCTCGAGACCCAAACTTGGTCACATGAAACCCAAGGTTTTGAATCAGCCATATAGCCTATTTCAATCTTGCAACAAATTAATTGTATTCTATAATAATAATAATAGTTGCTTTGGAGTACCAAATAATAAAGACAATTTATATAGAAAAAGATTATGTTATAAATCACCTTGAAAAAAATCATCCGCCAATTTTAAACATGAATCTTGTACAATAAAACAAAACAAACATAAACCATTAGGCGGGTCCTAAGTTAAAACAAAACTTCCGTTGCAAAAACATATCTAACAAACAAACTAAAGGCCAATTTCTTCTGATCAAACAACTGCACACAGCCATCTATACCTTATCTTTTGCAGCACAAAGCTTATCCGTTGCTTTCTTTCTCTTTTCGACAAATTTGACATTTTGATCATCCATCCAAGTTCTTAATTTTCTGTCATGATATTGGAGCATTGAACAAATAACTGAATCATACCAACTTAAATATCAAACATAAATTACCTAAAATATGTAAAGTAATCTTACTCAGTCTCATTTTGTGGTGGTTGAACACTATTATCCTTCAAACTTTTGTCACTACTCACAATTTCTCCAGAAATCTCCTTTGATTCTTTTGACTTATTTTTATTTTTCTTCTTCTCATTAAAGGCATGGTCACCAACCCCATTGGTGTCTTGCATGACTTTAACTCGTTTTTGCTTTATTTTCTGTGGTTTCTCCAAAAGTTGGGCTGCTCAGGGTCTATTTTCACTGTCCTCGTCATGACCATCAGCTTCTATCTCTTCTCTATTTGACAACTCACCCTCTTCTTTCTCAGCTTTGGATGGATCAGTAGAATTTACAATAGCCATCGTTACAGGTATCGTAATATCTGCACTGCAAATAGAACAGATTATAGTATTATACTAAACAATAAATAAAGGATACCATAATATAGAAATGGCTCAACTTAGTGCAATATAAAGTTTTACATGTGACATGGAATATTCAATATTTGACTTGGATTCAAGACTGTTTACAGCTTAAAATACATCGTTGATTTGGGCCGTGTTGGCACACAATGGGCCGTGTTGGCGGGTTCTGAGGTTGACCATCGGCATCACTTTTGGGTCGTGTTGGCACAAATTGGTGCTAACTGGTGTGGTTACTGTCATGAGTGTCATCTATGAGATCAATCCCTTACGAAGCCAAATCACTGCTCATCTTATCACACTTGGAGAAATCTGCATCCCTTATGGCTATTGCATCCTTTCTAGATAATGCCCGCTCTTGAATAATTCGCCATAAGAAACCCTTTCTTCTCAGTAGTCTCTTTTTTTCTGGAGACATTTGAGTGTGTTGCCACTATGTAAATGTATCCACTGTTGTCGGTATTTATCATTTTAAGCATTTGTTTTAAGCCCGCAATTTCTTCTTCCGAAACTTTTATTGCAATGAACCAAAAAAAGTCAAGGTTGAAGACCAATGATCGACTGCAGTTTTGGCTTAGTTGGTAAGCCAAAGGAATTTGTGCGGTCTACATTAAGATTGTCAAAAGCACATACTCGAAGAGCCATTTTCTTAAGTTTGTTCATGGCTGAAAATCGAGTTAAGTGAATCAAGAATGCAGGATCAAGAGGCTTGTCTAGAGCAACAACATCTATACTGATCCAAGGGTGGCCTAAAGGGGTAAAAGGTTTGAGTAATGATACTAAATCGCTTAAATTGCATGATGTTGTTAATGAGAAAAATGGAACAAATAAGAAACTTACAAAGGACTTCATGAGCAGTTATTCGCTTTTTGGGGTCTCTAACCAGCATTTTATTGACCAGTTCTTTAGCACTTTCAGAGATATTAGGCTATGGATCGATACGGAAGTCAAGTTTACCATGCATTACCTCTTTGAATATATCCTCCTCAGATTCTGTAAGCAAAAGAAATAAGAAAGATGACTATTTGAAATCGATTAGAGGGGAGAGAATATCGTAAGTCTTATTATGTAGTCTTGCCTGCATAAAATGGAGGTACCCCACAAAGAAGCACGTAAAGGATCACACCAGCACTCCAGATATCGGCTTCTGGAACGTAATTTTTAAGCAACACTTCTGGTGCAACATAATAGGGGCTTCCAACCACATATGTAAGAACTTGTCCTGCAAAATGAATTAGAGTACAAATTAAGCAGTGAAATAGCAAAATCTAACTGTACATAAGATAGAAAAATAAACTTAATGAATGCGTTTGTTTGGCATTGCGTTTCCAGTTGGAAAATAAGTTTAGGAGTAGTTAGAACAAAACTGATTCTGATTATTTGGAGATCATTTAATGTAAATACTTATATAAGCAGAAGTTTCCAAACACACAGACAATTACAAACATTAGAAGGCATCCAACACTATCTTTTGTAGTCTGGTTTGTTATAGATGATTATCTTATTATGACTGTTTCAAATCATAAAATCACTTTTAAAACACAACGCCAAACTACCCCTTCTTGTTATGATTTGAAAAAGTACCTGGCTTAAAGAAAATTGATAGCCCAAACTCTATGGCCATCATAAGGGCATCTTCCTCCTCATCAACGAATAAAAAATTCTCCGGTTTAAGGTCTCGATGAATCACACCAAGTGAATGACACGCCTCAATCACGCCAACAATAGTCTTAGCAAGATCAGCTGCTTCACGTTCTGAATAATGACCTTTATCGATAATTATATCAAACAGCTCACCACCCGCACAAAGTTCCATAACCAAATAAACCGATACAACATCTTCATAAGCTTCCTTAACTGACACTACATTAGGGTGTTCCGATAAATGATGCATGATTTCAACTTCCCTCCTTACATCCACTGGCCCAAACCCATTATTCCATCAGCATGTTGACTGTAAAGATCACCAGTTTCCACATTTTCACACCCAAAAGCAGCACGTTGAGGTGAAAGGTCACTTTGGTTGCCAAATGATATGATATCTTCACCAAGGACACCACTGCTGGAATTCATCTCAGCATATTGCCTTTCATACACACATTGTTTCTTTTTACTGTCACATGTACAATCAACATTGCATTTCACAGGTTCATAATTGTCGGTCGTCGGATGACTCTGGATCAAACTTTGGGCCCTGATAAGATTAACAATATAAATGCAAAACTTTAAGAAAAGGAATGTATTGTGCAATTTCATTAACATTTTAGGCGTGTAATTTGAGAACGTATCTAAACAGTATAGCCAGATGCATCATGAAAGCATCTAATCTTAAGCCTGGGATTATTAGAAAATGCCATCTTCAAATGAAGGAGGCTAAACTTTAGATTCTACAAAGGTCGTAGCGATTTCAGCAATTTTGCACTAAACGAAACTCAAGAAATATATCTTCCCAAAAAGCAGCACAACGGCGTATCAATCCAAAATACACATTTTACTTGTACTATAATACTATATCTTAACATAATCCCACTTGCTCAATTTAAGAAACTATCAACCATCACATCAAGGTCTACTGATTTCCTTATCCGTCATCTAACTTTACTAAAACAAATAACCTCTTAACAAAACTTAAAAACATTACGTCGCACCAAAACAGAACAATATGCTCTATTTAACAATTAGCTATTAGGAATTACTATATACCTGATGTTTGCCACATTGTTCACAAGTAGAACACGGAACATAAGTAACAGTACTCCCTGTATCAACAATAAGCGCAAACTTCTGCGGCGAAGACCCGATCTACAGCCACGTCGTATAATACCTAACATTAACAATCAGCTCAATTAACCACTTCTCAACCTCCCTTCAATGGAATTATGATGAAAGTACAAAGGAACTTATAATTAATGAATGCGGATAACAAAGTGTGATGCTTACATTAAGATTGGTATCATTCCTAATAGAACGGTAATCACTTGTAAAACTTAAACCTGGACCTGAGTATTCGGCCCATAACGACAAATACGCGCAATGGGATCACCCAACCCATCCAAGTCCACCCCACTATGAATCACAAACTGTGTCTTTCTACTCAAAATCCTTGCTATCAATTGCTCAGGACATTGCCAGGCGTTCCAGATGTTTGGAATCAAATTTTGTATGTTCATCTTCAGTCTAACGTTAAAAACAGGTACATTCAGTAATCATGCAAAATATTCATTTTCTCAAAATGAATAGTTCATCAAAAGAAGAGAAGAAGTGTTTTTTTCTTTCTTTCACTATCCCATTGGTGGCCGAGGCTATGGTGGAGGTAGTGGTGGGCCTGCCAATGGTGACCGAGGTAATAGTGGCTGAGACAATCGTGATCGATGCACTGGTGACCGCTTAAATAATGACCTATGCAATGGTGATTGCTGCACTGGTGACCGACACGATGGTGGCTTTCTTGCTCGCTCTTGAGGAGCTGAAGGACCTTCGTTTGGATCATCGGGTTTTAATGCCCAAACAGGTGCCACGTCATGTGCATAACAATAATCATAAAACAGCTCTTCACCAGCTTCAATACGTTTTTTTTGCCCAATACGCCAACACGGTCATCACCTGCCACTTTCAAAATCTGCATGTCCCGGCTTTTTTAGACACAATGATTTTAAGTGAAATTTAAGACATAAGAAGAAACATACCTTGGCATAACAGTTTGGGTTAGCTGAATGGTTAGCTAATTTCAGTTTGCTTCCCATACGAATTGGATCAATGACGCACTACATCATATAAAGAAGCTAGCTGAGTTTCAAATGCTAATCATATAGTGCACATTAACTCACGGGAACTTGTATACTGGTTTACAAAGTAACTCGAATGGGCTACAATGACTTACATGTAAAAAAGGTTACGATGACTGAAATTAGAACTGCGAAAAATACATTGGTAATTTGGTATTATCAACATTGATGTTATATATCGAAAGGGCTTGCCTGATCATTCAGGTTGAATAGGAAAGATGATGTATTTGCATCCTTGTATAATTTCCCTCGCACATCTGTTTCTTCATCAGAGATCAGTTAATACTATCATTCTAAATCCACTTATACGTATATCAGAAGCTGAAATTTTTAACCAAAAAAAATAACAAAGCATACAAAGAGTATCGGATTCTGAATAAACGCTTAAACCTTCATCAACATATTCTTGAGCATCATGTGATCCTGTCTTCCGTTTATAAAACCAATAAAAAATATATATAAACAACTGTTAATGTATCTATGTACACATTGTTACCATGGAAATACATTACATTTTCCATAATATATTACCTTTTGAGGAGATCTTCAAAGAATGGTTGAAAAATTAAAGAGCAACACAGTTCTAAAGGTCGTGATCTTGAATATTCTTATCGCCTTTGGCCTTCATATCTCATGTACCTTGCATATTGTATAAATGAGTAACCTTCAACACAACTGCAACAACAACAACTACATCATAAACACCTTAAGTACTTGATTGATCTAATAAATAACATAATTAAATAATGTTTATGTATGGACTGAATGAGTGATTACGAAATTAGAAACAATCCTCTAGATCAACATATACATTTCGATATAATGACAAACTAATACTATTTCATCACCAATCAGAACCTAGTTAACTCAAAACCTAATGACACAACATATATATTAAAAACGAAAAACAACCTATTAATAACGAATCCTTGGCGACCTTCCAATAAGTAGTTTTGAACATTAATTTGATGCAAGGTTCAATCTCCCTTCAAACAATTCATAATAATGGGGGTAAAAGATGTAAAAAAGGTGAAGCCTTTAATTTTTAAGAATTGAATCTTACCAATATGTTTACTGAATTGATTTATAAGAGCCCTAATCGAAACCTAAGCAGACAATCTTTGAACTCAGGATTGTGATAATGATGGGAAGATTTGGGCTCATAAATGTGAAGATTGTTATTTCGATCTACATCATGATTGTGATAACTGGAAAAATGAGGCAGCAGATCTTCTAAAGGAGGGTGAGAAAGCGAATGAGGGGTGAATTACTTTTGGGGCCTGGTGAATGTGTTAGTGGGTGAAGGATTCTGTATTTTTTTAACAATGGCATATACCTAATTTATTTTCTGATCAGTGACATATACAACCTGGTATGATCATAGATATAAGAACAAAGAGGAATCACGTTAGTTTTTCAAACCTGCACACACAAATAGCTTAAAAACATATTCAAACATCAAATATCAGAAACATAGATATAAAAAACAAATCAAAGTTGACTAAATATAATAAACAACATACCTGATTTAATCAATCTACAAAAAACTGAAGCTTTTAGCAACATGCAAAGATATTCAATATATGCAAATATGTGTTTAAAGAAGATGACTAACTTGCAAAGAAGATGTCTAAAAGGCAAAAACCATCAAACATATGCATACACAGTAACAAAGGTTCAACATTAGGGTTTTGAAGGAACTGAGGTTTATAAAAAAACGTAATATAACATTGACTAAAATTTATAATTCTGAAACTATAATTAAGGATTAGATATGTGCTATAATTTTTGGAGATAAATACATTTCTTTTCAAACTAATCAAAATGGTCAATGATTAGTTGTAGAGATTTATAAATTTGGTTTTCCAAGTTATAATAAAAAAATATGTGTTGGTCTAGTGGTAATCATGTTTGTTTGTAGACTAACAGACCCAGGTTCGAATCCAGCTGCATGCATGATTTTTTGAAGAATAAAAAAAAAGGAAATTTTAATAAATAAAAAATTTCGAAAATTCTAATAAATTAAAAAAAAAATATTGCTTAGGTGGACAACTTATGATTATGTGGCATTAAATTGAATGACTGGGCATTGAGGTGGCATTAATGCCAAATGCCTCCTGTTATATATAATATATATATATATATATATATATATATATATATATATATATATATATATTTACAATCGCGATGGCGTCACCTTTTGTTAGTGATGTCGTCAGGTCGACGTCATTAGTATTTCGTTTGGGCCAAGTCATTGTTGGGACGGCATCACTTGAGATGTGTGACTCCGTCAGTCTACATGCAAGACGTGTCTGAATCATAGATCTTGGGCATCTGGTGTAGTTTTTATGAGTGACCTTCCAGAATTAAGGCGTGACGCCGTCAGGCTTTAGGACCAGAAATTCCGCTGAGTTGTCGCGTGCACTTTTTGATCAAGTCTTCAATAAGGGGATGGCGTCACCCTTTGGTTGGGATGCCGCCAGGTGTAATGCACAGCCTTGGAGTGTCTTCGATCTTGACTTTGCTATTTTCTTCATGTTTTTGCTCTTTTTCATCCAAATATGCTTCATTACATCATTTTGCTTCCAAAAGACCTAAAAAGTGAAAAGGAACGATTTTAAGCAGCAACAGATATAAAATGTGTCGATTTAGGGCTTAAATGACCCCCTAAAAACGTATGTGTTAAATCCTTATCAAAATGCAGGTACGTAGAAGCAGAATGTAGTAGTAACTAGAGGCTGAGAAGTGGCTGAAGTACCGTGGGTTGCATTTGGGTCACTTGGCTGAATTACTATACATTATTGATTTCAAGAGCCAATGTTTCTTGAATTCGGCCTGAGCGTTCAAGTATCTTGGCGGGGTAACCACGGCTGTTATCTGGTTGCAGCCTTGGCGGGCACGTAGAGTACCTGAAGAAATTGGAAATCTCAGCCTCATTTTAGAGGTTAACAGCGCCATTGAAACTGATCTATGCCATCTATTGAATATGTTTGATGCATGTGGAAATGAATATGCCAACATGCATATCAGTTCTTTTATGTGGAACTGAATCTGCCAAAATTTGTCGAAGTACTGTTCATGCTAAACTTTTTGGTCCGTTTGTTGTTAGTAAGCCAAGTTCTGGAGAAAATAACATGAACCGGACCTGAAACGTCTCTCACTTATGTCTCTTATGCCCTGCTTTAATAAGCTTCTTGTGATTTTATATCTCTTGAAATGAAATACTACGATTTTTGCTTCTTTTTAATCATAAACTAATGAAAGCTTATGTTTTAGGAGGTATTGGGGTAAAAAATATGATGATCGGTGTTCGGCCAACAAAAATTACACCTCTTACTGGTGTTCTCTCATCTTTTTCCTTGGTCGAATACTGATCACCACTTATGATTCGTTGTTTTGAAGTTATGATGAGTATATCACAAATACAATGGCAGCTACAAAGGCACTAAGCAAAAAAAAACCTGATGTTTACGACAGATTCCTTACACAGAAGACATACATATGGCTGAATTTTTATACTGTTTTTTTTGTGTTTGGCTAGAAACTGTGTATTTGTTATTAAATGTAGAATCTAACATCATTTGTCAATATTGGAAAATAAAGAACGTGGTGCACTTTAATGTACAAAGTTTCCAGCAAACAAGTTTTTTTTTGTTTTTTTTAAATAAATTTTCAAAAGATGCAGATCTGTTTGTCATTCTTTCTTCTTTAAATTCCGCCACGTTCTTCATTTGCAAATATTGACATACGATATTCAACATAGTTACCCATTCTCAGTTCCCACATAGTTACTTTTGTCTTTTCAACAATCTAGCAAATCGCTTGGTGCAAGCCTTTGCAAAAAGGGAGTTGAAATGATAAAAGGAACTGTAAGGGAACTAAGAAGGGTTAACTATGCTGCTTTTTACCTGTTACATTGAAACAGTTGATTGCAGAAGGAAATGATGAATTTTCTGTGTATTAACTTTTCATCATTGTCTCACGCATTCTCATATCTTGGCGGGGTAACCAGAACTCTTATATGGTTGCAACCATGGTAGGTGCGTAGGATGGCTCAATGAATTGTACATCTGAGCCTGTTTTTAAATACCAATAGGTTTCAATGTAGGTGCCTGCTCTTATCTTTCTTCTCCAGTTTCTTTTGTTAATTCAGTGGGCTAGCAGTGCGTATAGCGCAACCCACTGAGTAAAGTCCAATTGAATAGAAAAAGAGACTAGAAAGGGAGGTAAGAGCTTCCGGTTATGTTACCATTAGGACAGTTTAAAATCAAATATTGGGTATATGAGATAAGAAGAATGGTCTTACTTGGGTGCTAAAGTAACAGATTCACAAAGTTACTCTCCTGAATGCAATGTTGATTGCAAAAGGCATTGATGAACTTTCTGCTTATTAACTGTTTCATGAGTGTGCCTCATGTATCCTCGTATCTTGGCATGGTAACCAGGACTTTTATATGGTTGCAGCCATGGCGGGTGTGTAGGATTACTCAATGAATTGCAGATCAAAGCCTCTTTTAAATATCGAATCGGGCTGTGTTAGGATTTAGTAAATCCATGTAGAAGAGTCGGTCACCCCAACTATAGTCTAGCATATCTTAGCTCGTAGACTTAACGTTATTTAGTAGTTATAGATTACCGTAAGTAACACTGTGGAAGAATGATGGGTCTTTGTCCATTCTATGCATGATCCACAGCCTGAAGGATGTATAAATAGATTATCGTAAGTTGTATAAATAGCCCTCTCCCTACAAGGGAGAGGGTTGTATGTTCATTTGGAATCTAACCTTCCACATTTTGTTTCTCTCTCTAGCATCTCATTCTCTCATCTCTTTCTCTCTCTATGATGACGTACCCTCCGATCAGGTCGAAGGACTCCCCTTCAGCCTCAGTCGAATTTGCATTACGAAGGACCAAGTCTATCTTCCTAAGTCATCGTTGGCATAAAACCATTCATCATTGATATGGTTACGACTTGGGAATTCGCCAACCGAATTCCTAGACCCTTCGGGGTCTTACCTTAAATACAATAAGACAAAGGAGAACATTATCTTGGTCTTCCTCCACGTTCCCACTATCTCCTTAGCTTCCCAGCCAAGACAGAGAGAGTGGGGATGAAGCCCTAGCGGTTACCACAAATCATGGGACGCCCCCATGATCTCCAAAACGTGTGCAAACACTCTCTAAGCTTATTTCTCTATCTATAAATAGGTTGGACGAGTCATTTCAATGGTATGTTCACTCAACACAACATTTCACATACTCTACATTACTTACAACACTTAATACATACTTACTCACACGCCAGAGGTGGTTCGCAGGGTCCAACCCTTGCGCAATCACTTAACAAAGTGTCTACTATTTCTTATTGCAGATTGGCTACAAGTTTAGCGCAAGCATATCACCCCTCCTACCCTTCGATCATCATCGAAGGCCTGGTCGTACGAATTATTGTACAATCAGTGGCGCCATCTGTGGGACCCACTATAATTGGTCTCGTTATTACAAACTTATAACCAGTCAATCACACTCACTACTTTTACAGCATGAATCAACGAAGAGAAGATACTCGCCCTCCGAGTTTCTCGACCTTGACACCAATCCCAGTCAACGATCCTAACAACCTTCCCAACATAACCGCATCCACTTTCACCACACGATCTCACCCAGAAATAACTCCCAACAACCATGCTTCGACATCAGCCAACCCCGAACCAGTTATCAGTCCTGCGTTCATCGAAGCTAATCTCGAAGCACTGAAGTCCTTATTAAGGGCTCGAAGGAGGCAAACTCGGAACATAGAGATGCGAAGGGAGTTGGAATACTCTAGAGATGAGTACAATGAAGAGATAGAGATGGAGACTAGGCCCTCGGCTCCTGGGGTTACAAGCTCAGTGCTGAGGATGGGATCTCCTGGAAGTCGAAGGCCGAGTGGAAGATCAGTGGGTTTCGAAGATGTTCCGGAGAGGGCTCTGACGAGAAGGGAAGGAACGATGGAAGGCTCTAATGGAAGTAATCTTACAATTGGTATCAGAGCCCATGGTTTGATTAGCTAGGTTGTATGTGCATTTTCTTGGTTGTTTTAGATTGAAAAGTTGGTTTTGGAAGGTTTTTGGTCTTATCTTTGGCTTCCTTTGATACTCACGTTTGTGATGTTAAAGTAAGTGTTTTTAGGGTAGTTATGACCTTCTAGGATCAATTGTGCAAAAGAACCTAGCAAAAACGTTCAAAAGGGTGATTTTTAGGTAACATAAGTTATTTTTGCTAAACCTTTTAAAATTTGAATCATTGCCTTACTTAAAATCCTGATTTTTAGCTAAAAGTTTTAAGTTTTGATTTTTGGAATTACTGAAATTTCTCAATTTGCTTCATTTAACCTAATTCCTACCACTATATATTTCAGTGCATCTTTAACAACTCCTCATTCATCTCTTATAACTTCATCTTTATACAATCATAAGGTATTTGAAATGCCTAATCATAATTAATCATTTATATTTTTGTTTCATTTGTTGTTTGAAATATGAATATTCATTATATGATGAAATCTTTGAAATATATATTAATCTTTTGTCATTTGTAGGAAAAACAAATGGATCAACAGATTACTGTTTTGAGTGACATTGACCCTATGCTTGATGATGCAAAAATTTTGGTGAGGGTTGTACGTATATGGAAAGCTCATCCCATCACTAAGCCAAATGAAGTTTGGAGTTTAGAAGTACTATTCCAAGATGAACTGGTTTTAACATTACTGATCTGGTCCGAACCGTCAAGTCTAATCACACAAGCTGGCCACTTGTGAATGGTCAACCGTAACAGACTTAAAACAGCTTGGAACCAAATGCAATGAAGTCCTGGAGAATATAGTGAATTCCCGGGTCGTTAAGTCCCACGGAGACTCAATGGTGTGTCAAAACTTGATCAGACGATAGAATGATCACTAATGATAGTGATCGGAAAGGATTTGGATAGGATAATTACACTACTGAGAAAGTTAATAAATAATAGCGACTTAAATACAAATTAAGAAAATTAAAAAGATAAAAGATATTAAATAAACGCTATCACTATATTTAAAGTGATGAACGTTTAAAACCTAAAACGTACGTTTAAAAAAAAATTACGTAAACGTATAAAATAAAAAGTGAAACTTATACAATATAAATCCTAAAAATATGAAAAATACATTTTTACAATCCTAATGATAAAAGAAAATTTATAGAAAAAGAAAATTAATTTTACAACTATTTAATTAATTATTATTAATTAAAAACTATTTATTAAGTATTTAAAATACACTAAAATATAAGAAAATACAAAATTAACCTAGAAAAATGAAATTATAACTTAGAAAAATCTAAAATATGATAAAACTTATTTTAAAACTGAAAATATATTTTTAAGACTTTTTATGTATTTATTATTAATTAATTACTATTTAAAACTAATTAAAATGCTAGAAAATACTTTTTAAGCTAAGAAAATTATGGAAAAATACTTTTTAGGCTATTTATATTTATCTAAACTTAAGAAAAATGAAAAATTATTTTTTTGAAGCTTTTCTTAATTATTTGTATTAAATGCTACTTAAAAAGGCTTAAAAACTAATTTAAATAAAGAAAAATAGCAAACAAGCTAGGAAAAATCTGAAAATTTCAAGAAAACTCTAAAATATTATTTAGAACCTAGGAAAAATATAAAAAAACAGGGGTTGTGTACAAGAATCAGAGGCTGCAGTGCAATGTGATAGTGAAATAAGCACTTGAATAAGCAATTGCACACAATAGATGATCAAACTGAGACAGAAGCTTCAATAAGCTAAAAGAACATAAATGGAACAAGTTTAACTATCCTAATCCTCTAAATCACAAGCTAGCACAGATTTGATGAAATGAAATTTAAGCTAAAAACAGTGAGAGGGGGTCTACTTGCAGCTAGGAAATAAGCTAACCAATAAGCTAAAACCTAAAACCAGAACTTGGGATCTAAACTAGACCTGGTTGAGACCTAGGAAACCAAAGTACAGACCTAGACAAGCTCAAATGAGACTTGTGCAAGGTCTGCAAAACCTGCATAAACCCTGTGCAGTCAACAGTGCCCTGCACAGGGGATTTGACACCATATTCACAAGCTCTTTTGACCCTTATAGAAAATTAACAAAATTATGCAAAAATGATAAAAAGAAACTAGACCAGTAGAGCTTTTCAAAACCACAAGTTTCATAGAAATTGGCCCAGAACTGAGCTTGTGAAAATTCCTCCCATTTGGCTCAAAACTGAGATTTCAATATTTTGACTTTTGACATGAAAATGAGAAGTTGACTTCCATGAGATTTGATCTTGATTTCCCAACTGAAAATGATGTTTATTGATGAAATAGATCTAAGGCAAGCTTTATCTAAGTATATGAAACACAAAACAAACTTTTGTTTTTCCAAATTCCAAACAGTTAAGAGATGAAGATGATTAAGAAGTAATTTTGACTTTTTTATGTTATAAACTGCAATGTGGTGACAGATATGAATACAAAGGATCTTAACAAGCATGAAGCAACAGGAAAACACCACTGCATTAACCTATAGCACAGTTATGCAGTCAAATCCAAACACACCTATAATTGACTGTTTTGAAGAGTTTAGTGCTACAACAAGTTTATAGACTAAGTAACCTATTAATTAACTTATATTAGCTATAATACAGCATAATTGAACTGGAATTAACAATCTTAGAACACTTTAAACTAAAAATGCAAATTTGAGAAATTTCTTACAAAATGAGTCCAATGCTCAAAACTGAGAACCAAGGTCTGAAAATACACCCTATTGCTTCCCAAGAAGCTCTAGACCAATGAACAATCCAAATCCAGCTCTGCTTCAGCTCTTGATCATCATTCCCATTGATTTTTGAATTTCTAAGTAATTTCTTGAGATTTTTGGGAATTTTTGTATCTTGAATATAAACTGAGTTATAAATGATTTCACTAGCTTAAACAAGCTACTAGGAGCTTTTAAAAGCTATTTGAGCCAAGAACAACAACTTTAAACAACATAAACCAATTTTTGAGATTTTGGCTCAAAAATTTGCATAAACTGTATATGTAACTAAAACTTGAAATTGAAACTGGCAATATGTTTTTATTACACTAACATGAAATTACAAAGCATTTGAAAACTTAAACATAAACTGTAAAACATGAGAATATTAAAACGACATAAGGAAAAATAAAATTACACTAACTACTTCTCTACTCTTCTCCTCTTGCTTCTTTTTATAACAAAATATCTTCCCCACTTGTTTCTGAGCACTTCCCACTTGATCTCAGCCATTGAATTCATCAAAAGTGCCATATGTCATTTTTGGCGCCAAAAGGTCTTGAGCAGGTTTAGACATTAATTGGGTTTGGTTCAATCAATTAAGGATATTTGTTGTTTAGAGGAGGTGGAGGGGACATAGTATGGAGAGTGGGTTGAAAAAGTGGAGAAACCAGGACTGGTTTTGGTGTTTCAGGCAGGGGAGAGGGGAGTGAACAGTACCTGGTATTTTGGGCGCGCGTGGGTTTGGGTTTGACTTTTGTTGACCAGAGGGTGATATCAAAGGGCCGGGTTGGTTTTGGAAAGGGATTGGGCCAAGGTTGGATAGTGGATTTGGATTTGGGCTTTTAATAACATAAGGGATCCGTTTGGTTTAATAGAATACAAGGACCAAAAGTGTAATTTATCCAAACTCAAGGACTGAAAATGCCAACTTTCCAAACTTATAACAAGGACCAATTTTGACAAACTTTGATAGAACAAGAACCCTTTTTGCATAAATTCCATTTTAAAAATGTCCAAGGACCATATTTGCAAATTTTCCAAAGTTTAGGGACCTTTCTTGCCAATTGACCAAAAATTCATTCAAGGATCATTTTTAACAATTTAGAAGATTTCAGGGACCTTGAATGATAAATTTCCACATTTTGATTTTCCAGGGACTAGATTTGACTACTTTTGAAACTTGGGGGACTAAAACTGCCATTTTAGCAAACTTGAATCATTTTTCATCTGATTTTGATATTTTTGCATTTAAAACACATAAAACACTGATTTGTGATATTTTGATCATTTTGAAGCATTTTTGAGTGTTTTCAGATGATTTTGCATTTTATATTGTACAAAAATGATGAGTATTTAGACACTCATCAATCCCCCACACTAAAATATTGCTAGTCCCTAGCAATGATTTGAAGCTTTAATGGATTTTAAAAACTCTTTACCAAAAGCCATTACTTCTGGAGTAGCCAAATGTTTTAGTTCAAGTAAGAACCATGGTACACTGATAACCATGTGATTTTGAGCAAACCACCAGCTTTCAACGGATTTGATTATGTCTTTACCAGAAGCCGTACCCTTCTGGACTAGCCAACTCTTAGATAAATTATCAGAATTATCTTTGGTGAGCTGAATACCAATTATGGATTTTCCACTGCCTTTACCACAAGCCATAACCTTGCGGGCTAGCCAACTCTTCACTTTTTAGGATATGGTGAGTTGAATACCATACAATTTTGGGCAAATTGCAAGCCGTAAACGGATTTGATATATCTTTACCAAGAGCCGTTTGCTCCTGGATTAGCCAATCCTTTTGTCTTACAGACATGGCGGACTGATAACCAAGCTGAGTAAGTGTAGAACACTTACTCCCAAAAAAAAATTTTTGGCCAAAAACGGGGGAATTGGGTGTATAATACATGAAATTCGTGAGAATTCCCCCCCACACTTAGAAATGAATATTGCCCTCAATATTCAAAGTACCGGCTGTTATGCCGAAACAAAGAACGTAAAAGGGAAATACTACGGCCATTATTTAGAAAGATTTTTTTTTTTTTTTTTTTTTTTTTTTTTTTTAGAGATATATATATATACTGTGGGGCATCACCCCCACACTTAGGTGGTAGAAAGGGGGTAAGAAGACAGAAATATGGGTGAAAACCCATATGGTGCGTGCTACTGTTTTTGATTTCCGAGTCGCTAGCTTGACTCGACCCCGCATTAATTTGTTCATGGGGAAGCAAAGTGGAAGAAACAATCTCCATCGGACTTTCATTCAAGATGTTTGGATAAACATTGAAGTACGCGAAAGTTCCACACCGACGAGATATAGAGAGAACCGGCTCAAAAATGATAATTGAAAATGCCGGGATCAAAAATAGTGTCCTCATTCCCGAAGGAGAAAAAGGAAAGAGCAACCACACCATTTGTGAAGAATGGAATAAATATGTGCATCACAATGCATGTCCATTCCTCATTAGAAAGAAGCAAATCACCATTTTTGACATTTTTAAGCTTAAATTTGAAGCTTGTATGGTGATTGGTAACAAAATTTCCGGGAGGGAGAGCTGGAAACGGTTCTTCAATCAACAGATTTTCAAGAAAAAGGATGTCTCCCTCCGAATCAAAGTAAGTATTGTCAATTCCTGTTGGAATCGACTCATCACTAAGAAAATCATCGACCTCCTTCCAAAAGTTGTCATCTTCCTCATATGGAGTGAGAGAAGGAATGGAAGAGTCGGAAATGGGACAAGAAATGAGTGGATGATCATTATATAGGAGATTTCTAGTTTCTCCAAGATCGGCTTCGAAATCAAAGAGATCATCGTCACTTTCTGATGAAAGTGGACTGATGTGAGTGAGTTCATCGGTGAACTCCTCAAGAAGAGGATCAGACTGCGGGAGTGGTGCCTCAACATACTCGATGTCTCCATAAGATTTACAATCATCGCTAAAATCGGAGAAAGTCTCAAAATGATCATTAGAACACTCAAGAGGGGAAGAAGAATCACACATAAGATCAGAAATTCCCTGTGACTCTCTCGGGATTGGGACAAGGTCCTCAACACTAGACTTTATAAATTCGTCCGATTCCTCTTCAGGAACAGTGTCAAGATGCTCATCCCCCATGTTCAGAGAGTGAGTGGGAATATCGGGTGTGATAACAACAGACTGAGGGAGTTTAGACGGACTAGCATACATATGTTTAATACTTTCCATTTGTTCTTCTGCTAGTAATTCCATCATAGTCTTTTCTCCCTGATTTTTCATGGAAGGAGTCTCAACTGATGAACATGATGAACCGTTATAAAATTGTAGGATATCAAGGATATCTTCATCATCATCGTCATCAGGAATGAAACAGAATCGAGAGCTAGATCTGGCTGCTTTTTCTTTTGCAATTGATTCCCTAATAGATTGTTCAAAGGCAATTTGGGAATCTAATTTAGCAGCCCGCTCTTCGGCTAACAAAACTTCCATGGAGTTTTCATTTGGATTATCTTGGGAGGACATAGCCGACTCTTCCTTAAGTTCTTTTAATAACTCCAGAGTCTTCAGTAGAAGGTCTGTCGTAGTTTCATGAGGAGTCGCTTGAATCATTTGGTACTGTGGAGGTTGGTTTTGATACGAAGAGTCGTAATTGTTACAAGGAAATGGATTCCTTGTTTGACAATCCGAGCTAGAGTGAGGACCTCCACAATACTCACAACAGTAAAACTGATGTGGCTGTGAGTGGTATGTGTTGAAGTCATAATTGTTATCAGGAACCTGCTCATAGACAAGCGTGTTTCCTGATTGACAATCAGAACTGGAATGTGAACCACCACAGTACTCACAACAGTAAAACTGCTGAGTCTCACAGTGTGGTAGCTTATGGAATAAATCAGTCGTGTTATGGTAGGAATAGGGATCTTGGTTATAGACAGACCCGTTTCCTGATTCCACCATGCTACAACTGGGGCAATTGCCACCATTATAAGGACCACCACACCATTGACAACCAAGAGGGTGAGGATAAGACATAGAAAGAATCAAAGGTTAACAGAGGGTAAGAAATGAAGAATCAAAAAGGTAAGAGGGTAAAGAGGAATATTTTTGGTATTTTTGAAAAACATGATGATAAAAACAAAGAATGAAAATATTTTTGGTGTTGCTAACACTTCAGGAAAAGTGTTAATGAACTTTTGGATTTTTGAAAACTTTACAAAAAATTTTTTACAAATGATGGGTTATGTGCAAGAATGGGTCTGAAAATGGCTAAACACACGCTAAAGCCTCCCCGGTAGCGGCGCCAAAATTTTGATCTGGTCCGAACCGTCAAGTCTAATCACACAAGCTGGCCACTTGTGAATGGCCAACCGTAACAGACTTAAAACATCTTGGAACCAAATGCAATGAAGTCCAGGAGAATATAGTGAATTCCCGGGTCGTTAAGTCCCACGGAGACTCAATGGTGTGTCAAAACTTGATCAGACGATAGAATGATCACTAATGATAGTGATCGGAAAGGATTTGGATAGGATAATTACACTACTGAGAAAGTTAATAAATAATAGCGACTTAAATACAAATTAAGAAAATTAAAAAGATAAAAGATATTAAATAAACGCTATCACTATATTTAAAGTGATGAACGTTTAAAACCTAAAACGTACGTTTAAAAAAAATAAAATTACGTAAACGTATAAAATAAAAAGTGAAACTTATACAATATAAATCCTAAAAATATGAAAAATACATTTTTACAATCCTAATGATAAAAGAAAATTTATAGAAAAAGAAAATTAATTTTACAACTATTTAATTAATTATTATTAATTAAAAACTATTTATTAAGTATTTAAAATACACTAAAATATAAGAAAATACAAAATTAACCTAGAAAAATGAAATTATAACTTAGAAAAATCTAAAATATGATAAAACTTATTTTAAAACTGAAAATATATTTTTAAGACTTTTTATGTATTTATTATTAATTAATTACTATTTAAAACTAATTAAAATGCTAGAAAATACTTTTTAAGCTAAGAAAATTATGGAAAAATACTTTTTAGGCTATTTATATTTATCTAAACTTAAGAAAAATGAAAAATTATTTTTTTGAAGCTTTTCTTAATTATTTGTATTAAATGCTATTTAAAAAGGCTTAAAAACTAATTTAAATAAATAAAAATAGCAAACAAGCTAGGAAAAATCTGAAAATTTCAAGAAAACTCTAAAATATTATTTAGAACCTAGGAAAAATATAAAAAAACAGGGGTTGTGTACAAGAATCAGAGGCTGCAGTGCAATGTGATAGTGAAATAAGCACTTGAATAAGCAATTGCACACAACAGATGATCAAACTGAGACAGAAGCTTCAATAAGCTAAAAGAACATAAATGGAACAAGTTTAACTATTCTAATCCTCTAAATCACAAGCTAGCACAGATTTGATGAAATGAAATTTAAGCTAAAAACAGTGAGAGGGGGTCTACTTGCAGCTAGGAAATAAGCTAACCAATAAGCTAAAACCTAAAACCAGAACTTGGGATCTAAACTAGACCTGGTTGAGACCTAGGAAACCAAAGTACAGACCTAGACAAGCTCAAATGAGACTTGTGCAAGGTCTGCAAAACCTGCATAAACCCTGTGCAGTCAACAGTGCCCTGCACAGGGGATTTGACACCATATTCACAAGCTCTTTTGACCCTTATAGAAAATTAACAAAATTATGCAAAAATGATAAAAAGAAACTAGACCAGTAGAGCTTTTCAAAACCACAAGTTTCATAGAAATTGGCCCAGAACTGAGCTTGTGAAAATTCCTCCCATTTGGCTCAAAACTGAGATTTCAATATTTTGACTTTTGACATGAAAATGAGAAGTTGACTTCCATGAGATTTGATCTTGATTTCCCAACTGAAAATGATGTTTATTGATGAAATAGATCTAAGGCAAGCTTTATCTAAGTATATGAAACACAAAACAAACTTTTGTTTTTCCAAATTCCAAACAGTTAAGAGATGAAGATGATTAAGAAGTAATTTTGACTTTTTTATGTTATAAACTGCAATGTGGTGACAGATATGAATACAAAGGATCTTAACAAGCATGAAGCAACAGGAAAACACCACTGCATTAACCTATAGCACAGTTATGCAGTCAAATCCAAACACACCTATAATTGACTGTTTTGAAGAGTTTAGTGCTACAACAAGTTTATAGACTAAGTAACCTATTAATTAACTTATATTAGCTATAATACAGCATAATTGAACTAGAATTAACAAGCTTAGAACACTTTAAACTAAAAATGCAAATTTGAGAAATTTCTTACAAAATGAGTCCAATGCTCAAAACTGAGAACCAAGGTCTGAAAATACACCCTATTGCTTCCCAAGAAGCTCTAGACCAATGAACAATCCAAATCCAGCTCTGCTTCAGCTCTTGATCATCATTCCCATTGATTTTTGAATTTCTAAGTAATTTCTTGAGATTTTTGGGAATTTTTGTATCTTGAATATAAACTGAGTTATAAATGATTTCACTAGCTTAAACAAGCTACTAGGAGCTTTTAAAAGCTATTTGAGCCAGAACAACAACTTTAAACAACATAAACCAATTTTTGAGATTTTGGCTCAAAAATTTGCATAAACTGTATATGTAACTAAAACTTGAAATTGAAACTGGCAATATGTTTTTATTACACTAACATGAAATTACAAAGCATTTGAAAACTTAAACATAATTTGTAAAACATGAGAATATTAAAACGACATAAGGAAAAATAAAATTACACTAACTACTTCTCTACTCTTCTCCTCTTGCTTCTTTTTATAACAAAATATCTTCCCCACTTGTTTCTGAGCACTTCCCACTTGATCTCAGCCATTGAATTCATCAAAAGTGCCATATGTCATTTTTGGCGCCAAAAGGTCTTGAGCAGGTTTAGACATTAATTGGGTTTGGTTCAATCAATTAAGGATATTTGTTGTTTAGAGGAGGTGGAGGGGACATAGTATGGAGAGTGGGTTGAAAAAGTGGAGAAACCAGGACTGGTTTTGGTGTTTCAGGCAGGGGAGAGGGGAGTGAACAGTACCTGGTATTTTGGGCGCGCGTGGGTTTGGGTTTGACTTTTGTTGACTAGAGGGTGATATCAAAGGGCCGGGTTGGTTTTGGAAAGGGATTGGGCCAAGGTTGGATAGTGGATTTGGATTTGGGCTTTTAATAACATAAGGGATCCGTTTGGTTTAATAGAATACAAGGACCAAAAGTGTAATTTATCCAAACTCAAGGACTGAAAATGCCAACTTTCCAAACTTATAACAAGGACCAATTTTGACAAACTTTGATAGAACAAGAACCCCTTTTGCATAAATTCCATTTTAAAAATGTCCAAGGACCATATTTGCAAATTTTCCAAAGTTTAGGGACCTTTCTTGCCAATTGACCAAAAATTCATTCAAGGATCATTTTTAACAATTTAGAAGATTTCAGGGACCTTGAATGATAAATTTCCACATTTTGATATTCCAGGGACAAGATTTGACAACTTTTGAAACTTGGGGGACTAAAACTGCCATTTTAGCAAACTTGAATCATTTTTTATCTGATTTTGATATTTTTGCATTTAAAACACATAAAACACTGATTTGTGATATTTTGATCATTTTGAAGCATTTTTGAGTGTTTTCAGATGATTTTGCAGTTTATATTGTACAAAAATGATGAGTATTTAGACACTCATCAATTACCCTATTCTATTATTTATTATTTTTTGTTTCCATATACAATAATTTATGTTCTTTGTAAAATTTGTTTATATTTATCCACTTTATTTTCTGTTTATTTGAATCACATATATGGTTGTATAAATAAATATATAGTTGATCTGTATCTCTCCATATTTACATAATATTTCAGGGTAACCGTATTCAAGCATCTATTAAGAAGGCAGATATGAACAAGTTTCAAGCTATTCTGGATGAAGGTTCCTGCTATAAAGTGAGAAGCTTTGGGGTTGATGAGAACGGAGTGTTAGGACCAAAGCTTTGGGGTTGATGAGTATTTAGACACTCATCAATTACCCTATTCTATTATTTATTATTTTTTGTTTCCATATACAATAATTTATGTTCTTTGTAAAAAAATTTTATATTTATCCACTTTATTTTCTGTTTATTTGAATCACATATATGGTTGTATAAATAAATATATAGTTGATCTGTATCTCTCCATATTTACATAATATTTCAGGGTAACCGTATTCAAGCATCTATTAAGAAGGCAGATATGAACAAGTTTCAAGCTATTCTGGATGAAGGTTCCTGCTATAAAGTGAGAAGCTTTGGGGTTGATGAGAACGGAGTGTTAGGACCAAAGCTTTGGGGTTGATGAGTATTTAGACACTCATCAATTACCCTATTCTATTATTTATTATTTTTTGTTTCCATATACAATAATTTATGTTCTTTGTAAAAAAATTTTATATTTATCCACTTTATTTTCTGTTTATTTGAATCACATATATGGTTGTATAAATAAATATATAGTTGATCTGTATCTCTCCATATTTACATAATATTTCAGGGTAACCGTATTCAAGCATCTATTAAGAAGGCAGATATGAACAAGTTTCAAGCTATTCTGGATGAAGGTTCCTGCTATAAAGTGAGAAGCTTTGGGGTTGATGAGAACGGAGTGTTAGGACCAAAGATATATCAACCTTATCACAAACCCACTTAACGAACACAAGTATACCCACTTAAATCACAAACAGTATGCGTAGAATAGAAGAAGAAAAGAAAGAACTTGGTGACTTGATGTATAAATTCGTATGTATGTTTAGAGAGATAGAGAGAAGAAAGAAAACAATAAGTTGTATATTGCTTCAAGAAAAACACACACACACACACTCAAGCACACCCCTCAAATGACATACTTGAGGGGTATATATAGTACAAGAGAGAGGATGCCCTAAGGCTTGGCCATGGGCCTCGTGTGGGCTTGGACATGGATTGGGTTGGATTCTAAATTATACAAGGCTAGCTTATCTTAACTAATGCCCAATTAGCTTAGCCTAATCCACGAGCCCGTTGACTATTCTATCATGATATCTAACACGCGTTACAAAGTTCCTAAACGTGAATGACCATCACTTCTAATAAAAACTATTAAGGCTAACAATCTCCCCCTAAGGGTTGGTCATTCAAAAGATGCTCCACTTGATTAGGTCTTTACTTTTCTTGAGCAAGAACTTTGTGTGTAGATATTGAATAGTCTTGATTCTTTGTTCCTTCATGCTTTGTGATCAGATAATGTGGTTGTCTGCCGTTGTCAACTTCGTTGGTTAGGTATCTCCACATCTTTCTCCACCATGCTCACACTTTTATTTGACTTTGAGTTTCCAATGATGAAGTTCTCGAGTCTTTACACTTTGTAGATTCTTTGACATAGACGAAGAATCATCTTTAACTTTGAGTTGCCTTTGATTTTGATGAGAACTTTCATGTGTTGTTGGTATGAGCATGTGACGAGTCTGCACGATCCATCCGCTCCGGAGCTTCCATAAGAAGAAAACATAAAACATGTTAGTAATAAGCGGATTCCGGCACTTACAAGTTTGAATTTCGAGGGTGTTAACAGCATAGTGTGAAAACACGTCTCTAATTCTCACAGAGGCCGTTCCTGAACTGGAGTCCCACAAGTGAGATAACACGATGTACCGAAATACACCTACAGCTCAGATGAGTCGCTGAGGTATACCGAAGCATCACCCCACGACTGTAGACCGTTTGAGACACACTAAGCGTAATCCACGGAATTACCGAAGTGACATGCTGTCAGGGCTGTTTGATGTTGACCCTGGCAGGAATTTCCATTCAATCATTGAAGATTACAGTTGTAAAACTTCTCATAAATGTTCTGGCATATTGCTAAGATCTACGTAGGACTCTATAATATATCACTTGTGCCCTTATTGATGAACAACAAGCGATGTCATGTCAAGTGTTCCTATGAGATCTTTTGATGAATCTCGTGGCTCTAGACTCAATAGTGCATTTTGGTTTTCTTGAGCGGAGACTAGGGAGAGGGTCTCCTTCTTCAATACCAACGATCTCTAAGAGAAAGTCAATAGATTATGTAGGGTTCCTAGTGAGAATGAAACAAATCCCTTTTAAGAGGAATTGAGTGGCTAGAAGGTTCAGTGCAGTGCGTCACTGGGTCCATGACGTCTTTGTCTTCAATACCAGTGTCATCTAGTGACAACCAGTAGCATATGTATTGAACCCGGTTTCTGCCCTAAGGTTGAATATGGAGGGCTATTTCTTTACACCCTTTCTTTTGCTTTTCTTTTTAATTCTTCAACCCCTTCTTTCTCCTTTCTCACATTACTCCTTTTTTCAATCATTCCTAAGGACTTCTAGTTCTAAACTATTTGTGATGTCCTTGGGTAGATCCCTCCGGCTCTGGCGGATCATAGGACGGATTTCCTATCCTTAGTCACCTTATAACTCCATGACTGTCCTATTGTTGCCATAAAACCGTTTTTCTTGAAAATCTCTTAGAGTGTTTATGATAGAAAACATGTTTGAAACACTCCGTGAGTTTTATATTTTCATAAACACTCCCCCTTCACATGTGCTTATATGTTTTGACAGAAATCTGCACATAGAGGGTAGAGTTCGCACGTTTTGAATTGATTAACTTTAAATGAACAAGACCGATTCGAGACACGTTTACATCACTAGAGAACTAGCTTGAAATTATTACCCGTCCTGGTCAAGTCCATAGAAAGTTTCTCGAGATGGTACATGATTCCTCGTCAATTCATTGGTTCCGTCTGAGTCGAGCTCATTATGAGATTCAAACCACGAACATTAAACCTGTTTGATCACATTTTAATCACGTTTCTCCCCCTCGAAAATAGCATATCTATGATGTTTTTGAAAAAAAATGATTAAAAGATATGTTTTTCGAAAAACATTTGGAGAGAAACTGATTTAGCATGAATTTTGGAACATTTTTGGTTTAATACTCCCCCTTTAATAAAGCATAATCAATTAAAGGGTTTAGAGGGAGTTATCTTGGTACCAAATGTGAGAGATTTTGAAAAATCTGTTTGAAAATTTTCGAATCTATGGTACGCAAGATGAGAAGAAGATTTTGAAAATCTTTTGAAGATATTGAAGAAAAATTATCTTCATTTGTTTTAGGATAAGTGCTCGATATATATGAAATTCGATTTTGCGTAGCACTTTCCTTTCTTTAAAGATCGGGTTACAGTCTGAAGTAACTGTAAGCCATTATGTTTTTAGGAATAGCGCTTGAAAAAATATTTAAAACCTTTGATTTTGATAAGCACTTTCCTTTCTTTGAAGCGTGGGTCCTAAACTGATGTGTTCAGAAGCCATTTTTTTGAAGTCCGGGTTTCGTACTGAAGTATACGAAAGCCATTTTTGAAGAAATTTTGAGAAACGACATGTTTTGAAAACATTTAAAGAACTCTCGCTCAAGCATCTGTACATGCCCGTATCATTGTTGAATGACATTTCTAGAAACGTACAGAATATCGATTATACGAGAGACATGTCGTGAGAAGAATATTTTTGTATTTTTGATTTTCTATTGTTTTTGTATTTTTGAAAGTTTTATATTTTTATATTTTGCTTTTGGTTGGTTTTTCAAATTTTGTATTTTGTTTTTCATAAATATTTACATAGAAGATTTGAAGAAAGAGAAATTAAGTTGGGA
The DNA here is from genome assembly GCA_019973895.1 of Chrysanthemum seticuspe. Classification (NCBI taxonomy): domain Eukaryota; kingdom Viridiplantae; phylum Streptophyta; class Magnoliopsida; order Asterales; family Asteraceae; genus Chrysanthemum; species Chrysanthemum seticuspe. Next base: position 27,183,690 of record BPTQ01000003.1, read on the forward strand.
CAAGTAAAAGTGGAGTTAAGAGTGGAACTAGAAAAGGATTTCCACATGCGAAATTGGCATAAAGTTCTTCTTTACCACACGGGGTATATGAACCTTCAACACTTTTACAAGTACCTGCATCCACAGAAGAAGAATTTTCACAAATAACAGTGTTAGAAGTACATGAGTCCTCACGGTGAGGGTGATCACTATCAACGGTTGTAGTGGATCTGACTTCCGTATCCGAATGATTGTCACTATTATCTGTGTTGGTGCAAGTATCAAAAATCTTTCCTGTGGTAATCCATCTAAGACCTATTTTGTTGAAAACTTTGCCCGTGGGAATCCACCTAAGGTAAGATCTAGGAGTTGTTTTCTTATCAGATGCAGCGGAAGACTCATTTTTAGAAAAACTACGTCCTGAAGAGATCGTCCTATTAGGTGTCTTTTTGTTTGTCTTTTTATCAACGGGCTTGTTTCTATTTGGAGTCTTAGTGGATTGTGTCTTGGCACGAGAATTATCTTTCTTAAGATATTGTGAGACACATGCATCATGATTAGCTGAAAAGACACATTTTTTACATGTAGTACAGACAAATTCAATATTCTTGTTTAAAACAGCAGCTTTAACTTTGTCACTACAATCTTTTGGAAATTGATTCTTGTTTGAAAAATATTTAGAATTCCTAGTGTTGTTTTCTAAGGGCATAACATTTTCTTTTGCGCAACTACTCTTAGATGTAAGCCAATCCCTAGTCTTATGTTGAGTGTTCCTAGGTAATGGTTTACTACTACTAGCAGTGCCTTGAAATCTTGTAGAATTCATCACCTTAGATGTTGCACCTAAAATTCCGTCTTTTCGAGTCTGTGCCTTTTTCTTAGCTTCTTCTAGATAGTGATTGTTGACCATGTCGTTAGAACCAACAGATTCTTTAACTGGATTTTTGGTCACATTCCGTGTACTAGTCTTAGAAATGCCAGGTGTAATCACTTTTTCTTTATCAAAAACTGGTTTTGCAGCAACTGCTTTTTCTTTTTCAAAACCTTTGACAATTCTCTTTTTAATAGGCAGGGACTGTGGAGTGACTGTTGTTGACAAATCAATTTTCTCATTGACTTTTGGAGCAAACTGAGAAATAGACATTTTTGGTTTGAAAACCGGTTTGGGAACATTTGTTTTCTCCTCAGTCAATGGTTTTTTAATCACAGTTTCCACTGCCTTTCCTTTTTGACTTTCCAGCTGAGCCCTCAAAAGATCATTTTTCGCTTTCATGTCATTGTAGGCACGCTCATACGACAGTTTGTCATACTTGCATTCCTCTGTTTTTCGATCAAGTTGTTTAAAATATGAGACATTTTCTTTTTCAAGTTTTTCAAGAGCTTTTTCATATTTTGAAACAATTTCAGAGGTCTCATCCTGGAGTCTTTCATGATCTTCAACAGAATATGTTTGCAAAATGATGGACATGATATCGGTAGTCATAACATCTTCGAAGAGAGAATCATTCAAATTTTCCAAAAGTTTGATGTGTTCAACACTTTCATTAGCTTGCTTTACCAGGGATTTATGGTCCTTGACAAAGTCAGCTGTTTCTTTCAAAAATGCTTGTTCAAAATGAATTACCCTCGCACTGATGCCAGTCAGCTGAGGGGCAATTTGAGTTTCAAAAAACTTTCTTTGTTCGATGTCAAAACTAGAGAACCAGTTGTTAGGTGTAATAGTGGTTTTAGTTTTAACAGTGTCTTGAAGATCCACAATTCTAGTTTTCACATTTTCTAAAATACTTCTCGCATCACTTGTGTTAAAAGGATTGTTTGAAGACATTTGTTCAATGTTCGAAAGAGAATTTGAGACAACAATTGTTTTTGAAACTGGTTTTGACTCTTTGTTTGAAACACAGGATGTGATGGAAAACTTTGACTTTTCTTTTTGTGACACAAAAGTAATTCCATTAATTTTGTTCCATTTGTTATAATCAATCAGTTTAAGATCTGGATTCTTTTGTTTCATTTTTGATCTACTCTCCTCAGATAGTTCCAACGTTTCAAGAGAATCACGAACAATTATGGGTTCATGCAAAACATTTCCATTGTTTAACACATTCTGAGGTTTCTGAGCTTTCTTGAGGAACGAAGAAGGGTCGTTACCAAGTGCCATTCTATTGTTAGTGTGAAACCGTGGATTTACTTGATTAGAAAGCATCTTGATTGTTTGAGCAGAGTGACCCGTTTTAAGAAGCAAATTTTCCAAAGTTTGGATTTTCTCATTTTTATCAAGAATTTCATCAAGAAGAGAGTCTTCTCGTTTTGAAAAATCAGTAATCAACTGCTTCTTCTCTTTTTCAAGATTAGAATACGTTGCTTGTTGTTTAGAAATTTGGTTTTGAAGATCAGAAATTTCCTTTTTTAAAGATTTTATTTTCAAGTTCAAATTCACATCAAGTGTGTTATACTTGATTTGCAATTCTTTTTCTTTTAAAACAGAATCTCGATAACCAATTTCTAATTCTGACTCTTTGTTTTTGTGAAATTCAAAAGCTTTTGCGTTCTCCTTGTAACTCGCAAGCTCAGCGGTCAATTTCTTATTCGCGGCCTTAACCTCGCGATTGACCTTTTGGACTTTCTCAATCTCAATACCACAATTATTAATTAATGTTTCAAAGTAAGCACGTGTTTCCTCATCATTAGCACCATTCTGTGCAACTTGACCTCCATTAGGATCCATATATGGAGTTTCAGAGTTAACCTTGCTATTAACTTGCTCTCCCACATATGTGTCATAATAAGGTTCGGGAGACACAGAATGTGGCTTCTCATGAGTAAACTGATTAGCAACATTACTATAATTTGGTACCTCATTGAGTGAATCTGTGTCGTAGACAGGAGGTGAGTCAAAAGTAGCACTTGATGTTGTGTCCTGCTGGTTGACTGTATGACAGGAGTTTGCTTTATCTGTCCGTCCTGGATTCATGAATTCGTATTCCTCATCAGTCAACTCAATTCCCGACTCTTCTTTCTATGCTAACAGCAACATGTACTTGAGCCTTTCAAGCTTCGTCATTGGTTTGACACTAGATTCTGAATCAAAATAACCCGAATCTTGGCTTTGAGGTTCGGAGGTAGCATTCTGAGCCGAAGTCATAAAACAGTTATTCCCATTTTGATATCCCATATTTTGATTCACAATCTGACCCCTGTGATGTCCAACAAACTGTCCTGCATATTGCATCTGATTCCCCATTTGTATACCCGTAGCAAATCCATTCTGATTCCCAATAACATCAACCATTTGTCCTCCTTGACCCATATGCATACTTGGTTGAGCAAACTGCGGATTATACGATGAAATCCATTGGTTGTTGTTATTTGGTGAAGTTGGACTAATGTTTTGGTCATTGAAGAATGAATCAAAGAAAGCAGTTTTGAGATGATCTGCCAGAGTTGCCATTGAGGAAGGTATGTATGATAAAGTTGATGTAGGATCGATTCAACGATAAAGGAGTTGTGGTTGATGAAGATTAAGCTCGGTTGAGGTAATTCTGAAAGTCGTACTCGTAACCTTGGTTCTTAAAAAAATTTCGCCCAAAATTTGAAATTCACTATAAAAATCAATTCTAAGGTCGTATGAAAAATTTGAGTTATGACAATTTTGACGCCAAATTTGACCCGAAAAATTTGAATTTAGGCCTAAAAATTTGAATTTTTGACCAAAATTTTCACAGTTAAACCAAAATTTGAATTTCGCGTAAAAATTTGAATTTTTGGTGAGGGTTGTACGTATATGGAAAGCTCATCCCATCACTAAGCCAAATGAAGTTTGGAGTTTAGAAGTACTATTCCAAGATGAACTGGTTTTAACATTACCCTATTCTATTATTTATTATTTTTTGTTTCCATATACAATAATTTATGTTCTTTGTAAAATTTGTTTATATTTATCCACTTTATTTTCTGTTTATTTGAATCACATATATGGTTGTATAAATAAATATATAGTTGATCTGTATCTCTCCATATTTACATAATATTTCAGGGTAACCGTATTCAAGCATCTATTAAGAAGGCAGATATGAACAAGTTTCAAGCTATTCTGGATGAAGGTTCCTGCTATAAAGTGGGAAGCTTTGGGGTTGGTGAGAACGGAGTGTTAGGACCAAAGATATATCAACCTTATCACAAACCCACTTAACGAACACAAGTATACCCACTTAAATCACAAACAGTATGCGTAGAATAGAAGAAGAAAAGAAAGAACTTGGTGACTTGATGTATAAATTCGTATGTATGTTTAAAGAGATAGAGAGAAGAAAGAAAACAATAAGTTGTATATTGCTTCAAGAAAAACACACACACACACACACTCAAGCACACCCCTCAAATGACATACTTGAGGGGTATATATAGTACAAGAGAGAGGATGCCCTAAGGCTTGGCCATGGGCCTCGTGTGGGCTTGGACATGGATTGGGTTGGATTCTAAATTATACAAGGCTAGCTTATCTTAACTAATGCCCAATTAGCTTAGCCCAATCCACGAGCCCGTTGACTATTCTATCATGATATCTAACACGCGTTACAAAGTTCCTAAACGTGAATGACCATCACTTCTAATAAAAACTATTAAGGCTAACAATCTCCCCCTAAGGGGTGGTCATTCAAAAGATGCTCCACTTGATTAGGTCTTTAAACTTTTTGAGCTTGAACTTTGCGTGTAGATATAAAATAGTCTTAATTCATTGTTCCTTCATGCTTTGTGATCAGATAATGTGGTTGTCTGCCGTTGTCAACTTCGTTGGTTAGGTGTCTCCACGTCTTTCTCCACCATGCTCACACTTCTATTTGACTTTGAGTTTCCAATGATGAACTTCTCGAGTCTTAACACTTTGTAGATTCTTTGACATTGACGAAGAATCATCTTTAACTTTGAGATGCCTTTGATTTTGATGAGAACTTTCATGTGTTGTTGGTATGAGCATGTGTAGAATCTGCACGATCAATCCGCTCCGGAGCTTCCATAAGAAGAAAACATAAAACAGGTTAGTAATAAGCGGATTACGGCACTTACAAGTTTGAATTTCGAGGATGTTAACAGCATAGTGTGAAAACACGTCTCTAATTCTCACAGAGGCCGTTCCTGAACTGGAGTCCCACAAGTGAGATAACGCGATGTACCGAAATACACCTACAGTTCAGATGAGTCGCTGAGGTACACCGAAGCATCACCCCAGGACTGTAGACCGTTTGAGACACACTAAGCGTAATCCATGGAATTACCGAAGTGACCTGCTGTCAGGGCTGTTTGATGTTGACCCTGGCAGGAATTTCCATTCAATCATTGAAGATTACAGTTGTAAAACTTCTCATAAATGTTCTGGCAGATTGCTAAGATCTACGTAGGACTCTATAATATATCACTTGTTCCCTTATTGATGAACAACAAGCGATGTCATGTCAAGTGTTCCTATGAGATCTTTTGATGAATCTCGTGGCTCTAGACTCAATAGTGCATTTTGGTTTTCTTGAGCGGAGACTAGGGAGAGGGTCTCCTTCTTCAATACCAACCAACTCTAAGAGAAGGTCAATAGATTATGTAGGGTTCCCAGTGAGAATGAAACAAATCCTTTTAAGAGGAATTGAGTGGCTAGAAGGTTTAGTGCAGTGCGTCACTGGGTCCATGACGTCTTTGTCCTTAATACCAGTGTCAACTTAGTGACAACCAGTAGCAGATGAATTGAACCCGGTTTCTGCCCTAAGGTTGAATATGGAGGGCTATTTCTTTTCACCCTTTCTTTTACTTTTCTTTTTAATTCTTCAACCCCTTCTTTCTCCTTTCTCACATTACTCCTTTTTTCAATCATACCTAAGGACTTCTAGTTCTAAACTATGAGTATTGTCCTTGGGTAGATCCCTCCGGTTCTGGCGGATCATAGGACGACTTTCCTATCCTTAGTCACCTTATAACTCCATGACTGTCCTATTGTTGCCATAAAACCATTTTTCTTGAAAATCTCTCAAAGTGTTTTTGATAGAAAACATGTTTGGAACACTTCGAGAGTTTTATATTTTCAGAAACACTCCCCCTTCACATGTGCTTATAAGTTTTGACTGAAATCTGCACAGAGAGGGTAGAGCTTGCACGTTTTGAATTGATCGACTTTAAATGAACAAGACCGATTCGAGACACGTTTACATCACTAGAGAACTAGCTTGAAATTATTACCCGTCCTGGTCAAGTCCATAGAAAGTTTCTCGAGATGGTACATGATTCCTCGTCAATCCATTGGTTTCAACTGAGTCGAGCTCTTTTGAGATTCAAACAACGAACATTAAACTTTTTTGATCATATTTTAATCACGTTTCCAATCCAATGATGAAATCTCCCGTTTCTGAGTCACCATTACAAAATCGGATTCTATAAGAATACGTCTGTGACAAGAGTTGCTCCCTTTGACCAGAATACCCATGGTTTTAGATTTGAACCATTCCAAAACTTTACTAGAAAGCACTTTTCAAAGACTGATATTGTTGGTAAGAATTATTGATTATTTGTTTAATTTTTATTTATATTTTTTCAGTCTTTCATGCTGATAATTTATTAAAATAAGTCTGCATAATAATAGATGAATGGACATTTGTTGTACGCTTTAACTTACATAGCACCTATGTAAACGCAGATGTCATTGGGACTATAATATCCATATTTGAACCAATACCGTATGAAAGTTATGGTAATCAAAAATTTAGAACGACTATCACCTTGGAAGATGTTGAGTAAGACTACTACTCTTGGTTTATACAAAATGATATATTTAAGTTACCTACATATTTCAATATTATACAGTGGAGTAACTCTGGATTGCTGTTTCTTTGAAGGATGGGTTGCACGGTTCAACAGTTTGGCACAACAATTGGATAAAATGTGAAATGTTGTAATGATCCTTTAAATTGCAAAAGTCAAATACTTTAATGGTAAAATGTTTTATATACTTTACTGATGTTTATTTTTAATAGTTTATTTAATTAAAATTGACTAATGATTATATTCTACTACTGCAGATAAGCTGTCGCTTAGCAATGGGGCATTTGCAACTAAGCTTTATATAAACGATAACATTCCATAGATTAATGTATACAGAAAGATGTAAGTATTTCATTTATAAAACTAATGGTTTCAACATAATTGTTACAAATAGAATTATAATTGCGACACACTTTGTTCATTTGGCTTGGATCATGAATCACTATGTTCTGTTGTATAGGTATCAAGAAATGGATAGTTATGTGGAGAAGAACATCATTCTAAATGTGTTTTCACCATCCAAAAAAGAAATCACTTCTGATGAGTTTTTTGAAAATGCTGTTAGGAAAATGGTTGGGTCTATTCGTGAATCCGAATACATAAGTTATCTGTTATTATTATTATAGTTGTGAATGTAAATTTTCTATACTAATTTATAATTCATATGATACAGAAAGTTGAATGTATCGTATACGCAAAGATACACAAGGTGCATCGAGAACATGGTTGGTGGTACCTTGCCTGTAAGAAATGTGGATGTGTGGCCAAAGAACCAAAATAAAATGGTGAATCTTCATCATCAAAAATGAAATCCAAGACTAAGACGTATTTTTGCAAAAAGTGCAGAGAGATCAACAATGTGGGACCAAGGTAAAGTTTTGTAATTATTATGCTAAATTGAACAACATAAACATACATGTTGTTTTTCAGTAAAATACTTATAGTCCCATAATTATATGTTGAAAGTTAGGTACAAAGTAATTATGCGTGTTATTGATGACAGTGGCTCAACATCTCTTTTGCTGTATAAAGATAGTATCACTAAGATGATTGACATCCCGTGTTATAAGCTCAAGGCGAATTATGGAGATCAGGCTGATGATATCTTTCCTGATGAATTGATTCCCATTGTTGGAAAAAAGTTGTTGTTTCACTTTTTGTATTTTTCATATAATATAACCAAAAACAACCATGTTTACCAAGTCAAGATGATTCCAGATGATGCAAATATGATAAAGACATTTAAACATGGATTCATCAATGAGGTTTTTTTTTAAATATGTTACAAGTCTACTCTATTCATTTAATTTAGTAAACCTTAGTACTGTTTAATACATTCTTTCATATACAGAAGCTATCAAAGATCTATATTTACAAGGTGAACTGGGATCAACATGTAAGGAGTTTTTTAACTGGGATTAAAATTAAATCTATTGCATCTTAATAATATAAATATATTGCATCACAATGTAAAATCTATTGCATCACAAGATCTAAATCTGATTGCTCTAATCATCAAGTCCTAAAGTTCTTAATATTATACAAATACTAATCAAAACACAAATCTAAAAGTTCAATAGTAATCAAAATAAAAAGTTTTAAACATTCAACAAGATTATACTTAAAATGCATATCCTCATCATTCAGTGATCATCTTTACTCGATCAATAATTTTTGCCAATAAATCCTGAGAAACGTTGACATTGTTAGCTGTGACAAGTTTAGAGCTGTTTTTTTATTCTTCGCAAATGCATTTGCTTCTTTCAAGATTTTTTTCTCTTTGAAAATTAAATTCTAGAAGAATCATATTCGTTAAGAACTTCACTCGCAAAAAATTAAGTTGTGCTTTTTGATCTTCTTTTTCTTTCTTCAAATTATGCACAAAAGAACCATTTCCGAGATATGATTCCATGTGCCTCATAACAAACACGCCAGAGTCTTTATCATTGTATTTTGTGCTCCAAAGCAACTTCACATGTTTAGGTTTGCCAATTAAAATCTCGTTGCATTTTGGGTGATCTTCTGTTATCAGGTATTTAACAAATGAATCAATCTGTGTTAAATCATTTCACTAGTATTAAAACAATGATGTACTAGATAAACAATTAATGCATTATTTATATAATCAATTTAAGTTATACTTACAATAGCTTTTAGCACATTTCCATATTTGACATACATATCATCAATTTCATTCTCCATGTTGTCCAGGATGTCAATTTCAGCAGTCCTCAGATTAAAACATATCAGATAGTAATGATGTGATGAGTTTTCCATTTTTATCATTGGGAAGAAAACCTGAAGTTTAATATTTTATTAGAATACAGATAGAACATTATTGAAATTCATAAAGCTTATGCTCTTTAGCTAACACACAAAATCACTTTCGTACATGATGCAGACTACATCTAACTTATCTCATGGTCATACATGGAAATTTAAAATCTACTGCATCTCAGACCAACTGTTAGTGCATCAGCCAAACATTCAAGCACACGAAATAACTTCCGCACGTGATGCACATGATGAGGCAATTTAAAAGCTATTGCATCTCATACTAATTGCTAGTGCATCAACCAAACATTCAAGCACACAAAGTCACTTTCACACATGACGCAAACTACATCTAACCTAACTAATGCTCATACGCGACAATTTAAAAACATGGTACTGCATCTTAGTTAAACTCCTAGTGCATCACAAAACATTAAAGCACACAAAATCACATTGACAATTCAAATGCTACTGCATCACAATTCAAATGGTATTGCATCAGATAAACAACATCTTTAAAACTACTACATCTTAGATATAATTTAAAAGTACTGAATATAAGTTAAAATTAAAACATACTGCATCATATTTTACATACCAAATCAATATCATGAAATTTTTTCTTCTGTACCAATTTCATAACAACTTTAACTCTTTCATCAAAAGTTCTTTCAAATTCATCCACTCCATTTTCAATCAAGGATTCTATCTGTTATAATAAAAATTGAATGATTATTAAACATAAAAAATTTATAGTTAAAAATCAAATGATCACTAATACACTCACCACAATTCCTGTGCTAAGATACAAATTAGCTGCATTTGAAAACCTTTTTCTGTATTTCTCTTCATGGTTAAGCACAATGCTCCATGTGTCAAGTATAGGTGAAGCAACTTCAACTTCTGGATAAAAGCTTTCAAAAAACTTCCATTGCAATTCACAATCTTTTGTCTTGAAAACAGTATCACTGTACATCGACATAAACATAAAGTATAAATCAATCAATGATGCAGTTATAAATAATAATTAAGATAAACAGATAAATATACCTTCCAAGATTACAGATACTCCATAAGTACTTAGCAATTTTCTTTTCATCTTTGGAAATTTGTTTGTTTAATGCAACTTTCCTTTCACAGTAAAGTGTCACTGAAGAATTAGTGAGAGCTTTAACAGGAGCTTCTTGCACAACAGTTGTTTTTCTCTTTCTTCCTCTTGAAGGATTTCTTTCTTTTGAAATTGGTTTTTTAACGTCTACCTTTTTTGACGCTTGAGCTTTAGCAGTATCAGCTCCCGGCTGCTGCATTGTTTGTTATGCATCCACAGGTGGAAGCTCTACATCAACTTCTTTTCCATTATAACCTTCTTCTGCCATTTTTGTTTCACCAAAAACTTCCACGTCGTTTTCATTTGTTTCAAATTCTTTTCCATTACCACTTTCTTTTTCCGCAGTAACACCATCATTGTCATCTTCTTTATATGCTTCCAAGAATAACTTGTTTCTCAATTCAACTATTTTCTTTATCTCCTCATCTTCAGGGTATAAACCCACTGCTATCTTCATCTTGTAATCAGTGTCAACTAATAGCAACTTACACTTTGATAATTTTTTTCTTAAACTATCCTTCATTTCTTGTATTTGAAAAACATTTTTTTACCTAATACTGATCATATAATTTAATTATAAATACTACTAGTTACCATATAGTGAAAAAAATTAGAAATCAACATACCTGAGCTGTTTTACAATTGAAATCAACTTCTTCAATTGTATCTTCCACCTCTGTTTTAGAAATCAATATTGAAACCAATTAATACTGCTAGTTACCTACTGAATCACTAATGCAACAAAATAGTATAGACCTGCGATGGTTTACTATAATAAACACTTACAAACATAAGCAAAAATCCTCAATTAAAAACCTAATGCATCAAACAGACAATCGCTATTTCAAACACAAGCATACACATTAATCAGACAACCCTTAATGTAATTAGTCCTCAAACGTAAAAAAAACTAAAAACTATTGCATCTCAATTAAAAACCTACTACATCAAATAAACAATCACTGCTAGTTACCTTCTTAAAAAAATCATATATAAAACATACCTAATTGTTTCTGTGTGGCTTTTTTCTTCTTTTTCAAAACCTTCTTTGGTTCTTCTATTATTTCCAAACCTTCCACAACCGATATTTTTCCAAAACCAACTTTACTTTCTTCATTCTCCCTCTGTTTCAACAATTTCGTACTCCATGCTTTTAATGCTGGAAATGTACTATTCACAGTTGTAGTTAACGAAATTGTTGAGGTGACATATAGAAGTTTCACAAAAAAAACAACAACAACAAAAACAAAAAATATTAGCATAAGCATAAATTATGATGCAGTAGAACACATTAAATATAAAAATATAAAATTTTATAACTTACGACCAAAAGAAGTATTGGCCCGACAAAATAATTTCTTGGTTTAAACTCCTTCAATTCTGCTTGCATACATTCTAAACAGTAAGTACACCAGTCCAAATTTGGAACATTTTCGATATATTCAACCGATGGAAGAAATCTCTGGTTTACAGTACCATCCTTGTTTGCATGACTAAAAATAGAGAAGAAAACAACCAAGAATCCTACTTTGAAAGCCCAACTTTCATCTGTCACTCTACTCAAATTTTCTTTAAGAATGCTTATATGATTTTTTTTATGTTTTGGTCCATTAGAATTATAAAAAGGGAGTGTTGCTCTCCATCTAACTGATGTTGGATGTAAAGTTGTGGTCTCCGGAAGAGCTGTAACCATTAAATCCCCCATTGGGATACCTAGAATATCATGAATCAATTCACGTGTGATCTTAATATTTTTATTTTCACTCAAAACCAAAGTACACTTTTTTGCATCAAAATTCTTACAATCCCATAATCCCAAAGCTGTTGGTGTAGAATCAAACTTAAAATCTTCACAAAAATCACCAAAACCCATTTCTTCTATAACTTTCAATTATCCAGGGGTACAAGATTGAATAAGGTTTTGCAAATTACTTGGTGACATTCTTATTTTCAAATTCAGTGGTTCATACTTTGTAGCTACATCGCCAGCATCTTCATTATTTTTATCAATAGCAATCATCATATTTTTCTTTGATTCTGAATGATTTTTATCAGCATACCTTTTACGCTTGTTTGATCTGTTATTTTTACTTGTATCTTCTAGTTTTCCAGTCTTTTCTATTATTATTAGATAAAGATTAAAATCATAGACGTATGTTCTGTTGCATCTCAGTTCAAAAATAAAAGATTCAAACAAACAAAAAAGCTCTAACATAAACTAAATTAAAGGTAAAATGAATCACAAAAAAAACACAAGCATTAAACCATATTTAAGCCTAAACAAGAAAAAATGCATCAGACACACAATCAAGAATTTACTTTTCTTCCGATTTCCCTTTTTGACTGCAGCACCTTCCCCAACAACTGAAGGTAAAAACACATCCCCTTGAAGACTACCCCCAGGATGTTTCTTTACAAGTACATTTTTTGTTTGTGTCCTCATATTACCTCCACAAATTCGAGTTTCTGTATCATGTACACCCCCTTCATTAACTAATAGCAAAATAACATCTATTGAGTTGATATAATATGACCATTCCAAATTCATCCCCAAATTAAACAATAATTAATGGCTAATAATAAAAAAATTAAATAATATACCTAGTGCATTTCAATTTAACACGCATAAATCAAACTTGCATTACATAAATTAACATCTACTGTATCTTAAGTAAAAATCAGTATCAAGTGCATTACGCAATCAAAAAAGCATTCAAACACATTGACAACTGCATCTATATTAAATTTGAGGTGCATTTAACATAAATCAACATTCTTTTTATAAAGTATTCCATCTCAAACAAAGCAACATACATTTATCAACTGCTGCATCTCAATTCAATTGAGATGCATTTGAAATAAAGCAACATACTTTATACATTTATCAACTACTGCATCTCAATTCAATTGAGATGCATTTGAAATAAAGCACATACTTTTATAAACTATTGCATCTTAAACAAAGCAACATACCTTTATCAACTACCGCATATCAATTCAATTGAAATGCATTTGAAATAAAACAACATACTTTTAAAAATTTCTGCATCACAAACAAAGCAACATACATTTATCAACTACTGCATCTCAATTTAGTTGAGATTCATTTGAAATAAAGCAACATACTTTTTATAAACTATTGCATCTTAAACAAAGCAACATACATTTATCAACTACCGCATATCAATTCAATTGAAATGCATTTGAAATAAAGAAACATACTTTTATAAACTACTGCATCACAAACAAAGCAACATACATTTATCAACTACTGCATCTCAATTAAATTGAGATGTTTGACATAAAGCATCATACTTTTATAAGCTACTGCATCACAAATAAAGCAACATATATTTATCAACAACTGCATCTCAATTAAATTGAGATGCATTTGACATAAAGCAACATACTTTTATAAACTACTGCATGACACATAAAACAACATACATTTATAAACTATTGCATCTCAATTCAATTGATATGCATTTGAAATAAAGCAACATACTTTTATAAACTACTGCATCACACATAAAGCAACATACATTTAATAACTACTGCATATCAATTAAAATGAGATGCATTTGACATAAATCAACATACTTTTATAAACCACTGCATCACAAATAAATTTAACAACTACTGAATATAAATTAAAAAATAATACTTACTTGATGATACGATTAACGCTTTAGCAGCATCATTAATCCGATTAGTTTTCCTAATTGCTAAAAAATTTACACAAAAACAAAAGATTAGTAAGTAAAAATTAATAAATGATACAGTGATCAAAAATATTGTTAAAAATTAAACTTACGGTTCGATTTATTTGATCTTGATTTCTTGATTTAAATGTGTTTTAAAGTGATTATTTTGTAGGTAGAAATTAATGTAGCGTGATAAATGTTTTTTTTTTGTTTTTTTTCTGGCAAATGATAAAAAAAAAGTATCATACTTGCCATCATTTGCTCTTGTGGGTAGCGAACAAAAATTTTTGCTTTTGTGGGTACTATACTTTCAAATTCATCCTCTTTAGGGTACTATGTGACATTTTTGCCCTTCGGGAAAAAATAATTCTATTAGCTAACAGGGGCAAAAATGTCCAAACATTTCCCAAAATACCCTAAAGAGGATGAATTTGAAAGTATAATACCCACAAAAGAAAAAAAAATTGTTCGCTACCCACAAGAACAAATTGTGTCAAGTATAATACTTTTTTTTTATCATTTGCCCTATTTTTTCTTTTTTTTTTTTTTTTTTTGAGAGAAAGTAATTTTTATGTGTTAGTTCAAATGATCGGGATTAGTTCCTGAACTTTTCAATACTAACACTTTGCCCCTCAACTTTTTATTATTTACAAATAAGCCACTCCGGTTTCTTAATCTTGTATAGTGAAATCAATGGTTGAGATCGCTTCTCATACTTCTCATTATAAGACCCTTCTCATTGTATCCCTACCCTATATATATATATATATATATATATATATATATATATATATATATAGAGAGAGAGAGAGATATATATATATATATATATATATATATATATATATATATATATATATATATATATATATATATATATATATATATACATTATATATAAGAGGAGGCATGCCACACATAATTCCACGTGGCATCCTATAATGCCACGTCATAAATCCATGTCATCGCAATTAAAGCCACATCATCACAATTAAAAAAATTCGGATTTAATAATTTGTTCAAAAATGCATAAATTTTGCAACTTGCAAGGATTGAACCTAGGGTGTTGGAAACATTAACAAGCGTGATAACCACTAGACCAAACACATTTTCTTGAATTTATGTTGCAATTCCAAATCTATAAACCTACAAGTAGTATCTATTCGTATGCAATTAATATCTATTCCTTAATTATCTTTACGATGTTTTAAATTTATATACGCTTTCTATTCGGTGTTAATTGGAAACAGAATATCAATCACTTTTTTTCTCAGAACCCTAATATCAATAATTAATTCACCTTTTTCTCAGAAACCTAACATTAATGATATAGTTTATATTAAATCATGCAAATTGTATTGTTTGTTTTGACGTATATTGATTATTTTTTATTCTTATGGATAATGTTTGTGAGGGAGTTTGGTGCACTGCAAGATTTTGATGACAACTTACTTTTCATTAATGAGTCATGCATCTTAGGTTCGATCCTATTTTTTTCAGTGTTCTTAACTCAGTTTGTCATAGGTATTTTGGTATGATTTTTTTTGTTAGAGTTAAAATATATCTACACATATATGAACCCTAATTTTTATATTTCAGCAGTCTTCAGCTTCTTTTTTATTATTTAGTTTTGCCACGTTTGGTTCTTCTCTTCTTGACAAGGTTAACTTGATTCATGTGTTTTTGCTGCAATGTATTTTTTTTTCAGGTTTTCATTGACAAGGTTGAGTCCCTACTCTTTAATCTCAATTTTTATACACTCATGTACGGATTAAAGTAACCCTTAACCTATTCTTTTTGGCGTCTTACTTGCAGGTTTTATGTTCAGCTTGGAAGGATGATGGAACAACAGTTTTCTCTGGAGGCTGTGACAAGCAAGTGAAAATGTGGTTGTTCCTCTCTGGTGGCCCACCAGTAACCGTGGCTATGCATGATGCTCCAGTGAAGGAGGTTGCTTGGATTCCAGAGATGAACCTTTTTGTATCAGGAAGCTGGGACAAGAATCTAAGGTGTGCGATTAACTGAAATTTCATTGTTTTTGGAACTCATTATTTGCTAAAAGCGGTAAATGGTTATATTGATTTGACGAATTTAGTTTATATATTGCTGAAGTTCGTATGTTTCTACTTAAATGTCTAAGTATTTTATATTATAGGTTAAAATTGATTTCCTTCTAAATGTTTGGAAAAAAATATCAAGCATGTGTCTGTTTTCTTAATTATATGTCAACTTTACTTTATCGGAATACTGTTTTTTTAGGTACTGGGACTTGCGACAACAAACTCCAGTTCACTCTCAGCAACTTCCGAAACGTTGCTATGCACTTTCAGTGAAACATCCACTAATCGTTGTTGGAACTGCAGATAGAAATCTTATAGTATTCAACTTGCAGAACCCTCAGGTACAGCAATTAATATTATTTTCTATATATGCCAAAATTTTCAGAAACATGATATTGACCTCACGATTTTGGAGCACGGCAGACTGAGTTTAAGAGAATCACTTCTCCCCTGAAGTACCAGACTAGGTGTGTTGCTGCATTTCCAGATCAACAAAGGTTCTTGGTATGTTTCTAGCTTCTACTGCATATGGTTATCATGTATTTCCTTTGTAAGCTCTATACAAATTGAACATGATATTGATTGCTTTTGCTTGTTAGGTTGGGTCAATTGAAGGGAGAGTTGGTGTGCATCATCTTGATGAACAGCAGCAAAGTAAAAACTTCACTTTCAAATGCCACGGAGAGGGAAGAAAACTAGACCAAAAAAGGGTATGATATTTCAGCAGTCTTCAGCTTCTTTTTTATTATTTAGTTTTGCCATGTTTGGTTCTTCATCTTCTTGACAAGGTTAACTTGATTCATGTGTTTTTGCTACAATGCATTTTTTTCAGGTTTTCAGTGACAAGGTTGAGTCCCTACTCTTTAATCTCAATGTTTATACACTCATGTACGGATTAAAGTAACCCTTAATCTGGTTCTTTTTGGCGTCTTGCTTGCAGGTTTTATGTTCAACTTGGAAGGATGATGGAACAACAGTTTTCTCTGGAGGCTGTGACAAGCAAGTGAAAATGTGGCTGTTACTCTCTGGTGGCCCACCAGTAACTGTGGCTATGCATGATGCTCCAGTGAAGGAGGTTGCTTGGATTCTAGAGATGAACCTTTTGGTATCAAAAAGCTGGGACAAGACTCTAAGGTGTGCGATTAACTGAAAATTCATTGTTTTTGGAACTCATTATTTGCTAAAAGCGGTAAATGGTTATATTGATTTGACGAATTTAGTCTATATATTGCTGAAGTTCGTATGTTTCTACTTAAATGTCTAAGTATTTTATATTATAACTTGCACTCCAGAAAAACTGGTGGTTGCACTTGCTGTTGATTTGGCGAATTGTGTTATTCTACACTTAAACCCTTAATAATGGGTTTATTAGAATCTTTTCTTAATTAGCTTCTAAGGTATTTATGTTTTTAAGTTATGCTCAATAAAAAAGTTATAGTAACATATTTAAGCTAATCTTATAATTTTTTATGATATGTTACGATATATGGATGTGTCGTAGCTTCTTTTTCAAGCATGAAACTCAGCTTACTTTGATAGTCTTTCAAAGTGCAGGAAAAAGTTCTCATGTACCTGTAAGTGATGTTTTTCCATCGGCAACTTTGCACATGTATTTTTTGTCTTTTGTTGTGCCTTGGTGGAATGAACATCAGTGTTGAAAGCTTGAAACACATGTCATCCAAGGTATTGATTTTGTAAAAGTTTTAGAAGATTTGGCACAAACACAAAGTGGTTTATATTAAATAATTTCCTCATCTTAGTTTGCAAGCTGAGCACCATTATATTTTTGTAAAATTAGGCATGAAAATTCATTAACTGAGTCATGTAATTATAGATATAATTAAAAAGGCTTAGAATATGTGCTTATCTTATACTTTATTGCCAAAGATTATTGGGCGAATCCAAAAAAAAATGGCAGTCCATTATGAGTCGACTTAGACATGTTGCACGATGATATGTGTACGGGTATGTTTCATGATTGTTAATAGCATTACAGAACTCCAAAGCTTCATTGCCTACATCCCAACTTTTTATTATACTGGATTTTTGCAATTCATGGGTATTACAGGTGTGTAAAAAGAAATATCGGCACCTTCAAAGCCGTTGGTAGTGACGATGGTTTTGATCATTTTACTAATACATGTCTTTCAACTTATTCATGCATATTTTGTAACGGCCACACAGTACATATAAGTGCCTCTTCAAGTTATACTGAACAGTGGCCGCTTATCGTTATAGTAAATGTTGCAGGCTTCCAGAAGCATAGCCGTTATGTGTCCCGTGCAAATAAGAATTGGCTTAGTAACAACCAACGACAACATGGTGGCAGCTCCCATGTCATTACATTAAAACTACTTATATTCTTAAATGGAGCGAATTTTGCATGTGCTTTTTGATTAGTTACGTTTTTTTTACATAATTATTATATAAAAAAATTATTGTACTTAGTTAACAGAATGGTGCCGCATATAATCTGATAGTTTTTGAGTACTTATTTTAATCTGATAGTTTTTGTTAAGGCATACTCTAGGTAGTTGTTTGTTTAAATATAAGATGAACTTTAAAAGTTAAAAATAAATACAGCTTCCCTCTCACATAGTGGTTGAGTGCATTCACTTATCCTTTAGTAAATTGTTTGATCTCATAAGCATTCTTTATTGCGCTTAATTTATGACATATTAGGTTTCAGAAAGTTACAAGTTTTTTTTTTTTTTTTTTTTTTTTTCAAGACTAAAATGTAAATGAAGGGGTGTTTGGATCAGTTCACTACACAAAGAAATAATTTTTGGATCAGGCTGGAAATTCATATATCAGATGTGTATATCAGCTCATTACATAAATGAGGTATTTTGGATAAGAAAATTGCAAAATTGGAGTAGACCAGGTAACCGATGAAATGAACAGACTAAAGGGCGAATGGGTATATCGGGTGATCATTTTTATCTGACTGTGTTATTGCGTCGTGTTGCTCCTATCGCCAACTCTTTAAGCCTACAATCTCGCATGGGTATGGCCAACAGATTCAAACAACTGCTGGAATTTTGAAGCCAAAGTCGGCGGAAGATCAACTCTCTAGAAAGTATATGAAAGGTACTATTTTCACATATTAGTTATAGTAACTTTACATTTTCATGGTTTGGTTTTAAATATTTTTTGTGTTGTTTTTATTCTTGCTATTTCACATATGTTGCAGGCAGTAGCCATGACGCGGATGGTGGCAAGGCACTTGATGCTAACGTTCATGTCATGGATATTGTCAGTGTTACTTTGGTCACAAGTGCAGATGCATGCTCTTCTTCGCACATGGATGTAATAGCTCACCATGTATACACAAAAAGATATTAGTGGGTAATACTAATTATTTGCAACGTGTTGTTACATATACTAATCAAATGGTAGAGAAGGAATTCGTCTCCCCGCGTGTTAGCAGCAGACGGAATCGTTCAGCTGCTCGAGGTAAGCGGTCCCATTATTTTTTATGTGGTTGGACTATTGCATACTTAATATAGATGATGGTTTTAGCTATACCAACCATTTCCAATCTACTATTGTTACAGGTATTAACGAACGGTGAGGGTCTGTTTTAGGTCCCTTGCTGATATATCTGCAAATAAGGGCATTTTATTTAAGCAAACAAGTGGTAAAGTTAGCTTCCTGTGTCAGGTAGCAGCAATTAATATTGATGCAAGTTCGACATCAAATGGTACGCAACGATTTTATTACTGATAAGACTAAAACCGATAAATGTACACATAAATAGACTATCTCTTTCATGGTTCGGTTTTAAATATATTTTCAACTATTTTTATTCTCACTATTTCATATATGATGCGGTGAATAACCATGACGCGAAACTAAAGTTTCAATAACACCGACGGTAGCTGTATACATGTATCAAAGAATACTGAAGGAAAATTACTTGTGGTTTGTAACAACCAGTTGCTGATCTAAGCCATGTGAATGTCGTTTCCATCGGTCCACAATACCAATGCATGTACACATGTTGTAGTTGCCACTAGTATCCAATCATGCATCATCTTAGCAGTTTCGCCATCAGTACAGCCAATTGGTCATTCAACAGACGATTCATGTATGTACGGGTAACACCAGTTTTCAGTAAAGCCTCTTTTTTCGTTGAAAAAGATGGCACCCGATCCATCATTAATAGAAGTACTCACTTCTGTAATTTAACTCATCTTTTTTTGTTCATTTGCTCATTCTATTTCGACACTACTTTTCTATGAACTCGGCATTACCTATAAGATCATATATATACTTATTACAGCAGTTGGACCTCTAGATGCAAGAATTACTTTACTAATTTGATACACATATGTAGTAACATGCTTATGATCATGTCCAAACAACCCAAGTTCATAGCCTTATGCAAGGAGATTTAGTATTTTAACAGTTCCACCCAACTCATGATCGTGTACATCTAATTAAAATATTACATACATAATTATACATGTTCTTTCGCTATAGTCTTTTTCTATATTTTTGGTGAATACTTAACTAACTATCCATGCAACTGAGACTACTTTTTTTCGAAAGGTTGGGACTGAGACTATTTAATTAGTTGATCTTAATACATTAGTGTATGCTTAGACAAATGTCGATCTAGAACGAAATTGACATTGCAGTGCATTATGCATCCTGTAATAAATTCGATCGATAATCCATTCTTTAATCAAAAAGCTTATATATGCCAATGGATAATATTTTTGTAGCTCTTTTTCTATGCCTATATATAGAACTCCAAAAATACTGTTGTAAGCAGCAACATCCCATCGTCCACCAAAACTTGCAGAAAGACTGAAACTAATTCAGGGAACGATGAGCAGCCAGGATAATGGAAATAAGACGGTGGTATGTGTGACCGGTGCTTCTGGCTACATTTCTTCATGGCTTGTTAAGCTCTTGCTCCAACATGCTTACACGGTTAAGGCCACTGTTCATGACCTCAGTTACTCCCTCGTCTTTCTCTATATCTCTATACTGTACTGCAGTTTAGATTTATATAAGTCATAGGTTGTGGGCTACACGTTCATAGTGTTGCAAATTGATCCTATTTGTTTTATCGAAACTAAATATCTTGATTACTCATTCAGATGACCCAAAGAAAACTGAGCATTTGCTTGCACTTGATGGAGCAAAGGAAAGGCTTCAATTGTTTGAAGCTGACCTGTTGAAAGATGGTTTGTTTGATGTTGTGGTCGAAGGCTGTGATGGCGTTTTTCATATTGCACCTCCCTTCTTCATTCATACTGATAACCCGCAGGTTCAATTCCTGTATCTTTTTTTCGTTTCTATACTACAAACATCGGTTTTATACCTCAGGAATTTACAGTAGTAATTCACTTATGTCAATAACTTTCTCCTAACAATAAAAAGCGATCTTACTGATAAAATAAAGAGATAGTTTAAGACAGAAGATATCCAAGTTGTGTCAATGACTTTGTAAGCTCTTGTGGGTTAAGTAAACAAAAAATTAGCTCCATCAAGCATGTGTTTCTATTACACTAAGACCAGGGACCTTGATGATCCTTTCAAACTTCATTTAATGTCTCACACCATCGACACTATCCTACTCATTAAAATCTGCATAAATATTTGACAACTCCACATACGCACCATCGTTCTTAACCTCTAATTCGATCATCTTTTTAGAAGCAATCTCAGCCATTTCCACATTGTTAGAAAGCTTGGAAGCTTTAAGTAAAGCACCCCAAGCATCTGCATGAGGTTTAAATGGAATGCTATTAATTACGTTTAAGGCTTCTGTGGAAAACTAAAAGGGGGGGTTGAATAGTTTTACCAATTTAAAACTTCCTTTTAAATATTTAGATCGACTTATATCAATCTATTTGGTTGTTTATGTTGGACGTTGATAGATAGATATATAAACATATAATGAAAGATAAAGAGTAAGAAGCACATCACCACGACACAAGTTATTTATAGTGGTTCGGCTACAAGGACACCTTCCTTGCCCTACTCCACTCCCCGAGTCACCTACTCGAGAGTTCGTAAGCACTACACCAACTCCTTATGGCGGAGAAGCCTTCACAACGTCGCTTAACCTTTTTCCGGTACAAAGCTAAATACCGAGTTCTTTCACACCAAGGCGAACCACACCTAACACAACGTCGCCTACCCTTTATACGGTGCTAGGCTAACCACCGAGTTCTTTCACACCTTAGGAGAACTAATCCTATCACAACGTCGCCTACCCTTTATTAGGTACTAGGCTAAGTACCTAGTTCCATTATGGAGGAACTACTACCCTTCACGACACAACACCTATTATCAAGGAGATCTACTCCTTGTTACAACACCATCAAGGATATCACCATCCTTGTGAATAAATAAACACTTATATGTATAACGATGCACCTCATCGATTATACGACCTAAGCATTCTTCCCAAATGCTACTTGATTTGATTCTTCGGCATCCTTCACTAATGCCTTTGACACAACGCTTAGCATCCTTCACTAATGCCTTAGTCTTGACACCTTAAGCATTCTTCACTAATGCTTTGACGCGGATGATTAGCATCTTTCACTAATGCTTTCATCTTGACACTTTCGGCATTCTTCACTAATGCCTTCAACCCAACATCTATGGAGAAAGGAAGAACTATCAACAAGAGAACCTTCGTTGTCTTGATGATGACGAAGCATGGCAACTCATGGACTTAAGCTTGCACGTCTTCAAGATGTGGTGATCTTTCCTTTAAGAGGAATCTACAAGATCACACAAAAACAAAAGAGAAAAGCTACATAGATCTCTTGGATCTGAGGTTAGAGGGTTAGAATACTTGGGGGAAGTATGTGTGTAAAAGGGATGATTAGAAAGGAAGAAATGGCTCTCTATTTATAGAGGAAATTCTCTACTGTTTCCCCGGATCCCACGGATCCCTTCCACTTGGGATCCGGCTAGCACAAAGCTAGGGATCCGTGGTCCGCTCCTCTTTGCCCATGGGTATTTTGGGTTATGGGTCATGGGTCATGGGTCATGGGTCATGGGTCATAGGTTATGGGTTGATCCATGGTTTTTAATCTAGATACAATGTACCTTAAGGATACATTGAACTTGTGTAAGTGGTATATATAAAACCATGGGTTATGGGTCAAAAACCATTTGCTAGTTTTTATCTATTTAGTATATACTTGCTTTTACCCATTTTAGTATATACTTGTTTTTACCCATTTTTAGTGTACTTAATATAAGTATGTATTAACCCAATATGTAAACACTAGTTGTTGTACATATGTATCTAACTCATAGAGTTACTTAAACTTGTTAAGCCAATATGTAAACACTAGTTGTTGTACATGTGTATCTAAAATATAAAATCACTTAATCTTGTTATAGTGTTTTATGTGAAAACGTAAGTGTGTTATAAAACTATTAGTTCAAACCATTTACGTATTTTATTTGTTTCGTTAATATGATTTTACTTTTGTTATCGACAAAACATTAGAAGATCGTAAAATATAAATAAACGTTTTTACGGCTTATTTGTCTTAACAATCTCCCCCTTTTTGTTGATGACAAAACATAAAATTATTTTAAGGAAAAGCTAAAATTCGTAAATGTTTGAATTTGTAGTTTTTACTTTCTTCTCCCCCTTTTTGTCGAAACAAAAAGTGTTTGAAGAAACTAACACAATTTTTATAAGAAAAATTATAAAAGATGTAATGAGAGCAAGTGACGGGAATGCTACTCGTCTTAACTCCCCCTTGACGAGTCCATCCCTTTGAAAAAGGGCGTCAAGGACATAATGTAAAATAAGCTACTTGTGTTTGCAATTAAGTTTGCAAATGGTTTGTCTAAGTGACGAAAACGTGCTCCCCCTCGAATATTGCAAAGTTGCAATGGGGTATCATGAAGTGTAATCCAAAATTGGATTAAGTTGCAAATGATTTTGCAATATTGTTTGACACAAAGCTCCCCCTAGCTTTTTGGTGTCAATATTTTCATGTGTATTTTGAATAACTACAAAACAAAGGTTAGAAAAACAAGAGTATAGTGCATAAATTCCTGCAAAAGAAACTCAAGTTAGTAGAAATTTGTGCTTCTGTACCACGGATCCCACGGTTCCCTTCAAGGAGGGATCCGTCTAGTTAACAAGAAGGGATCCGGCTATATGTTCCAGTTTCTTCAGCAGTGAAGAAATGTCAAGGAGTGTTATTTGAGGGAATGAGATAAATGTACAATATAACAAGCACAACACATATAATAATCATGGCATAAAAGTATTCATTCAATAAAACAAGAGATATACAACCAAATCTCTAAAAACTAAGAGAATGAACTTTAGCCATATAAGTACTACTAATACTAATCTTATTTCGGGATTTAGAATGTGCCAATGTGCTTAAATCTAGGGATGGGTGGACTTGTTGAATTGATCCAACTTTGCAAGAAGATGATTGAACATGAAATGTATCTCATTTTGTACTTCTTGAACAAGTCCTTGAGTTTTTAGACAATTTGGGCAAGTATTGTCTTGGTTTGGCCCCGAAGGAAAAAGGGTGTTTTGAGGGGGCTCAATGTGTGTTTGAGGGTCTTCATTTTGAGAAGTAGGTAGAGGTTCTAAAAATGAGGGTGGTAATGGAACTTCTTCCATATGATCAAGGTTGTTCCTTGTTTCCCAAGATGGGCTAGTTGGTGTTGTAGGTGGTTCCCGATTCAATGAAAAGGTTGGTGAATGGGAGGTTCTTGGTGATGAATGAAACAATGAATATATGTTTGGATGCGGAAGAGGCTCATTCAATGAGTGTAGTCCATTCTCAATGAATGAAGGTTTTGATGGCTTGCTAGAACTATCCATGTTAGGCTTGGAACTAGATGATCCCTTTTCTAGTTGGAAGGATTTGATGCTAATCCTTGCGGTTCTCTTAGCTTTTGTTGGATGGGTTTGATGAGGTGGGATTCTAGAGTCATTATCTCTAATAGGGGATGTTTCGGTGGATGAAATTTCATGGATCATTTGACCCTTTCTTTTGGATGATCCTATGTTTGAGGAGTTGTTGCTAAGAGCTTTAGTCATGGTGATAAAGGTGCTAATGTGAGCTTCAAATTTCTGATTTTTGAGATGTGATTAAGAGTGGTGACTTAGTCCTAAGGTTTGTTTGGTTATAAAGGAAAATTTGAAATAGGAAATTAAATCCTTGACCACTTAGAGGATTAAGCATGCTCTTGAGATTTTGATCAGCTCTAGGAGGGTAATTAATGAATGCTTAAAGGTGGTTAGAGAAAAAGGTAACTTAAATTTGAATTAAGGAGGCTAATCCTTATTCTTTCTGTATGTACGGATCCCGCGGATCCCTCTCAGTAGGGATCCGCCTGGTTATAGACCAGGGATCCGGCTATCAGACAGGTTCTAAGTGAAGTCATCATGCCTTTGTAAGGTTTTAAGTGATGGATTTCGAGGTTTTGACTTAACTTTGAAGTTTATAGCTGTTGGATATCTCAAATCCTCAACCATAACAAGTAATGGTACTTAATGATGGTTAGACTAAGAACACTTACCTTGGGTAATCTAATTATCTATTTGTCAAGGTTTCCTTTCAATATGTTGTGAGAAAAATGATGATACTAAGTCCTAAAAGTCAGATGATGTCCTAGAATAGATCTATAAAAATAAAAAGAAACTTATTTTTGGCTCTAAATTTGAGTCAAAGGAGATTGAGATCAATTTGCTAAAATTGAATGACATATCAAACTAAGTGCTATCAAATGTGATGGATAATGTGTGAGTGTTGGAGCGGAATTATGGTGAGTTTTGACTAGTTGGAAGTGTTCTAGTGGACTATTTTGATGAAGCTACATCTGTTTTTCACATCAGTTGCATACGGATCCCACGGTTCCCTTATGGGAGGGATCCGGCCAGTTGAAAATATGGGATCCGCCAATCTGTAGATCAGAAGGCTTACAGGAAATGTGCAGCTATGCATATTATAGAAAATGCTTTTCTTAGTTGTTTCTAAGTAGACTAAGTGCAAGAACATAACTAATAAAACTTGTATCAAAGTGGGAAACACTCGAGTTCCTAGAATGAGTGACGACGACCATACCAAGAGGTCGTAAAATCTCATTTTCAAATACCTAAGCTAGAGTGTTTAGTGCCAAGATATGGCAATACCTACATACTACAAGCATAGTTAAAATTGTTTACAAACCATTGTTTCGAAATTGTTCATCAAGTACTTAAGCCTTGGGACTTTACCTTTCTTCACCCGTCCTTTATCAAACCATCTTCACTTCTTCTTCCTCAAGAAATTGGCGAAGCATTTGAAGATTCCCTTGGTTTGTTGCCATTCGGGCGATTCATTGGGGATGTTTGGCAATTGGTTAATGTAGTCCAAAGGGTCAAGATCAATATTCTCAAGTGGGTTGCTACTACTCCCTTCACCTTCACCTTCTTCTTGCCTCTCCCTTTCGTCCGAGGAATCCGTGGGGGGATGTGGCCTTTTGCCTTCTACCATGAACCTTGTTGTTCTACCCTCGGTTAGTGGAACCATGACCTTATTGCAAAAGTTATGGTCAAGGGATTGTGGGGAAGGATCTAATGCAAAGATGAATTTGGCAAGACGGGTTAGAAGCATTGCATACGGGAGTACCATCTTGTCCATGCTTCTCACACTTGCCATTCTTTTGACCATGTAGTAGGCAAGGTTGAATCTAGTATTGGTCACTAGACAATATATCATGCAGCTTAGGCAAGCATTGGGGTGATCCTTGTTTCCTACTAGACATACCACATTTTCTCTTATCACAACTTCCCATTTCTTATATAACCCATACATTTCAGAAAGCTCCATTTGAAAAGGATCCCTATAGATCACTTTTGACTTTCTTGTGACTCTTGATGGTGATGCTCTTGGCATAAATACGGTGTCCCTCACCGTGGTTGCTTCTGGGATCAAAGTGTGGTAGATATCATGGTGATCAACCATTGTGTGTAGTTGTTCCAAAGACCATTCATTTGAGTACATACAAACGCCATCATATGTAACCCCTAGAATTCTTCCAAGCTCCACAAGTGAAAGAGTGTACTTATGTCCATTAATGGTAAATTCAATTGAGATGGACCCATCATCATTTCTAATTATACCCATAGTCTTGTAAAACTCAAGCACAAAGACCGGGCAAATTTGCTCGTTTATATCCAATAAACAATTAAACCCAATAGTTCCAAATACTTCCCTCATGTCGGTATTTGCAAGAAATGATGGATCAACAACTCTACCTTCATGAAAGAGTCTCCTTTCAAGTAACTTAAAAGCTTTCCTATCGTCCGGATTTAATCCATTTTTCCTATGGTACATGGGAATGTAGTGAGTGGTGTCTTGGTAATCTTGTTGCTTATTTCTTGGCATGATGTTCCTAAACAATGTAACCACAATGTGGTGTTAATGGTGAATAGTAACCTAGAGGGTTTCATCACAATTTTGCTCTCATCATCTTTGTTGGGTTCAAGAAATGTGTTTAATTTGTATTAACAATGTTAAATCTTTGATTTAGATTATCTTAGAAAACAATGTGATGAAAAATAATGGTAAACCCATTTGAACCCAACTCTTAAAGATGAAGTAATTGTAATTCTAAGAATCAAGGAATTAGATTAACATTGTAGTGAAGATTAAACTTACACACGTGATTGTTAGGCTTGAGAAAAATGATCAATTAGCTCCTATGAACAGTAACAGAGTTCTTGTTCGTGAGTCTGTGAAATGAGTGATGGTGAAACATCCACAGTGATCATTTTTAGCTTATACTGTCTTCTGTTGCACGGATCCCGCGGATCCCTCTCATTTGGGATCCGTCTAGTATAAACTTAGGGATCCGGCATGATAGTAAAAGTCAGCTCAAGAAATTCCTTGATAACTTTGGTTTGGGAGTTCTAAGATACCTAGTATTTTGGTGTTAATGTTCTAAAACTTGTGGTTTGAGGTTTTGATGATTAAATGCTATTCCTATTAGACAAGGTTTCCTTTTTTAAGAATTAGTCGTGATTCTTGGGAAGCTTTTCAAACATTATAATAAAATCCCATTTTATTATAATATAAGAAGTTTCACATGGATATTTATTGATGTGCATGAGATGTCAATAAATCCTTTGTGGTGAATAATGATTGATGTTATCATATAACTAGATATCATTATTATGAGTTGGTAATAAAGTCTACAAAACAAAATCGGAGAACACTAAATAGAAAATTACTATAAAAGAATAATTACTAGAATTATTACTACTAAGACATGCAATCAAGATACTAATAATAACAAATAAAGATAAGTAATTAAAGATCATACCTTTGCCAAATATTCTTTTAAGGAAAAGAAATATTTAGATGTTTCTTGGAATCTCCAGATTAATGTTGTAAGGATACTTAAACATTCTTTTTGCGAGAGGAACAATTGAGATGAATTCTTCATGATCTTTTTGGTAGTTCCAAATCCAAGTATGGATAATGCTTTAAAAAAAATGTTAGAGCATTCTATCATTGTCCAACAATAAACAATATATTTTTTTTAAATTATGACAAAAATAATCCTTCTTTGTAGTTTTCAAACATACATGGATCGTATCAAGTTTTTAAAGTACAACATACTCTAAGAAACTTGGTAACGAAGCTCTGATGCCAATTGTGGAAAACTAGAAGGGGGGGCTGAATAGTTTTACCAATTTAAAACTTCCTTTTAAATATTTAGATCAACTTATGTCAATCTATTTGGTTGTTTATGTTGGACGTTGATAGATAGATATATAAACATATAATGAAAGATAAAGAGTAAGAAGCACATCACCACGACACAAGTTATTTATAGTGGTTCGGCTACAAGGACACCTTCCTTGCCCTACTCCACTCCCCGAGTCACCTACTCGAGAGTTCGTAAGCACTACACCAACTCCTTATGGCAGAGAAGCCTTCACAACGTCGCTTAACCTTTTTCCGGTACAAAGCTAAATACCGAGTTCTTTCATACCAAGGCGAACCACACCTAACACAACGTTGCCTACCCTTTATACGGTGCTAGGCTAACCACCGAGTTCTTTCACACCTTAGGAGAACTAATCCTATCACAACATCGCCTACCCTTTATTAGGTACTAGGCTAAGTACCTAGTTCCATTATGGAGGAACTACTACCCTTCACGACACAACACCTATTATCAAGGAGATCTACTCCTTGTTACAACACCATCAAGGCTATCACCATCCTTGTGAATAAATAAACACTTATATGTATAACGATGCACCTCATCAATTATACGACCTAAGCATTCTTCCCAAATGCTACTTGATTTGATTCTTCGGCATCCTTCACTAATGCCTTTGACACAACGCTTGGCATCCTTCACTAATGCCTTAGTCTTGACACCTTAAGCATTCTTCACTAATGCTTTGACGCAGATGATTAGCATCTTTCACTAATGCTTTCATCTTGACACTTTCGGCATTCTTCACTAATGCCTTCAACCCAACATCTATGGAGAAAGGAAGAACTATCAACAAGAGAACCTTCGTTGTCTTGATGATGACGAAGCATGGCAACTCATGGACTTAAGCTTGCACGTCTTCAAGATGTGGTGATCTTTCCTTTAAGAGGAATCTACAAGATCACACAAAAACAAAAGAGAAAAGCTACATAGATCTCTTGGATCTGAGGTTAGAGGGTTAGAATACTTGGGGGAATTATGTGTGTAAAAGGGATGATTAGAAAGGAAGAAATTGCTCTCTATTTATAGAGGAAATTCTCTACTGTTTCCCCGGATCCCACGGATCCCTTCCACTTGGGATCCGGCTAGCACAAAGCTAGGGATCCGTGGTCCGCTCCTCTTTGCACATGGGTATTTTGGGTTATGGGTCATGGGTCATAGGTTATGGGTTGATCCATGGTTTTTAATCTAGATACAATGTACCTTAAGGATACATTGAACTTGTGTAAGTGGTATATATAAAACCATGGGTTATGGGTCAAAAACCATTTTCTAGTTTTTATCTATGTAGTATATACTTGCTTTTACCCATTTTAGTATATACTTGTTTTTACCCATTTTTAGTGTACTTAATATAAGTATGTATTAACCCAATATGTAAACACTAGTTGTTGTACATATGTATCTAACTCATAGAGTTACTTAAACTTCTTAAGCCAATATGTAAACACTAGTTGTTGTACATGTGTATCTAAAATATAAAATCACTTAATCTTGTT
Organism: Chrysanthemum seticuspe; assembly: GCA_019973895.1. Lineage (NCBI taxonomy): Eukaryota > Viridiplantae > Streptophyta > Magnoliopsida > Asterales > Asteraceae > Chrysanthemum > Chrysanthemum seticuspe. The sequence continues at coordinate 27,213,850 of BPTQ01000003.1, forward strand.
ATAGTGTTTTATGTGAAAACGTAAGTGTGTTATAAAACTATTAGTTCAAACCATTTACGTATTTTATTTGTTTCGTTAATATGATTTTACTTTTGTTATCGACAAAACATTAGAAGATCGTAAAATATGAATAAACGTTTTTACGGCTTATTTGTATTAACAGCTTCATTTAACCGTCCTGTTTGATCATAAAAATCAACCATGCATCCATAATGCTCAGCTTGCGGTTCAATCCCATACTCTTTAATCATTCCAAAAAACCTAACACCCTCTTCCACTAACCCGGCAACACTACAACCCTTTAACACTGATGTAAATGTAACCTCATTCTGCTTTAACCCTTCTTGTTGCATAAGGCTAAAAAGCTTAACACACTTCTTACCATAACCATTCATCACTAATCCTCCCATGGCACTACTCCATGTATACACATTCTTTTCCTCCATTTTCATAAACATATCCATAGCCATCTTAATATCTCCACACTTTGCATACATATCCACAAGCGCACTACCTAACATCACATCCACTTTCAGCCACTTACTCTCAATATACCTATGCGCCCATCACCCCGTATCCAAAGCTCCCAACCGAGTACACGCAGACAACACAGCAACCATCGACGAATCATTAACCTTCAAACCCATCATTTCCATCTCACCAAACAACTCCAACCTTTTTACCGGCTCCCCACACTGAACATACCCCGTTATCATCGCATTCCACGCCACCACATCCCTTGCAGGCATTTCATCAAAACATTTTCGCGCAAAGCCAATCTCCCCCAATTTCGCACACGCAACCATCATAGCTGTCTGACTCACTAAATCACCTCCACCAATACCCAAAAACAAATACTTGAACCCATTAAGAAAATCCATTTCAGCATACATACTAATTAACCCACTTAGCACATGTGGGTCATTATCATACCCATATTTCATCACAACCACATGAACACTTAAACCCAAATGTTTATACACATTACAGTGCACACATGACTTAATAAAAAGTGTAAAAGTATAATTATCAGGCTTTTGATTAGTATTCAATATAGTCTTATAATAATGAAAGCTTTTTTCATGATTTATTCTAATGAGTGAATTTAAAGCAAAAAGAGTTGGATTATGATGACATTGGTTTAGTTTTTATGTTATGGGTCTACAAGAAAAACTTTTGAGAGGCATCTATGCTTATGGCGAGTTTCATATATATATTTTTTTTTCTTTACAATTTAGGGGTGAGCTTTCCGTCCATCAAAATTCAACCTTTGTCCATTGGATTATGCCAATCTCTAGATTATGCTTTATAAATACACTTAGGGTGACTTGTGACTCTTTTGTCCTATTTAGCATGTTCCCTGTCTCATTTTACCTGTTTGATCCATAATATATGATTAAGGTATGATATTATTTTATTATGTTGATGAAGGATGTGAAAGGACCTCAAATTGTTGCCTTTAATCTTCCGAATGATAAGCGTATTGTAGAAGATCGTGGGTCATCAATGGTCATGCTGAAGAATGTTTTAGAGGCAAAGTAAAGTTATCAAACCTGTGATTATGTTCTTTCATATTTCTTAATTTTAAAGACATTTTTACTATAGTTGAAACCTTTTAGATTGAAGTTGTGTTAATAAATTTACCAATTTTATTTTCCAAAATAGGTTCAAGCTAATTCTTCAGCCTATAGTTGAGTTGTGTATTATAAAGGAACAACAAGAGCTTGCATGCCAAGCGTTGGTTTTGGCTCTTACTCGTGAGCTTGCACAACAAATTGAGAAGGTTATGCGAACACTTGGTGACTACCTTGGTGTGAAGGTACATGCTTGTGTTGGTGGAACCAGTGTTCATGAGGACCAAAGTATCCTCTCAACTAGTGTTCATGTTGTTGTTGCTACTCCTGGTCGTGTCTTTGATATGCTTCGAAGGCAGTCTCTTTGTTTTGATTACATCAAGATGTTTATGTTGGATGAGGCTGATGAAATGCTTTCAACAGGTTTATTACACATTATTTTTTTGGCAGCTATGGAATAGTAATGGGCGGACTATTATTCGAGAAGTTCTTAGATAGCAACCTGTAAATCCCTTTTATAGTACCTCCACTTAACACTCCTTCTCTACAGAAATACCAACGGGTATGTTAACTTCTGAAATATTATATTAAGAAAAACATTGTATAAAAGCATCACCATGAACAAGTAAAAAAAGTTTCAAACAGTACTCTGAATATTTTCATATACCAGATGGTTGATGCATGGGGCGGATGGAGTCTTTTCCAAGCTCTTCTTAAATCTCTTAATCAGAAATAAAACATGGAGTCTCTATACCAATTAAATAATGCCGGATGTGGCTAAGTTCACGGAGGAAAAGATCTGACGCCTGAAAGCTAGATCAAGTCATTTGATTACTCGTACTGAGCAGATTGAACTATCTAGCTGGAAGGTGTTTCTGCAGGTAACTCAACATAATAAGTTATGCCATGCCACGTGACTACTTTTTTCCAGTGTTTTGTGAATTTGAGATAAATATTACAGACATATTGTAAGCAGAGAATACTCGATTCGTTATAGATTTATGTTTGTTACGATCTATAACAACAATTGTATCCTATATAAGTAGCTGATATTAGAAGGTCAATGTATGTACCCAGCTTCTTTACTTTTTAGTATTCTAGATAGACTCATACTTTCATCTGTGTTAGTTCAGATATTAAATTGTGGATTTGTTTATGATTTGATCTATTTATGATTTAATTTATATTATTTTTTTACATGATGCAGTTAAAATAGGTGGTATGAAATTGAATGTGTTAGCATGGAGAAGAAAATTAATCAAAGGTAAGGTCTTTAAAACTTTTACATGGTAATGGTAATGCTAAAGAACTACGGTTCCTTTACATCATTCTTGTTCTTTCTTTACATGGTAATGGTAAATAGCATAAAAATCTTCTTGCTCGAAAGTTTATCATTGAAATTGCAAGAACAGGAACGTCACATACTTGAAATGGTATCCATTCTTTCATGTTTCAAATCATCTGATAAGATCATTGTAACTCTTAGACTAGGTCTAATATTAAATCTAGGAACATGAAAGCGGAATATTCAAACATAGAATCAACATTATTATGAACAAGGTTTTTCATTATCATCTCTAACATACAATAATCAAAGTCTTCTTTGATCAACTAACTAATATTATATCTAGGAACACATAATAATGAAAGCGGAATATTCAAACATAGAATCAACATTATTATGAACAAGGTTTTTCATTATCATCTCTAACATACAATAATCAAAGTCTTCTTTGATCAACTAACTAACTAAATAACTAAACCCTAAACCCTAGGCGTTTTCCAAATCCCTACACCTAGGTTCTCACACACACGCACCTTTTAGGTTTACATCATGTACGTACAATAAAACTAATGACTCTATGTCTCTTTATATACTAGAGACATCTAGGGTTTACAAGAGGAATCAAAATACAATTAGGAAACTAAATATTCTTTTAAGCATATCTTCTAGAATCTTCCAAATCCTCCATCTTTTTGTAGTTTCCCTTCTTGTCACTTTTAGTCCTTCATGTTTCATTCTTCATGTTTCATTCTTCTTGTTTTGTATCATCAAATCTATAATAGACCCAACAATCTTCCCCTATTTGATGATGACAAATCAAACACGATTCTTGTACAAACTTTCCTAGACGAAGTAGAGAAATTGAGATAATTAAATCTCACCATGAATGAAACAATCTTGTCTTCCATGCTTCCCCTTGACTTGAACATGTCACTCAAACATCTCTTCCCCTTTTTGTTATCAACAAATAGAGAACGTATGCAAATAATGATCTTGACCACCACGAACCAATATCATACTTCCAATGCTTCAAATCGCCCACCATTACGCATCATAAGAAAAATGGATCCAAACAGTAGAAAACTTCAACTAGCAGTAGTAATAATGATCAACAGTAGTAAAAATCAAACACTTCCCCTTGAGTGATGCATGTACATCAATGATTCTTCAAAATCTGTAGGCTTTATGTAATGTTTACTTGTGAAGAAAACCGAGTATAACGAATTTGATGAAGAAGTAGAATTTCCCAAACTTGTGTCTTAAATCTTGTACTATCAACGGAACTCCATACTTATACGAATCACCAAATATAAGTAGACCGCAATCCCTTGACAAAAATCCTCAACTAGTATGAGACACTGAGCACTACAATGTAACTCCTTTAAGTGATAGCCAATGTGTGCATAGAGCATCATAAGAAAAATCACACATTGCTAGATTTATCAAGCTATATGATAAGAACACAAACCTGTGAAACTCAACTACAACATTAAATAAATGATATTCAACCTTCTTCGTAATCAATTAATCCATAAGAATCAAATACGAGCCTTTTTAAAATCCTTTTAAGAACAAAAATCCAATCTTGTGTGTGTGAACAATAACCTGTGTGTGTGTTGTCCAAAAACCATAACAATAATTATGCTCGACTTCCCCTTAAATCAAAAACCATATGAGAAGCAGTACTTTCAATTTAACAGTACTTTGAAAATTCACAGCAGTACTTTCAGCAGTACTTTCACATAAAATCTCAGATGGAAGATCCCTTGGGTGGAAAGTTAGATGAGTATATAGAGAACATCCACCAAAAATTTCGTCACGATCCAACGGTTAACGAAAAAGTTATGATCGTTTCAAAACAGTGTTGTTGTAACCTTACGAAAAATCAGCAGCAGACTTCGACAGCTTATAACTTTTGATTGAAAGCTCTGATTGACAATCCCTTCGGTGAGATTAAAGATAGATATACCAAGAAGCTCCAGTTTGAATTTTAGCCCGATCCAACGGTTCAATAGAAAGTTATGACGTTTTTAAAACAGTGCTGCAGAAGTATTACGAATTTTTGACAGCTTCGAATTTTTCTTCCTTTTTCTTCAAGAAAACCTTGTAGATCCCTAGATATCACGAGCCCCAGGCTCTGATACCACATGATAAGATCATTGTAACTCTTAGACTAGGTCTAATATTATATCTAGGAACACATAATAATGAAAGCGGAATATTCAAACATAGAATCAACATTATTATGAACAAGGTTTTTCATTATCATCTCTAACATACAATAATCAAAGTCTTCTTTGATCAACTAACTAACTAAATAACTAAACCCTAAACCCTAGGCGTTTTCCAAATCCCTACGCCTAGGTTCTCACACACACACACCTTTTAGGTTTACATCATGTACGTACAATAAAACTAATGACTTTATGTCTCTTTATATACTAGAGACATCTAGGGTTTACAAGAGGAATCATAATACAATTAGGAAACTAAATATTCTTTTAAGCATATCTTCTAGAATCTTTCAAATCCTCCATCTTTTTGTAGTTTCCCTTCTTGTCACTTTTAGTCCTTCATGTTTCATTCTTCTTGTTTTGTATCATCAAATCTATAATAGACCCAACATCATCATTATATGTTTTTGTGGAGATGACAGTACCACTATGCAAACTAATTGTTGAATAGGGTCAGTTTGGGATGGAACCACCCACTCTACTGTTTCAAAATCTATATATTGTAAATAATTACTTTTATAATATGACAAGAGAAGTATATTTACTTTAATAGATATGAAAGACATTTTGATCTATTAAACCTATTTTAATGTTAACTATTTTCTAACTTGCAAATGTTCTCCCCTTGTTTCTGAACTCTTTTACTTTATAGGAACGAGAAGAGGAGACAAAAAGGTTGAAGCTTCGGAAGAAAACTGAAGAAGCAAAAAAGAACAGACTTGCAACTGAATTTAAAAAAAGGAAGCGTGAACGCATTTGTGAAGAAATTGAGCGTGATAGTGGAGAATCACAAGCTATAATTAATGAAGTTGTAGAACATATTAAAAAGAGATGTCACAACCAGTGTGCTGACTAATTGATGAAAAACAACTACGGGCCTTTAGTTTCTTAGAATGTGTTTGTTTACTTACATGGGATTGATTTTGACAAAACAGATGAGTTGAAGGCTATGGATGACGCTTATCGTACCCTATGAGCCTTTTTAATTGAAACACCCACCTCCTCTCCCAAAGCAATATACATAATCACAACCAAACATGATCCCTGCATTTGAGATTATGGCACCTCCGATATCGATATCTGGACATATAGAAGAAAAAGCATATGGGAATGGAAATCGTACAGGTAATAAAGATGGTGCGATAGCTAAACATTTTATTTTGCTCTTTGTTAGATACATTATTTTTAAGACCTCAAAAGTAAAAAAAAAAATCCTATGGAAACGGTTATATAGGATAAGCTACAAAACCTTGATAGCAAAATATAAACTTTTCTTACTTTATGTTTTTAACTTTTTGTCAGCTTGAAATTTATCGGTTGCATTACTTGCACATATAGCATTTAAGTGTTTGGCTTATTATCATATTTAGCAAACACAAGTCCTTTTAGTGTTTGGATAAGCTTATAAGCTTACCTTTACTCATCATTCTCATACACATACACGCCACATGTTTCAGCCTTCAAATGATTGGGCTAGCAAGATAAATGAAGAGTGAAGTATTCTTAAGGAGCACTTACATGGTATGTATAGCGAATAAGTGATGAACAATAGCTGTTGTTTTGTTTATTATGTATGTAATTGTATTAGGTTACACAAATAAAATAACAATAATACGTCCTAAAAATTTAACGATTTTGCGATATAAGTACCTTTGAAGCATCACGGTTCACCGCCACCCGACTTGGTACAACACTCGACCCTGCTGTAGCATCACGGTTCATCGCCACCCGACTTGGTTCAACAAGAGAAGTAGACCTTTGAAGCATTTTGAGCTCATTTCGCTTTCCTTTACAGTTTGTTGACAAAGACCGTTTCATACCATGACTATTAGCCCAGATACAATCATTACCAATCAACACAAAATATTTCCAAATACTCCCACTGCTAACATTTCCACTGATCCAAACATCCCAATTTTCAACAGCATTCAAACAAAGACACAACTTATGGAAAAAATACTTCCAAATGCTCCTATCTGTCCAACTATTATCAAAAATCAATAACATTATTCTCCAAATACCATATGTGCTAGGCACACAAAATAAGTCAAAATAGACACCTCATTTCTTTGAACCCTTAAGACACTAATCCAAACACAATCCAAGCTAGGCTTACACAGTATAGGACTAATGTACATGAAAATCTAGCATCCAAAGATCCACAAATTCCATAATAACACACCAAAGAGAGACATGAAGCAAGACCAAGACCATTGCCAATTTAAGCCTTCAACCCAATAAAAATCATAAGTCTCTAACCAAAAGACACCCATATTGCAGCAATATAAACCCAAACAGACCCAAATGCATTCAAAACAGGCCACATCAATACGCTTACAGAACCAGAACCAAAAATCATCTCAATAACAATGATTAGTGCAAGAACCTCACCAAGAAAAATCGCCATGACAATGATAAGAACCAAGTATCTCTGTACCAGAAAATTTATGATGACATGGCACCTATTAATGCCAACATTTCTTAGGTTATCTTATTCATCGATATATTCATCAGAACACTTTTCACCCGAGTCTCTCTTGGATTGCCTTGATTTATCCTCTGAGCATCAAGCTCTTGAGATTGCAAAAAATTTTGAGTCCTCAATATACATATGGAGACGAAAAAACAATATAAAGCCTCCTATACATATGATGCATAGGTCATTTTCAAGGTCATCACGGAATAAGGTTAAGGATTTTGTAGTTGATGCAGACAAAAGGAAACACTTGCCGATATAGCCAAAAGCCTCTTACTTTGGTTGAGACAAAGGTTCCTTGCTCTTCCTCAAACAACACTGTACATGAGTAAAATCCAATACAACAAGGTAAATATTTTTCGTATGCATAAAGATAAACTCTTCTTTAACAGTCCACCACAAATCTTTTGGCTATAAGTCATGATAATCAGTCATGTGGTTTCATATTGATACTAAATTAACGGGTAAGGGGTTGTTTGATAAAACATTATGAATTAGCGCTGAATGAATCAAAATGCTGGATGATTCAATGTTGCTGAATGATTGTTGTTCTGATTGAAAACTATTGTTTGATAGTTGTTTGTAAGAGAGAATGATTTTAGTACATTAACATTTGTGGAAAACTAGAAAGGGGGTTGAATAGTTTTACCAATTTAAAACTTCCTTTTAAATATTTAGATCGACTTATGTCAATCTATTTCGATGTGTATGTTGGACGTTGATAGATAGATATATAAAAGTGTAATGAAAGATAAAGAGTAAGACGCACATAACCATGACACGAGTATTTATAGTGGTTCGGCTACAAAGACACCTTCCTTGCCCTACTCCACTCCCCGATTCACCTACTCGAGAGTTCGTAATCACTACACGACACCAACTCCTTATGGCGGAGAAGCCTTCACAACGTCGCCTACTCTTTTTCCGGTACTAGGCTAACCACCGGGTTCTTTCACACCAAGGTGAACCACACCTACCACAACGTCTCCTACCCTTTATCCGGTACTAGGCTAAGTACCGATTTCCATTACAATGGAGGAACTACTATCCAACACTACACAACACCTAATCCCAAAGGAGACCTACTCCTTATTACAACACCATCAAGGATATCAACATCCTTGAAAATAAACAATCACTATATGTATAACGATGCACCTCATCGATTATACGACCTAGTCATTCTTCACTAATGCCACTTGATTTGTTTTCTAGGCATCCTTCACTAATGCCCTTGACAAAACGCTTGGCACCTTTCACTAATGCCTTCGTCTTGACACCTTTAGCATTCTTTACTCATGCTTTCGACACGAACGTTAAGCACCTTTCACTAATGCTTTCGTCTTGACTCTTTAGGCATCCTTCACTAATGCCTTCAACACAACACATCTACGAGGGAAGAAAGAACTATCAACAAGAGAACCTCAGTAGTCTTGATGATGACGAAGCATGGCAACTCATGGACTTGAGCTTGCTCGACTTCAAGAAGTGGTAATCTCGCCTTTAAGAGGAACCTAGAGAATCACACAAAAACAAAAGAAAAACTACATAGAAAGATCCCTTAGGATCAGTGGTTAGAGAGTTACAATACTTGGAGAAAGTATGTGTGAGAGTGGCAAGCCAAAAGAAAGAAATGGCTCACTAATTATTGAGGAGAAATGCTTACTGTTCCCCGGATCCCACGGATCCCTCCCACAAGGGATCCGTCTAGCGTAAAGCTAGGGATCCATAGGACGCTCCTTTTTGCCCATGGGTATTTTGGTTATGGGTCATGGGACATGGGTTATGGGTTGATCCATGGGTTGCTTATTAGATACAATGTATCTCATGAGTTCAATGCACCTAGTCAAATGGGTATGGGTCAATACCATGGGTTATGGATATTTTCCATGGGTTGTAGTTTTTACCCATTTATATAATATATACTAGTTGTGTATATATTTTGCCCAATATGTAAACACTAGTTGTTGTACATATATATTACTAAATCATAAAATCACTTATACTTGTTTTAGTGTTTTATGTGAAAACGTAAGTGTGTTAATTACGTATTTTATTTTTTTCGTTAAAATGATTTTACGTTTGTTATCGACAAAACATTAGAAGATCGTAAAATATTATTTTAAGGAAAAACTAAAATTCGTAAAAGTTTGAATTGGATTTTTTACTCTCTTCTCCTCCTTTTTGTCGAAACAAAAGGAGCGTCGAAAAGAAACTAACACGTTATTTTAAGAAAAACATGTAAAAGAAGAATGTAAAGAGAGCAAGTGATGGGAATAGTTCTCGTCTTAACTTCCTCTTGACGAGTTCATCCCTTTGTGAGGGCGTCAAGTACATAAAAGTAAGTAAGCTAATGTATTGCAATTATGTTTGCAAATGGTTCGTCCTTGTGACGAAAAATGCTCCCCCTTGAAGATTGCAACGTTGCAATGGGGTGTCATGAAGTATAATCCAAATAAGGATTATGTTGCAAATGGTTTTGCAATGTATGGTTTGACACGAAGCTCCCCCTAGCTTAGAGTGTCAAGTTCTTCATGTGTATTTTGAAAATCTACAAAATAGAGGTTAGAAAACAAGAGCATAGTGCATAATTTCCTGCAAATAAGACTCAAGTTAGTAGAAATTGTTCTTCTGTACCACGGATCCCACGGTTCCCTCTTTTGTGGGATCCGTCTATCTGGTGACAGATTTTCAGCAATGATGGTATACCAAATAATGCTAATAAGAGAGTGAGATATGTATACAAATAACAAACCTATACTCAAAGCAATATGGCAAACAAGTTATCATTCAATAAAACAAAGAGATAATTAAATAAATCTCTAAAACTAAGAGAATGATCTAGCCATACATATTCTACTAATGCTAATTAGTTACTAAAACTTAAAACGCAACAATGTGCTTGAGTCTAGGGATGAGTGGACTTGTTGATTTGATCCAATCTTTCAAGAAGATGATTAAACATGAAATGCAACTCATTTTGTGCTTCTTGAACAAGTCCTTGGGTGATTAGACAATTTGGGAAATTATTGTCTTGGTTTGGAATCGGAGGAAAATGGATATTTTGAGAAGGCTCTACGAATGATTGTGGGGTTTCATTTTGAGACGTGGGATGAGGTTCCACTTAAAATGAGGGTGGTGGTAATGGAAATTCCTCCATATTATCAAGTCTTTGATGGTTCCTTGTTTCCCATGATGGACTATTCGGTGTTGTAGGTGGTTCCCTATTTAACGAGAAAGTAGGTGAGTGGGAGGTTCTTGGTGGTGAATGCTCTAGTGAGTAGAGGTTAGGGTGAGGAAGAGGCTCGTTAAATGAGTGTAGTCCATGCTCAAGGAATGAGGGCTTAGATGGCTTGCTAGAACTAGCTATGTTTGGTTTTGAACTAGATGACCCCTTTTCTAGCCCAAAAGGTTTGATGCTAATCCTTGCGGTTTTCTTAGCAATTGTTGAATGGGTTTGTTGAGATGGGATTCTAGCATTGTTGTCTCTTACGGGAGATGATTCGGTGGATGAAATCTCATGGATCATATGACCCTTTCTTTTGGATGAGCCTATGGTTGAAGAGTTGTTGCTAAGAGCTTTGGTCATGGTGATGATAAGGATGTAATATGAGCTTCTAACTACTGATTTTTGAGAGCTAGGTGAAAATGATGACTTAACCTCAAGAGTGTTTGGTTTATAAAGGATAATTTTGAATTAGGGAATTAAATTCTTGACCACTAAGGGGATTAAGCATGCACTTAGGATATTGATCAGCTCTAGGAAGATATTAAATGATGACTAAAAGTGGTTAGATAATCAAAAGGTGGCTTAAATTTGAAGAGGGAAGCTGATTAAAGCTTTCTGCAGACACGGATCCCACGGATCCCTCTCACCAGGGATCCATCTGGTTATAAACCAGGGATCCGTCTGTCAGACAGATTTTTGATGAAATGATTATGCTTTTTGTAAGGTCTAATACCTATTTATCTTGAGGTTTTGACTTTATTTTGATTTCATGATAGGTGGATGTCTTAAATGCTCAACCATAAGAGGTGAGGGTGCTTAATGATGGTTTTGGGTAAAATTGACTTTAGATAGTCTAACTAAGTGCTTGAGAGAGATACCATTTGATTTGAGATGGAATAATGGTGATAATTAGTCCTAGAAGTCAGATGATGACTCAAGAGAAATTTACTAAAATCTTTAAAAAAAATAATGATAAATGAAAAACTAGTCTTAAGCTCATTTTTTGAGTTAATGGTGACTAAAATCAATTTGCTAAAATTGATAGATGTATCAAACAAAGATCTATGAAATGTGAGAAATAAAGTTTGAGCATTGGAGCGGAAATATGGTGAGTTTTGATGAGTTGATAAATCAAAAACATTTTGAAATAGATCCTAGGTAAGCTATGGATGAGTGTGAGGCTTTCAAATATTTGAGGAAGACTTAGTTGGTTCTAATGTCTTATGTTTGACTAGTGTGAGGTGATCTAGGGAGCTATTTTTGATGTAAGTAAGTCTGTATTGCTCATCTGTAGTCACGGATCCCACGGTTCCCTTCTGGGAGGCATCCGGCTAGTTATAACGTTGGGATTCGCCTACTGCAGATCAGAAGACTTTCAGCAAATGTGCAATTTTGCACTCTTTAGCAAATGCTTCTCCTAGTTTTTTCTATAAGGACTAAATGCAAGAACACATCAAGTATAACGCATAGCAAATGTGGGAGAACTAAAAGTTCCTAAAAATGAGTGACGACGACCACTTGGATGATTTCAAGGTGTAGTAAAATCTCATTCTACACGTTCCTAAGTTAAGATTGTTTAATGCCAAGTTATGGCAAGACCTACATACTACATCCTATTATACATAAGTATTGTTAAATGTTACAACCCATTGTTTGAAATTGTTTATCAAAAATTTAGGTCCTATGACCTTACCTTACTTCTCCATCATCTTCATCCCTCCTCCACTCTTTCTCATACCATCTCTACTTCTTTTTCTTCAAGAAGTTGGCGAAGCACTTGAAGATCCCTTTGGTTTGTTGCCATTCCGGTGATGGGTTAGAGATGTTTGGCAATTGATTGATGTAATCCAAAGGGTCGAGATCGGTGTTTCCGAGTGGGTTGCTACTACCTTCACCTTCTCTTTGCCTCTCCCTTTCATCCGAGGAATCCGTGGGTGGGTGAGGCCTTTTGCCTTCCACCATAAACCTTGTAGTTCTACCCTCGGTTAAAGACACCATAACTTTGTTGCAAAAGCTATGATCATATGATTGCGGAGAAGGATCTACTGCAAAGATGAATTTTGCAAGACGGGTTAGAAGCATTGCATACGGGAGCACCATTTTATCCATGCTTCTTACACTTGCCATTCTCTTGATCATGTAGTAAGCAAGGTTGAAGCGAGTCTCGGTCACTAGGCAATAGATCATGAAACTAAGGCATGCGTTGGGGTGATCATTGTTTCCCACTAGGCACAACACATTCTCCCTCACCACAACTTCCCATTTCCTATACAATGCGTACATCTCGGAGAGCTCCATTTGGAAAGGATCCCTATAGATCACTTTCGAATTCCTAGTGACCCTTGATGGGGATGCTCTTGGCATGAACACGGTGTCCCTCACCGTGGTTGCTTCCGGGATTAACATGTGGTAGATTTCATGATTATCAACCATAGTGTGTATCTCTTCCAACGACCACTCATTGGAAAACATGCAAACATCTTGATATGGAACACCTACTATTCTTCCAAACTCCACAAGCGAAAGGGTGTACTCATGCTCATTTATGATGAAGACAATCGAGATGGACGCATCATCATTTCTAACTATCCTCATTGTCTTGTAGAACTCGAGTACGAAAACCGGGCAAATTTGTTCGTTTATGTCCAATAAACAATCAAACCCAATGGTTCCAAAAACTTGTCTTATGTCGGTGTTAGCAAGAAATGGTGGTTCTACTACTCGACCTTCGTGAAAAAAGTCTCCTTTCGAGCATTTTAAAGGCTTTCCTATCTTCGGGACTAAGTCCATCTTTTCTATGGTACGTGGGTATGTAATGAGCGGTATCTTGATAGTCTTGTTGTCGGTTGCTTGGCATGATTGTTCCTAAACAACATAACCACAATGTGGTGTTAATTGTGAATTGTAACCTAGAGGGTTTGATCACAATTTTGCTCAAATCATTTTTATTTAATTCAAGAGATGAGTTTAATTTGTATTGACAATGTTAATTCTTTGATTTGGATTATCTTAGAAAACAATGTGGTAACAAATTATGATAAACCAATTTGAACCCAACTTCTAAAAATGAAGAAATTGTAATCCTAGAAATCAAGAAATTAAATTAACAATGTGGTGAAGATTATACTTACACAAGTGATTGTTATGCTTGAGAGAAATGATCAAATTGCTCCTGTGAACAGTAATTATGTTTTTTGTTCGTGAGTCTTTGAAGGGAAAGTGATTGTGGAACATCCACAGTGATCATTACTAATTTATGTTGTCTTCTGTTCCACGGATCCCACGGATCCCTCTCATTAGGGATCCGGCTAGTTCAAGCTCAGGGATCCGGCTTGACAGCAAAAATCAGTTTAAGCATTCCTTGATAACTTTGGTTTGGGAGTTCTAAAACACCTAGAGTTAGATGTTTAGGCTCTATCACTTGTGATTTGAGGTTTTGACGATTTAATACTAATCCTATTAGACGTGGTTCCCTTTTTAAGAATTAGTCACAATTCTTGAAAGGTTTATCAAAGATTATGATAAAATCCCATTTTATCATAATATAAGAAGTTTCACATGGAAATTCATTGACATAGATAAAGTGTCAATAATTCCTTTGTGATGAATAATGATTGAGGCTATCGAATAACCAATATATCATTATTACAAGTTAGTAGTGTAGTCTATACAAATCAATCGAAGAATACTATTCTTGATGATGGCTTAAATATAGATAACTACTTAAGTAATTACTAATAGAGATTAATTATGCAACTAAGATTTTGACAATACTAAAAACAAATGTAAATTATTAACGATCATACCTTTGCTAAATATTCTTCTTAAGGAAAGAAATATTTAGAGGAAATGCTTTGTGATCTTCTTGGAATCTCCAAATCCATGTGTGAGGAAAAAAATACTAGACATTCTTTTCACGAAAAGAAATATTTAGATAGTCTCTTCATGATCTTTTTGGTATGCCCAAATCCAAGTATGGAGAATACTTAACAAGGAAAGTGTTAGAACATTCTATCATTGTACAACAATAAACACTATAGTGAATTTTAAAGAAAATGTGACTTAAAAAATCCTTCTTTGTAGTTTTCAAATATACACGGATCGTATCAAGTTTTTAAAGTACAACATACTCTAAGAAACTTAGTAACGAAGCTCTGATGCCAATTGTGGAAAACTAGAAGGGGGGGTTGAATAGTTTTACCAATTTAAAACTTCCTTTTAAATATTTAGATCGACTTATGTCAATCTATTTTGATGTGTATGTTGGACGTTGATAGATAGATATATAAAAGTGTAATGTAAGATAAAGAGTAAGAAGCACATAACCACGACACGAGTATTTATTGTGGTTCGGCTACAAGGACACCTTCTTTGCCCTACTCCACTCCCCGGGTCACCTACTCGAGAGTTCGTAAACACTACACGACACCAACTCCTTATGGCGGAAAAGCCTTCACAATGTCGCCTACTCTTTTTCCGGTACTAGGCTAACCACCGGGTTCTTTCACACCAAGGTGAACCACACCTACCACAACGTCGCCTAACCTTTATCCGGTACTAGGCTAAGTACCGAGTTCCATTACAATAGAGGAACTACTACCCAACACTACACAACACCTAATCCCAAAGGAGACCTACTCCTTATTACAACACCATCAAGGATATCAACATCCTTGAAAATAAATAATCACTATATGTATAACGATGCACCTCATCGATTATACGACCTAGGCATTTTTCACTAATGCCACTTGATTTGTTTTCTAGGCATCCTTCACTAATGCCCTTGACACAACGCTTGGCACCTTTCACTAATGCTTTCGTCTTGACACCTTTAGCATTCTTTTCTCATGCTTTCGACACGGACGTTAAGCACCTTTCACTAATGCTTTCGTCTTGACTCTTTAGGCATCCTTCACTAATGCCTTCAATACAACACATCTACGGGGGAAGAAAGAACTATCAACAAGAGAACCTCAGTAGTATTGATGATGACGAAGCATGGCAACTCATGGACTTGAGCTTGCTCGACTTCAAGAAGTGGTAATCTCGCCTTTAAGAGGAACCTAGAGAATCACACAAAAACAAAAGACAAACTACATAGAAAGATCCCTTAGGATCAGTGGTTAGAGAGTTACAATACTTGGAGAAAGTATGTGTGAGAGTGGCAAGCCAAAAGAAAGAAATGGCTCACTAATTATTGAGGAGAAATGCTTACTGTTCCCCGGATCCCACGGATCCCTCCCACAAGGGATCCGTCTAGCGTAAAGCTAGGGATCCATAGGACGCTCCTCTTTGCCCATGGGTATTTTGGTTATGGGTCATGGGTCATGGGACATGGGTTATGGGTTGATTCATGGGTTGCTTATTAGATACAATGTATCTCATGAGTTCAATGCACCTAGTCAAATGGGTATGGGTCAATACCATAGGTTATGGATATTTTCCATGGGTTGTAGTTTTTACCCATTTATATAATATATACTAGTTGTGTATATATTTTGCCCAATATGTAAACACTAGTTGTTGTACATATATATTACTAAATCATAAAATCACTTATACTTGTTTTAGTGTTTTATGTGAAAACGTAAGTGTGTTAGAAAACTATTGGCTCAAACTAATTACGTATTTTATTTGTTTCGTTAAAATGATTTTACGTTTGTTATCGACAAAACATTAGAAGATCGTAAAATATAAATAAACGTTTTTACGGCTTATTTGTATTTACAACATTGTCATTTTATATGACTTATTTTAGAAGATCGTTTTATATGATTTAGTATGTAAATATCATTTTTTCAAATACTTTACGTAAAGTGTATAGGATTGTATGCACATAATTAGATCTAACATACATACACATAAGTGGTGTACGAAATAAAATTGTTCGACGTTTTAAATGTGAATAAAAATTCCATAGGCATACAAATTTTATGCGTCTAACGAAATGCATATACAGTAAAACCTCTATAAATTAATAGTGTTGTAACCAATATATAAATATATATATATATATATATATATATATATATATATATATATATATACATTATATATAAGAGGAGGCATGCCACTTGGCATCCCATAATGCCACGTCGTATTTCCATGTCATCATAATGCCACTTGGCATCCCATAATGCCACGTCATAAATCCATGTCATCACAATTTAATGCCACCTAAGCAATTATTTCCGAGCTTCATTAAGGATTAAAGCAATTTAATTTCGGATTAATTAGTATAAAAGTCATGTCATCACATTTAATTCCACCTAAGCATGCATTTGAAAGACTAAAATTTGGTATAATTAAATTTAAAAATTTAGGCTTCACAAGAATTGAACATGGGTCTTTAGTCCACAAACAAACATGATAACCATTGGACTAATACCTTTTTTGGTTTATATTTTGCAAGACTAAATCTATAAATCTATGCAACCAACTATTGACAATTTTAATGACATAATTATAAGAATCCCCAGGTAATAATCTAGGAAATACAATCCCACGTTTATTCATTCACGATAATATCATCCATACCTACATTTTTTTAAAAACCCTAATATCATTCATTGTCACTCCAGATCTTGCATTGGTAGCCTTGGGTGTTGGCGCATGTCGTGTTCTTTAGGTTTTGTTCCCTAACAAAGAGATATATTATCAAGTATATACCATGTCACACACTTTTATGACTGCTTTTCCTTTGTTACTGCTATGATTTAATTGTGTTGTTTGGTATATATACGTACTCTCATGAATGTTAGTACTTTAACTAAACAAATATTTTTGCATAGGTTAAGGATACCATGCAGCTTTTAGGGGTGGTATGATCAACTTACACACTGTTATCAAGGCTGGGAGTTGGTGGAAGTACATCAAGGTGGATCATCAAAGAGTTTACATCCCAGATGCATACAGTTTCTAAGATTGCCATCCATCATCGTGACTTTACTGACCAAGATCATTAGCTACATTCGGTATGGTTCACTCATATCTAATTTACTTAATTTCATCATATTCACATACTACATGTCTTGGTCACTTTTGCAACATGTTCGTTGTCTCTTTCAAGTCATTAGTTTAGTCACCATGGATATGATTGTAGTGTTTCATTGAATCTCACGATGGATTAATTATCAATCTGTACATTCTATGTACGTGGGTGTGATCAGTGTGACAACATTAAAGGTAAAACGTGACTTTCACATCAACTAATTTGTTTGTGTGCTAATTTTTTTTGTAATTGATGAAAAGATCGATAAACGCAATGAACTCGATCTAAAGCTATCACTTTGAGAGTTTATCATGGTAATGATGTTCAGAGTAGTGATGATGATGATGATGAGGTGACCTTCAGTAAAGGGTCATTGATCGTGCCATGTGGAGGGCGCACAACTCCGGAGGTGCCCAGTTATGCACAAGACTTTTTAAACAGTTTTTCATATAGCTTTTCTCAAAAATTCCAAAATGTCACTTAAAGATTGTAGCTTAAATTAATCTCATGACTGTTAGATTTTGAAACTCCAGCTGCCAGGCAAGAAAGTAGAAAATTCAGGTGCATTTTGGAATGGTTTTAGAGGTCAGAAGCTAAAAAAGTTGAAATTGTAGAAGCAATGACTCTAAAACCAAAGGTATGTCTTAAGAATCTAGCACTCCCTAATTGACAAACAAGGGTCTCGATCTGTCTCACTGATGTATTTTTTATTGTTTTCAAAACCGAAATCATATAAATGTTGTGATCCTTGTGCAAACCAAACTCATATTTGGTACATAGTGGAAGGTGGTTGAAATTAAACAAGAGTCTTTTGACAATTAGACATATGCGAGTACACTGCAAATACTCAATGGATCGTGTAGGTATAGAAGCTTTGTCATCCCGATTGCAATAATTATTGGCCTACCTGATGCCCTCAGGCACAAAGAAAGTTGCTACCGGTATGGGAAAAGAACTTGGTGCTGCTGCTGAAACATCCAAACTAAAAAGATAAATATTGATGATGGTAAGGAATGCGTGATTGAGGTACATGCTATTATGTTAAAAGCATATATTGTCTATAATCGATATGTGTATTTAGTTTTGAGTGCTTTTTGTTTGTGTTGAAGGGTGAACAAAATTTCAATAGATTTGGAGGGTGGGTAGGTAACTACAGGCTCCTTCAAGATGAACATGCTCATCTACTATCATCTCCACCAATTTTTTATTGTGAGGTAGGCACTAAAATAATTTACAAGCTTCTATTCTTTTATGGAAATTTCAAGTTTTCTTTTTAGCTTTCTATGTGGTGCAATTGTACAGGTAACTGATATTTGGCTTTCGGATATCGCGACGAAGGGTGGGTCTGATCTTGGTAGGCCACCAACATGGTTTTGGCTATCCATTTTATATTGATATGTTGGTGAGTGAGTATTGTCCCTATATTTAGGTGTTCAACAGCAATTGTTACATGGGAGGTGTTTGGAATTGCTTATTACAGGGGTATTTTCATCATTGTGTTGATTTGTAAAACATGGAAATTTGATCCTACGATTTTCATTTTTTAAGAGCTTATAGGTATGGAAAGCTTATATAATTATTGTCTTACAACTATTAGTTTGTTAGACTTTATTAAGCCTTTTACGTGTTTGTTTTATTTATTGTTGTACAGATATCGCTAAAGGGCTTGTCATTTGAGACAACGGAAGTACTTAGGTGGGAAATATGTTAGAGCAGCATGCTCGGGGCGTTATATCTCCAGGTAAAGATGCACAAACGGCCTAAATCCATGGTGCTGTCATACGCCTGGCTCATGAATTACCCAAAAAGGAACCTGGGATAGACCAAATATACTAAACACCCCCAAATTTAGCTGTCAGAGCCTGTTCTGGCCCGGGCTAACCCCCAAAATCCTGGCCTATCTCGAAACCCACAGTAATTGTAGCAGAGCTTCTATACATACTAATTTGGTTTTTCATTGTTAAACAATTGCATACCGTCCTTTTTTACTGTACTAAATATGTTTTGCTACTCTTTATATCATTGAACGATGGGTACTGCATTCAAGAGAGCAGTATGCTGAGAATATAATTGCTCAAGATGGACTTCAAAAGCCTTCAAATGCAGCATTAACATAAATTGGTGAGGAAAAATTTAAAGAATTTCAGAGGACTGATGCTTTTCAAAAATGCTCATAGATGGTTCGTAAAACGGTAAAAGCACATTTTTAAGCTTATGTTAAACTTATCTTATAAGTGTTTATTTAGATGTATGCGGGATTTAATATTGTACTCATTGATGTAGTGTGGAAAAATGCATGTGGTTGTGGTTCCTGAATCGGTTCTGAAGAAGCAGAAGGCGACGAAGGACGTTGATGGGGACGGATACCTGAGTAATTTGTGTCCTAAGCTTGGAATCTTTAATGAGTCTTTCTCCCATTCGCATTTAACTCCTCATACTCAATGTAAGACTAATAATACGAATAATTTGAATTGCTGTTGTTATCGTGCATTATGAAATTTGAAATGGTGTTATTATAGGTTTATTTCCGCATACAGTTAGTAGATTAGGGAGAATCCATTATGATTCAAGTTGAAAGGTGCGAGGTTGATCTTATTTATTAAATCATTTTTCTTATATTGAATCTGGTGTTAGCATATCATGCTTCAGAAAAGAGCCACTCAGTTGATTTCTTCGCGGGTTCACTAATTTTTGTTTGGGTTTTTTTAATGGGCATTGATTGAAAATAGAAACGCAGAAACTAAAAATATTGAATCAATGTGTGGCTTATATTTTTAGAAAAAAAAGTCAATTATATTCGTCTTCAGTTGTTTAGTCATTCTTATTTCACATAAGGAGAGCTATTTTTTCACAGAAAAGCGTACATCCTCAAAATTTTCTTAGGACTTTGATTTTGGAAATTTATTATACGCACACTTGATGTTCACTGAAATGACTATATTGGCTTTCAAGGTTTGACCGTAATATTTATGTGAATATCACTGACACTGCAGTACATTGTCGAAAACAAAATGAATTATGATTTTCTATAGCATGTGTCCCATGATAGAAATATGAAAATTTATTAAAGATCCATTTTATTTTTTATTATTTGAGTTGAATGTTTTTTTTTTTTGGTGCACAAGGTGAAAAATATATTTGAGTTGAATGTTTATGATGTGAAATATGCAAGCTTTTTGTATCTTGAACATCCATGACATTTGCAGATTTAACGAACATAACATGTAATGATTCCTTCTATGATCACGTACCAACAATTTAGATCGTCTTATAATGTGTTGTAGGTAACAATATGAAAATCCAGTGTTTTTTGAATTTTCATTTTGACGTTTACAATATTTTAATAAGCAATTTACTTGAGAATGCATATTCATGAATTAAGGAATTTGAAAAAGGAAAGGAAGGCAATGGAGGCTGCACTTTGAAGAGATGCTAAGCAAGCTTAGGTATTATATGAGATAACTGATATTCTTTATAAATTTACTGGTTGATATTTGGATGATATATTTGTTCATTTTGCTATATTGGAATATATGAATGACAAGCCTTGGTGATAGACACCACTAGGATCACTTAAGATCGATAATGGATTAGAAAGAACTTTGACAATCAAGGAAAAAAGAATAGAAAGTCGAAAGATTCAATGTATTATCAATGGAAGATAGTTTGGTTGTTACAAGTTTGTTACAAATTAGAGTGGAAATTTGAGAGAGAAAATGTATTATCAAAAGCTAAAATGATAGTATAAAGCTAATAACTATTTAAATGGACTTTGGGCGCCAATATCTGTTAGACACTTGGGAGTGGTACACACGTGCACCTCACGTGTGAAATTCAAATTCCACACATGCACCTCACGTTCCACAGTGATATCTAACAGCTCCTACCAATTGTTTGAGGAGATTAGTCATGCATTCGCATAATGAAATGAACTAAAGTAACATACTTAAGTTTTGACCTTTTGAGAATATAAGAATTTCGTAATATGCATTGTCAGGTAATGGAACAGTGTGTTGCTACTTGATTTAGCAATGTTTAATGCCATTGTTCTAGAGTCTGCTAATGAGATTCTAACTGATCATGTATCAGATCTTATTATTGAATTTAGTGATTCTCCTATTCGAGCTAGCGATCTAAGCTTTGGCTCAGCTGCCCAACTTCAAAAGGCGGTACGTACTTTAACTTTAAATTTATTCAGAAACAAAAGATGAAGCAAATCCCATATATGATAGTATAATCATACAAAATCCTACTAAAATGGTCTACTTTCGTGGAGATTGGAAAATGGCTTAATGATAGGTTATCGGTGGACACTAATGATGACAATATCGCTAATGAAAACAACACCAATACCAGTGAAGTAAAATGGGTGTTGATCATCTTAATTCGTTAAGTCATCTTCTGATGGTACCCAATGACATGCTTGCAGACAAATCAATCAGAGCTGAGGTTTGCCTTTTACCTTGACTATCTTATCATTATAAAATATGCATATCCTAGAATATACAAGTTAGTCACAATGTTTTTTGGTATGTCCATTAATAAATCTTATGTTACTTAAGTGAATACTCAGCAATTTTACACCAGAAAAATTATGTCCAGATCTAATATCTTTTTATTAGACTATCAGTAGAGGATTGTTAGTTTGTTGGTTTGATACTTTGGAATGTTTATTCTAATCTTGTGTTTTCATGAGTTTATGGAAGAGACTATCAGTAGAGGATGCTCTGAGGTACTCTCTTCTTATATAATATATCTTTTTATAAGTTTCTATATTTGATTAAAGTGGTATAGAGCTTACCACTTTCTTTCAAACTTGAAGGTGCATCGTTTTAGGCATTACTTCTTGTGTACATTTAAGTCATTAAAAGATGGTTTTGTGTCGTGTTTGTGTAGTTTGTAACCTGTATCTTTACATTATGATATACAAATATAACATTTATAGATATAACATGTTAGAGGGTGTTTGGGATTGCTTATATTTTCTGCTTGTCTTCTTTTTTAGCATATATGCAGTGTAGAGTGTTTGGAGAATTCGAACTACTTCCGCTTATGTATTTATTTGGCTAAAATATACACTCTTCAATAAGCCGGAACTCCTTATTCTAACGTCTAGCCTAAGATATGCAGCTCCCTAACATCCTTCTCTCAACTCCTCATAAACTAATTCAAGTTAAACACAACATACGCAAATCCGAACTCTACTTTCCTAATTTGACCATCTTCTTATCAGCCAAAACATTAAAAAACCAATCTCCAAACACCCTCTTAGTAAATAAAGTTAAACTTTTTACACAAAACGATCATTTCGAAAAGCCACATTCTTTCATTACAAAAACGACACTAACCCAACACATAAAAATCCATCTTCTAACAACCCAAGTAAGGAAAACACTTCAAACCAACATATAAAACAACAAATCAATAATCCTAAATTTCATAACAGCAACATATATAGTCTTTAACTCTTAATGACTTAATCATATATCAAAAAATTGTCTGACCTTAAATTAAATATAAAAATGTATAACAAACCTCAGAAGCAAAGATATTTCTTGAGAACTTAATAGGTGAATTGGAACCAATTTGTCTATTAAAAAGGTGTAAAATTTCATGTTGTTGTGAATGACTATGTTTCATATTGTGTCTGTTGTTGAATTATTTCATGGGTATTAAAGAATTTGGTTATTGATTGATCGATTTCTACTGGCAAGGATGGGGCACCTACGCAACTTAGTAGCATGGGTACATATATGCCGTGTCACTATCAATAGTAGTAAAAACTTCACTGAGTACCATATATATGAGCCCGTTATGACAGGCCTAATTTATTGTGTCTGTCATTGCAGGTACTAATGCAAATATCAGGAAACGTTCCCATTTCTTGGGGCTACAATATCAGATGCAGTCGTTTAGCTACACGAGGTACGTGCGTATATGAATTCTTACGCTATTGGATGGTTGCAGATGTTAAATGTAAAAGTTCGTTTACTTTGTCCTAATTCTCTTGTGTCTGTTGCTATAGGTACTAATGCTAACAAGAGGAATGTTGAAGTAGCAGCCGCGGTCGTTCAGCTGCACGAGGTTAGTGCATTTGTGACCTTTTAATACTATTGGATACTTACATAGTTACATATACAATATGATTTAACACTTTAGGGTATGCTAATTTATTCTTAGTTATTGTTATAGGTAATGATCAAAGGCCAGACGAGGGTGGTATTAGCACGGATCAGAATGATGACCGTCGGCGGTCTGTGCTTCAAGGTAAATTAACCTGTTCCATTTGCTAAAGTAGACGGCGTTTTATCAATGTCATTTTTATAACTCTTTAAATTTATGTGCATTGTGCAGAAATTCCTAAAGAGTATATGAATTTGAGGGATTGAGATTAAGTTAGGGAGGAAAGGGCTTAATCCGAAAGTTGAGGAAGTGATTGAGGTGAATAATGACCGTCGTGAAGATGAGGATGTGGTAGAGAATAGTAATGACGAGGTTGTTAGGGATCATGATCATGATAGTAGTGAAGAGGAGGAGAGCGTTGTTCAGGATAAAGTTGAAGAGGAGAATGGTGTGAGGAGTAGAAATGAAGGTGTCTAGAATAAGAGTGAGAAAGATGATGTGGATAAGAGTAAGGAGAAGGAGGATGCGATTGAGAATATGCACAAGACTGAACATGTGAGTGAAGAGACTCAAGAAAACGATGGTACAGAGAATGAAAATAGTGAAAGTGAAGATAACCACACTGAAGACGATCACATCAAGGAAGTGGAGAATGGGAATAAACATGAAAATAAAATGATGGGAATGATCAAAGTGTGAGAGAGGAGAATAGGAAGGAGATGATGCTTTGAGTGAAGTCGTTGATGAGTCTCAGAAGATGACAGAAACCGTGTTAAAGGAGCAGACGATATTTCTTGACTCTCCTAATATAAGTTCAGATCCGAATGCAGTAGAAAACGAGTCAACACATACTGAGTCCACCGAGCACAATGAAGAAACTGACTCTACCAATAATGGATCAAATTCAGATTTGAGTGCAACACAAGGTGACTCAACTGATGAGCAAAAATCCGAAAATATGGACTCTAACTCTAATGGATCAACTTCAACAGAGACCGAGTCAATTCAGACAGAATCGAAGGTGCAGACTGAAGGTACCGACTTTTCCAACAATGAAGCAAATTCAGACTCAAACTCGGCACAAAATGAGTCAACACAGACAGAGGCTGCCAATAATGGAGGAAGTTCAGAACTGAATTCAACACCAAATGAGTCAACACAGACCGAGTCCAATGAGCAAAGTGGAACTAGCAACAATGAAGAATATTCAGAATCAAACTCAACATAAAACGAGTTAACAAAGAGCGAGTCCAACAAGCAAACTGCACCGACTATAGCAAATGTTGAAAAACCACAGATTCCAACCCAACACAAAATGAGTCGACACAGACAGAGATAAATATCTTAGCTTGTGTGTTGCAGATCATTTTTTTGTGCTTTTAGAGTTCAGGAAGCAATCTTTCAAGTGTAACCTATGTGTGCTTGGCATCCAGTAAACTACATGTGGTGATATTCAATAAATTGTAATACAGGTACTCATATACATATATTATCGTACCTAGAATTCTGTTGGAAAGCTATAGAGTTTATGAGAATTAAATTAACTTTGACTTCTTGTTGGTAGTATTTAGCTTTTGTTTTCTTTTCAGCTACAAAGGAATTTTTTTGGTCATAAATATCAGCTTACTTTATTTTTTTACCTATCAAAACCTTATTCACTTTGTTACAATTTACTGAATTAGTTAAATGTTTCAGAATGGGATACAGTTTTCAGTAGTTCGCTGAATTATATTGATAATTAATTCTTGTCAAAAACCATTAGGATGTTGTTGTTATTACATGAAGTATTGCCGTATTGGTCTCAAGCATGTGTACTTCTTGTGGTTCATCTGAAGTGTTTACACTCATAAAGATCTATATTCACTTAAATAACTAATTGATTTCATTGTTTTGGCTAAACTTGAATCTTCGTGTTGGAGTTTTGGGTTTACTTGCACAATGAGTTAACTATATGATCTTGAATGGTCCAAATGAAAAACGTAGCTTATAGTCCTTTAGGGTTAAATTTATAGATTAGTTTCGTAGATTTACGTAATTACATATAATATATTAGTTTCGTAGAACTTAGGGTTAAATTTATAGATTTAATTGAAAAGAGGTAATTGATGGTTTTTACATTTATAACTTATTGTCGTTATGTAAGTCTTGAAAAAAACTTGGTAATCCTCCTTTTCTATTCCCATCTTCAACTAGATCCTAAAAATAAAAACCACAAGTCATACCCGTCCATCGGACGGGTTTTGCTACTAGTATATATATATATATATATATATATATATATATATATATATATATATATATATATATTGGGGTTTTAAAAAAATTATTATATATATATATATATATATATATATATATATATATATATATATATATATATATATATATATATATATATATATTGGGGTTTTAAAAAAATTATTATCTTATTATTTTATCAATTGGGGTTCAAATTTGTATTGGTCTCAAGTTGGGACTCGACAAATTATTAATTTTATCGAAGTTATTAATTTATCGAGTATTAATTTATAGAGGTTTTACTGTACCATATCTATACATATATATGAGACTAATCATGCCACATCACTATTGCTTACATGGCACTATAATGATGACATGGCACTTTACCCGTTTGCACAAGTAAAAAATTTGGACCTTGGAAGATTCGAACTCGGGTTTTCAACTTAACCAACAAGCGCCTCAACCAGTGGGGCAATCTACATTTTGTGGTAGAAACTCTTCTTTCGAAACTGGTATTCTTTCTAAAAGATTACCATCTCCCTTCTTATCATACAAACATAACTGAAACCCTACTCATTCGATACTCATTCGGATCTTCATTTTGTCCATCCTCCTCCTTTTCACTCCGCATTTCCAAAATCAAATCCCTCTACATATCAAA
Organism: Chrysanthemum seticuspe; assembly: GCA_019973895.1. Classification (NCBI taxonomy): domain Eukaryota; kingdom Viridiplantae; phylum Streptophyta; class Magnoliopsida; order Asterales; family Asteraceae; genus Chrysanthemum; species Chrysanthemum seticuspe. The sequence goes on from BPTQ01000003.1 coordinate 27,240,667, forward strand.
ACGCATAATCTAACTTAAAAACATACTCACCAAATCTATACCATTTTTAATTCTATTTTTTGGGGGTGTGATACTATGGTTTTCAAAAAAAATTAGCAATTTGGTGTTTTCATTTGTAAACGAATCAGCGTTTTCATTTGATTCTATTTTAGGTTTATGGGGAATTGATCATAGTTTAAGTCATAGGTGGATTTCGTGGTTTTGATTGAATTTTTTTTTCTTTTTTTTTTTGTGACCGTCAATATGGTTATGAATTAAAGAAAATGATTGATTTACATTAACCCAAGGTAAAAACTCAATATGTGTTTATGATAATGTCTCAATGATTTTTATATCTATGTTTTAAGGTTACACACCATATGTTTGTAATAATGTCTGAATGCATTTTGTATGTGTGTTTTATGCAGGTGGCTTGGACATTTATTGATGATAGTAGTTGTAGGTCACATTGATTATGTCATAGATAATATTGCAACTTACAACTTGCAACTTACCCATCCTCAAACAACGCTAATGATATTTAGGACAATGGCAAACAACCAAGGTAAATCAATATCATTTAGTTTTGGTATTTGGATCCTGTAGGGGATTATCCAAACTAACCTATATCAAGAAAATCTCAAATGGATGTTTGACCTCTAGATAAGTAAGACTAAAAAACACCAATTTGCCCATTGTATACCTTTATTTATAGCAATTACGGGTTCAGTCAAATTCAAGTAAATAACTTTGGTGTAGCTTTAGAAGATTCTATCAAACGTGTTGAAATGATAAGAATTAAGGATTGATTATGTTGAAATTCTTTTGTAGCATTTTATAACTGCTTTTACATGGTTAAATTAGTGTACTCATTTGGTTTGCATTTTAAAGACACCTTAATTATCTTGAAGTTGGTGCCGATATTATAATCGCGACATCTTATCAGGTAATACAACTATCTTTTGCATGTATATGTCTACCAATCTGCGGCCTTTCTTAATTATCTTGAATCGAGCAGGCAAAAATTCGGTAGTTTGAGGCTAAAGGATGATCTTTCGGAGAAGCTTAGTTCGTGCTTTGAAGAAGCGTAGAAATTGCAAATGCTTGGATGAATAAAAAATAAGCACTGCCCTTGCATCCGCTACAAAGCTATTAACAAGCCATTGCTCTTAGTTAGTGGAATCAGTTGGAGCTGATCATGATCTTGTGGTTTCTGTTGCGCAATCAGCCATGAACATCCATAATCCAAGCGGTCTATTGACTCTTGCAGCTATGGTTGCAAAAGGTAATTCTTCATTCAGTACGAACACAAGATCCTAAGTTAGACGTGTTTTATGCTATGACTCTTGCAACTGATCCATGTCGTGAATCATATCCAAAATACTAATATGTAAAATGATTTCTTACAAATTAAACTATCACAATCATGGTACGCTTTTTTGTGGTTATATTAACATTATGATTCCTTAAGAATAGGTGGTTATAGCGAACCCATTATACCACTTCAAATAATGGTGGTTCTGATGGTTATAGCTTTCAAGTTAGCCGTCCCATGGCTAAGGCATGGTGAACTAAACCTATAGCCTCTGAAAAAACTTACATGGTTTAATGACATTTGGTACACCCATCATCTACCTCGTGAAAGAATGGTACAAGAAAACTGTGAGTACTAACTTATGGAGACTTTTTATGTGAATATTTTCTTTAACATCAAACTAATCTTTGTTTTTTATATTGTTGCCATTAGGCTTGGATGTGTTTCGCTTTTCCGATCTTACTTTATGCATGTGAGAGATTGACGAGGGCATTAAGATGTACTGTAAAGCCAGTTTGCATATTGAAGGTAATGATAAATCTGGCCTTAAAATTAATTGGATTTCGTTAGATTATTCCGTGTTGTATTTTACTAACACTATATTGTTTTTAAAGTTTACTGCTTACCCTGGAAACGTGTTGGTGCTTCACATGTCCAACCTATTGGCTTTAACTACAAAAGTGGACAATATATTTTTGTTAACTGCAAGGCGGTTTCTCTGCTTAAATGGTGAGTTTTGTGCAAAATAGAATGTTTCTTTGCAATGAAAGTGTTGTACATACTAACTTAATGATTGTTACTCAGGAATCCATTTTCCATAATGTAACAACGCGCATTTTTCGGGTTACTTTTCATATTTTTGAAAATTTACTATTCACATTTACTATTCACTTTCGCTATTCATCCCATAAAAATTTTAATCCACATTCTCGTAAGATAAATTATTTTAGTAATAACCTGAGAGTTCGACCATCGTTAGATCATTTTCGCAAAAGTTATTAAGTAAACATCGTTTTAAAGTTTCGTTTTAGACGGTCCACCGTTTAAACATCACGCGCTTAACGAAAATCAACCCTGATAATTTTCCTCGCATCATATAAATTTTTAGATCATTCATGATTAATTTGAGAATTTTTAAGAATTATTATTTTTAATATTACCAAATAAGCCCAGCGCAGAACAAAACTAAACTTACGTTTTAAACAATTCTACTTACATCCAGACTTAACGATTCCTGCACCGTGTTTCTAATATGTTTTTGACACTTTTACATTTTTGGAAAAGTCAAACATATTTCCCTCCTCCTTTGACCATAAAGGAATTAACCTTATACGTTCTACATTTTTGCATAAATCGCGTAACTTTTAAACTTCACAAATAACTGTTAAGTTATCCCGCGTATGAAGAAAACCACATTTTAACATCTCATATCACTTTTAGACTAATTTTAGTCTGCTCTAAATAAATTCACGGTCGTTTCCCTGAAATTTCGTTCTTTTCCGATAAACTGCGAATTACGCGTTTTTGACCCGTATTTTCAGCTTTAAGCAGCGTTTTTGCACCCAATAAGACTTATCACCCATTTTATATTTTTATATGGAGTATAATGATGAGTTTCATCATTCCTGCAAGTTTCATATTTTTACGATACCCGGTTTTACGTTTTATGGCTTCGGTTAGCATTTAACGGAACCAAAACTCACTCCGTAATCAAGATAATACCAAAACTATCCACCTAAGTCATCTTATCTCTATATGAACGAAATTAGGGAGGGGAGTCATCACCTTGGTGTCAAAATCCTAAGCATGCTTCCTTTAGATCATTTACATGTGTAAATTTAACCATGGTTAGTTTTTAACCCAGTATATAGTTAACTAAAATCTTTAGCCTATAAATACCAAGCATAAACCTTCATTTATTCTTGCACCACCCCTTCTTAACATCTAAAGTCCTAAACCTAAGGCATTTCTTATAAATCTTGTAAGAACATTCATGTGTTCTTGAAGAAAAACTAGCGTTTGATCTTCGTTCTTGGAAGTTTTCAAGAAAGAGTCGTTATAATCTTCAAATAACTTCAAGTCTCCAAAAAGACGTTGTTATAATCTTCATTTCTTCTTCGGGTTCTCAAGAAGGCGTTGTTATAATCTTCTAATAGCCTCGGGTTTTCGAAGATTGCAAATTCTACGTCGAAGCTCCGCTTATATTTCTTTTTTCCGTAATACTCAAGCATTCTATATTAAGGTAAGTATTTATAAAACTCAAACTTATATAAATACTTATAAACTTTGTTAGTTTATTTATTGTATTTATAAACTCTTAATATATCATAGAATCAAGTAATTAAAATACATGTTTTACGTATTAAGTGCTACAATAGTAGGGAGCTTCATGTGAGGGGTTTCATTTGAGTAAAATGTATTGACGAGTTGCTGGATTTACGACTTAAAGTGTCCTAGCTCCTCGAACGTTTACTGCATGACCTCTGAATTGTGATGGCCCGAACGGTAGTACGAGTTATACAAACTAAAACCATTTCTATAAACAAACATACAAATACTACATCACGATCAATATAGAGACGTATATAGTTTTGTTATTTCTTTCGCATCATTATTTCAAACCTAAGTCGCAACATCCTATTCTAGGTTGCTCGTAGAAGTTCTCACGGCATATCCATCATTCTCATTATACATTTGCTATCATTTACTTTGAGGTGAGTTCATAGCCCCACTTTCTATTATTTAATTGTTTTACAAACCCTTGGGGGAGATACATGCTTATTTTTTAAACCGAACACATTGCTTTGAAACTATATGTTTATCTGAACTGAATGTTTATTTATGCTAAGTAACAGTATTGCTATACGTGAATTGCATTTATATAATTATGTGCATATATAATTGTATCAAACCAAAGCGGGCTCGAGTATCATATACTTGAGGCAGCCGTATCAAACAAAAGCGGGCTCGAGTATCATATACTTGAGGCAGCCGTATCAAACAAAAGCGGGCTCAAGTATCACAACGTATTGAGGCAGCCGTATCAAACAAAAGCGGGCTCAAGTATCACAACGTATTGAGGCAGCCGTATCAAACAAAAGCGGGCTCAAGTATCACAACATATTGAGGCAGCCGAATCAAACAAAAGCGGGCTCAAGTATCACGTATTGAGGCACCCAACATATCTTTGGGTATAGGCACCCAACATATCTTTGGGAATAGGCACCCAACATAACTTTGGGTAGTGGCACCCAGCATAATTTGGTTTCATCATGAGCTTAGTGCAATAATAACTGTTTTGTTTTCAAACCATTGGTGTGAATTTATAACTCACACTACAAACATTATGTGTTCAACTGATTTTCTAAACTCTATGAATTTCACTCAACCTTTGTGTTGACAGTTTTAAGCATGTATTTCAGGTCCATAATGTCGGAAGCTGGCACGGATGAGCAAAGATACTGAAAAAGGCTATAAATTTTATTATCATTCGAAAACCCATTTAATGTATTTTGTAAACTTGGAACCATCTGGGACCTCATTTTTGTAAACTCTGATATTTATATAAATCGAATGATAAATCTTTTAAAACGACTCCATTAGAGTACGTTTTCTATTGTTATGACTGCTGTGCCATGAAGTAACACCCAGTTTGAATTCCGCTGCGTATCACGAAATTGGGGGTGTTTACAGATTGGTATCAGAGCCACAGTTATAGAGAAACGGGTCTAATTGAGACTTAAACTATAACTACTTTTACAAACAAAAACATTTTATAGCCTTCCGTTCTCCGTGCCTTCCATCCTCGAGACGATTATGTGACTTTTAGGCTTTTTAAGCTATATAAACATACTAGTATATTGATATATACACTTGACATAATTTCAATCATAAACAATGTACTAAACATATCTGCGTATGCTTATTCTAAGGCATTACGGCATAATCATATTTTCCTAATCTCCCAATCATGCATCTACTCGTGCTTTTTAGGATTACGAAACTTTATCTAAGACATTGTAACTGATTACAATGGTCTTTCCTACTTCCTAGACATTGTGAGATACAATGGTCTCTATTACATTCTCAGACACTGTAAATCCTACAGTGGTCTCTATTACATTCTCAGACACTGTAAATCCTACAGTGGTTTCATTTAATTCTCAAGACATTGTGGGTTACACAATGATCTCTCCATCCTTTCTCAAGACATTGTGAGTTACACAATGGTTTCTCCACTATTTGTCAAACATTGTGAGTTGCACAATGGTCTCAACTACTCCTCAGATATTGTAAGTTATACAATAATCTCTAAAAATTATCTTATAAATATATTTTCCTAGACACTTCAACATTAGTAACACACATTGAATTCCGGGACGGAATTTCTATTAAGGTTGTGAGACTGTAACAACGCGCATTTTTCGGGTTACTTTTCATATTTTTGAAAATTTACTATTCACATTTACTATTCACTTTCGCTATTCATCCCATAAAAATTTTATTCCACATTCTTGTAAGATAAATTATTTTAGTAATAACCTGAGAGTTCGACCATCGTTAGATCATTTTCGCAAAAGTTATTAAGTAAACATCGTTTTAAAGTTTCGTTTTAGACGGTCCACCGTTTAAACATCACGCGCTTAACGAAAATCAACCCTGATAATTTTCCTCGCATCATATAAATTTTTAGATCATTCATGATTAATTTGAGAATTTTTAAGAATTATTATTTTTAATATTACCAAATAAGCCCAGCGCAGAACAAAACTAAACTTACGTTTTAAACAATTCTACTTACATCCAGACTTAACGATTCCTGCACTGTGTTTCTAATATGTTTTTGACACTTTTACATTTTTGGAAAAGTCAAACATATTTCCCTCATCCTTTGACCATAAAGGAATTAACCTTATACGTTCTACATTTTTGCATAAATCGCGTAACTTTTAAACTTCACAAATAACTGTTAAGTTATCCCGCGTATGAAGAAAACCACATTTTAACATCTCATATCACTTTTAGACTAATTTTAGTCTGCTCTAAATAAATTCACGGTCGTTTCCCTGAAATTTCGTTCTTTTCCGATAAACTGCGAATTACGCGTTTTTGACCCGTATTTCCAGCTTTAAGCAGCGTTTTTGCACCCAATAAGACTTATCACCCATTTTATATTTTTATATGGAGTATAATGATGAGTTTCATCATTCCTGCAAGTTTCATATTTTTACGATACCCGGTTTTACGTTTTATGGCTTCGGTTAGCATTTAACGGAACCAAAACTCACTCCGTAATCAAGATAATACCAAAACTATCCACCTAAGTCATCTTATCTCTATATGAACGAAATTAGGGAGGGGAGTCATCACCTTGGTGTCAAAATCCTAAGCATGCTTCCTTTAGATCATTTACATGTGTAAATTTAACCATGGTTAGTTTTTAACCCAGTATATAGTTAACTAAAATCTTTAGCCTATAAATACCAAGCATAAACCTTCATTTATTCTTGCACCACCCCTTCTTAACATCTAAAGTCCTAAACCTAAGGCATTTCTTATAAATCTTGTAAGAACATTCATGTGTTCTTGAAGAAAAACTAGCGTTTGATCTTCGTTCTTGGAAGTTTTCAAGAAAGAGTCGTTATAATCTTCAAATAACTTCAAGTCTCCAAAAAGACGTTGTTATAATCTTCATTTCTTCTTCGGGTTCTCAAGAAGGCGTTGTTATAATCTTCTAATAGCCTCGGGTTTTCGAAGATTGCAAATTCTACGTCGAAGCTCCGCTTATATTTCTTTTTTCCGTAATACTCAAGCATTCTATATTAAGGTAAGTATTTATAAAACTCAAACTTATATAAATACTTATAAACTTTGTTAGTTTATTTATTGTATTTATAAACTCTTAATATATCATAGAATCAAGTAATTAAAATACATGTTTTACGTATTAAGTGCTACAATAGTAGGGAGCTTCATGTGAGGGGTTTCATTTGAGTAAAATGTATTGACGAGTTGCTGGATTTATGACTTAAAGTGTCCTAGCTCCTCGAACGTTTACTGCATGACCTTCTTTCTTTCTCTTCTAAAATCGGCTGCATTGATTGCGCAACAACTAAATGCTTATATATGATGACCAGGATGAAGATACGCATGACCAACACGTCAAAAGTTCAAGAAACATATATTCATAGCATTTTCATTTATGCAGACCTTCTCCTAACAGAAACCACCACATGACCAGTTAGATTGTAATTTTTTTCATGACAAAGCTATTATGTCTTGTATAGACAGGAATGATAAGGTAAAATAAACAATTTTTGATAATCAGTTGGAAAATTTCTTCTTTCTAAGTGTTAATATCATATAATATTAAAATTTGTTCTCTAACCAACATATTTGAGTTTTGACCTTAAACTTTTTGTAGTTAGTCAACTGTAAAAACAAGACTGCAAAAAAAGTGTTTCGGTATGCTTTTTTCGTTTTAATTATGATAGTCATTTGGTTGTGTATTAGGAAAATTTTGATTATTTCACGATTTACTTGTATGACCCCTAAGTTATAATCAATGCCTATTCTATTTTAAGTACTCTTACTATGACAATCCAAAATTGTCTCTCTGACTATATTTACTCAGAAACAATGCCCAAACACTAAAAACTTATTCTTTGCCACTTGAAAATGCAATAATAAGTTAGTCACGTTCAAAATGGATGCAAACATGAAAGCTAATTCTTCTTAAATGTTACCAGACACTGTTAGCTGGTGATATTCGTGATCATGAGATATCTGCACTCATTGCACCCAAAATAAGGAAATTTCATAATCTTAATGGCCCGGAATGAGGTATGCTTCTTTTCTATTGATCTAAAATAATCCACTAAATTTGATGGTACTATTATCTATTAATTGGACTGTTTTCGTTAAAAATGAAGCATTTGAACACGTTTGGTGTTTATTTCTTAAACTTATATAATTCTCCATGATATATTTTATACAATCTTTGCTTAAGATGTTAAAAGTCGGACATCCTTATCTATAAATAGCCAAAAATATCATCTTTCTTGGTTTTGGCCGAAACAATAGATGTCTTCTTGATAGCATGGCTTTATTAAATGACGAACCTGTCTTGTTTGTTAATGTTTACAACAAATGAGCCAAGTAATGAGGAAGTCGTCCAGCTTATTCATGACATCGAAAAATAAACTCTTGCAAATCATCTCTTTTGGGGACTATGGGGAATAATCTCTGTATGTATTTCTTCTATTTCTTAGAGTGAAAATAGAATAAAAAATAATAATTTAAAGTTGGTTATGATCTCCTCCTATTTAAATCTTTGAGCAGGATTATGTGACAAATGTTGATTTTGATTACATGGAGTACGCAAGGCAAAGGTTTAAGCAGTATTGGTTGAGGAAGCCTCAACTTTTGAAGGGTAAAACAGGAATTTCACAAATTTTTGGCATAGAGAGACTTCCAAAGTAAGAAAAACATGCATCAATGAATAGGATACAATTCAACACAAGTCTGTTGGTGCTTGACTTAATGTTAGTCATACATATTATGGACGTGATTATTTATTGTGTATGATGTTTGACTTGCTAAATACAATTTCTGCTCAGTGAAGCTACTTGGTTGATGATAACATACATGGTCATTAGTCAATGCAGGACATCCTGCCCTTGCATGTATGCTTGCATTTATTAATAGATCTTTTGTAGTAAACCCAAATAGCCTTTTTTCCATATTCTCATCCATGTAAACTTTATGTGGTCATGGGTAGTATCCAACTTAATTTACTATAGCAAATCGCTAAACTGCTTTACTGTTGTTATGATGACTCCGAGGCTAGAACAGAAATTTATCGTTGCCACTTCATGGCATTTTCGTGTCTTCAAATTTTGACAAATGCTCTATGCGTTTACCTTGAATATCGTTTATGCTATTTACAGCTCTTTTGGAGTTGTCATCTTTCCTTAAAAGATAAAAGTCCATAATGCTTATTATGCGATCTTACAAGTATTAGAGCATTTACCACCCACAATTCCACATACTTTGCTCTTCTTTCTTATGTGTTATTAATACTTTATCTTGTAAGATATATGGCATGTATTGTATAGTTTGTATCTTAGTAAGCATTATAACATGTATTGGCGCAAGTCAGCCTATTTCTACAAAAGTCGTTATTTTCACACGGACAACTATATGTTGTATCTAGGGTAAAGACGAAAATAGGTTTGAAGGTTCTTTGTTTTGACAAAGATGTCGAATACACTAACTCCACAACAAACGTCGTGTACAAAGAAGTTGTATTTCGCATATGAATAACCATCATGCAATTTATTTGTTGATTGTTCTTTTTATATATAATACATGACTAATCTATAATGGTTTTCCAATTATTTTGTTAAACACATATCCCATTAATCATTATTTTATTTTTACGTTCAAATAATTTTGAAAAACAATTTAATAAAGTGTACCCGCCCATTGGGCGGGTCATGAAGCTAGTTTTATATATACTGATAAATGATATATTGTATGCACTAATCAAAATATCTTATCATTTCATCTGTTTGACCAATGCTTTTTTATAGTAATTAAATAATGTTGTTAGTAAACCAAATAAATAGTTATACATAATAAAGTATAGCTATAAGAACAAAAACTATACGTAGATAAATTCTATGCTGAATGGGAGACCACATCCTTTGAGCTGGCCCCCTCAGAAGGCATTTGGGCCACTCAGCGTCAACATTTTTCCTATCAAACACTAATCTTGCTGACGGACTAGGTGAGTCACACTGAATTATCCCATTAAGTAGTTATCAAACTCCCCCTAAGTTTGGTTTTAGACTCCTAACATGGTATTTTAATTCAGCAATTCGCTGTTAACATTATTTAGAAAAAACTTATCGTGGTCATGATTTTTCTGTTATCTACACTCTAAAATAATAAAAATCCTTACTAAAGAATTGGACTTTTGGTTAGGTTTATATAGAAGTCACGACCACGTAATGGACTAACCCTCAACAAGGCCTTTTCTGATTGGCACATATCAGGTTTAGGACAAGGATTTTTTTTTCTTATCTTTTTGTTTACATGCGATGCCTTCTTCTACCCGGATCATTAACACACCCTTTAATGTAGGTGATAACATCAAATAATCCTGATTTTTAAGTGTCAATTTCCCCCAATTATGCTCATATTTTATATTGTTTATATGGGTATATGCTCTTATTTCTTTATATTTTGTTTCCAGGTTATATATGAGCATAGGAGCTGAAGAGACGCGGTATTGGAGATGCACTTTGATGATTTATACCTTAGTATGCTCACATGGAAGAAGCTACAGTGTAACTCACACTCTCATTTACGTCGTAGCTATGAGTTCAAATATGAAGACCAAGTCAACACTAACTTTGATTATACCCTACTAAAGATGCAAAGTCTTAAGTTAGATGAGCGTTTTTTGATTACTACTAACTTTGATTGTTACAGATGATAAGTATAGGACCAATGGCATCTACATCATTCTCTATGGGTGTCACCTCCAGACCACCTCTTTTCAAATCAGATGATTTAGTCGATACCACAAAAGTTGACCATGGTCTTCATAAAAAGCCCACTGGTGCTTAAAGTAGTTGGGTACGATCTTTGCATGGTATATCTTCAACCAAGTAATTCATTACAAGATTCACTCTTGAACATGATATGAAAATATGTGTACAAATAACATATTTTCGTAGTCACGCGTCATCAACTTACTAATGCTACATATTATATGCGGTTTAATTTTGGGTAAAGGGTTTTTACACATATTCTATGTTGTTTTATGACCATGCGTCAATGCTTATTCTGATTATTGAACTAAAATGATTGAGTTCATATGTTTGTTTATGATTTCAGATGTGCTTAAAGGATGATCACCTAATAGCCAAAGAATGATCCATTGGACGTCTTACTGAAAGATGTCCGAAACAGAGGATGCTGAAAACCGCTATGTAATCATACGTATGTCTGGAGCCAAGAAGGAGGATGTGGAGGCATCCTGTAAATTACAAGGATTCAATGAGCTGAAAATTAAAGGTGATGGAGTGACAAAAGATTACAAGCATATTAAATGATAATGTTCGTATGATCAGATTACATGATTTGTAATGCTAATATCATAAGTTTAGTCTTGGAATACAAAGAAAACAATAATATAAATGAACACATATACAGTGTGTGACTGTGTGTCTCTCTAAAAAGTGTAGTTCAGTTTGACATTAAACTATTTTAATCCAATTCTTCTCATGATATAATTTTAATTAATGGTAGTGGGTATCGAATTTAAAAATACTTATCAAATTCAAAGATGGCCTCGCTGTTCACTTTAAATTCCATGGCATCTAAAGAGAGTTGTTCATAATATCATTCATCATCAAATTCCTTTATCATTCTTTAGCTGAAATATGAGGTGCAAGACTTAAAAATCAAAGATAAAGCCTAAGAAAGGATTATGGTCTCCTGATGAGGACTAGAAGCTTAGATATTATGTGATGAACTATGTTCATGGTTGCTGGAGTATGATCCCTATGAATGCAGGTAATTTTACGCTCAATTTGATCGTTCTTCAACCAACTGTATTGTATTGATATTAACTATTATGGTTTTTTAGTTGAATTTACCCATGTTAATATCGAATAGGATAGCATTCACTTAAAAAATATTGACCATGACTTTGGTAAAAATATTTACATGACATAAGTTATTGATCTTTCGTCATTGTCTTGCTTATGTTGGATAGATAGCCTGATTTGGATAGTAAAAATCAGTTATGACAATTAATGACAACGTTTTATTTGTGTCTTACCTATTTATCTTGCAATTATAGTTTTAATTTCATATGCGTACTATTCAAGGCTCGAGTTATTATTAAGCGTACTATTAAGCTTAATCCTTATGAATATCAATCATGAATTTTATGTATTGTAACATGGGTCTATAAAGAAACGAAAAAGTTGCAGATTAAGATGGATTAACTATCTTCTACTGGATTAAAGAAATGAACATTTTCTATTCAAGAAGAAGAAACCATCCTACGCTTCATGGCGTTTTAGGAAACAAGTAAGCAACTTTAATTAGTTTGCATGATTAACTCATTTTTCAAAAAAATAATAATATTTAATTTGGTATATTATGTAACCAGGTGGTCTTTAATAGCTTGGCCGGACTAATAACGAGATGAAGATTGGCATTCTTGCCTGAAAAAAAAAGTGCCAAAATCGTAAAATCTTGAAACTCAACCTAAACCTGAATACACAAACTGCATAGAATCATCATCATATATGAACTCAATCACTAGAAACACAAGTTTTGATTCACTGGATGCCACAAACAGTTCATCTTTCGACACGGAACAACATGCCACGCAAGCGCAAGTCAACAAACTACTAAAGATTTTATTCGCAAAATGTCTAATTAGCCTAGAAGTGTTTCATGGACACCAAAGTGTGATATGAAAAGATGAGATTAGCATTGGGTTAGAATACCATTATGCCCCGGGAAGAAGTGCCAACAAAGAATCCTCATCTCACCGCGGGGACTACTATTTCACATGTGTATTTATTTTACCCGCACTATCATTTTACACCATTATGCACACATTTTTCTATCGGTCTAAAATGATATAGAAACCTGTAACAATAAGCAAAGTTGATGGAATAAGTTTGCAGCTCAGCAAGATCATTGGTTGGAAGTTCAACGCCTCCTAATAGAGCTTATCTACGGACAGCAAGTAGTGGTCCAGCCTCGACTACGCAGTCGAAGATGATGATTCTTCAGAAGACGAATCATCTGTTGAGATACCCAATTTAACTTTTAATTACTTTTTAGTATATATTTGTTCAACTAAATCCTAAAAATAAAAACCAAAAATCAAAATACTTACCTGATTTTAGCCGTTTTATGGATTATGGTAACATCAATATAGATCTTAACCGTTTCATTTAACTGTAATTACTTTTTAATATATATTTGTTCTACTAAATCCTAAAAATAAAAACCACAAGTCATACCCGTCCATCGGACGGGTTTTGCCTATATATATATATATATATATATATATATATGAGAGAGTGAGGATCAGGTGCAAATTTTTTAAATTTGTGCGAATGTGCGGATAGATCTGGACCGCCCATTTAGATCTGATCTTGACTTTTTGTAAGAAAGTCAAGATCTGCGCTAACCTTCACGTTACCAATTGACCATGTAAACGATTTTTTTTTTTTTTAATTTTTTTTTCCTTTTGAGCGATCCTTACTATCGCTATCTTCTTTCATTTTTTTATTTTTTAGATTTTTATGACCAATTTTTTGTTTTTTGATTGTGAGACCTACCGTGATATTAACGATAATATGAGACCTATCGTGATTTTAATGATTTTACTTAAAAAGCTACTTTGATATTAGTAAAAAAAAAATTAATATCACTGCTTCTTTTATTACGATATTAAGAAAAGTTACGGTGATATTAAAAAAATTAACTTTGACATTAAGAAAACATGTAAAAAGTAACTGTGATATTAACAATTTTACTTTAGTTAGTACTGCTAGCCTTAGTTAGTTAGTACTGTTAGTCTTAGTTAGTACTGCTATTAAGAAATCTTGATAACTACGGTGATGTTAACAAAATTCATAATATCATTATATCATTTAACCAGGAAAATGATTTTTTTTATGAATTTTTTCAGCGATTCTAAATAAATTGTTGTCATCTTTCTTTCATTTTCTTTTTTCTTTATTTTTTTTTTTTTTTTTCCTTTCTTTAGATTTTTTTGAATTTTTTTTAACGTTACTGTGATATTATCCGTACCATCCCTACTTAAAATCTAATCCGCACCTAGTCCGGGACCATATATATGTGTGTGTGTGTGTATATATATATAAATATATATATAGGGGAGAGTTAATGTGAGATTAAACTTAAAATTATAAAAATAAGATCAAGTCTAAAAAACCATAAAAACATTTATAAATAACAATTTTAGTAATAATATACAAAAAAATAATATTTTAATACAAATTAACATTTTAGCAACTAATAATCAAATGATACATAAGTTTGGATTAGTGATACATCTGATACACATTACATTAATAAATATTCCAAAACCTGATACACATATAAAAACCTGATACACATTACACTTCTAATCAAAGTGTATCACCTAGGTTTCATAAATTTTATAAAGAAATTTATCAAAACTTTAACAATTTTATTTTTGTTGTAAGGAGAGTGTCACTTGTCAAATTTTTGTTGGATCTCATTTTAACAACTTTAAGTTTGATCTTATTTGATCTAGATTCTCTCTCTCTCTCTCTCTCTCTCTCTCTCTCTCTCTCTCTCTATATATATATATATATATATATATATATATATATATATATATATATATATATATATATATATATATATATATATATATATTACTATTAAAATATTCTTTCAATGTATACGTGTGTACCCTCAATAAACTCACGTTTAGCCGTATATTATTTAACTAGCAGGGTACCCGCGCGTTGCAGCGGTGGGTACTCTGAAATAAAACTTTTCGATGAATAATGTATTTTAGTTTATTATGTTCTTTTTAATAATAAATTTACGGATATCAAGAATTTCGTATAGCCCGTGCCCGTTCCGGCTCGAACCCGTTGGCCCGTGTCTGCTCGGGCTCCAGCCCGTTTGGTCCGCGCTCGTTCGGGCTCAATCCCATTTGGCCCGTTGCCCGTTCGGGCTTGAATATTTGTATAATGTGTTTTATTATTTGTAGTAGTGAAATTTAATGCAGGAATTGTGTTTAATTTGGTTGTACAATATGCTTGATAATTTGTATTTCTTATGTAAGGGGTGTTTTAATAACTGTATTAATTGTATTTATTGATCAGTTAAATAATTGACTACATTAAATAACATTAATCTGTTGTTTTGTTGTACACTATGCTTCTTGTCTTGTACGTCTAAAAATTATGTGCATTAAAGTGTTGTACACTATGTTTCTTTTCTTGTAAGTAGTATCATTAATAACATTTACCACTTTAATAGCATTAATGTTGTAAGTCTGAAAATTACATCATGCTTATTTTGTTGTACACTATGCTTATTCTGTTGTAAATCTGAAAATTGGTTGCAGCTATTGTACATTGTGCTTAAATGGTTGTAATTTTTGATGAAGGGGTGTTTTTAATAGCATTAATGTTGTTTGATAGAATTTTGGTCTTAAAATGACACCACGCTTTATTTTGTTGTACATTATGCTTACTTTGTTGTAATTCTGAAAATTGGGTGCATTAAAGTGTTGTAAACCATGCTTAATTTATTATACATCTTAAAATTAAGAGTGAGGTGCCTTCGTGCATTATAAGTATTATAGATATGATTTAAGCACAAAGTGACAAACCAACAAACTTCATGAATAAATCTTTATCATATACAAGACCAACATTAATGTTAAAAACAGAGATTAATAACATTCAATATAATTTAACACACACATTTTGAGTTATAGCAACTCTAACCCAAATTTATTTCTAAGCCAATGCACATATACGTGATTACGTTATTTCATTTGAATCATCACTTGGTAATTACATAGATGGCATACAGAATTCCAGGAAGCCACCCAAACAAGGTTAGTAGAACACATATCCAGAACTCCACCTGCAGATGTTATAGACATAAAAGTTAAGAATAATTACATGTATATCCTTCTTGAAGTTCAATATTACATAAATATCCTTCTTAATTTCGTAATTATATCAATATTCTTTCCAAACTTTTGTAATTACATCAATATTCATCTTAAACTTTTAGATTCTAATATATATATATATATATATATATATATATATATATATATATATATATATATATATATATATATATATATATATATATATATCCAAAAATCAATTCAATCATAATTATATTAATTTTATTTATCTCACATAAAATCATAATTATATTGTTCATGAATATTTTTTGGCCTCGATTGATGAAAGAACTTGATGAAGTAATTACAAAAAGTTTAGATATAGATATGAAAGAACATATTGTTCATATAAATGTATTTGTTCATATATATTTTTTGGCCTCGAGTGACGAATAAACATTTTGATTTTTGGATATTATGAGAATTAAAAGTTTGTGAAGGATATTGATATAATTAAAAAAGTTTGGAAAGCATATTGATGTAATACAAATGTTTGAAAAGGATATTGATGTAATTACATTTGAAATGATATTGACGTAATTATAAAAACGAGAAGGACATTGATATAATATTGAACTTTAGTAAGGATTTAAATGTAATTGCCCCTAAAAGATATACAATTAGCATTTGCTTCTAGCGCATATATATATATATATATATATATATATATATATATATATATATATATATATATAGGTTTGGGTTATTATGAAAAGTTTCTTAGAATGAAAAGAATGAGAAGGCATGTGGAGGTGACATGTGTCACCTTTGCCACATCATCATGCCACATCACCATACCCCACCCCACCCACCCCCCCCCCCCCCCCCCCCCCGAAAAAAAAATTTTTTCCCGCCAAAAAAAAAAATTTTTTTTAGGCAAAAAAAAAATTTTTTTTTCCCGCCAAAATTTTTTACTGCATCACAGGTATAAAGTTACTGCATCACAAATCATAATTTTAGTGCATTAAGGTTATAAATTACTGCATCACAGTTATAAAGTTACTGCATCACAGTTATAAAGTTACTGCATCACAATCATGATTTTAGTGCATTAATGTTATAACATTGATTTTAGTGCATCATAGTTGATGCACTTAACTATTAACTATGATGCAGTAACTTATAATAAAGATGCACCAAGACTTATTAGTGCATTAAGGTTATAAGTTACTGCGTCACAATTATGATTTTAGTGCATTAAGGTTATACTTACTGCATTACAGTTATAAAGTTACTGCATCACAATCATGATTTTAGTGCATTTAAGGTTATAACCTTGATTTTTGTGCATCATAGTTGATGCACTGAACTATTAACTATGATGCAGTAACTTACCAATGGAGCATTAGTCCAATGGTTGGAGCACTTGTGCTTGAGTCAATTGACCCAAGATCAAGTCCCATCCTTGGCATTTGTTTCATATAGGTACCCACCTCCGCAAAACCTGTGGACACACTGGAGAGACTTTGTGGAATAAGAGCTTAGGGGTCCGAGTCTTGGCTCGTGCTCACTCCAGTTGGTGCCCCACTAGGCCAGGAGAGTTGCCGGAGCTATTCCTTGTGGGGTGGACAATGGCTGGTGCCAAAAGGCACCCGGGGTCTAGGTGTTCCCACCAATCTACACCTTTTGTGGAATGATGCAGTAACTTATAATAAAGATGCACCAAAACTTATTAGTGCATTAAGGTTATAAGTTACTGCATCACGGTTATAAATTTACTGCATCATAATTATGATTTTAGTGCATTAAGGTTATAAATTACTGCATCACAATTATGATTGTGATGCAGTATTTTTATAACTGTGATGCAGTAATAAATTTTGGCGGGAATTTTTTTGGCGGGAAAAAAAAAATTTGCCCAAAAAAATTTTTTTTTTTGGCGGGAAAAAAAATTTTTTTGCTCGGGGGGGGGGGGGGTGGGGGGGTGGGGTGGGGGTGACACATGGCATGGTGATGTGGCAAAGGTGACACATGTCACCTCCACATGCCTTCTCATTCTTTGCATTATAAGAAACTTTTCATTTTAACCCTACCCTATATATATATATATATATATATATATATATATATATATATATATATATATATATATATATATATATGCGATTAGTTCTTATTTGTTTACGAGAACAAATAAAATAATCATCGATTTATATATATACACGTTGATCGCGTGCAACTTTCAAATAATTATAACCTTATTTCGATCATTATGGGGCTACATTTTCGACTTTCAACTACAATTAATCAATATTCGATTTCTACTTTGGTAGCTTATAAAAAGGTTTATAAAAAGATAAAGAGGTTCATGATATTGTTATCCATAGTACACATCAATTTCATGCTTACATGGTATGAAAAGATCTAATATCTTAGACCTTTTAACCATTTAATACATTGAGTTATGTTATATATTTATAAAACTTTAACAAGTTTATCTATAATGGAAATAGATTATTTGCAAGAAAAATGATTGTTGTGCCTACTAATGAAACCTACAAATAAACCTAATGATTTGATTGGTTGATTTGAAAAAATGATTGGTGGGAATTTAGAGAGAGAAAATACTTAATGCAATTGTACAAGTGATTTTTGCATTAGGCTTATAATTAGGTTTGTGCTTTAGGTCTAAATAGCATTACTCTATTTGCAATGTCGCATAATTATAAATCTTTGCAAAAGTTTATCATAGTTAATGCTGTTAGCTCATAATAATATCTTATTAATTACTATGTTATAATTGCAAGTGATACGTGTAATCAATTTAAGCCAAGAGGCAACAAGTGAGAAGAAAATAAGCATCATGTTCATTAGTCTAGCAAAATAGAAAATACTCCCTCCGTCTCAAATTAATAGTCCATATTTCCTTTTTGGGATGTCTCAAAAAGATTGTCCACTTTCCCTTTTTAGTAATAAATAGGGAATTTAGTGGGAGAATATTCTATATGAGTGGTTGAAAATTGTTGTGGTCCCACTTTTATTAAACTTGGTGATTTTTGTCTCCTGACAATAATTTTGAGACGGAGGGAGTATATATATATATATATATATATATATATATATATATATATATATATATATATATATATTCAATAATCAGCAAAGATTACAAACAAATAACATAAAAAGCCATGGAATTTAGAATATTCTTTGAGAAAAATTCGACTTTTTTCTTTCTCTCGTTTGCTAAGACATATCTAACGTGATAAAACACGTGGTGATCGAGTTTACTAATTAAACATGTTACATATATATTATTGGCATGTAAAAAGGATGATATATATGATACACACGTACCTCACAGCCAAACTTGAGGAAAACACCAAGAGGAGGAAGAATAATGGCCAAGATAATGTCTATAAAAGTTGCACTCGACATTTTTGATTGTGGAAATGGAAAAGACACCAAGTAATTAATTTAGTGGTAATGTGGTTGTATAGGCGGGTATCAATAGATGAGGAGGGTGAGGACAACAAGAAAAATAATAATTAAGCTGTGATATGTTATCGACATCGAGTATATCTTAGATATTATTCCAACCTAGACATCCCTTTCATATTACAGCACATCGGCTTTATTGTATGTCTTTTTTCAAGTATAGCGCGGGAGATGTCAAGTAAAGTAAAACTTTTATAAATTAATAGTGTTCATATTGAGATATTTTATTAATTTAGCGAGATATTATTTTATCAATAAATTAATAATTTATTAATTTAAAGAGATTTTATGTATAATTTTTAAATTTCCATTTGCAATATACTAGTTACAATGTCTACTAGTTAGAGATGAAACATAAATCAGAAAAACAGGTTCTAATTATCATTTTATGAATTCACATTCACAAATTAATTGAATTTGCAAGTTCATTGTTTTTTAATAACTAAAAAGTTAGTTTCGTTCCAGTTTGCAAGTTCATTGTTAAAAAGTAAGAACAGATGACCTTCCATCATATGAAAAAACACACTGGATTTTGAACGGTCTTTGCACCACTTATAAGAGCACTAGGTATCGTGTTGACGTTTAACATGTTATTGGTACGCCAACTCAACGCCACGTCATCTCCTCCTCAATAACACATCAATCACTCAAACACTCTCCCTCATAACACATCAATAACATGTTATTGGGTCCCACAAAATACCCCACTAAAAATAATCACACTCACAATACACAAAAATAATAATAATAATAACACAAAAGACCATTGGCTTGAGCCACTCTAGTAACTCAAAATCATTTGGCATGTAGATGGCTTATTGCATGGTATGGTAGTTGGCATGCCATTGGTAAAAAAAAAATTATGTTTGACATGTTAAATAAAGGCCATACCCTATGGTGCATTTGGCATGTGAATTGCATCCATACCTTGTGCTCTAAGTTATATAATCTTGAGGTTTTACAATAGAAAGTCTAAAAATCAACTTGGTTCGAGCAAAAAAGGTCCAACAAGGTTAAATTCAAAACATGTTCTTTACACTACAGACATCGCCTACAGATCTTAGTACACCTTTAATTACAACAATAACAACATACCCGATCCCATCAAAGCGGGGTTCGAGGAAAGTGGAATGTAAACAGATACTACTCCTACTTCAAGATAAACCTAAATTATGAGACTACTTTTAGATAGACCACTTGCAAGTGTATGTATGCAAGTTTGCTGAAATATAAGTGCAACAGTGAAAGATTGCAATAACAAAGATAAGGAAATCTACAAACACAGTGAAAAACAAGATACAAAGCTATAGACTAAAAAAAAACATCTTAAGATCTAAAGAGAAATAAAGGCAAGTGGACAAAAAAAGCAAAGACCGCATAAGAACACAGTATATATAGGAAAAAGAGAGCGCACAAAAGGCGAAGGTAGACATCAACATAAATATAAAAGCATACAACGCAAAAAAGCATAACGGTTTAATTACTGACTACAAAAAAGAGCAGACACTGCATAATGGAAATAACATATAAGAATGTACAAGCAAGACTTCCTTAACCATCAATGACATGTACTCCAGTAACAAAAAAATAATTGTTTACAATCACCAGACACCAAAGAAAACTCTCAAAATTCTCTGCCACAACCCATCTCAAATAGCGATAAGAATATCCACAACATTCTCAGGGGCTACTACCGAGACAATGAAGACAAAAACATAAAAAAAATTCAACAAACACTCAAAATCCGGACTTGTGTATGCATGACACACCCCCAGCCACAGGGTACATTTTATCCTCAATGGGGCTCTTTGACCCGTATAGACTAAACTACAAACATAACCTGATCAAAAACCAAGTACAAACAGGCATCATCTCTCCGTGGATTTTGCCAGACGACTCAGACTCAACTCAAAATACATTCATATCCAGAACCCATGCTTTCTGTTAAATTCTTTTTCAAGCAGAAATAACTCTTTCTACATGGACTCCAACCAGACTTCAAGGGTTCTTGAATGTTTGACAACCAAAGAATTGGGGCACAAAATGCAGAAATTGAATAAAGGTGCCTGCATCACGGGACTGCAGATGATGCCTTCTCCAACTTCTCTTTCTCGATCTCTACTCTTCTCTGATCTGCATGCTGAGAAACACCGCTTGCAAGTGCTTGGTAACGAAAATCAAGTGTCTGCGAGAGGTTTTGGAACCTCATTTGATCTACAGCTTGCAAAGCTGTATATTCAAAACATCAAGTTAACAAAAGCTTCCATTTAGCCAACTAGACCTAATAAACTTGAAAAGTTTTAACTACATCAACTGCTTAAACATATAAATGGCCCAATCAGTAAAATTGGGCTAACAGGTCAGAACGAGTAACTTCCGAGTGTGGGTTGAAACATATGAGATCATGTTGTGCTGACCTGCAACCACTGTCTTTTTTTTGTGAACTATGACTACAAAAACTAAATAACTGGAATAACACAAGTTTTTTCAGTATAGCATTCTGTATCCCCTTCCAGTGACTTTTGACCCATTTGACCTGATCAACCAGTTTTACCCCTTTTCCTTTTTAGCTTATTTAAAAACATTACTCATTTTATCATCTGTTAGAAAAAGAGAAACCACAATCAACCAAATTTAACAAAAATTGGTTCTACATGAACATGTCTCAGGGGAACTGGAGTTTTTAGATTTTGGGTGAAGTTCCAATCATATTATCCAAGGGTATAAAAGCAAACTTTCTAAAAGATACTGGCAACTCAGCTTTACAGATTATAGTTCAGTGTCAAATCTTATATGTGCTGTCAAGTGTCAACTCCTTAGAGGCTTCACCTACAGGCTGTAAGTGCTATAGTTTGACTGATACTAAAGAAGGATAACATTTTGTGAGTACTAAATTTCAATGCAATTTACCTTTTGCAGTATCCATAAAGAAAATAAATGGATCCACTTCATCAATAGGTGAATGCAGATCCTCGTCATCACTGAAGTCATCATCAGAGTCATCATCGTCATCATCGGCAGGTCGGAATGACTTTGCCTGAATGAAAGTTTGAAACAGTCAGAAATTTCATCTTAGTACTGTAGATTGATTACAATATTGTCAGTTTGTTCTCTTTTAAATACATAAATATGTGAGACTTAACAAACCTGTGCAGCCAATCTCTGAAGCCTCAGGCTATCAGCTTCATCGCCATCCTCTGCATCATCTCCCATGTCGTTGTCAGATCCATCATCTTCATCATCATCTGTTTCCAGACCATCATCCATGCCATCATCATCTTCGGGCTCTTCCTTTGCAGCTTCTGAGCAAATAAACACACTACTATAAGATGGCATAGAAACATATACTATACCGGTAATAATGATAAAATCAAGAAAACACGACATGCAAAGTTATCAATATTACATTCCAGAATAATACCTGCTACTTGATCCTTGTAGGCAACAAGCAGTTCAAGAGTTGCTTTGAAAACACGCTCCAAGGCCTCACCTGGCAACTGATCCGAAGGAAGTGTAAGCAGAGATGTCAAACCCAAACAGCACACCTTCTTGTCATGTTCCCTGAAAAAATACACAAGACATCAAGTTGGGTGGCAAAATGGGCAGGTTGATTAACAGGTCAAAAAATGTCGGTCGATTTGAGCCAGAACACAAGCACTCTTCTATTTTATATGATGTTTAATGTGTTCTATTTGATTACTTGATTACGAAATTACATTATCATAACGGTTATCTAAACTTTTTAATAAGGTGCGTGAAAGGTTTTATGCATTTAAATAAATTTCGGGTGACATTCAATCTGTTTGTCCAGGGTAATCAACACACTTGGGAGGTAAAAATAAAACCCAAGTCAACTAATTTGTATATAGAGGGGTTAAAGTTGCCACCTCCAACATCAATGTGCAACCATACAGTGAATTAGAAGACTAAAAGATATATCTCAGCACAAACAGCAGCTACACAAAAGTACAATACATGTCGCTAAAAAACAAAAAAAGAATGACTAATTACCTCTTAAAGTTTGCCCGCACACCACTCTTTTTAGTTTGTTGCAACATCTGGAACCAAAGGTTGAAAACTTCTGTAGCAACACCAAGCTTTTGCAATATGTTGAGTGTCAAAGACGCATTATAGTAAAGAGCATCAGCAATCTGCATAATATACAAACGTCTAAAATTAAGCAGCAGAATATCAAAAGTAATAGCATTCTGCGAAATATCATTGGTTTATGTAGTCAAGCAGCATGTTTCTGCATCTTGAAGATCTAGTAACATAAAAAAAAACTTTAGTTACTTACAACTTGCACCAGAAGGCATTTCAAGTATGGTCGCTCAGCTGTGTGCAAACGCTCAACTGTAAGTCTAATATATGGCTCAACCCAGTGATCCACCTGACCCCTACAGTTCTGGAACACTACTTCAATAAGCTTGGGTGCAGGTTCAATGTCATTGTCCTCC
The DNA here is from genome assembly GCA_019973895.1 of Chrysanthemum seticuspe. Taxonomy (NCBI): domain Eukaryota; kingdom Viridiplantae; phylum Streptophyta; class Magnoliopsida; order Asterales; family Asteraceae; genus Chrysanthemum; species Chrysanthemum seticuspe. Next base: position 27,264,608 of record BPTQ01000003.1, read on the forward strand.
AAGTTTTTATCACTCATTAACTGTCATACACGCATAATAAAGAAAATTAAAACAGAACAGGAGACAAGTCATTTAGCAATATTAAAAAAATAATAATAATAAATAAATAAAAAAGATCAGTCTTTTGCTAAAGATATAAAAGTTAATGTCTTGAAAATGGAGGTATAAGGCACGCCTTTTAATTACCCAATATTAATAAAAAAAACTAGGCTTTATTCTCACTAGATATCTGGAACAAGTACAGGTAATTATAATTCCTGAAAGCCACCAAGTGTTTTGGTTGAAAGTTTGTTACTAAAACATTCATGTAAGATCAGGAAAAAACAAATATCTGGAGAATGTAGTTGGATCACAATAAGTGTAACTGTATGCGTACGTAAATAGAATAGGAGCAACCCAAACCCAAAAAAGTCTCATTATCTAGACCAAAGCAAATAGTTTAGATAAAACATTCATAAAATGAAGCAGCATACATTTGAAAGCACATTCCACAAACTTTGTTGGTAGTCTGGCTGCTTGCATGTCAGATAATGCACTGTACTTCGAGATATATAGTTGTCCAGTGGGACAAGGATATCTATACCAAAGAACCAAAAGATATAAATAAATAACAAACAAATAAATAGAACTTCCAATTTCTAAAAGTACAGGGAGGAAGTAAATATACTTGGGAAGAAGTCAATAGCCCAGTCAGCAAGAGCTTCCATAAGCAATGGCCAAAGAGTCCACATATCCATGGATATTGTTGGTGAGAAAAAAGTCATGTATGATACAATTTCCAAAACTTCTTCAAAGACATCTACAGCAGAGTTTGTAAGTGAGGTATAAGAAAATGAGCAGGTGTTAAATACCTTATGGTGTGTATGTCAACAGTCCGGGTACACATGCGTTACTACAAGTTGAAAGCATGTGGTACGTGATGGCTACACGTATACTTTGAAGATGAGAGATATTAACAATGACAGCTCATAAGTGTGTATAAAATCATTAATGATGACAATATCACGTAAAGATTGTTACATTTCAAGTACAAAGATAATCGGCTGCTATGTATCATATTACTAGTTTATCATAAAGGATTACTAGAGAAAGAAAGAAAAAAACAGAGTTTACAAGCATGCAAATCTAGCAAACAGATTCTTTTTTTTAAGGTGGCAGATGCCAAATTTTTTATTGATTGTAGTTTACCATTTTTCAGGCATTTGAATATCTTTTACGATGCATTTTCTACTTCACCTCCTTCATATGCACAAATCATTCCCAAAAAACTCAAAAAAGAGGAGGTGTTTCATAATTTATTCTCCACAAGTTCTATTTCACAGATGATCAGATTTTTTCATGTTAACAAAGCAGCTAAATAAACCAATAAAGTTTACATAAGAATTACTTTGTGATTTGTATGTGAGGTGAAGTTGGTATTGAGACATCTCGTTTTAGTGATGATAGTCACAAGTGTTTTACCCCTTGGCCACCCCTGAGTGGTTTAGCAAAACTCAATGTTTAACTTAACACAACTTATATGTTTTAACCATAGATCGGATATCTGACACAACTGTTAAAGAGACCACAATCTATGTTGCGATTTTTTAGTTTTATTTTTTTGGGTAATTCAATGTTAGATTCTACTCTATGTTAGAACAAGGGTTTCCCCGGTAAAATACTATGTTGCGAATTTTTAGTAATGATTACTGGGGGGTTTGGGAGAAGTCAGGTAGGCTGACAACTGACCCCAAAAAAGAAATTTGGCTTCCATAGGACAATCTAAAATGGTTCATTTTGGGACAGAAAAGTATATTATAGACAGTGAGTAGCACATATGTGTGTATATATGCATATATATGTATGTGTACCAGAAGTGCCCACATAAATGTTACCTTGGCCATCAGTTGTAAGCATGCGACGCATTATTGGTAGCAGAGTTGGCTCAATGTGAGCAAAAATATGAGGAAGCCTGCTCACTGATTCAAGAATCGTACTAATGGCACGTAAACAACCAGCAGCAGCCAAAGCACCAGGATCATCTGCATCCTCTTCAGCTTCAGAGGTATTGATACACTTCCAAAATGCAGCAGCCTATATCACATCCACAAAAAAGTTCAAAAAAAAAACAAAAAAAAAACAAAAAAAAACAAAAAAACAAAAAAAAAACAAAAAAAAACAAAAAAAAAACAAAAAAAAAAACAAACAAACAAACAAACAAACAAACAAACAAACAAACAAACAAACAAAAAAACAAAACAAACAAACTTGTAGCAGACTTTGGCAAATGAAATATTACCAGACTTTGGCACAAACCAAGAGCATAGGGTGCCATCTCCTCTCCAAACTTGTCAACAATAGTCTCAAGTGTAAACACAAGATCCTCGTTTTCAACTTCATCCATTAGCTTGAAAAAATCTATAGACAAATCATGTGCAAAGAAATAATAAATAACCAATTAAATGACATGAATCAGCAAGATTAATATATACATACCATCAAGTAGTTGTGGAAGGATTGGTCTGATTTCATTTAGATCTGCAAATTAGATATAATAGTCTTATTACATTCTGGATGTCTGAACGAATTGAAACACCACACAAACGAAAACAGCTAGCTGTGCATTTGCATGTTACCTTTGCAGGATTCAACAAAAGAGCGTAATGCAAAAACAGAATCAACACGAACAGGAAGCTCTGGGTCACGCATCCCAGCAACAACACTTTGTAGTGCTTTGCGAAAATTACTTGGGTCAGAGAAATTGACATGGGCATACTGTCCTGCAACCCATGCAGCCTAACATTCGAAAATTATTTTTTTTAGAATGTCGTTTTCCAACAAATATGCCAACAGAAGTGTGCTAGAATCAAAAGTCACGAACTAGCAACATGATGCTATTTTAAAACAAACATAGAAGATAAACTATGAGACTCGCCTTTGCTCTGAGATGGCCAACAGGACTGACGAACTCCGGGAAAACATGCTGCACTAGCATGGGTTCGAGCTCAGATTTATATGGTTCAGTCTGTTTCAGCTTATCACACAGTGTTCCAATGGCAAGAAGTGCACCATCCTTTTGTCGATAAGGCTTAAACTCAACCGATGCTGCTTCATATCTAATCAAAAAAGACAATAACAAAGTTCAATCGTCGGTAAAATTGCAGAATTTTGCATATGCAGCATATTGCATATGTTAGATGATATAAAGGTAGGGATACCTCTTGAAAATCTCCACAATGAATAATATGAACTTCTGAAGGTTCTCTTTTCCACGTTTTCTTACCAACTCACTCACAAAGTCCATTGCTGCAGTCCTAGGACTGTATAGGTCTTCAATAATATCTGCAGAAAAGTATGAAAGCTTATTAAATAGGTCTTACAATGAAAGTGAGCAGCAATCATATGCGGAACACTAACCATAACCCTTCCTCACATATTCATGTGGGTCTTCCTCCCACAGGGTTTGATCCTCGTCATTGAAACACATAAGAGGAAATATTATCTCGAAAAGAACAACATCCAGTCTTGGTTGGAGAAGTTTGTACATGGAAGCCTTGGAAATACTGCATAGATGGACATGTTAACAGAAAATGTAACATACGAAAATACATGAAACCAACTGAATTAAATTTATAGATATGTAGCTTAATTATGCCATTTACAAATTGTAGGAAGCAGACCTATTGCTCAAATATTGCAGAATAAGGTTGGTAACTCTGTCAGGTAAATAGTCACCAATACGGATTGCATTCAGCAAGTTGAGGTGACACTCCAAAATTTTTCCAGCATAGTTTTCCTGGAAGTGTTGTGCAAAAGCTTTGTTCTCTGCGTTTTGCAACTTCAAATCTCCAAACCTGGATAAATAGATGTCATTTAAGGCAGTCTCAAAGTTAACATTTAAAGTAACACTTGACCCATGACTCACCGAGTATAGAGGCGGTTTAATATATGGACTGTCCACTTTTTTACTTTCCACCATCCCCATGACTTGCGGAGCTCTGGATCGGTTGGCTGTCCCTCTAGTGGAACAGGTCTTTCCAACATATTTAAGAATAGAACCATCCAAGCGTTGAACATATTTGGGTCAAACAACTTCTTGGGAATCTCCAGCTGAACATCATTTAATGCCATTTTTATTATTACGAGAACATTCAATTACTTAACATGTATATATTAAAACTTAGGAAGGGAGTCAAAACCAAAATAAGTAAACTTCACAAATGTTGACTCACATATATGGATGACCAGAATATTTTGCAAATGAGCTTAATCAAATCTGCAACTTCAATTGGTGGATTTACTATCTGAACAAGCTTGTTGAATATATTCAGCAAATGAGGAAATGTCTCATCAACAACATGATAAACTGGAACCCTGTCCTCATCTGACTTGAACCTATGAAAACCAGATCACGTGCAATGCAAATAAAATAAGTTGAATTGCTTGATAGGTATCAAAACTGTGTCTCATTAACAAAGTATCTGCTATACTGTCTGCTCATATGTTCCAAAATGAAAAAGTAAGTTACCGCAACGTAAATATGCCTTAAAATATATATCCTTACTGTATGACTTTATCACCTATAAAATCAAGAAAAAACATACGCTAATACTGATCTATCTAATTGTTCCAAACAACTGAGTTATGTTAGATTCACATAGAAAAGAATGATATCCTAGAACAGGTCATCTTCAGCAGACAAATTAGCTCCAAATGACAGCTATTCCGCATCAAGTTGATTGTGAATATATGAGCATAAATACTCATTTATATACATTAATTTTCTTAAAGTAACAAAAAAACTAGCAAACTGAAAATTTGTAGCCCGTTACTGATATATGAAACAAACCATGTTGCAATCCATTATCTTATATAAAACTAGTTAAGTGTTGTTAGAGTCGGTGAATTGTGAGAAAGGGCAATGGAATTGCGATTTTAGATACTCAAATCCCAGCTACATGCATATGCATACTGGACCAAAAATTATATGAACATATGCATGCACAGGTGTTCTTACATATTATATGCTCGTATCATGTATAAAGGATCACTAATTCTGGGGGTTACATAAATTCCATCAGAGTAGTTAAAATTTTTTAGTCATGTTATATTAACTCAAAGTACGTGTAGTATAAAGCTAGAGCAAAATGAATGCTAACATCAACATCAAATCCTAACAGCTAGAGAGCTTAGATTTAATATAAAAATATGAAACTAGTCAATCATCTTCAGCATCAGCACCATGAGTCAAAACAGACATTGTAATTATTGTTCATAAGCAATAAATAACAATTATTGTAACACAGATATATCGGTTTACACCTGCACTTACTCATATTTTCTAGCAAGAAGTCTAAGCACAAAAAGCGCTCCATAAACTTGCTGGTCTTGCAAATTATGTGTCACCCAAGGCAAAAGACCTGGCCATTGTTCAGGATAATCCTCGTTTATAATCGTCTTAAGACACTCACCCAACTGCACCCTATACCACATGACAACAAAACAGTCGAATTCATAAACAAAGACCAAAACACAAAGCAAACTCAGAATCACCATATTTTACCTCAACAACGGAGGAAGTTGCGCTACGAAAACAAGAAGATTCTGTCTAACAACTTCTTTATCTCCCGGCAATATCCTGGATTGTTCCTCTGGTTCATTCGGGGCCCAGTTTTTGGCAAGGAAATTCTTAAAATGAATACTAGCAACTTGTCTAACAGCAATATCACAATTTCCATCAACGATTATTTGCAACATCCTAACTAAATGCTGAGGCGTATACTGATACTGTAACAAATAAATCAAAAAGAAAAATAAATAAATAAATAAAAACTAATGAAAATCAAGAATTGAATTGAATGGAATGGAATATGGAGCTACCTGATTGAGGCTGTCTTCAGCGGCTTTCCGTTCAGCGGGATTATGGCTGAGTGCCGCTTTCAAGATGATAGCAAGATTTGGAAGATCCATTGATACAAAGATTCTGTTAGGGTTTAGAGATGATTGAATGAATGAAGGCTGCCTGGCTGGTTGGTGTTATATGAATGAAATTCTCATGTTATTAATCATTAGGGTTTTCAAAGTGTTATTAATTATTTTTTTTAACTAAGGGCCCGCTTGGTTTAAAGTGGGGAAAGGGAAACTAACAAAAAAAAGGGAAAGTGAATGCAAAAGAATGAGTGAGGTGGGTAATCAATCCCTTACCCCTCAATTTATTTTTTAATGGTTCATTACCCATTACGGGCTAATCAATCCATTTGCACTCCCTAACCAAGCACTAAATAATGAGTGAGGTGGGCCCTTTTGAATACCTTACCCATTCCCCACCCCCTTAACCCTCCAACCAAGCACGCCCTAACTTTATTTTATTTTAGTTAATTGCTTAAATGGTTCACGTGGTTTGTCGGGTTAGTCCTAAACCTTTTTTTCTTGGATTTTTTTTTCTCGCAAGGTGAAACATGTTAGATCATACAGAAGACTAAGTTTTTTTTACTAAGAATAGACAAAACATGATCAAAGAGATGACCAACTCTTCTATGCCACAATTGTTTAGAAACGTGACAAACAAAAACAGCATTAGACATACCAACATTATTAGTCTTCATCAAACAAGTATAAACCACCACACTCATTACCAGTCCTTACAGTTTTGATCGGTTTCAAATCCTAAATATAACACTTATGCTCATCAAACATAACTACATTAATAGTTAATCCCAAATTTCCAACAACTTTAATATAAGCAAGAGTTCCATTAAGATGGCCAACAATTAATTTTAAACCTGAAATATCAATCACATTAAACATATCTTTAGTGGAAACAATTAGATGTTGATTGGCCTTGTAATCTATGATCCAACCTATAAACAAATTATACCTGTCATATTGGCACTAGCACTTCTAGAGGGTTTTCATTGATAAGAAAGAAGAATTTCATCATTTGATCTTTTGTAAATGATATGTCAAAGGAGGTAGAAGCATTTTTATTTACTTCTGCACTGCCACTGAAATTTCTACAAATAGCAGACTATTTTGCAAGATTTGAATTATTTTTTAACCCAACAGGATAGCCAATGATCTCAAAACATCTTTCAATAGTGTGACCAATTATACCATAAACTTTCCACAGTATATTAGGATTACGACCTTTATTGTTATTCCTTTTTTTCAAAGTCATTAGACTTAACAATAAAAGCAACAAGTTGAACTTTACTACCAGATAAGACACTAGGACGAAGTCCCCTATTAGACTCCTCCGTGGATACAACAGCAAAACCATCTTTGACATAAGACAAATGATCTCTATATTACTTCTAACAAGTTGATACACATCATTTAGTCACATTAAGAATTGCATTAGTCTTATTAACTAATTATGTTTCAAAATACCAAAATTAACAACACAAGTACAACCAAGTAACAAAGTCAAAATATCAAATTCTCTCCACAAAGATTTCAACTTATGAAATAATCAAGAATAGACAAATCACCTTGTTTTAAAACAATGATTTTATGTATTGGATTAAAAATTACATAACCATCCATTTTATCAAAAGTTTCTTTGAGCTCGGTCCATACATCAGAAGCAATTTCTGAATATACTTGACCCAAATATAACTCCTGAGATAAAGACCCTAGAATCCAACCAAACAGAATTGCATTACACCTCTCCCATTAGCCAAATAGGATTAATATCAGGTTTAACATTTGTACCATCAATAAATCTCGTCTTATTTTTACTTCTTAAAGCAATTTTCATAGTGTGTATGGAGGTGACATCTTGTGACTTGTGCATTGGGGAAGGGGATGAGTGGGATTGGGATATGGGAAAAGTGATTTTTAGGGTTCTTGGGGATGTGGGGATACTGGATAAAAGAGATGAAGGTTTGGGTAGAAGAGAAAGAAAGAAAAGGTGGAGGGAAAGTGAAGGTCAGGAGGAAAAATAAAACGTTTTTTATTTTGTGGTAGGGGTCAGGAAAGGGAGGGGTTTAACTGGGTAGAATGGGGGGTTCAAAGGTAGATTGAAGGGGGTTCATGGGGAGATTAAGGGTAAGTCTTATTTGGTTTAAAAGGTTTTTTTTATGTAAAATGTATTTTTAGGGTTTTTTTTTTTTTTTTTTTTTTTTTTTTTTTTTTTTTTTTTTTTTTGAAAACTAAAAATGGGTTTTAATAAAAGTGAGTTTTAAAAGAAAAAGGGTTTTGGGTTAAAATGGAAATGTTTTGGATTTTTGGTTTAAAAGGGGCAAAACGGTCATTTTGGGTATCGGGGAAGGGTAAAATGGTAATTTTGGGTCTAGGGTTAGGTTATAAGACGGTTTTCCCAAACTCACTCAAAAAACGTGTCCGGTTCTTCAATTGATCAATGAATGTAGAAAATCTCTTCCCGGCTGCGGCTGTTTCAGCACTTTTCTGATTTTGGCTCGATTTTGTCCGTTTTCGCTATGTTTTCAATCCTTTTGTACCTGAAAGACATAAAACACACTCCGAGGACATTTGTGACGTATTTTGATCATATTTGGGTGTTTTTGGTCGTTTTTGTGGTCTTAGGCGGGTAAAAACGATGAGTGAATAAGCACTCATCAGTTGATAACAAATATAATGTTATCATAAGTAAAATTATAAGGATACATGTTATTTTTGTAAAGCATCTACATATATAGTCATTTAATATAAACTGTTGTAATAATTCATTTATTGTAATAGTTTATTAGGATGGGTAAAAACCATAACCCATGACCAGTGTTCTAAAAGGCGCTCCAAGGCGTCGCCAAGGCGCGAGGCGTGGCCTCGACGCCAAGAAATGGACCAAGGCGCGAGGTCAAGGCGTCGTGTGAAAAGGCGTGCGATAAGGCGCGAAAAGGCGTGAAAAGGAGCGCCTTTTGGTAAGGCGTGGCGCCATTTTTAGAAGCATTTAGTGGATTTACGGATTTGGGCTTGAATTTCTAGTATTTAGGCTATTTCCTTCTTGGGCCTCGTAATTTCAAAACTTAATTCCTACTTGGGCCTCGTATTTTGGCCTGGCTATTTGGGATTTGGGCTTTAGTATTTGAAATTGCTCTTAAAAAATGATATAAAATTATAAATACATAAGTTTGTAAATATTTTTTTGCCGCCTTATGCACGCCTTTAGAAACGCAAAGGCCTCGCAAAAGCTCGTAAGGCTTGAGGTGTGGCTATGCCGCCATGCCACGCCTTACGCCTTTTAGAACATTGCCCATGACCCATACCCATGGAGCATATCCATAACCCATGGAGTTAACCCATAACCCATGAAGTTAACCCATAACCCATTGACTAGATGCATTGCATCTTCTAGATACATTGTATCTACTTGGATACCCATGATCCAAAGTCTAGGACCCATGACCCTTAACCCATAACCCATGGATAAAGAGGAGCGTCTCACGGATCCCTCGGTTTACACTAGACGGATCCGTCAGGCAAGGGATCTGTGGGATCCGTGCAACAATAGCAAGAAATTGCCTATAAATAGAGAGCCATTTCTTCATTATAACTCACCCCTCTTCTTACAAACTCTCTCATATATTCTTACATTCTTCTAACCTCAGATCTCTTGATCTAGATAGTAGTTCTTCTTTCTTTTGTTTTGATTCTCATATAGGTCCTTCTCTAAGGCGAGATCACGAGCATTCTACAAGTCATCCAAGCAAGGGGTCCTTGATTGATTTGTTCCTCCACAAGATTTCTGTAGCGAAGATCTTGTATTTCATATTTCACATATTTTTTGTGTTATAGTAGTGTTGGTTTGGTCCTCCGTGTTAAGGACTCGGTATTTAGCTTTGTACCGGAAAAAGTGTAAGCAACGTTGTGAAGGCTTCTCCGCCGAATTGAAGGAGTTTGTTGACATAGTGCTTTAACTCTCGAGTAGGTGACTCGGGGAGTGGAGTAGGGCAAGGAAGGTGTCCTTGTAGCCGAACCACTATAAATCGGTTGTGTCATTTCTATCCTTTACTTTACTTGCATAACTTATAGATCTATACTTTCTCTCCATCCACACGATTTCACATAACATCAAATCTAAAGTTTTTGAAACTAAGTTAAAATCGGCAAAACTATTCAACCCCCCTTCTAGTTTGCCACAATTGGCATCAAGAGCTAAGTTTACAAAAGTTTTAAAGTAAATAGTATTTTAAAAACTTTTCGATCACTATGGGTTCTGAAAATTATAAAGAAGGGAAATCTATGCAACGACCTCCACTACTTGAAACTAATGGTTTTATTTATTGGAAAAATAGATTCGAAACGTATGTGAAGTCAAAAGATATTGATCTTTGGTACATCATTGTTGAAGGCGATTTTGAAGCCACTACAAAAGATGAAACCGGAAATTTAGTAAACACACCTCACGATCAACTCACCGATGATCATAAGAAAAAGCTTTCCAAAAATAGTGAATCTAAAATGGTTTTATACAATGCTTTACCCAAAAAGGAATTCGAAAGAATTTCCATGCTTAAAACCTCTAAAGAAATTTGGAATTCTTTAGTTGTAACTCATCAAGGAAATCAACAAGTTAAAAACAATAAAATAGATTTGTTTGTTCAACAATATAAATAATTTTCAATATCGGATGAGGATACTATAGATCATTCTTTTGCTAACTTTAATACTATAATTACATCGTTACAAGCACTTGATGAGTCTTTCTCTAGTCGTAATCATGTTAGGAGATATCTAAGGGCACTTCCATCCAAGTGGAGATCTAAGGTGACGGCAATCGAAGAATCAAAAGACTTGTCAATCCTCACCCTCGATGAACTCATAGGCAATCTAAAGGTCTATGAGCTTGTCCTTGCTAAAGATTCTGAAGCCTCAAAGGAGAAGAAGGAGAAGCACAAATCTCTTGCCTTAAAAGCCAAGAAGGTCTCAAGCGATGAAGAAAACTCTTCTTCGGATAGTGATGACGAAGAGTATGCCATGGCTGTAAGGGATTTCAAGAAGTTCTTTAGAAGAAAGGGAAGATATGTCAAGCCACCATATGACGTGATCCGTGCTAAACCGTCAAGTCTTATCACGCAAGCCTGCCACTTGTGAATGGCCGACCGTAACAAACTTAAAACAGTTCAAGCACAAATGCAATGAAGATCAGGAGAGTATAGTATTTCCCCAGGTCGTTAAGTCCCAACGAGCTGTGCGAGAATAGACAAACGTATAGTGATCGAGAAGATTTGAACGGGAAAAGAGATGTGATTGATTATAACTACAGAAAAAGTGAATAAATTACAGGGGCTTAAATGCAAATTAAAGGAAATTAAAAAGATAAAAAATATTAAATAAACGCTATCACTATATTTAAAATGATGTTTTTGTTTTTATGTTTTTATAAAACTTAATTTAAAACTACGTTACGTACAAATGAAAACGTGAAACTTACACAATATTAACCCTAAAAATATGAAAATGATATTTTTACAATCCTAATGATAAAAGAAAATTTATAGAAAAAGAAAATTATTTTTATAACTAATTATCTAATTATTATTAATTAAAAACTATTTTTAACTATTTAATAATAACCTAAAATACAAGAAAATATGAAATAAAGCTAGAAAAATAAAACTATGACTTAGAAAAATCTAAAATATCAAAAGAGAATTTTTAAAACTATTTTTGTATTTTTCTGAATATTTTTGTATTTTCTAGGAATTAAAAACTATTAAAAACTAATTAAATTGCTTAAAAATACAAATTTAACTAAAAAAAATCTAGAAAAATATTTTTTTGTCTTTTTATATTTATCTTAACTTAAGAAAAATGAAAAATTATTTTTTTGAACCTTTTCTTAATTAATTGTATTAAATGCTAATTAAAAATGCTTAAAAACTAATTAAAATCAAGAAAAATAGCAAACAAGCTAGGAAAAATCTAAAAATTTCAGGAAAACTCTAAAATATTATGAGGAATCTAGGAAAAATAGAAAAACAGGAGGTTATGTAGGGGATTATGAAACTGATGTAGGAAGTGCTTATAAATAAGCACTTTAAATAAGCCAAACACCACAATAAGCTACCAACTTAACACAGAAGCTCTAATATGCAATATGTACCCAAATGCAACTAAAAACAACAAGCTCAAACCTCTAAAACACAAGTTTCAAAGATTTGATGAATTGGAATAAGTGCTAAAATTCAGCTTTAGGTGCCTACTTTTGAGCTAAAGAATAAGCCAACCAATAAGCTAAAACCTAAAACCAAATATGGGACCCTAAACAAGACCTGGCTGGCTACTAACAAACCAAAAGCCAGACTTTGAGAAGCTCTTATGAGCCCAATGCAAGCTCTGCAAGAACTGCATAATCCCTGTGCAGACTCAGTGCCCTGCACAGGGCACTTAGTCCCATTTTGACAAGCTCTATAAGAGCTTAAAGAAAATTTACAAAAATATGCAAAAATCACAACAATAAACTAGACCAAGTGAACTTTTTAAAGCCACAAGTTTTGCTGATTTTGATCCAGAAATGAATCCACTAAAAATCTCCCTAGCTTTGGTCAAAACTGGATTTTTGCAATTTGACTTTTGAAGTGATTATTAAAAGTTGACTAACTTGAACTTTGCAACTGATTTTAAGGACTTAGACTGATATAATAAAGTGAAATGAGACTAGTGCAAGATGTATTTATGAAATATGAACACAAAATAAGCTTTTGGTTTTGTAAAAGCTCAATAGTTGAGCTGTTGAGACAAATAAATGGATATGTTGACTTATGAGCTTGCAGGCACAAGTTAAAGACAGATATGAGTTCAATAGGACATAACAAGCATGAACCAACAGGTCCTAACCCATGAACTAGTATGCTGCACAATCCAAACACCCCTATAACCCACTGATTTGCAAGTTAAAAGAATTGAACACTGAACTAGTTAAAGCTACTGATCAAACTAAGTTAAGATACCCTAAATACAACTTAATTAACAAGTTTCAACTATTGGTGACCACAGATACTTAAGCAAGCACAATATGCAAAATAGATTGACAATGGAAAATGAAATACAACTCACATAGGTCCAGCTTGTGTAGCAGGCTAAAACAAGACCCAATTCTAATCTATCCTAGTCTAATCCAACCCAAATAAACCTCTGCTTCAACCCATTCCATGTCCAAACTACTTGAACCACAATTGCACTGCACAGTTGACTTTAGTTGACCAGCCATGGAAATTACTTGAAAATGAATTACAAGCTTATCAAAAGCCATGATAAGCTTGATTAAACTTGTTTATGCTTAAAAAGAAACTAATAGAAGCTTGTAAATAAGAAAATGAAACTGAAATTTGCAACAGTAACTTGAAAGTTTGAATCTTAAGTAAGACCTTGAATTACACTTGAAAAACAGATTATATTGATGAAATAACTTGAGTTCAGTACAATAGAACAGAAAACTACATCTTAAAACACTAATTAAGCTAAATTAATAAAAAACGACATACATTAAAAATTGAAAACTAACTACTTTCTTCACTCCCTTTCTTCTTGCTTCTTTTATACCCAAGAGGTCTTGCCACGTGTTTCTGAGCACATCCCACCTCATTTGAGAGCCAATGGGAGAGTTTTGAGCAATCTAGGCCCTTTTATCATTTTGGCGGGAAAGGGGTTTTTTTGACCTTTGTTGACTTTTTGACTGCAACTAGGGGGGGTGGCTAGGTATGATGATGAGGGGGGTTGAGGGGATAAGGGATAAGGTGAGGTGATGGTGTTGGGAGAAGGTATGTTGCAGGGCAAGTAGAGGGGAAAGGGATAAACAGTGGGCGGCAAAAGGTGTTGGTTTGAATGGATAGGTTGACCAGGGGTTCAAAATGAAAGGGTCAAGGGTCAAGGCAGGGGTCAAAGGGTTTAAAGGCAGGGGTCAATTTGGATTTTGACAAGGCTTAGTTTAGTTTTAATGATAAGGACCAAATTGTAATTATGCCAAACTAGAGGGACCAATCCTGCCATTTTCTCAAAGTTAATACAAGGACCAATATTGACAAGTTCCAATAGTACAAGGACTATTGTTGACATTTTCAAACTTCCAGGGACCAAACTTGACATTTTATGAAAGTTCAGGGACCTTTTCTGCCATTTAACAAAAGATTTATTCAAGAACCATATTTGACAAGTTAGAATAATTCAGGGACCTTGAATAACATTTTTCTTTATTTAGATTTACCAGGGACTGTTTTTGACAACTTTTGAAACTTGGGGGACTAAAACTGCCAATTATGCAAATTTGATACGTTTTTCACCAGATTTTGATATTTTTGCATTTAAAACACATAAAACACTTATTTGTGATATTTTTATCATTTTGATGCATTTCTGAGTGTTTTCAGATGTTTTTGCAGTTTAAATGGTACAAAAATGATGAGTATTTAGACACTCATCATGACGACAAGAAGGGGTTCCGGAAAGGCAAAGACGACAAGAAAGCAAGGGATGAACGCACTTGTTTTAAATGTGGGGACCCTAATCACTTCATTAGTGAGTATCCCAAACGTGACGAACAAAAAACGTTCGTGAGTGGTTCGTGGGGAATGAGCAAGGAGGAGGACGAAGAAATATGTCTCATGGAAAATGATTCAAACGAGGTATGTCCCGAATCTCTCTATTATAGTAGCTCATCTTTAGATGATGATTCATTGCATCGTGAATATGATAAACTTTGCAAAATTAGTTTAAAAGTAATTAACAAAAACAAGATTTTGAAAAACCAAAATGAACGTTTAGAAAAGGAAGTCTTTGAGTTAAAGGCTAAATTAAAACGTTTAGAAAAGGGAAAGATAGCAAGTGGGGAATGTGAGCTTTGTGTTTAACTTCAAACACTAGTTGATAATCTAGATTCCAAGATTGCTAGAATGAGTACTAATACTCTTGATATGATATTAGATAGTGTTAAAACAGGAAACAACCAAAAAGGTTTAGGTATTCAGCAACTTGATGCTTCAACTAGTGAAAACAAAGAAACACAATTCGTCAAAGCAATAGAAAAACAAGTCACTGTAGTCACGGATCCCACGGATCCCACAAAAAGGGAACCGGCTAGTGTAAAACTATGGATTCGTGGGTCTGCTGAAGCAAACAGTAGTATTAATATAGCCTCTTCATCTAGAACCGATTTTGTCATTGTTAATAAGAAGAAACCATGTTACTGTTAGACAACCACCTCCAAGACAAAATCAAAGTTTTATAAGAAACAAAGGTCCATCATTTTCAAAACCAAATACATTTATAAGGAGACCTAATAATGTTTATCTGAGAAGTAACCATCAAATGGGATGGAATCCTAATATGCAAAACAGTTTTCCATTTCAAAACTTTGCACCATGGAATGCATACTCGCCTTTTCCATGTATGTCTAACATGAATAAAATGTATAACACTAATGGACCCATGAACAAATGGGGACCAAACTTTTGAGTTAATTGTTTTCTTAGGTGTGCTTAAAGGTCGACCTAGATCCGGATGAATGGATCAAGGATAGCGGGTGCACGAGGCACATGACCGGTAATAAAGATTTATTTTCCATATATGAATCCTTCAATGGAGGAAATGTGGTATTTGGAAATAGCAAAAGCAAAATCATCGGTAAAGGTACGATTTCTAACAAGTCTCTAACCATTAACGTTGTGTGTCACGTAGAAAACCTAAACTTTAACCTTCTAAGTATATGACAAATATGTGATAAGAAGTGTAACGTGCTTTTTAATGAAACCGGTAGTAAGATATTGAAAAACGGTATCACTATAGGAAGAGGAATTAGAAAACATGGAGTCTATGTCATTAAAATCGGTAGTGAACATAAAGACAAACTTTGTCTTACTTCTATGGATGATACTTCGACCTTATGGCATCGAAGATTGGGTCATGCCAATATGCGACTTCTTCAATCGCTATCATCCAAGGATCTAGTAAGAGATCTACCAAAATTAAAATATGAACTTCACTTTTGTGATGCTTGTAACGTAGGAAAACAAGTCCATGCTAGTCACAAAGCTAAAAATATGGTCTCTACTACTGTTGGAATCACTCCTAAACTACTTCTCAAGTGTTAGTAATCAATATGTAATAGTTAGCTTAATCAGGCTTTTATGTTTGTATTAAGGCAAGGCTTATGTAGAAAGCCCATAAGCCTTGGCCCAAGCCCAATAAGGAAAGGAAGGGAACTTGGTGTGTGATGCGCGCCAAACAGTCAAGCCAAACAGACTTAAAACTGCTTCAGCACGAATGCAATGAAGATCAGAGAATATAGTGAATTCCCGGGTCGTTATGTCCCACGGAGACTCAATGGTGTGTAAACACTGATTCAGACGATAGAATGATCACTAATGATAGTGATCAGAAAGGATTTGGATCGAATATTACACTACTGAAAAAGTTTATAAATTAAAGCGACTTAAATGCAAATTAAGAAAATTAAAAAGATAAAATCTATTAAATAAACGCTATCACTATATTTAAAGTGATGAACGTTTAAAACTTAAAACGAAAAACTTACGTTTAAATTAAAATACGTAAACGTACAAATAAAAACGTGAAACTTACACAAGATAAATCCTAAAAATATGAAAAATACATTTTTACAAACCTAATAATATAAGAAAATTATTAGGAAAGGAAAATTATTTTTACAACTATTTATGTAATTATTATTAATTAAAAACTAATTTAAACTATTTAATAATACTCTAAAATAAAAGAAAATATGAAATAAGACTAGAAAAATAAAATTAAGACTTAGAAAAATCTAAAATATGATAAAACTAATTTTAAGACTGAAAATATATTTTTTAGACTTTTTATATATTTATTATTAATTTAAAACTATTTAAAACTAATTTAAATTATTAAAAATACCAAATAAAAGGAGAAAAATAGGGAAAAATACTTTTTTGGCTTTTTATATTTATCTAAACCTAAGAAAATTGAAAAATTATTTTTTTGAACCTTTTCTTAATTTTTTGTATTAAAAGCTATTAAAAAATGATTAAAAACTAATTTTAAATAAGAAAAATACTAAACAGTGTCTAAAAATTATGAAAATTTCAGGGAAATCCTAAAATATTATTCTAAAGCTGAGAAAAATATAAAAACTAGGTCTTATGTGGAAGAAATGAAGGCTGCAATGTAAACTACTATGAAATAAGCACTTGAAGATAAGCAATTAAGCACTATGGTGAACCAAACTTCTACAGCAGGTAAGTAATGCTAAAAATACTCTAAAGAAACCAGATTCAACTACTCCTAACTCCTAATAAGCTGATTACCAGAGATTAAGCCTACTGCCAATGTTAAGCAAATATGGTTCTGCCCCTAAGTTTAAGCCATTCTAACAGCTTATCTAGAAAGCTACTGAGAAAAATTTAAATGTGAATCTAAAGCCCACCAACCAGAGATCATGTAACCAAATTTACAGCTAAAATGGACTTGAGATGAATAAGCTATAGATCAAACAAAAGTGGTGCAAATGAGACAGATTGCTGATGGTGTGCAGAACAGTAACATGTACCAACTTAGGAGCTTATTTATAAGCTTAACAGATAAGCTTAAATGCAAAAAAAAATAAAGGATCTTGAACACAACCTAGCAAACTATAAATGGACCAAAATTCAGACCTTAACTATGTGAAATGAAGAGTGTGCAACAGCTGCAAGATCTGTAAAAACTGAACATCACAACTTTTGACTTTCTAAAACAGATTAAGAGTTTGACTTTGGTGAATTTTGAAATCAAATGCAGGACTGAATTCAATGAAATGTGATGAAATGAGGCTTTAACAAGCTACTTCTACTGATTCTAATCCTAAATGTGATGATGACAGTGGACAGATTCCAACAGTAAAGATCATAAGACAGTTTTAATCTAATTTTGACTTAAGATGAAAATAAGCACCAAACAAGGACAGATATTACTGCTACTCACTATAACAAGACTATTTCAACTGATCTAATGCAACAATATAACCTCTAGCTACTGATTTTCAAGCAATCCAAACACCCCTTATAATCACTGATAAGAACTTAAAACAAGATTACCACTGAATTAACTAATTCCATTGATCAAACAGAGTTCATATAACCTAATTGCAGCTATGTAAACACATGAAAATCAGTTGTGACCACAGATGCATAAACAACCATAATATGCAAATGACTTGAAACTTGAAAAGTTGGAAACTTACTCACATGAGTTCCAGCTATTGCAGGCCAACACCAAACCTTAATCCTACTCTATTCTAAGCTAGTTTAACCCATGATCAACCTCTGCATCACCAAATCCAATTCATTTGCATTTTGAGCTGATGGTTGACTTTTGTTGACCAATTGAGAATTTTGAGTAAAATCTGATTAAGTGACTTTCTAAGTGAATGATAACATAAAGTAGACTTATTAAAACTTTAGATAAGACTTATACAAGTTTATAAGTCCAAAACAACAACCAAAAATAACATTCTAATTTATAGAGATTTTTGAAAATTGCATAAACTGTAATTAAAATGGAAACTGGAAATTTGTTTTCAATAAAGATTTACATACACTTAATATTGCTCAAACAAGAGCTTAAAAGCTTAAAAGTACACTAGTAAACTTGAAATTAAAAAAACGACATAAAACTAAAACTACACTATACTACTTAGCTTCTTGCTTCTCTTTCTTCACTTATTTATACTTCAAAAGTCTTTTCCACGTGCTCTGATTCTTTCCCACTTTCTTTCTCAACCTTTGGATGAGCTTAAAACCGTTTTTGGCCCTTGATTAAATTTGGCGGGAAAAGAGAATTTGACAGCTAGAGTGAGGTTGAGTGAGGTGGAGGGGTTTCATTTAATGTTTTTGTATTGTGGTGGAGGAGGGGGGAACAAGGATGGTGATAGGTTGAGGAGGGGGGTTGATTGTGTGGAATGATTTCAGGCAGCAGTTGGGAGGAAGGACTTTGGCGCCAACTTGTTTGACCAGATATTTGACCACAGGTATTAATAATCCAAGGGGGTTCATAATTCATTTTGACAGGGGGACCAAGAGGTAAAGGCAGGCCAAAATGGTTTAAGGGCTTATAAATACAAGGACTTGTTATGCAATTTTCTGAAATTAGAAGGACCTAGGCTGCCAATACAACAAAGTTGCTCCAAGGACTGAAATTGACAAGTGTTAATATTACAAGGACCAAAGTTGCCATTTTCAGATTTTCCAGGGACCATTTCTGCCAAATTTCAAAGTTGAAGGACCATTTTTGTAATTTTCTCAAACTTTTCATATTTTTCACCAAAGGACTAAATTTGACAACTTTTGATTTAAAAAGGGCCTTTGGTGATTTTTCTTTTGAAATTTTGACTCAGGGACTATTTTTGACAATTTTTGAAAGTTGGGGGACTAAAACTGCAATTTTTGCAAATTTGATAAGTTTTTCATCTGATTTTGATATTTTTGCATTTAAAACACATAAAACACTGATTTGTGATATTTTTATCATTTTGATGTGTTTCTGAGTGTTTTCAGATGATTTTGCAGTTTAGATTACACAAAAATGATGAGTATTTGCACACTCATCAATCCCCCACACTGAGATATTGCTAGTCCCTAGCAATGATTTGAGAAAACTTGATGGATTTTATCTCTTTACCAAAAGCCATCACTTCTGGAGTAGCCAAATGTTTCAGTTCAAGTAAGAACCATGGTACACTGATAACCATGTGATTTTGAGCAAACCACCAGCTTTCAACGGATTTGATTTTGTCTTTACCAGAAGCCGTACCCTTCTGGACTAGCCAACTCTTAGATAAATTATCAATATTATCTTTGGTGAGCTGATTACCAATTATGGTTTTTCCACTGCCTTTACCACAAGCCATAAACTTGCGGGCTAGCCAACTCTTTACTTATTAGGATATGGTGAGCTGAGAACCATACAATTTTGGGCAAATTGCAAGCCATATAAACGGATTTGATATATCTTTACCAAGAGCCGTTTGCTTCTGGATTAGCCAATCCTTTTGTTTATCAAACATGGCGGACTGATAACCAAGATGAGAAAGTGTAAAACACTTACTCCAAAAAAAAATTTTTGGCCAAAAACGGGGGAATTGGGTAAATAATATATGAAATTCGTGAGAATTCCCCCCCACACTTAGAAATGAATATTGCCCTCAATATTCAAAGTACCGGCAGTTATGCCGAAACAAAGAACGTAAAAGGGAAATATTACGGCCATTATTTGAAAGGATTTTTTTTTTTTTTTTTTTTTTTTTTTTTTTTTTTTTTTTTTTTTTATAGATATATGTATATATATAACATGTGGGGCATCACCCCCACACTTAGGTGGTAGAAAGGGGTGAGAAGACAGAAATATGGGTGAAAACCCATATGGTGTGTGCTACTGTTTTTGATTTCCGAGTCGCTAGCTTGACTCGACCCCGCATTCATTTGTTCATGGGGAAGCAAAGTGGAAGGAACAATCTCCATCGGACTTTCATTCAAGATGTTTGGACAAACATTGAAGCATGTGAAAGTTCCACACCGATGAGATATACAGAGAACGACCCGGCTCACATATGATAAACGAAAATGCCGGGGTCAAAGATAGTGTCCTCACTCCCGAAGGAGTGAAGAAGAGAGGAAGTCACCGAGTAGGTGAAGAAAAGAAGGAAAATCATGATAACAATCATGACTAGATCTTCTTCCTCGGGATTAAGTGCAGTTGCACTTATTTGGATTTTTTTGGTTGAGCTCTTAGGGTTGGAAGGCATCTCGGTTGGGAGGGTGGGAAGATTTGTCATAACTATGCAAATTGAGATTCTCTCCCCCCGATCATGATTTTTGCCATCCAAGCAATCATACTCTGGCGGAGTCATGATATGAGTGAGTTCACCGGCGAACTCCTCATGAAGAGAATCAATCACATAATGTGAATTTGTGAACTCTTGTTCCATTGTGGGCTCATCACTATCCTCAGTCTGAGTATCAAAGAGTGGATTCTCAGAAATTAAAGTGAATTCAGAGTCGAATTCAAATAGAGGATTGGTGAAAGTAGCTTTGAATGTTTCGGGAACAAAGTGATCAACATTCTCGATTGGACTGTTGGGATAAGAAGTGAGTGAATGATCATTATCAATGAGACTTTCAGTCTCTCCCAGATCAGCTTCGAAATCAAAGAGTGGATTGATGTGAGTGAGTTCACCGGAGAACTCCTCAAGAAGGGGATCAGCATCAGATTGTGGAAGTGATGCCTCAACGTACTCGATGTCTCCATAGGAAGCACAATCTTCACTAAGATCAGAGAAAGTCTCAAGATGATCATTTGAACACTCAAGAGGGAAAGGGATATCACACAGATGATCAGAAATTCCCTGTGACTCTCTCGGGATTGGGATAAGGTCCTCAACACTAGACGATTCCATTTCTGGAATAGTGCTAAGAAGCTCATCCCCCATGTTTAGAGAGTGAGTGGGAATATTGGGTGTGATAACAACAGACTGAGGGAGTTTAGAAGGACTAGCATACATATGTTTTATACTTAACATTTGTTCTTCTGCTAGTCATTCCATCATAGTCTTTTCTCCCTGATTCTTCATGGAAGGAGTTTCAACTGATGAACTTGATGAACCGTTATAAAATTGTAGGATATCAAGGATATCTTCATCATCATCGTCATCAGGAATGAAACGGAATCGAGAGCTAGATTTGGCTGCTTTTTCTTTTGCAATTGATTCCTTAATAGATTGTTCAAAGGCAATTTGGGAATCTAATTTAGCAGCCCGCTCTTCGGCTAACAAAACTTCCATGGATTTCTCATTTGAATTATGGGATGACATAGCCGACTCCTCCTTAAGTTCTTTTAATAACTCCAGAGTCTTCAGTAGAAGGTCTGTCGTAGTTTCATGAGGAGTCGCTTGAATCATTAGGTACTGTGGAGGTTGGGCTTGATATGAAGAGTCGTAATTGTTACAAGGAATTGGGTTCCCTGTTTGACAATCCGAGCTAGAGTGAAGACCTCCACAATACTCACAACAGTAAAACTGATGTGGTTGTGAGTGGTATGTGTTGTAGTCATAATTGGTATCAGGAACCTGCTCATAGACAAGCGTGTTTCCCGATTGACAATCAGAACTGGAGTGTGAACCACCACAGTACTCACAACAGTAAAACTGCTGAGTATCACAGTGTGGTAGCTGATGGAATAAATCAGTCGTGTTATGGTAGGAATAGGGATCTTGGTTATAGACAGACCCGTTTCCTGATTCCACCACGCTACAACTGGGGCAATTGCCACCATTATAAGGACCACCACACCATTGACAACCAAGAGGGTGAGGATAAGACATAGATAGAATCAAAGGTTATCAGAGGGTAAGAAATGAAGAATCAAAAAGGTAAGAGGGTAAAGAGGAATATTTTTGGTATTTTTGAAAAACATGCTATAAAAACAAAGAATGAAAATATTTTTGGTGTTGCTAACACTTCAGGAAAAGTGTTAATGAACTTTTTGGATTTTCTGAAAACTTTACAAAAAAACTTTTTACAAAAGATGGGGTATGTGCAAGAATGGGTCTGAAAATGGCTAAACACACGCTAAAGCCTCCCCGGCAGCGGCGCCAAAATTTTGATGCGCGCCAAACAGTCAAGCCAAACAGACTTAAAACTGCTTCAGCACGAATGCAATGAAGATCAGAGAATATAGTGAATTCCCGGGTCGTTATGTCCCACGGAGACTCAATGGTGTGTAAACACTGATTCAGACGATAGAATGATCACTAATGATAGTGATCAGAAAGGATTTGGATCGAATATTACACTACTGAAAAAGTTTATAAATTAAAGCGACTTAAATGCAAATTAAGAAAATTAAAAAGATAAAATCTATTAAATAAACGCTATCACTATATTTAAAGTGATGAACGTTTACAACTTAAAACGAAAAACTTACGTTTAAATTAAAATACGTAAACGTACAAATAAAAACGTGAAACTTACACAAGATAAATCCTAAAAATATGAGAAATACATTTTTACAAACCTAATAATATAAGAAAATTATTAGGAAAGGAAAATTATTTTTACAACTATTTATGTAATTATTATTAATTAAAAACTAATTTAAACTATTTAATAATACTCTAAAATAAAAGAAAATATGAAATAAGACTAGAAAAATAAAATTAAGACTTAGAAAAATCTAAAATATGATAAAACTAATTTTAAGACTGAAAATATATTTTTTAGACTTTTTATATATTTATTATTAATTTAAAACTATTTAAAACTAATTTAAATTATTAAAAATACCAAATAAAAGGAGAAAAATAGGGAAAAATACTTTTTTGGCTTTTTATATTTATCTAAACCTAAGAAAATTGAAAAATTATTTTTTTGAACCTTTTCTTAATTTTTTGTATTAAAAGCTATTAAAAAATGATTAAAAACTAATTTTAAATAAGAAAAATACTAAACAGTGTCTAAAAATTATGAAAATTTCAGGGAAATCCTAAAATATTATTCTAAAGCTGAGAAAAATATAAAAACTAGGTCTTATGTGGAAGAAATGAAGGCTGCAATGTAAACTACTATGAAATAAGCACTTGAAGATAAGCAATTAAGCACTATGGTGAACCAAACTTCTACAGCAGGTAAGTAATGCTAAAAATACTCTAAAGAAACCAGATTCAACTACTCCTAACTCCTAATAAGCTGATTACCAGAGATTAAGCCTACTGCCAATGTTAAGCAAATATGGTTCTGCCCCTAAGTTTAAGCCATTCTAACAGCTTATCTAGAAAGCTACTGAGAAAAATTTAAATGTGAATCTAAAGCCCACCAACCAGAGATCATGTAACCAAATTTACAGATAAAATGGACTTGAGATGAATAAGCTATAGATCAAACAAAAGTGGTGCAAATGAGACAGATTGCTGATGGTGTGCAGAACAGTAACATGTACCAACTTAGGAGCTTATTTATAAGCTTAACAGATAAGCTTAAATGCAAAAAAAAATAAAGGATCTTGAACACAACCTAGCAAACTATAAATGGACCAAAATTCAGACCTTAACTATGTGAAATGAAGAGTGTGCAACAGCTGCAAGATCTGTAAAAACTGAACATCACAACTTTTGACTTTCTAAAACAGATTAAGAGTTTGACTTTGGTGAATTTTGAAATCAAATGCAGGACTGAATTCAATGAAATGTGATGAAATGAGGCTTTAACAAGCTACTTCTACTGATTCTAATCCTAAATGTGATGATGACAGTGGACAGATTCCAACAGTAAAGATCATAAGACAGTTTTAATCTAATTTTGACTTAAGATGAAAATAAGCACCAAACAAGGACAGATATTACTGCTACTCACTATAACAAGACTATTTCAACTGATCTAATGCAACAATATAACCTCTAGCTACTGATTTTCAAGCAATCCAAACACCCCTTATAATCACTGATAAGAACTTAAAACAAGATTACCACTGAATTAACTAATTCCATTGATCAAACAGAGTTCATATAACCTAATTGCAGCTATGTAAACACATGAAAATCAGTTGTGACCACAGATGCATAAACAACCATAATATGCAAATGACTTGAAACTTGAAAAGTTGGAAACTTACTCACATGAGTTCCAGCTATTGCAGGCCAACACCAAACCTTAATCCTACTCTATTCTAAGCTAGTTTAACCCATGATCAACCTCTGCATCACCAAATCCAATTCATTTGCATTTTGAGCTGATGGTTGACTTTTGTTGACCAATTGAGAATTTTGAGTAAAATCTGATTAAGTGACTTTCTAAGTGAATGATAACATAAAGTAGACTTATTAAAACTTTAGATAAGACTTATACAAGTTTATAAGTCCAAAACAACAACCAAAAATAACATTCTAATTTATAGAGATTTTTGAAAATTGCATAAACTGTAATTAAAATGGAAACTGGAAATTTGTTTTCAATAAAGATTTACATACACTTAATATTGCTCAAACAAGAGCTTAAAAGCTTAAAAGTACACTAGTAAACTTGAAATTAAAAAAACGACATAAAACTAAAACTACACTATACTACTTAGCTTCTTGCTTCTCTTTCTTCACTTATTTATACTTCAAAAGTCTTTTCCACGTGCTCTGATTCTTTCCCACTTTCTTTCTCAACCTTTGGATGAGCTTAAAACCGTTTTTGGCCCTTGATTAAATTTGGCGGGAAAAGAGAATTTGACAGCTAGAGTGAGGTTGAGTGAGGTGGAGGGGTTTCATTTAATGTTTTTGTATTGTGGTGGAGGAGGGGGGAACAAGGATGGTGATAGGTTGAGGAGGGGGGTTGATTGTGTGGAATGATTTCAGGCAGCAGTTGGGAGGAAGGACTTTGGCGCCAACTTGTTTGACCAGATATTTGACCACAAGTATTAATAATCCAAGGGGGTTCATAATTCATTTTGACAGGGGGACCAAGAGGTAAAGGCAGGCCAAAATGGTTTAAGGGCTTATAAATACAAGGACTTGTTATGCAATTTTCTGAAATTAGAAGGACCTAGGCTGCCAATACAACAAAGTTGCTCCAAGGACTGAAATTGACAAGTGTTAATATTACAAGGACCAAAGTTGCCATTTTCAGATTTTCCAGGGACCATTTCTGCCAAATTTCAAAGTTGAAGGACCATTTTTGTAATTTTCTCAAACTTTTCATATTTTTCACCAAAGGACTAAATTTGACAACTTTTGATTTAAAAAGGGCCTTTGGTGATTTTTCTTTTGAAATTTTGACTCAGGGACTATTTTTGACAATTTTTGAAAGTTGGGGGACTAAAACTGCAATTTTTGCAAATTTGATAAGTTTTTCATCTGATTTTGATATTTTTGCATTTAAAACACATAAAACACTGATTTGTGATATTTTTATCATTTTGATGTGTTTCTGAGTGTTTTCAGATGATTTTGCAGTTTAGATTACACAAAAATGATGAGTATTTGCACACTCATCAGTGTGTTACCCTAGTTCCTTCCTATAAATAATATTGTAAACTCTCATTTGAGAGTTGGTTGTTCACATTTCACAAATACCTACGCCTATCCTTTCTCTCTTTATATTCGTGTATTGTGTTTGTGTGTTCATCCGATCTCTCTTATCTATATTTCTAACATATTGATGCTTGTGTTACAACATGGTGACCTAATAGTGGTGTCATTTGCCAAATAATTGGGTGAAATGGTTTTGTTTTTGAAGTCTTTGTATCTACGCGTAAGTTTCGGTTTATAAACATTCAAACGCTTAAAAGCTTTAATTTTTACACTTTAAAACTCAAGATTCTTGTACTTTAAAGCTTTAATTTTTACATTCAAACGCTTAAAAGCTTTAATTTTGAAGTCTTTGTATCTACGCGTAAGTTTCGGTTGATAAAGTTTGAGTTTTTGGCAAAAAGTTTGAAACTTTATGCATATTTCATTGTTTTTTAGCTTGGTTTCATTCGTGTAGTCATTTCTACGCGTAAGGTGAATAAGTGTTTTGGATCATCAAGTTTCACACTTTTGTGTTATTTTGGTGATATTGAAGCTTTTTCATCATAACAATCTGGTTAGAAAAATCAGTTTTGGCAAAGGTTGGTTCATCCTACGCATAGTAAAACCCTAGTTTTACTCGTAAGGATTCAAAGTCTACGCGTAAGCTCCTCAAGGTTTGATCTTCGTGACCCGAATACGGACAATGATGACGTATAGTCCGTATTCGGGTCACGAACCCGACCAACGACCGCCACTAGCAAGCCCAGTACGACTGGGCTAACCCGGTAACGGTTTGGGCTCACGAAAGCCCAAACCCAAAGTTATTTATGGCTTAAGATATTGGACATCTCTTATTTTTAGAGATAGGTATTCAATGACCGACTTAGGCGGGATACGCCGAAGGTTGGGGAACACGAAACCAATAAGGATTTCATGTGTATATAAAGGGCATCCTAGCCCTCGTTAATGGTACGATCTCAAACCCTAACTCTCCACTAAACCCTAAAACCGATTACTTACTCTCACGCCGGAGGATAATCGTGGGAAACAATCCCACGGTAAGCCTAACGGTGTTTTCTGTTTTCTTAGTGCGCAGGTATCAAGCATTAAGATCCAATTGATACGGGAATCGGAGTCCAAACGAGGAACGCCCAACTTTTGTATCAACAAGTGGCGCCATCCATGGGACCAATCACTAAGAACTAGAATGACAAAGCAAGGAAACCTAAGTCAGCGATCGCATGGTGACCTACAAGGGAAGAAGCAACAAAGCGGATCAGCCTCTAAGCAAGCCTCTGGAACAACCAGTGTGGCTAGAAACCAAGGGTCAGGCCCAGATCTAGTCTTCCCAGCAGTGGAACCACACACGGAGACAACCCATGCCACCACAACAACAACCAACACAGAAGATCCACTATGCAACCTTTTTACCACTCCCCTGCAGTCGGTGCTAGAAAAGGACCTCACAAAAACGCCAGGCTCACCTCTCCAAAACAGGAGTCCAGATGTGGAAACAGACACCCTCGCGCTAGAAGGAGTCGCGCCTGAACTAGCGCCAAGTGACTTCGTGTCTCAAAACTACGAAACCTTGGCTACTCTCATGCAAGAGGAGGCAAAAAAGAGGTCGAGTCAGAGCCTACAAGCCCGACTAAATTTCGACACAGAGTATGAGGCATCCCCATCGCGTCATCAGAGGAAAAGGCGCGGGAAGGATAGCCGCCGACCCCCAGTGTTTACCAGGATTGGGAGGAGAGTTGAGGACAATGAAGCAGCTGACCTGCAGTATCTGGAAGAACACGAAGAGGACGGACGGCGTAACAATGTTCACGCTAGGCTTGGTAGCCGCAGGGTCCATGACAGACTTGGACGATGGCACTCCCCAAGTGAAAGCCCTTCAAGCTCGGATTCCGAGGACAGTCGGCGCAAGCGCCGAAAGAGGGGAGGCTCATCCTCTGGTGATTCCTCGGACAACGAGGACAGCGAAACAGGACACTGGAAGTCCAGGGGAAGATATCGCGACCAGGAGGAGGAAGATATGTCTCTTCCCTGGCGCCGCCAAAAGGTGGATGCGTTCACTCGGCGCATTAGCGATTTCTCAGAAGACAAGAGAAGGCGCATGCCCACCAATGTGAAAACCTACGATGGAACAGGTGATCCGGACGATCACCTAAAAATTTTCGAATCAGCTGCTACCATCGAAAATTGGCCACAACCTGTGTGGTGCCACATGTTCAATTCCACATTAGTGGGCAATGCGCGAAACTAGTTCAGTAAGCTTCCACGCAGAAGCATTAATGGCTTTGAAAAGTTGCGGAAGGCGTTTCGCCTGAACTTCACTCAAAGGAAGAAGTGCGCCAAAAACCATGTCGAACTCGCCAGGGTAAAACAGCGCCAGGGGGAATCTACAAGCGGTTATGTGGAGCGCTACAAAGATGAATGCATACATGTCAAGGCATGTCCCGAAATATTAAAGATCTCAGGGTTCATGAACGGGATCAAAAACCCATAACTCATCAAAAGGCTGAACGACAAGGTCCCCCAAACCTTTGATGAACTTATGAAGCGCACAAGGTCCTTTATCCAAGGAGAAGCTGCCGCGGCGGACAGCAAGAAAGGTTACTCAAATTATAGGTCACAAGAACAGCCTAGGAGACAATCCATTGACCAAAGTAGCAACCGCAACAAGAACTACCGCGGCCAGGGGAGCGGACGAGATAACGACAAGTATACCTCGCTAACCAAGACTCCAAAGGAGATATTCGCAATGGAAGGCGCGAACTTCCCGAGGCCCCCACCAATGCGCACCCCAGAAGATCGGCGCGTGGGGAATGGATATTGCGACTATCATGGACAGAAGAGCCACACCACCAATGAGTGTGTCCAATTGTGCCAACTAATTGACAAATTAGTAAAAGAAGGCAGATTGGACCATTTGGTTAAAAACATTAAGGAGGGGAAAGATAAGCAAAAGACTGGGAACAAGAAATAAGTACCCAAAGATAAGGCTAATACCATCTACATGATACAATCATGGCAGCGAATGACTAGGCAGAAGATCAACCAAAAGTTTTCCCGCGAAAACGAAATCTCCTTCCCCACCTTGACTGCGGACAACGCAGTGGTAGAACCGCTCACCATTGAAATCAATGTAGGGGGCCACGATATCCACCGCATGTATGTTGATGGAGGAGCATCCGCAGATATAATGTATGAACATTGTTTCAAGTGACTGCGACCTGAGATACGAAGTCAGTTAAGCCCGGTCATGACATCGTTGACTGGTTTTACAGGAGAAAAGATATGGCCCATAGGGCAAATACACCTACTAGTTAATGTTGGTGATAAGGAACACTCCACGACATCCTGGATGAATTTCATGGTGATCAAATCCCCTTCGCCATACAATGGCATTATTGGAAGACCGGGGATATCAGCCTTGCGCGCAGTACCGTTTACAGCACATGGGATGCTCAAGTTCCCAGTGGAGGGAGGCATCGTTACTCTCTACAATACCACCGTACCACCTAGAGAATGTAACACGATTACAAGTGAGACGACACATATTTCAGAACAGCGCGCAACTAAAGTGTCAAACCTGAGGGTCGCAATTCATCTTGATTACCTAGAGCAAGAAATATCGATCGGAGGATCGCTGTCTGATAACGGCAGGATAGCCGTGTGCGCACTCTTGCAAAAGAATCTGAATATTTTTGCATGGGAACCAAAACACATGACTGGTGTACCACGCTCGATTACAGAGCACAAGTTGAGAATCCGACAAGGATACTCCCCAGTACGACAGAAGAAGCGCGGCCAAGCTCCAGAGCGCGCACAAGCAATTCTGGCAGAAGTACATAAACTTGGGGATGCATGTATCATGCGAGAAGTCTATTACCATGACTGGTTTCCAACCCAGTGATGGTCAAAAAGAGAGACGGTAGCTGGCGGATGTGCGTGGACTTCACGGATCTCAACAAAGCATGTCCACAAGACTGCTATCCACTACCAGAGATAGACTGGAAGATAGAATCTTTATGTGGATACCCACTTAAATGCTTCTTGGACGCATATAAAGGATACCACCAAATCCAGATGGCTAAAGAAGATGAAGAAAAAACGGCCTTCCATACAAGCCAAGGCGTCTATTGTTACACTAAGATGCCCTTTGGCTTGAAGAATGCAGGTGCCACTTACCAGCGATTGGTGGACAACGCATTTGAAAAGCAAGTGGGCCGCAACCTAGAGGTTTATGTTGATGACATTGTCATACAAAGCCATACGGAAGATGAATTGGTGCGCGACATTGAGGAAACATTTAAGACACTAAAAAAGATCAACATGAAGCTAAATCCCAAGAAATGCACTTTTGGTGCTACAGAAGGTATGTTCCTCGGATATTTGATAGAGCCCGATGGCATCAAACCGTGTCCAGAAAAAACGAAGGCTGTTATCCAACTCCCTTCACCACGCACGTTGAAAGAAGTCCAATCTCTAAACGGAAAATTGGCCGGTTTGAATAGATTCTTGTCCAAATCAGCAGACAAGTCACTCCCTCTCTTCAAAACGCTCAAGAAGTGTACAAAAAAGGGAGACTTTCGCTGGACTACGGAAGCAGAAGAAGCTTTCATACAACTTAAATAGCACTTAGCAGCGCTCCCCACGCTAGTCGCACCCCGCCCAGGGGAAGAATTAATTATGTACTTATCTGCGACTAATGGAGCAGTCAGTGCGGTGCTACTGACAGACAGGGATTCATTACAAACACTGGTATACTTTGTAAGCAAAGCGCTCAAAAAAACAGAGGTTAACTATAGTGCAATGGAGAAGTTGGTCTTGGCATTAGTATTCGCCGCCAAACGGCTGCCCAGGTACTTTCAGGCGCATCTAATAGCGGTGATCACAGATCAACCTATCAAGCAAATCATCTCCAAACCCGACGCATCGGGACGACTACAGAAGTGGAGCGTGTTGCTAGGTGAGCATAACATCTCCTACAGACCACGTACTGCGGTTAAGGGGCAGATACTAGCAGACTTCATCATCCAAAACCGGACACTGACGAGGCACCTCTACAAAGCAAGGTGGAACTGCAAGAACCATGCATCCTATTTACGGATGGATCTTCATGCGTAGACGGGTCAGGTGCAGGCCTTATCCTCACAATTCCAGAAGGAATGGAATTCACTTACGCACTGCATTTTGAATTCACAGCCACGAACAACGAGGCAGAGTATGAAGCTCTGATTGCTGGATTACGCATCGCAGCTCGAATGGGCATACGCAACCTAGAAGCAAATGTGGATTCCCATCTAGTAGCCAACCATGTGTTGGGCGAGTATGCGGCTAAAGAGGAAAACATGATTCAATACCTCGACAAGACCAAGTCCCTAATACAGGGCTTTGACAGGTTTACAATCAAGCAAGTTCCCAGGGGGGAAAACAGAAAGGCGGATGCACTAAGCAAGATTGCATCTACAAGCTTTGCGTACCTATCAAAACAAGTATTGGTGGAAACTCTGAAGAGCATGTCCATCTCGGAGATGGAGATATCCACGGTGATAGAGGAATAAGGTCCTACATGGATGACCCCAATCGTCGAGTTTATAAGCAAGGGCGTATTGCCCCAAGAGCAGAAGGAAGCCTGACGAGTACGGCGCACATCACAGAGGTTCGAAATTTGGGACGGTATACTATATCGGCGTTCATTTCTACAACCATGGCTTCGATGTGTCGGACCACTTCAAGCAGATTACGTACTCCGAGAGATCCACGCTGGTTCATGTAGTATGCACTCAGGACCACGGTCCGTTGTGGCGCGCGCTTTACGGTCAGTTCATAGACCTATTCCACGCCAACCACAACAGGAGCTAACACCTATTAAGTCGCCGTGGCCATTCTATAAATAGGGTATTGACATTGCAGGCCCCTTCCCTGTTGCAGTAGGGGGTTGAAATTCCTTATAGTGGCTATAGACTATTTCACCAAATGGATTGAGGCAAAGGCGGTCGCGACAATCACAGGTAACCAGGTAAAACGATTTGTTTGGGAGAATATCATATGCCGCTTCGGATTACCTGGGGAAATCATCTCGGACAATGGAAAACAATTATGTGACAACCCTTTCAAGGAATGGTGTGAGAAACTGAATATTGCACAACACTTCGCATCAGTTAAACACCCACAAACCAATGGCTTGGTTGAGCGTGCAAATCATAGTCTAGGTGAGGGAATTAAGTCACGCTTAGACAAACACAAAGGAAGGTGGGTAGAGGAATTATCGCATGTTTTGTGGGCACACCGTACTTCAATCAAAATTAGCACGGGAGACACTCCCTTTTCTCTTGTCTATGGGACAGAAGCCGTCATACCAGCCGAAATTGGAATGCCAACTATTCGCATTGCCGAAGTTAATGTCACAACCAATGACGATGAACGGCGTATTGACTTGGACCTGTTGGAAGAAAGGCGCGAACGCGCAGCCATATGTGAGGCAAGAGCAAAGTAAAAAATGAAGGGATACTACGATGCTAAAGTTCGAAGCGTCTCATTCAGACCAGGCGACTTCGTATATCGCGCCAATGATGCGAGCTACGCAGAGGATACAGGAAAACTTGGACCGAAGTGGGAAGGACCTTATGAGGTCATTGAAGCATTAGGAAAAGGCGCATACAAGCTGCGTGACATGGAGGGTCGAGAGCTACCACGCACATGGAATATCTGCAATCTCAAATGATGTTATCTCTAGGAACAGCTACGGCCCAGCACACGGATACTCCCGCACTTTAGTATAGTGCTCAATAAAATATCCATGTATTTACATTCTGTTTTACTTAGGCAAATGTCTTTTTTCTCTTTACAAAAACTTGCAAGTATTAATAAAACATCGCGGTGTCTAGCTAACTCCGCGACACATTTCAATTTATTATTTACATAATATTTATGTTTCAACATTGTTGTTATATTGTGCCTACATGGCGTGCATGCACTTACTAAACCCACGATGGTGTAAAGGATGAGTAAACCTACTAAATAACTCGTTGAGTAAGAGGGTTGCAAACCCATCAACATTGGATCATGCATCCTTGTTAAACACCTTATTTTCAAAACATTGGAATAAGTTCAAATGCGCATTCCACGATGGATGCGCAACAATGCATACTGTGCGCGTTTAACAAACTAGGAATCAAGACTCTTGACTCCTTGATATGATATTTATAGTACACTGCATATCACACCATACACGATTATGATAAAAGTACTTAGACATTATGTTTCAAGTATGGCAGGTCATGGCTTCCATACACGATTATGGACTTCATATATTATTCGCACTTATGTAACAGTTTGATACTTAGACAACAAGTACGTTTTTTATGCAAAGACAGATAACTGAGTACAAACATTCAAAGTCGCAACCACATTAACACGCATTCAACAAAAAGAACATTTTATTAAGGACTACGAGTTCTTATAAAAGGATATTGTCAGGACCGAAAAACTATAGATTTATGTGGTTTGGAGGTCGGGGTTGGTGGAAGAAGATGAAGATCTTCATCCTTTTTAGAGAGAGAGACTAGAGAGAGGGATGAGAAAACAATGGAAACTTTATTAAGAAAACACACACTACAAATAACCTAATGATTCACCTCACCCCTCATGGAGAGTCATGAGGGGTATTTATAGGCTCTAACTTTGCCACTTAAACGATACTAGTCCCTAAGGGCAAAGTATACTACGCATCTAGTCCAATTCACGTAGGTGACGTTATCTTTATAAAAAGCGAAGCTAACAATCTCCCTCCAAGATAGCGCCACACGTGAATGGTTACAATGAGACCTATAAATACAAAACAAAGTAAATTACAATAGTAATGAACAATGTTGACTTTCTTGAAGTGCAGAGTCTCTGTAGTCTAGATACTGAGGCAAAATTGAAGTTCTCCCTTCCGATGACCTCGACAAATGATCATCTTGTAGCTCTGAACTTTAACTGTAACGGTCTAGTTAGGTTATTACTCCCTCCTAACTAGTGAGCCTTTTTTTTTCTTCTGCTCCCTCTTGAACCGACAACACTCTTCCAACACGCAGCGGAGAAAATAAACTCTTGATCGTACAATGGTTGTCGTTCTGGGAACATCGTAACAACATAACTCACTTAGTATTGCATCCAAGTTGGTAAAAAGCCCCGATGCACACACACTACTTCTCCTTCTTCAGTCTTAAGCAAAAATCCCTTCGTAATCCAATCACGGAAGATGAAATACCAACTTCTCCCTCCTGATGGTTGCGAGCTATCGGAATCATCATAATGTTGCGTACATGCCGTATTACCTTCTTGATGCAATGATAAAATATCATAGCTTGATCATAATTTCCGTGAGAATATGTCGCAAAAATACTCTCAATAATTCTCTCTAACCAACCTTTAATCGAACCTCCTTTGAATTCACCGGCTAATAGTAATGACCACATATGGAGATAACCCGATACGACTAACTTGAAAAGGAAGTAAACATCCTAACTTTGTGACTTACTGCTTGTTCTAAATTTTTGAACAATCCACAACGCCGTGTGACACTGAGCACTACAACGTAACTCCTTAAAGTGATGGTTACACACTGTGAGCACTACAACGTAACTCCTTATCAGTCATAACCAGATTTTCAAATTTCATAATGTGCTCCAACAAGTTATCTTGAGACATGCATCCAACCAACCATCGTCTCAAAGATAAAGAAGTCCACCCGTGAAATGTCACGTCAATTTCTCGTCAATAATACCGTACAAAAACTCCGTAGTCATTTTTTCAAATCATTTCTCGAGCCGTGAATTTGTATCCCTCCCGTGAAATTTTACCATACCAAATATACCAATCTTTAAATATCAAATATTATCCAAAAATATTATTGTCCAAAAATAATTTTCGAATAATAACATTTGAGAAAATTCAATTTGAGCATGATTCATGACCACGTTTTGAAGCAGTAACCGGCCCAAATCCTATATTGTTTGATAGCAGCCCATTAACGACTGTAACTTGCGAAGCCCAAAACCAATTGAAACCCGATCCAACCACATATATGTCATCCGGTTATAAGACAAAGTAACCCTCATCTCACACTTCATAATATCCTAACCCTAAAACAAATATCTCAAATAAGCGCCTACCACATATCTTTTCCTCTCACCAATCTCAGTTTTCATCAAATCTGGATCTAAAAAAAACTTCACATCTCTTGCTAATTATTTCTAACAATCAAAACAACCTTAGCCACTTTCTTTAATAGTGCACAAAAATTTTACACACGTTTCTCGATCTCTAAACGGCTTCAAGATCCTAAACGGGTCTCGGGTAAGGTGTTTCACATTTGTTTTGAGTACAAACCGATTTAAAAGAAAAATGATAACAAATTTGTTATTGTTTTATCTTTGTAGAAATCGGAAATTAACAAGAAACGGATATGTTTCAATTTGGATCAATGATGATGGATGATTCAATTGAAATAATCTTAGAAAGATTACAAAAAAATTGAGTCCGAATATGAGATTATGTATATTTTCAGTTTCGAATGGATTGATATTTGGAGTTGAGTTTTGGTTATGAGGTGGAGTTGAGATAGGGTAGTTTGATGTTGTTGGGTTTAGATTAGTTTCGGATCAGTTTTGATTGGTATAATGGTATATTGTTGTGGTAGTGGTCATTTTTACGCATAACTTTTCTCCTTTTCTGTTATTACGCGTAACTTCTTGCTTATGCGTAGGCATACGCGTAACATTGCTTATGCGTAGCCTTACGCGTAAAGCCAGAAGCTTAGGCGTAAATGCATACGCGTAACTTTTCTTACGCGTAACTTCACAGCTACGCGTAACACCTCTGTAGATGGATCCTTATGCGTAAGTTTAGGGTTTTGACCCTTTGACCACTTTTTCCGATGAGTTTTCCGACTGAAAAAATCCGACCATCTTCATAAAATACCCAGAAAAGCATAAAAACTGCTTCTGTTTGACCAGTTTGACCATGAAGATGACAGTTTGACCACTTTTGTTTCACAGATATAATGGTACAAAAAAGTATAAAAATAACTGTTTGGACAAGATATACCAAGACAGATGATAACATGAAAGATCTGGACTTTTTGACCAAGGATACACCAAACAATATGTTAAACTGTTTGCCCATATAATACGGAAATTTTTTTTTCCGACCCACAGAAAATAGCACAAAACAGTAACAAACATGTGTAAAAACCAACATAAATCAATAAAACACAACCTTGGCTCGTTATACCAATTGTCAGGACCGAAAAACTATAGATTTATGTGGTTTGGAGGTCGGGGTTGGTGGAAGAAGATGAAGATCTTCATCCTTTTTAGAGAGAGAGACTAGAGAGAGGGAGGAGAAAACAATGGAAACTTTATTAAGAAAACACACACTACAAATAACCTAATGATTCACCTCACCCCTCATGGAGAGTCATGAGGGGTATTTATAGGCTCTAACTTTGCCACTTAAACGATACTAGTCCCTAAGGGCAAAGTATACTACGCATCTAGTCCAATTCACGTAGGTGACGTTATCTTTATAAAAAGCGAGGCTAACAGATATTTACAAAGAAAATACAACCTATATACTATTACTACGCCTAAGATAGGAGCTCTCAACACGGTTCGCAGCGACCCCAGCTTCTTTTAGCTTCTTCAACAAATCAGAATCTTAGCGTGATACCGTGGCAACACTAACAGGTACCCCGTCAGATCTAGGAAGATGCGCTGCGCCCAGACCACACAGAATGGCCTTTACCTTAACACCCTTCTTTTTTGCAAGCCTCGTAGCATGAGCTTCTAAGGATTCCTTTAAAGGAATTTCCTTCTCAAGAGCGAAAGGGTTCAAGATGTCGCGGGGGTGAGCAAAAATAGGCACCTGCAGCTGTGACTCATCAGGCTTAAAAAAGTAGTCAAGCAGCGTCTCTGCATTATCAGCACGGTGGCGGGCTAAGGTCGATCCCTCCATAATCACACCTATGGGATAATCCTGGTCGCGCTCCAACTCCGCAATCAAAGGAAGCTCTAACAGCTTCATCTTCTCCATTGCAGCAACCAGATCATCGTAGGCATGTCCGTTATATCCAGGCACCTGTGCGACAGGCACTTTCAAGAGGCCACCCTCATGAAGCTCTTCTATAGCTTCTGCCTTGCCACGCGCCAGCGCGCACTGCACAACCCCCCAAATGAGTCTACCACCTCTTGAGACTCTAAGGTACTAAGGGCAGCAAGGCGCAAGCCATGGCTGATAAGCCACCTGCGCTCGGCGATAGTGGAAACCAGCTGAGGATACAACTCTTCATCATATTCAATACTGAGCTTACGAAGATTTGCCTCCTGCTCCTCCAACGAGCTTCCCACGTTTGCACCAAACTCACCCAACCGAGCGAAAAACTCGTTCTTCCCATTCTCCAAATACTTAAGAGCCCAGGAGCAATTAGCCTTATAAATCTCTAAACCAGCGCGCTCCTGACTCACTCGGGTAAGCAACTAGATCTTTTCTTCAGCAAGTCTTTGGGTATACAAGCTCACTGCCTCTGCTTCAGCCTGGGAACTGGCCAAACGTGCCTCCAGCAACACGATCTGTTGGTCCTTCTGCGCGCTTTGGCTACTTTCTCCTGAATACCTTGCCTTTAGCTGCGCAACCAACGTAGTTTGGTGCGCAGCAGCCAACACCAGCTCCTCAACAAGCTGATCCATTGGCACGTCCCCAGATGCCAATGGCTCAGCGCTTTGGCTCTTTGGTTCAGACGATTCACCGCGAACGGGACTAGCCTTGGGGGGCGACTCCCTAGAGTGATCAATACTGTACGCAGAAAAGAGAATTAGCGATTGTCTCATAACATAAACAGGGAATGAGATAAGGGCTTTGAAAATAATACTTACTGGGGAGAAGCAGTATCAGGTGAGGGGGGGGGGGGGGGGGGCGATGCATCATCTGAGGACGACTCCACATCAAGAATGACAGGTCATTTTTTCCGGGATGAGCCTGCGCCATCACCACCAGGCGCTCTTTTGCGCTTTACTCCTTGGTCCGTCTGTTCTGGCTCTACCCCGAGGACCCCTACATTCTCTGCTACGTCTATGTGTGGCAGCTCCACTCTAGTGGAGGATACTCTGGGGCTGGGCACGCTTTGCAGAGGGGTTGCCTCCATCGCAACAGGTGAACCATCCCCAGATTCCTCCAGATTCATTTCCAGGGTGCGCCCCGCAGTAGCTTCCAAAATGGGGACTTCTCCCTCTTTCAAAGGGCGCACCCTCACGGTAACCTGTCGAGATTTCACTAATTGCACCATGCTGAACAAATCCATCTCTGCGCAACAAAAAGTAAACAAAAACAAGTTATATAAAGTACAAAAGTGAAAAGAAAGGCTCACATTAATAAAGCTAAGAAGTACGAAGGACGAGCACCCACCCTGGTCATCCGCGTCTAAAAAGGTTGGCACCTCATCAGGACTATCAAAATAGTTGCGACTAATGCCCATGTGCATCAAAAATTCCTCGGAATAGGAACTGATGGGAATATGATTGGCGTTTATCGTTTCCGCATCATCTGCGCTGTATGTTCCAGGGAGGGGGCGCTCATCCTTCGGTAGCGAACCCTGAGTATAGAAGCCGAAGTCCCAGGGGAACAATGCCTTATCCAACCAGAAAAATTTTTCTCTCCAGTTCCTAAGCGCGTCTAGTTTTTCCGCATAATATTGCAGCCGCCCTGCGCGCTTAGCAAAGGACACCCACCCGTTTGACCACGTTGTATGGTAAAACGCGCGGAAGAGATTTATAGTGGGGTTAATCGCCAACAACCGACAATTAACCTCGAAGTTTGTTATTTTTGCTGCACCTATACAGTACAACTGAGATATGTGCAGACGATAGTAATTTAATACATCGCACAAGAATAAGGATATGGGCACACGTTGATTCGCAAATTCGAAAAAACGTGTGTATACCCCTACTTTCCCTTCGGGGAACTCTGCTATCGACACCTGCGCATCCGGAACTACTGGATGCAACGCAAGTGGGATATAATAATCCGAGGTGAACTCACGAAGTTCATCCTCGGTCATATTGGACGCAAAATCAGGTAATCCCAGAACC
Organism: Chrysanthemum seticuspe; assembly: GCA_019973895.1. Taxonomy (NCBI): domain Eukaryota; kingdom Viridiplantae; phylum Streptophyta; class Magnoliopsida; order Asterales; family Asteraceae; genus Chrysanthemum; species Chrysanthemum seticuspe. Next base: position 27,303,701 of record BPTQ01000003.1, read on the forward strand.
ATGACTGGATTTTTAGATGCGCACGCGCTATTACCTTTGGAAGATTAAGGGTTTCTTGGTTGCAATTTGCGTTTTCAACAATGGTGGAAATGTCTTTTTACTGTGATAAACACAGTAAATGGGAGGCGATGGTTTATATAGGGTTTCATATCCATGGGATGATCGACACGTGGACCCCACTATCTTTAAATGTGTGGATAGGATATGTTGACGTGACACATTTTACAGTTACTTTCCCACATTTTACGAGGTATCTATTTGACTTAAGTGGACTGGATACACCGTCTCTTCTCTTAGGAAGGAATCCTTTGACGCTTCTCCGTTACGCTTCGGGGCTATATTGGCTACAGTTATTAGTCTAGCATCCGCGGGTTTCACCCTGCGCATACTAGACTGGGGGACATGATGACGTATAGTCCGTATTCGGGTCACGAACCCGACCAACGACCGCTACTAGCAAGCCCAGTACGACTGGGCTAACCCGATAACGGTTTGGGCTCACGAAAGCCCAAACCCAAAGTTATTTATGGCTTAAGATATCGGACATCTCTTATTTTTAGAGATAGGTATTCAATGACCGACTTAGGCGGGATACGCCGAAGGTTGGGGAACACGAAACCAATAAGGATTTCGTGTGTATATAAAGGGCATCCTAGCCCTCGTTAAAGGTACGATCTCAAACCCTAACTCTCCACTAAACCCTAAAACAGATTACCTACTCTCACGCCGGAGGATAATCATGGGAAACAATCCCACGGTAAGCCTAACGGTGTTTTCTGTTTTCTTAGTGCGCAGGTCTCAAGCATTAAGATCCAATTGATACGGGAACCGGAGTCCAAACGAGGAACGCCCAACTTTTGTATCAACAGGTTTACTCAGTGTTTTCTTGCTTGGATAAGCCTGAAAACACTTCGACTTTGGATATCTTTTACACTAGTATAAGTGTAAAGGATTTTTGGGCAAAACCCTAGTTTTACGCATAAGCTAGCTCTTACGTGTAGCATTCTTTACGCCTAAGCATTTTCTTACGCCTAAGCTTGTCTTACGCATAAGATAATCTTATGCATAAGTATTCTACTACTAAGCCTCTAGTTTTATGCCTAAGCTAAGTTTTCCTCAAGTCTTACACATAAGCTATCCTACGCGTAAGATCTATTTTACGCGTAAGTTTGTTTCTACGCATAAGGTACTTTCTACGCTTAAGCTGGTTTCTACGCTTAAGGTTATTTCATCAACAAAGTTTCATTGGACTACAAAGATCCATCATCTACACAAGTTTCAAGATGTCTCAACCACCATACTCTAACTACTTTCCTCATATGTATCCTCAACAACAACAACAACAAATCCATCAACAACAACAACTCTATCAACAACAACATCAATTTCAACAACAATTTCCTCAAGGAGCAATTTCACCACAAATGATTCAACCACCACCTAGTCTACAAGTACAACCTTACACAAACTTTCAAAATCAGCATCCATCCAAGTATGCTATGAAGGAACCGTCTTGGTTTGCAAAGATGTGTGAAGCTTTAAGTAGCCAACAATCCATTCATGAAGCTGGATCACTTTATAGACCTCCAATGCTCACTCCCGGAAACTACGATCAATGGGTGATAAGGTTCTTTAGGTTTTGTGATCTAAAGAAGCCACATGGAAAGTTCTTAAAGAAGGTCATCCTTGAAGGTCCATTCCAGATGCCTACTATCACTGTACCCGGAGATCCGAATGCTAATCCACCAAGAGATGATCTCACCAACGTTGTTGGTCTTACTGAACTTAAAAATGACCAACTTCTACACTTGGAAGCTGATGAACTTGCAATGCAATATATCCTTTTGGGATTACCCAACCCGATACTTTGAAGTGTGGATGCTCAGAAGACTGCTAAAGCAATGTGGGAGCACATTCATCTTCTAATGGAAGGCACAAAACTCAATCAAGAAGACATGGAATCCAAAATCTACTTAGCATATGAACACTTCATGATTGAACCAGGGGAGACATTAGAGTCATATCATCATCGATTCTCAGATATCATCAATGACTTGGAAAAACATAACATCATTATGCCAAGAATTACAGTCAACACTAAGTTCCTTAGTAGTCTTGGTCCTGATTGGGAAAAGTATGTTATTTTCATCCGTCAAGCGAAGAATCTTCATCATGCTACATACGGATTATTGTATGACTATTTGAAGCCCCACCAAAAGGAAGTTGACAGAGAAAGAGTCATTCGTGGAGCTCCTGTTTCACCATCACTCCCGGATAATCAAACTCTTGCGTTGTAGGCTCAAGCTTGTTATCCTCAATTTCCAACCTTACAAACTGTCTTCACAAATCCTCCACAACCAGCTGTTACAATTACCCCATATGATCCGTCACAGCAACAATCCCAAGAAACTCAATTGGTTCCATACAACAACAATGATCAAGCACTTTACAGTGAATCTAATGAGGATGCTGAAGCTTTCGATGCATTGCAAGAAGGGTTTGTCATGATTGCTAGAGCCTTCGGTCGATATTCTAACAAATCCAACAATCGCATTCGAACCTCATCTAACACAAGGACTCAGGCTGTTGTTAACAATGGACGTGTTGAAGTTCAGAATCGTGGTAATGTTCGTCAGATGGGTAGTGGTCAAGGGTTTAATGTTAATGGAAGGAATAACATGGGTGCTCCACAACAACGAGCTCAAGTGGTTGCTCAAGGAAATGCTCAGATTGGGATTAATGGTCTTCGTTGTTATAACTGTAATGAGAAGGGTCATCTGGCTAATGCATGCCCAAAGCCGAGGACAAGAGGCAGCGCTTATCACAAAGAGGCTTTACTCTTGGCTCTCAAAGATGAAGCTGGTGGAACTCTAACCAACAAGGAACAGAGCTTCATGGCAAATGCAAATTCTGATGATGACATGGAGGACTTGCAGGCTAATGCAGCTGTGATGTTAATGGCAAACTTGCAAGAACTACACATGAGTGACACAGGCCCAGTGTATGACACTGACGGCTTGTCTCAGGTACCGGATCAAACTATACTCATTTCTGATCTGATATATCCGCCAACATCTGCATCCGACAAGGATCAGAATGTTCAACATGAGCCGTCTACATCTCATTCCGATGATAATCAAATAGATCCCGTAGTTATACTTGACGATCAGGATAACCTTCTGGTTAATATTGATAATCAAGTTGACTCCGTGGTTATACTTGAGGATCTAAATAATGACCATGTTGCGACTCACGTTGAACAAACTGAACCTTTTTCTAATCCAGATATTGAGCTCATGACCTTAATTAAAGACCAAAATTCTCGAATGGAAAAATGCAAAGACATCAATAAAAAATTACATGATAAAATTGCGATGTTAACTAAGGACAATGAATGCTTAAAATTCCAACTCAACATTTTTCAAACAAAAGATAAACGTGAAAAAGGTTTTGAAGTCGCATTTGCTAAATCATACCAAAATGAAAAATCTTTGGAAAAACTGATATGTGATCTAGTTGCATCCAAGAATTCCTTGTTGTCTCAAATAGAACAACTGAAATATGATCATAAACAACAACTTAACGCTCTCACTTCGGAAACTCAAAAAGCCAAGTCTGAGTTGTTAACTTGTCAAAAACAGTTCTGTGAGTACAAAAAGCATTCAAGGAAACAAATAGATGACTATCTTGAAGAAATTGTCGACTTACAAAACAAAATCAAAGAGTTTCGAAATGTTGTCTATAAACATGGTGAGTCAATCACAACTATTCAAAAGTTTACTTTCAAACCAAATCCAAATGGATATGGACCGAATCTTGCTGATTACAAACCTAAGTTTTCACATAGAGCATTCAAACCAAATCCTTAAGTTTATAGTGCAGAACACAGAATTGATGATTCCATTATGAGTGTTGTTGAATATAATCGCATGGAGGAATTTGATGCAGATGACGAGAGTCGGTCAAAAATGGAAAATGTTGTTTATAACAAACCATTTAACTATTCTAAAGCCATAACTTTCGTCACACAACAGGACAATTCTAACACACCTTGGGTTATCACACCTACTTCTGAGTCTTCAAATGTTGGTTCCCAACCTAATTCTGCACAAATTAATGGTCCTTTAGCTTCACTCAGTGAAGTAAAAACATTACCCGAACAATGTCAAATTCTTAAATATTTTGAAACATTCAAATCGGACATCAAACTTTTGGAACGAGAAATTGAAATCAATTCTGAAATAAAAGTTGAACATTTTCAATCGCCTCTTGCGCGAGCACAAAGAGATATTTTTCAAAAAAGAATTTTACGTCATGTCCGAAATTTGAAAATGTGTGCAATATATTGGGAAAGGGATTTTCACAAGGAGCTTGGACTTATGAAAAGAGTTTTCGAACAAACAGAAACATCAATTTCAAATTCTAAACGTAAAAAGAAAATGTTAAGAAAAGATGTTGATCGACTCTTGGAAGATGTTATCTATGATGATATCATAAATGTTGTGTTACTACATACTGTTGCAAATGCATTTGATTATATCACTGCTGATTCTGTTGATTCTGTTGAAAATGTTGAGAATACAGATACTGTGTCACAAATCAAATCTTTAAAAGTTGAAAATGAGCGATTGTTAAATGAACTTTCAAATGCAAAACGTCGTTTTCAATGGTGTCAAAAGGATTGTCAAAATCGTGAACTTGCTTTACAAAACAAAATCAACCAGTTGCGTTCTAAATCTTTTAATCCAAAAATAGAACATCTGGATGATGAAAACGTGTCTTTAAAATGTCAAATTTCAAAATATGAACAAGAAATTGCCAAAGTCAAAAAAGAATATGGTGTCATATTTGATTTGCTCAAACAAACTCGTGAAAAAGCATCACACGAACTTGATAATCATCTTGCATACAAAAAAGATCTTTTAAATTTTAGTGGAAACATTCGCTCTGAAAATCAAGATTTGTTACACACTATCCATGACTTAAAAGCGGAGTTGGTGAAATTTAAACAAGATAGGGATAGTAACACAAAAGTTATTGCACCAGGAATTCTTAGACTACCAAATAACACGTCAAAAGAATCTAATGTGCTTCCCTCTACTGAAACAGGAATAGTTGCCTCTTTTCCCAACGCTAGCACTTCACAGCTTAAGAGCACCACAAGGAAGAATAGGAAGTTGCTACGTAAGAAAAGAACAATAAAGACCTCTGAAGTAGAAGAACACCTTAGGACTTTGAATAAAACTAATGTTACTCCCACTTTAGATATTGCGTCTGACAAATGTAATAGAAAAATTGATGTAACGAATGCTGAACCTTTAAGTACTTTAAATGTTATGTTTGAAGCTTCTTGTGTTGGTTGTCGTAAGAGCATGTTTTCTGGTTGTCATGATAAATGTGTTGCTCATTCTATCTTATCTCGCAAGCGGAAAATTAGAAAACGGAATACCTCTAGGCCCACTAATGCTTCCAAGTCTGTGTTAGGTAAACCGCCTTCTAGTGTTTCTACAAATATCATTGATGTACCCGTACAACCCACTTCACCTCCTAGGAAGAACTTATCACCTAGTGCATTCACTAAGACCAAAACTAAGACTAGTTAGAGATGGCAGAAATGGTTACATAATACACTTGGCTTTAAATGGATACCTAAAATCATAAACATGTGTGTTTCAACTATAACTACATCGTAACCCTCTAACTTTTCGGGTTCCACATCTACTTCTATTCCATCTGTGTCGTCTGTGTGTAATGCAGGTGATACAGATCATCCTCTGGGTTGTTGATAGCGGATGTTCCCGACACATGACAGGCAATCTTAAACTGTTATCAAACTTTGTATCAGAGTTCATTGGCACTGTCAGATTCGGGAATAATCACTTCGCGGCTATCATGGGCTTCGGAGATTACATCAATGGGAACATCGAAATTAGCAGAGTTTATTATGTGGAAGGTCTCGGTCACAATCTTTTCTCAGTCGGTCAATTTTGTGATGGAGATTTGGAAGTTGCTTTTAGGGAGAAATCTTGCTTCATTCGTGATCTACAAGGAAACGATCTTATGTCTGGTCAACGCACATCAAGTCTTTACACTATCTCAATGCAAGACATGATTGCTTCATCTCCCATCTGTCTACTTTCTAAGGCTACATCTACAAAATCCTGGCTATGGCACCGTCGTCTCTCACATCTAAACTTTCAAAGCATAACCAACCTTGCACGTTTCAAACTTGTTGAAGGTCTCCCACGATTTAGGTATTCTAAAGATCATTTATGCTCAGCTTGTGAACAAGGAAAAAGCACTCGTGCTCATTTTTCTTCAAAGGTGGAACACAGCTCTCAGCATGTGCTTCATCTTCTTCACATGGATTTGTGTGGTCCGATGCGTGTGCAGACGATTAATGGCAAACACTACATTTTGGTAATTGTTGATGACTACTCAATATGGACTTGGGTTTATTTTCTTCGAAGTAAAGATCAAGCTCCACAGATGATCATCACCTTTCTCACAAAAATTCAAGTTCAGCTCCGGAACACAATCAGGCAAATCAGAACAGACAAAGGAACTGAATTTGTGAATCAAACTCTACGTGCTTATTATGAGAAAGTGGGAATTGAGCATCAAACATCCATTGCACGCACACCAGATCAAAACGGAGTTGTTGAAAGACGAAACCGTACGTTAGTGGAAGCTGCAAGAACAATGTTGATAAATGAAAAACTTCCAGATTACTTGTGGGCTGAAGCTGTATCTACTGCATGCTACACTCAAAACCGTTCAATGATTACTAAATGCCACAACAAAACACCTTACGAGCTTATCCACAACCATAAACCGAATCTCAAACACTTTCATGTATTTGGATCCCTTTGTTACCCAAATAATGATCGTGATGAGTTTGGTAAGCTCAAGGCTAAAGCTAACATTGGAGTCTTTGTTGGATACTGTGAAAACTCTAAAGGATACCAGATCTGGAATCGTCGTACAAGGGAGATTATGGAAACGATTCATGCAAGTTTCGATGAGCTTACAGAAATGGCTTATGAGCAAACAGCTTGGAACCCGGACATAACCGTCTAAACTTTCCCCAAACCCCATCATCAGCTGAACCAAGCCTACAACTTACTCGTCAACAAATGGAACAGCTATTTGCTCCTCTGTTTAGTGATGATATTGATCAACGTGCTCTAGATGAATCAAATGTTTTCGCTGCTCAACCTGATAATAATCCAATACCTGATACACCTGAAACAACAACTACTGTTGAAGATGCACCTCCAATTGATTCTACAACAATAGCCGAACAAACCGCATCCAATGACGCTGAACCAGCTGATGATCTTCTGAACCATGAAGTACCCCCACCTGCAGATTATGATCCAAATGCGTTCTTCAATCCATTTGCAAATGAAACTGCCACACCTGATGTTGCGAAATCATCTACAAGCCATTTGAATCCTCCTAATCTGCAGAATGTATATCAACATCAACTGTCACACCCCCAAATTACCTGTTTTTGCAGCGGAATGGAATTCCTGGGGGCTGACTGTCATAGCATCAAAGTTATAGTTATATTGAACGACCTGAAGTGTCGTTTGGAAAACACATCATTTAATTTATTAAAACAATCAGAGTTTACAAAGTATAGGTTCCAAAAGAAAATCAACTTGTGCGGAAATAAGTTTGTTACAAGCCAAACGATGTTTTAAAGTTTATAAAACCCAAGTGAGACGCGTCGTCTCCGCGACTCTATGATATGTCCATATGCATGCCATGAAGTGAATGCCTTAGATACCTGAGATAAAACATGCTAAAAAGTGTCAACACAAAGGTTGAGTGAGTTCATAGAGTTTGTGTTGAAATGTAAAGCCTTTAAAGAATATTCATGCAGCAAAGGCATTGTAAATCCACTCAGTTCCAAGTTCCGCCCATACAAAACTTGCAACCTGTGTGTTCACAACTGATTCGCGCAAAACCGTCAAGTTATCTCACGCAAGCTAGCCACTTGTGAATGGCTAGCTGTAAGAAACTTAAAGCAGTTCAGACACAAATGCAATGAAGTCCAGGAGAGAATAATGTTTCCCCAGGTCGTTAAGTCCCAACGAGCCGTGCGAGAATAGTCAAACGTTTAGTGATCGAGAAGATTTGAACAGATACAGAGATTTGTTATGATTATAACTAAGGAAAAGCCAACAAATTACAACGGCTTAAATGCAAATTAAAGGAAATCTAAAAAGATAAAATCTATTAAATAAACGCTATCACTATTATTAAAATAATGTTTTTGTTCTTTTTGTTTTAATAAAACTTAATTAAAAACTACGTGACGTACAAACAAAAACGTGAAACTTACACAATATTAACCTTAAAAATATGAAAATGATATTTTTATAAACCTAATGATAAAAGAAAATTATTAGAAAAAAGAAAATTAATTTTATGACTATTTATCTAATTATTATTAATTAAAAACTATTTTTAACTATTAAATAATCACCTAAAATACAAGAAATTAGGAAATAAAGCTAGAAAAATAAAATTAAGACTTAGAAAAATCTAAAATATCAAACTAGAATTTTCAAAACTATTTTTGTATTTTTCTGATTATTTTTGGATTTTTTATGAATATTAAACTATTAAAAACTAATTAAATTACTAAAAATTACAAAATAAACTATGAAAAATATGGAAAATTACTTTTTTTACTTTTTATATTTATCTAAACCTAAGAAAATTGAAAAATTATTTTTTTGAACCTTTTCTGAATTATTTTCAATAAAAGCTAATTAAAATTGATTAAAATCTAATTTAAATTTAGAAAAATAGCAAATAAAGACCAAAAATTGTGAAAATCTCAGGAAAAATCTAAAATGATAATATGAATCTATAAAAAATGAGAAAGTAGCAGCTTATGTGTGAAAATAAAGAGCTATAGTGCAAACTGATACTAGAATAAGCTACCAAAATAAGCAAATAAGCTACTTAACCAACCAAACAGTGACAGAAGTTATAGTCTACTAAAATAAGCTAAAATCAACTAGTTATATCTACTCCTATCAAGTTATAAGTTCAGATCTATGACTTAAGCTAACTGATCAACTAGGGAAAACAGCAAATGACCCCTACTGTTGGGGATTATGCACCAGCTTAACAATAAGCTCAAACTTAAAATTAAAATTTGGAACTTGGAAAAGACCTGGTTGAGATCAAGTATACCAAAACTCAGACCTTGGGAAGCTCTTTTGAGCCCTGTGCAAGTCTAGACAAAACTGAGAAAAAACTCAGTATTACTGAGAACAGTGAGCAGGGCACATGGTGCTGACTTTGAGCTTATGCAGCAGCTTATCAAAGAAGCTTTAGCCAAAAACAGATATTGAGTCTTAAAGACCACCTAGTAGACTACAAGTAGACCAAAAATGAGACTCTAATTGTTTGACATGAACTCTGTGCATCAGCTGCAAGTTCTGTAGAAAACCAGTTTTTGACACCTATTGACTTTTAAAGAAACATGACAGTTGACTATTATGAAGTTTGAACTTGATTTGAGAACTGATATTGGTTATTATTGATGAATTGAAGTTACTAAAAGCTTTGTCTATGGATTTTTAACATAAAACAAGTGATTCGATCTTCAAAAACACAACAGATCAGCAGTAGAGGTGAATTAAATGTAATTTTGACTTGGTGGTGTTGCAGACCAAGACTAAGACTCAAATGAGTTTACTTATGCTTAACAAACATGAACCAAGAGAAATTAACCATTGCATATGCTTCTGAGACAGATAATTCAGCAGAACCAAACACTCCTTATTAACCTGATTTGCCAACTGAAACAAATCCAAACTCTTAACCAACTTATATTGTGATCAAACTCACTTAACCATACCTAAATACATCTATTAGAACAGAATTCAACAAATTAAAACTATAAATATTGATTATGCTAAAACTTGTAAAAATAACTTACAAAGATCTCTAGCCACTATGGCTTGCCAACAGTTAAACCAGGAACCACTAACCTATATAAAACCATCCCAAGTACACAAAATCAACCCATTTCAAGCTCTGAACCAACCCAATTCCTTCTGCATCAATTTTTGCTCCATCTTTGACTTTCTTTGACCAATGTCCCAACTAGCTAGATACTTGAATGTAAGCTTTCAAAAGGCTATGAAAAGCTTATATAAGCTTAGTGGAACTGAGAAACAAGCTTTTTGAAGCTTGTTTGTAAGAAATGGCAACTGAAATTTTCAACAGTAACTCATAAACATGAAACCAGATGGAACTTTGGGATTAAAGATCAAACCTTGATTATATTGAAAATGTAACTTGAGTTTAAGATTTAAGAACAAAACATTACAACTTTTGAATTAAATTAAGACAGTAATGATAAAAACGACATAAGAGAAATTTAAAACTAAAACTACTACTTCATCTCTTTCCTTTCTTCCTCTTTTAAGCACCAAATGAGCTCCACGTGTCCTTATGAGAATATCCCACCTCTTTTTGTGGCCAATGGGAGAGTTTTGACCATTTTAGCCATTTTTATACTTTTGGCGGGAAACAGTGGGTTTGACTTGTAGGCTGTGATATCTAGCTAGGGGGGGGGGTGGCATTAATTGTAGAGGGTTGAGTGATGATGGGGGTGGAGGGATAAGGTGGAAAGGTGAGGTGATGGTGGCTGTGGAGTTGCAGACAAGTTGGGGAGGAAGGAGATAAGGTGGGGGCGGGCTTTGGTTTGTTTGACTGGTTTTGACCAACCAGTCCAAAAAGGGAGGTGGCAGGGTCAAAAAGGGAAAAGGCAGGGGTCAAGGGATAGTGACTAGTCCAAAAGGGTTTAGGGTTTTTAATTATAACAAGGACTAGTTTTGTAATTCCTGAAAATTGAGGGACCTAAGCTGCCAATTCATCAAGGTTGCTCCAAGGGTGAAAAGTGACAAGTATTAATAGTTCAAGGACCAAAGTTGCCATTTTCAGATTTTCCAGGGACCATTTCTGCCAATTCTTAAACTTGAAGGACCAATTTGTAATTTTCTCAAAACTTTTTATATTTTTCACCAAAGGACTAATTTTGACAAGTTATGATATTAAAAGGACCTTTGGTGATTTTTCTTTTGAAATTTTGACTCAGGGACTATTTTTGACAATTTTTGAAACTTGGGGGACTAAAACTGCCAATTATGCAAATTTGATACGTTTTTCACCAGATTTTGATATTTTTGCATTTAAAACACATAAAACACTTATTTGTGATATTTTTATCATTTTGATGCATTTCTGAGTGTTTTCAGATGTTTTTGCAGTTTAATTTGTACAAAAATGATGAGTATTTAGACACTCATCAATCCCCCACACTAAACTATTGCTAGTCCCTAGCAATCTTTTGAGAAAAACTTAATGGATTTGAATCTCTTTACCAAAAGCCATTACTTCTGGAGTAGCCAAATGTTTCAGTTCAAGTAAGAACCATGGTACACCGATAACCATGTGATTTTGAGCAAACCACCAGCTTTCAACGGATTTGATTTTGTCTTTACCAGAAGCCGTACCCTTCTGGACTAGCCAACTCTTAGATAAATTATCAATATTATCTTTGGTGAGCTGATTACCAATTATGGATTTTCCACTGCCTTTACCACAAGCCATAAACTTGCGGGCTAGCCAACTCTTCACTTTTTAGGATATGGTGAGCTGAATACCATACAATTTTGGGCAAATTGTAAGCCGTCAACGGATTTGAGATATCTTTACCAAGAGCCGTTTGCTCCTGGATTAGCCAATCCTTTTGTTTATTAGACAAGGCGGACTGATAACCAAATGATGAGTAAGTGAAGAACACTTACTCCAAAAAAATTTTGGCCAAAAATGGGGGAATTAGGTGGTATAATTACATGATAAAATTCGTGAGAATTCCCCCCCACACTAGAATTGAATATTGCCCTCAATATTCAAAGTACCGGCGGTTATGCCGAAACAAAGAACGTAAAAGGGAAATACTACGGCCATTATTTAGCAAGGGTTTTTTTTTTGTTTGTTTTTTTTTTTTTTTTTTTTTTTTTTTTTTTTTTTTTTTTTTTTTTTTTGTTGAAGATCTTATATACAACAGCGTGGGGCAACTCCCCCACACTAGGGTGGTACACACGGGTGAAAAACCCATGTTTTAGCTACTGTTTTTGATTACCGAGTCGCTAGCTTGACTCGACCCCGAATTCATTTGTTCATGGGGAAAGTAACGTGGAAAACCAATCTCGATCGGACTTTCGTTCACAATGTTAATAAACATATGAACATCAGAAAGTTCCACACCGACGAGATACAACCTCGGTATTTGTTAACAGTAGAAACTATAAGGGATGATACCGGGGTCAAAGATGGTGTCCTCATTCCCGAAAGAGAAAAGGGAAAGAGCAACCACACCATCTGTGAAGAATGGAACAAAGATATGCATGACAATGCAAGTCCATTCCTCATCAGAAAGAAGCAAATCACCATTTTTGACACTTTTAAGCTTAAACTTGAAGCTTATATGGTGATTGTCAGTAAGATGTCCGGGAGGGAGGGTGGGAAATGGTTCTTCAATCAACAGATTTTCTAGAAAAAGGATGTCTCCCTCCGGATCCAAGTAAGTGTTATCAATTCCTGTAGGAATTGACTCATCACTAAGAAATGCATCGACTTCATTCCAAAAGTTGTCATCTTCCTCATCAGGAGTGAGAGAAGGAATGGAAGAGTCGGGAATAAGACTAGAAGATGATGGATCATTTTTGAGCAATTCATCAATGGGAAGAATGTCTCCCATTGGATCACAAACATCATCATCCAACTCAGATGAAACTGAAGAGAGTTTGGTTTCATCCACAGAGTTAACAAACTCGATGCGACAAACTGATTCCGAAGGTGGGACAAGTGGTGTGCTCTTAGAGCTAGCAGTTTCCACCACTTCCGATGAAGTCTCCGAATCTAGATCATCATCATCATCAAGAACACTCTTGACTTCCCTGGTACAGCTTTCAAACCATTTGTTTGAACCAGGGGTGATTTTCAAAGCTTTGAGCTCAGCACGTTTTTGAAAACTCCTCTTAACCGTGAAATTTGAGAGTGTTGCATTGAATCTTTCAGATCTTTGATCAATTGTGGCAACACTCTGTTTGTATAGAGGTTTGGAGTTTTGGTTGATATTTAACGTGAGCTCTTCATTGTCAACTCGTATGGTCAACTCTTCAGCAAACACATCAATCAGAGCACGACTCGTTCTTAAGAAAGCTCTCCCTAAGATGAGGGGAACTCTAGAATCTGCATCGAAGTCTACTACAACAAAGTCAGTAGGAAAGTGAAACTTTCCCACTTTCATCACGACATCCTCGGCTATCCCAAGTGGACGAGTTATGGTACGGTCCGCTAGCTCGAGTGTCATACAAGTGGATGAAAGTTTAGGAAGAGACAGTTTCTTCCATACTGAGAGTGGCATGAGGTTAATGCTAGCGCCAAGATCGGCCAAGGCGGAGCATTGAAACATCCCCAAGAAATCACACGGGATTAAAAACCTGCTCGGGTCTTCAAGCTTTTTGGGAAGCTTCTTGAGAAGGACCGCTGAGCATTGCTCATTGAGGGGGGTTTTAGCCATCTCAGACAGCTTGTCTTTGTTGGTAAGTAAGCCTTTAAGTGTGGATGCAAATTTAGGCATTAGAACGAGAGCATCAACGAAGCTTATATCAAAGTGTAGCTCATTGAAGATTTGGAAAATTTTTTCCATTTGCTCTTTGTTTTTGTCTTTTTGCTTCTCATCATTCATTCTTGATGGGTAAGGAAGCTGACAAGACTTTTGAGCCGGGATGGAAGTGTTTTCTGGCTCAGAATGTGTCTTCGGAACTTCGGGTTCCGGACTTAAAACTTGGACTACCGAAGGTGGGACGTGTGCGGTACTTCGTGGGCTTGAATAATGCACCTTGTCAGTTGTCTCCTTGGTAACTTGACTAAATGCCACAGGAGGAGGGGGCATAGGAGTCGAAGGTCCATTGTGCGTCTTACCACTACGAGTGGTGACGGCTTTCAACTCGGCATTTGGATTGGTAATTGTATTGCTTGGGAGTCCTCCAGAAGATGATGAAGCTTGGTTCATATTCATGTTCATGAAACTGCTCATCATATTCTTCAACTCATTTGTCTGCCGAGACATTGTGGTATCAATTTCCTTCTTTAGCTCAACCCTCATGTTATTGATCTGAGTTTGCATTGAACGTATGCTTGACTCAGTAACTTTCATGAAGTCATTTGGTGGGGGAGCATGAGAAGGTTGTTGATAATTTTGCTGATTTGGAGCTTGATATTGTGGGTTGTAATTGTTCCTGTTTTGATTATTGAAATTTTGTCCTTGATTCGGAACAAAGCGATTTTGATTGCCATGGTTTTGCACAGGAGGAAAACCAGGTGGTGTCATACCGCTAGGTGCACGGTAGTGAGGATCAGCCTGTGGTCGGTATTGATTGTGGTTTACCGAAGCTACTGGAGCTTGGTAAAAGGAAGCATCGGTTGCTTGACAATCATAATACGCGTATGGACCACTACAAGTTTCACACACCTTGTTTACGGCTTTGACTGGTTCCGGTTTATGAATCTCGCTTTTGATTTCCTTAACATCCTTAATCATACAACGGATGGCATCCGTTAGAGCTGCTATCGGAGCAGCTAACTCAGAAGAGTTATTGGATGAAGAAGCAGGAGTGTTAGGAGTATTGACTTTGTTGCGAGAAATAGGAACTTTTGATTTTTGCTCGCAAATCTCAATCACATCTTTAGGCTTACGATTCAAGATATTGCCGCCTGCGGCTGCATTCAAAGAATCTTGATCGTTACCGTTCAACCCATTATAAAAGATATTGACTTGTTGAAGCTCCGTGAATTCATGATGGGGGCATTTCCTGAGGAGATCCTTGAATCTCTCCCATGCCTCTCCAAAGTTTTCATCGAAATTTTGACGAAATCCAGAAATTTCATTTTTAAGATTAGTCGTCTTTGATGGAGGAAAGAAATGATTAACAAACTTTTGAACAAGTTCCTCCCAAGTTTCGATGGATCGAGGGGGTTCTTTTTCCAGCCAAATCTGGGCTGTCCCCTCAAGTGAGAATGGGAATAGCATCAACTTGATGACTTTTTGTGGCACATCCTTGAAATTGATAGTTGAAGTCAACTTGTTAAACCAACGGATGTGTGCATACGGGTCTTCACGATCAAACCCGTGGAATTGATTTGTAGACACAAGTGTGATCAAATGTGTCTTCAATTCAAAGTGATCAGAGTTGATTATTGGTAGAATGATGGCATCTCCATAACCCTCGGTGGGTGCTTGGAGCATTTCCGCCATAGTACGTTCGTCTGCCATTTTGTTTGAAATAGTACGAATCTCGGGTTCGACTATTTGGGCAGCACGTCTACGAGAACGTCGTCTAGGAATTTCTGCTAGATCACGAAAAGGACTCAATGATCTAGAAGAACGAGTGCGCATGCACTAGAGTTAACTCTAAGAGACCTCAGAGTTAAGGAGAGGAATTATGAAATTGGTGAAAAATGGGGTAAGGAGAATCTTTTTGGGTTTTCTGCTTCTGACAAGTATATATAACAACAAATCCAATCAAAACAAGATCGAGGCAAAACAACAGTGAACTTAAACCAATAATCACAAGATGAGTGGCTTCTTTGAAAAAGGTACACCACTATCAAGGACACAAAGGCAAGTTTTAAATCTTTAGTTCGGGAACTTATTATGGTCGCACCCCCAGTTAGGTAGTGCACTGCCTTGGTTTGCGGTGGTAAGATTTTATGTTGTTATTATTAAACTCAGAAAACGACAAATCTTTTTGTATTTTTATATTTGATACATATATAGAAACAAAAGGAAAATATTTTTGTGTTTTATACGTTTTTGGCTGTTTTTGGGTTTTTGGATTTTTTATAAGAAAATATGGATATATATATAGATATAGATAGATGGTATGAACAAGGAGTGATTATTCAAATCACTAATCTGCTAAACGTAGGATAATTAGCACAGCTCCCCGGCAGCGGCGCCAAAATTTGATTCGCGCAAAACCGTCAAGTTATCTCACGCAAGCTAGCCACTTGTGAATGGCTAGCTGTAAGAAACTTAAAACAGTTCAGACACAAATGCAATGAAATCCAGGAGAGAATAATGTTTCCCCAGGTCGTTAAGTCCCAACGAGCCGTGCGAGAATAGTCAAACGTTTAGTGATCGAGAAGATTTGAACAGATACAGAGATTTGTTATGATTATAACTAAGGAAAAGCCAACAAATTACAACGGCTTAAATGCAAATTAAAGGAAATCTAAAAAGATAAAATCTATTAAATAAACGCTATCACTATTATTAAAATGATGTTTTTGTTCTTTTTGTTTTAATAAAACTTAATTAAAAACTACGTGACGTACAAACAAAAACGTGAAACTTACACAATATTAACCCTAAAAATATGAAAATGATATTTTTATAAACCTAATGATAAAAGAAAATTATTAGAAAAAAGAAAATTAATTTTATGACTATTTATCTAATTATTATTAATTAAAAACTATTTTTAACTATTAAATAATCACCTAAAATACAAGAAATTAGGAAATAAAGCTAGAAAAATAAAATTAAGACTTAGAAAAATCTAAAATATCAAACTAGAATTTTCAAAACTATTTTTGTATTTTTCTGATTATTTTTGGATTTTTTATGAATATTAAACTATTAAAAACTAATTAAATTACTAAAAATTACAAAATAAACTATGAAAAATATGGAAAATTACTTTTTTTACTTTTTATATTTATCTAAACCTAAGAAAATTGAAAAATTATTTTTTTGAACCTTTTCTGAATTATTTTCAATAAAAGCTAATTAAAATTGATTAAAATCTAATTTAAATTGAGAAAAATAGCAAATAAAGACCAAAAATTGTGAAAATCTCAGGAAAAATCTAAAATGATAATATGAATCTATAAAAAATGAGAAAGTAGCAGCTTATGTGTGAAAATAAAGAGCTATAGTGCAAACTGATACTAGAATAAGCTACCAAAATAAGCAAATAAGCTACTTAACCAACCAAACAGTGACAGAAGTTATAGTCTACTAAAATAAGCTAAAATCAACTAGTTATATCTACTCCTATCAAGTTATAAGTTCAGATCTATGACTTAAGCTAACTGATCAACTAGGGAAAACAGCAAATGACCCCTACTGTTGGGGATTATGCACCAGCTTAACAATAAGCTCAAACTTAAAATTAAAATTTGGAACTTGGAAAAGACCTGGTTGAGATCAAGTATACCAAAACTCAGACCTTGGGAAGCTCTTTTGAGCCCTGTGCAAGTCTAGACAAAACTGAGAAAAAACTCAGTATTACTGAGAACAGTGAGCAGGGCACATGGTGCTGACTTTGAGCTTATGCAGCAGCTTATCAAAGAATCTTTAGCCAAAAACAGATATTGAGTCTTAAAGACCACCTAGTAGACTACAAGTAGACCAAAAATGAGACTCTAATTGTTTGACATGAACTCTGTGCATCAGCTGCAAGTTCTGTAGAAAACCAGTTTTTGACACCTATTGACTTTTAAAGAAACATGACAGTTGACTATTATGAAGTTTGAACTTGATTTGAGAACTGATATTGGTTATTATTGATGAATTGAAGTTACTAAAAGCTTTGTCTATGGATTTTTAACATAAAACAAGTGATTCGATCTTCAAAAACACAACAGATCAGCAGTAGAGGTGAATTAAATGTAATTTTGACTTGGTGGTGTTGCAGACCAAGACTAAGACTCAAATGAGTTTACTTATGCTTAACAAACATGAACCAAGAGAAATTAACCATTGCATATGCTTCTGAGACAGATAATTCAGCAGAACCAAACACTCCTTATTAACCTGATTTGCCAACTGAAACAAATCCAAACTCTTAACCAACTTATATTGTGATCAAACTCACTTAACCATACCTAAATACATCTATTAGAACAGAATTCAACAAATTAAAACTATAAATATTGATTATGCTAAAACTTGTAAAAATAACTTACAAAGATCTCTAGCCACTATGGCTTGCCAACAGTTAAACCAGGAACCACTAACCTATATAAAACCATCCCAAGTACACAAAATCAACCCATTTCAAGCTCTGAACCAACCCAATTCCTTCTGCATCAATTTTTGCTCCATCTTTGACTTTCTTTGACCAATGTCCCAACTAGCTAGATACTTGAATGTAAGCTTTCAAAAGGCTATGAAAAGCTTATATAAGCTTAGTGGAACTGAGAAACAAGCTTTTTGAAGCTTGTTTGTAAGAAATGGCAACTGAAATTTTCAACAGTAACTCATAAACATGAAACCAGATGGAACTTTGGGATTAAAGATCAAACCTTGATTATATTGAAAATGTAACTTGAGTTTAAGATTTAAGAACAAAACATTACAACTTTTGAATTAAATTAAGATAGTAATGATAAAAACGACATAAGAGAAATTTAAAACTAAAACTACTACTTCATCTCTTTCCTTTCTTCCTCTTTTAAGCACCAAATGAGCTCCACGTGTCCTTATGAGAATATCCCACCTCTTTTTGTGGCCAATGGGAGAGTTTTGACCATTTTAGCCATTTTTATACTTTTGGCGGGAAACAGTGGGTTTGACTTGTAGGCTGTGATATCTAGCTAGGGGGGGGGGGTGGCATTAATTGTAGAGGGTTGAGTGATGATGGGGGTGGAGGGATAAGGTGGAAAGGTGAGGTGATGGTGGCTGTGGAGTTGCAGACAAGTTGGGGAGGAAGGAGATAAGGTGGGGGCGGGCTTTGGTTTGTTTGACTGGTTTTGACCAACCAGTCCAAAAAGGGAGGTGGCAGGGTCAAAAAGGGAAAAGGCAGGGGTCAAGGGATAGTGACTAGTCCAAAAGGGTTTAGGGTTTTTAATTATAACAAGGACTAGTTTTGTAATTCCTGAAAATTGAGGGACCTAAGCTGCCAATTCATCAAGGTTGCTCCAAGGGTGAAAAGTGACAAGTATTAATAGTTCAAGGACCAAAGTTGCCATTTTCAGATTTTCCAGGGACCATTTCTGCCAATTCTTAAACTTGAAGGACCAATTTGTAATTTTCTCAAAACTTTTTATATTTTTCACCAAAGGACTAATTTTGACAAGTTATGATATTAAAAGGACCTTTGGTGATTTTTCTTTTGAAATTTTGACTCAGGGACTATTTTTGACAATTTTTGAAACTTGGGGGACTAAAACTGCCAATTATGCAAATTTGATACGTTTTTCACCAGATTTTGATATTTTTGCATTTAAAACACATAAAACACTTATTTGTGATATTTTTATCATTTTGATGCATTTCTGAGTGTTTTCAGATGTTTTTGCAGTTTAATTTGTACAAAAATGATGAGTATTTAGACACTCATCAACAACCCACTGCCAAAACATAGTATTGTCAATCTTGTTTGTAAGTAGGACATATGTGCATACGATATATACAAGTACTTAATGCAAAGAATCACAGCCAACTGAACCTCTTGACAAGTCTAAATTGTTTGCTATGTTTCATTGAATAACAGATTATATTCACCCCAGGTCACGCCATCAAGGACCCAAGGGTGGGGGCGTCAGCCCGATAGTACTATCAATACCTCTCCGCCGGCTCCCGCAGGAGTTAACCAGTTGCTAATATATGTATGTTGATGCATAATTGAAAACAAGTTTAGCACATTAAGGCATATATCGCAATAAACCACACATAATGTCTAAAGAGTATAAGAAGTATAATGTAACACAATTGTATAAATGGTTTGAGTATTCGCAAGAGTAAAAACAAGTATTTAAGCATGTATCTCCCCCAAATAGTTTGTAAGAATTTAAACGAGTAAAAGCGGGGTATGAACTCACGGTAATCCTTAAAAGTTTAGAGTACTTGTGAAAGTAAATGAAAATAGTTGAGCATGTATCTCCCCCAAAAGTAAATCAAAACGTATAAAAGTAGGGGCTATGAAACTCACGGTAATATGTCAAAGTTTAGAATATTTGTGATAGTAAAAGCAAGTAGTTGAGCATGTATCTCCCCCAAAGAGTTTGTGAAATAATTAAGTAATAGAAAGTGGGGCTATGAAACTCACCTGGTATGATTGATATGCTAACAAAATGAAGTGCACTAAAATGAGGCTCGGAAACTATCCGCGACCTAAAATGAATGTCATGACTTGAGTTATGATATGTTGTCGTGAATGCGTAATACAATTTCGTGCATGCAAATCCATATGATATCCATACCACTTGTACGTTTTGGAAATAATGTTTATCGTCAAAATATATGTTTATGACATCCCGTCGTATTAAAATACTTTACAAGTAGTTACGTTGAAACAATCTCCTATGATAGTCGCAAAATGGTGCACACCGAGTGTTAAGAAACGAACTCAACAGTTTTGGAAAGCTTGTATCATTATCTCAAAGTTTTAGCATTTAAGTTTACATCCTAGAGGTCTCGATCACAAAGAAAAATATAGGTTAAGTATTGTACTTTAGTCCAAAAATATAGTTTAAAGGATGGTTTCCGGCAAAGTTTGAGTGACTATATTTTATTCGTTACAACTCCGCTAAACAAACGGTCGGACATTTTGGAAAATATACTTGGCGAATTTACTTTTACTAGAAGACATCTCTTTATAAAAAGTTCTACATCAATGTTAAAAACGTCCTCCAACATGGTGACTAGTTGACGTAATACTTGCCTATTAGAATTAATATAGTTTTTCTTATATAATATAGTTACGGCAACTTTATGTATACTCGTGTAATTTAATCGTTACAAGACCGTTTTCTACGTTTTATATGTCCTTAGATTCGTGTCAAAGTATACTAATATATTTTTGATAAGTCGACACATTTAATAACGCTTAAGCCTCATTTTTGACTCGTAAAGGGTGACATTTTTCATGCTGAAATTTCTGGAGCAAATATTTGTCGTCGTCAAACTTGAAAAATTCATATCTTCTTCGTTATAGCTCCGTTTTAATCCGTTCAAGTGGCCACGTTTTCGTTTTAAAGTATATTTTCCAAATATCTAGGCCAAAAATATTTACCTACTGTTGGATTTTCCAGATTTTCAAAATATGGACAGACCCTTTATAAAACTTGTCGAAATGAGTTTTTCTCGCGCCTAACCTATTCTAACCAATTCAAAACCACTCCGAAGCTATTCTAATCCTACCATACACCTTCTTAGGGTGTCATGGGTTCCTAGACATCACCAAAAGTGATATGTTTCAAGGAGTAATTATAGGATGTTATATACTTATTATAAGTAATAAATATAATTTAAGTGATATAGATACACATGTAACTTGCAAAAATGATGAAATAACATAAGTATGAACATGAAAGAGTTATGAAATTCATGAATTGCTTACTTGAATAATTATGTGAAAGAAAGTGATGAAAACCTTATTAATCTATAGGTTTCTATTTCAAAACCTTAACATAGATTGCTAATAATACTTGAAAATCACTTGAAGCTTGACAAGAAAATGGTTTCTCTTGTGTTTCTTGGGTTGGCCGAATATGATGAAGGAAATGAGAGAGCATATGTTTGCTCTTCACCTTCCACCAGGTGTAAGTATGTGTTATGTTTAAAATAAATATAACAAGAGAAGTCTAATTTGACTAGTGTTGAAGATATTTGTATCAATATGTTGTGTCATCTATGCTTGGTCGACAAAATGAAATAGAATGAAAGAGTAGTGCATTTGCATGACAATGACATTTAGATGTAGTTATATTAGGTAGTTTGTGTGTACACTTAAGTATTTAGGGTAGCGTTAGCTAAAAATAAATTTTAACAGAACAAAATAAAATATATCGATGTCATAAAAATTATAAAAATGCATTTCTTGAAAGATTTGAGTGAATAAATATTTATCGGGTTGAATTTAAGAAACCGTCGTAATTTATATAAACATAACAATTTATATACGAAATAAATTTAAAACATTGGGTAAACTCATAATATAATTTTTATGGTCTTAAATTGAGTATAAAAATATATCAGGATAAGTTTTGTGAAGTGTCGGATTAATTGTTCAAAATAAAAGATCGTACGATAGCGTTTATTTAAAAGAAATATATACGTTAACGAAATATAAATTTTATCCGGAAATGAGTAGTAAAATTTGAAAATGACCGGAAATTGAGAATTGTGACATCAACCCTCCACACATCGTTGGACTAAAGACCATCCTCTTGTGAACATTATTGGAAACCCGAATCAACCAGTCGTAACTAGACAACGCCTTCAGACTGACGGTGAACATTGCATTTATGCACTTACTGTTTGCCAATCTGAACCCAAAAACATTAAAGAAGCAATGACTTATGACAACTGGATTGAATCCATGCAAGAAGAACTTAATCAGTTTAAACGTCTTGAAGTATGGAAATTGGTTCAAAAACCAACAGGGGTCTATGTTATTGGTCTGAAATGGATTTGGAAAAACAAGTTAGATGCTGACGGTACGGTTATCAGAAATAAGTCACGTCTGGTGGCTAAGGGTTATATACAAGAAGAGGGGATGATTTCGAGGAATCCTTCGCTCCGGTTGCTCGACTTGAGGCTGTACGGATTTTTCTGGCATTTGCGGCTCACATGAACATCACGGTCTTTCAGATGGATGTCAAAACCGCTTTTCTGAATGGTAAACTAAAGGAAACGGTCTATGTTAGTCAGCCAGAAGGATCTGTTGATCCAGAGTTTCCTAATCACGTCTACAAACTGAAAAAGGCTTTTTCAAAACTTATGAAAAAACATTTTGAAATATCCATGATGGGTGAACTTACGTTCTTTCTCAGACTGCAAGTTCATCAATCACCCCGTGGTATTTTCCTGAGTCAGTCCAATATGCTCTTGAAATTTTAAACAAACATGGAATGCAAAGTTGTGACACATATGCCACACCAATGGCACATACCAAGAAACTGGATGCTGATTTACATGGGAAATTGGTTGACCCTACCAAATACCGAAGTATTATTGGGTCTCTCATGTATCTAACAGCCAGTAGACCTGATATTGTATTTGCTGTATATCTTTGCTCCCGTTATCAGTCGAGACCAACTGAAACTCACCTCTATGAGGCTAAAAGAATCCTTCGATACATCAAGGGAACCATTAATTTGGGACTCTGGTATCCAAAGGATTCTGGTTTTGAACTAATAGCTTTTTCAGACACTGATCACGCAGGTTGCTTAGATTCTTGGAAAAGTACGTCAGGAGCTCTACAATTTCTTGGTGATAAACTGGTGTCATGGCAATCGAAGAAGCAGGATTGTACATCGCTGTCCTCAACCGAAGCTGAATATGTAGCCACGTCGGCGTGTTGTGCTCAAGTCATTTGGATGAGAACACAACTCAAAGACTATGGTTACGTATTTGACAGAATCCCGATGTACTGCGACAATCGAAGTGGTATTGCTATCTCGTGCGACTCTGTTCAACATTCGAAGTCCAAGCACATCGATCTTCGATATCATTTCATCAAGGAGCATGTGGAAAAGGGTACCGTTAAATTATATTTTGTGGGTACTGAATATCAACTGGCAGACCTTCTCACCAAAGCCTTAGCTCCTGCTAGG
This sequence comes from Chrysanthemum seticuspe, assembly GCA_019973895.1. Classification (NCBI taxonomy): domain Eukaryota; kingdom Viridiplantae; phylum Streptophyta; class Magnoliopsida; order Asterales; family Asteraceae; genus Chrysanthemum; species Chrysanthemum seticuspe. The sequence continues at coordinate 27,327,374 of BPTQ01000003.1, forward strand.
TTTACTGAGTTGGTCCACCGGATTGGTATGTGGTGTGTGACTTCAGAGGAACTGGATGAACTTTTAAAACAATCTTAAAACCAGTCAAACACCAAAACCTCTTTTCTAAATATTTTTTCAAAAACAAAATTCAAAAATACAAAACTTATAAAACTCAAAAATATTCTTCTATCTAAATTTCTTTCAACATGGCAAGTACAAATCTTCCGTCAACACTTCTCTCTTTCAAAATTTTAAAATTTTCACGGTTAAGTGTTGAGGGGGAGAATGTAAATATTTTATGTTTCATAAAACCTTGTACTTGCATGTTACCCAGTATTGGTAGTATCTTTGATAACGGTGGACACGTTTCTTGTTTCTTGACACTCCTCGGACCCAAATTTGTAAAATTTCTCTATTTCAAAAGTCGGAGGGGAGTGTCGTCAAGTTTCTTTCCAAATATCTTGCTTTATGTAACCAAATTGGAAGTTATGGGCGTTGGATGAAAATGATTGAGGTGGAGGGACCAAAGATGTTAAAAGTTTAAACTTATTTTATCAAAACTACTCCACCTAATTTTCCAAATCATTAAATTCTTACATTAACTTTTCCAACTACCATATCCTACGCCTAGGATCAAATCTTCAAATCCGTGTGTTAAATATCAAAGTTGTAAGTGGATTAAGCTTTCTTGAGTAATTTGAAACAATGGTTTTTAATCTTGTTCATTTCTAACGGTTTGATTTTATACAAAGAGTGATTTTGTGTTCTACGCGTATGCGTATGAACATGAAATCACCATTGGGTGTTTATAATGATAAAGATTGTGTCAAAAATGCTTAAAATCAAGTGTTATAAACATTTTCAACATCAAAATCAACCCAGAAACTGTTTTTAATCACTTACTCATAATTAGGGTTTATGCGTGGATTTAGGGGTTTTTCTTGTGTGAGTGTTTCTGGATAATTAATTGCTTGAATGATGATTGTTACATGATTAATTAACCAAAACCTATCTTGAATCTTACCCAGAAACATGAATTTTGCTAATTTGAACTTTAGGGTTTAAAGTCTCGTTAAGATTGGGTATTTTCGATTCTTGTGGTTTTAGATGTTAAAACTTGTTGCAATTCTATCACATAGCCTCTAAGACTACCCAGAATGAATTTGGTACAAATCCTATGGCTAGATTTCTTATTCGTAAAATTTGAATCCCTAGGGTTTTAGTCTACGTGTATGCAAATCCTATGCGTAACCATTGATGAATGTGATAACTTGTGATCATGAAAAGAAGTTGAATAAAATGTTAATGAAAGTGTTATGATGAATTTATTTCAGGTTATTACGCGTGCAAAATCAGAATCAAGGTTAAAAATGGATCTCTACGCATAAGGATCATCTTACGCGTAGAATGTTACACGTAAGAGAAATCTTACGCGTAACCTTTACGCGTAAGGTTCTACATGGGGACTACGCGTATCCTGTGAAGGATATGCGTAAACTTGAGTCTTACGCATAAGGTTCACTCTTACGAGTAAACCTTATGCATAAGCTCCAACATACGCTTACGCGTAAGCCTTATGCCAAGACCTCTTTTCCTACGCGTAATATTTCTTACGCGTAAGAGGAGTTCCTACGCATAAGCTTATGCTTACGCGTATGGTCAACTGTTTACGCATAAGCTTGCAATTTCTACGCTTAAACCTTATTTTTAGCCATAATTATGAATTGTTACGCGTACAAACTTGTAAATAAATAAATCATAACGTCACAAAACCAAAATGTCACTAATAAGCTGCAATGGTTAATATGCTGTGTGAATGAGTGAAAATTTGGACTTTAAAATTCAAAATTAATAAACTCACGAAACTTATCACGACTACTTTGGACTATTGGACAAAAAAGTGACGTTGGACTCGTAACATTCATCAACATAACATATTCATTAATTGGACAATAAAATCAACTTTTGACTAACGTAATGTCTTTCGATATGTTGGTTCTTTTAGCTCAATATCTTTCAGGTCATAATATGGACGTCACGATGGAAAACGTTAACGCACCAAATGTACTCTCGATGGAAGACATTTTCCCTGATGGTTACAAGATGAAGATTGGAAAGAACAATCTCAAAGTGGACTTTGATAACTTCACGTGCTCGGAGTCTTCCTGTCATATTGTTGTGGATATTCTAAAGACTCATCCATACAAGAACATGCTCACAAACTCTGCAACAGTACCGGAGATCTATATTCATCAGTTTTGGAACACCATGAAGAAGATCGATGGTCAAGATGCTGTTACGGTGACACTCAACAACAAACAAGTCACCATCACTGTTGCCGATTTAAGGGCAATTCTCCTACTTCCTACCATCCAGCCTGCTGATTATGTAGCTACTCCATCGGAAGAGGCTACTCTCCAATTCATGGTCAATATTGGCTATGATGAAGCTGCAGGAATCATCACCAAACATTCTTCAGTTGAAAGAACATCCCCCAGCCTTGGAGAACTATATACATTATGATTGCCAAATCTGTTTCTGGACGTGATAGTGGTTATGAGCATCCTAAGCTCATGGAACTACAAATATTTTAGGGCATGGTCAACATGATGCACATTGATTTCGCATCTCTGATCTGGGAAGACATGATGTCTTACCTCATGAAGCCTGGCACCAAGATCCCCTACATCAGATATACCAAGCTGTTGATCCAAAGGATACTCGGGAATAATCTGGACATTCCCTTGAGACTTGATGACCCCAACCATCACTCCGCATTGTTTGAGCCACATCAAATGTTGTCAGATTTAAAGACTCAACAACAAAGAAACAAGGTGCAGTTTTGCCTGACTGCCTTCTCACTGCTGATATTAAGAATCTTCAATCGTACTCACGTTATCAAGAAGCAGTGACCTTAGGCAAAGTCGGTTTCATGGATGAAAAATATTCCACCATCCCAGTCAAGAAGACCAAGAGAGGTAGTACTGGAAGTGCAGCAAGCACTTGGAGTACCCGAAAGTATCCAAAGAGGACTCATACCCTCAAAAGGAAAGTTCCATCGAAAGGTGCTATCCCTAATCCGAAACAAGAACTTAAATTGATGGACGAGGACTCCGAGGACACTGAAACAGATGAAGAGGTTCACTACTCAGAAACTGCAACTGATGAGACATTAACAGTAGAAAAACCTCTTAGTCCTAAAACCGACAAAGATAAAACTACAGTAGAAGAGCAGGAAGAGGAAGAAAGTTCAGAAGAAGAGCCATAGGATGAAGAAAAAGAATACCGCAAGAAACTGAAAAATCTCAGGCTACAACATGTTGCTAAGGAGTTTAATCTTCAACAGACTCGTGGCCCTGGAGGTTCAAGTGGTGGCTCATAAACCACACCAGTTCTCGATGCGGTTAATCGACCCGATAAGGGAACTGGTACCACCACTCACGAATCTGAACAACAGCAGCAAGAGCATGAGATCACCTTCGATTTTGAGGAAGAAGAAGAAAAAGAGAAGAATGAAAGGATAACTGATGAAGATATTGAGGAAGCTGATAGGGAAAGAGCTGAAGAGGAAGCTCGAGCTAAAGAAGAGGCCAGAGTAAAAGCTGAAGAAAAGGCTAAAGCTGAAAAAAAAGCCGATGATTATCTTCTAGATAGTCTCAAACATAACCCGGAACAAACTTTTGAGCCACCAAATGATCCAGAGCCTTCTCATGACTCATCTTCGTCTGACTCATCATCTCATTCATCACTACCACCATCTAAAGACGCTACCACCAGATCCGCATCCAGATCTGTAAAGAAACCGACCGATACTTGGGCATCACGGGCTAAGACTATAATTGTGAAAGCTGTCAAGCAAGTAAGGAAGAAAAACGTGGTCAACAAGAAACTGAATCAACTTGCGGACATAATCAATATACTTCAGACTGTGATAAACGAGTTTTCTGATGAAAGGGAACAGATTCAACAGTTTCTAAATAGAGATATCCAAGGGGAAATGGACAAGACGATCAGAGAATATACTCACAAGTTTCTTCTCGACAACGTCCCTGGAGTGACAAGAGAGATGTTCACCAGACAACTTTATCCTAATCTCATGCAATTGGTCAAGCTAACAATGCAATCTACTCCTGTAGCAATGCAAATCAATCCAATTGAGCCTACGGTTGTCTCCGATGCAGAATTGATTTCCAAGCTGGTCTTACAAATGTCTAAACGATCTGCAACATTTACTTCTGACGAAGCTAAACTATTTGAGGCATTACTGGAATATCAACTCAAAACTTCATGCAAAGCGTCAGCTGAAAGGGCTAAGCGTCCAAGAGACGATGATGATGCGGATAAGGATTCTGACCCGAAACGCAAGAAGAAAACTGACGAATCATCATCTATGCCTCTACCACCCCCAAGGACCACCACCACTAGAAGATCTCCAGAACGTCCTCCTGCTACAGACAAACCTTAGGACTCTGAGTCTTCACCACCAAAGGAGAAAACTGGTGATCATTTTGAACACACTGGTGGTGACGATGAGGAGATTCCTGAGCCCCAAGAACAACCTCCTTCTTCTGCATCAACCAAGCAACCATCATCATCCTCCAAGCCAAAGAAGAAAAAGTCAACATCCGTTTTTTCATGGCTCGATGAAGATGAAACTGAAGAATATGACTGGTTTTCAAAGCTTGTTGACGCAACCCCTCAGTTATCGGAAGGCCAAGAACCTGTAGATGGTAGAACTATAGAGCAGGTCAAGATTATCCAGGAAAAGTTCAAAGTGAAAAAGATGACGAAAGCAGAGTTGAAACGAATCAAGAATGACGCTTTTCAACTGCTTAAGGACAGCTTTGCCAGTGCCATTGAAGTCGAATATCATCTCGACAACATAGCACGAGCCATGTCCAAAAACATTGACTGGCTCAAACCTGAATCTAATATCGACTTCACCAGACTAGACAAGGCTCCATACTACACCGACTGGACTAAGCCACTACCTACCATTGGCCGACCTGATCAACCGAAGATTCTCTACCGTTATTTCTTCAACAATGACCTAGAATTTCTTCAGCACGATAGTGATGTTAGCACTAAATACGCTACCTCACTCACCTTCCCTTTCCTGGCAGCAATCTACTCAAACAATATAGCCATCGAGGAAGAAGCCACACACATGTTTGTTGACAATGTGGGAAAGTATGACCTCGATGCACTGTATGGGATTCATCATTGGCTAGAACGAAGAAGAATCTACTACAGAAGCTGCCAGGTACTCAAATCGAAGAAAGAGGTGTACAGTGAACATCGGATCGTTGCTATAATGCATGTCAGCCTGTCTTCCAAGTGGGACTACTCATTCCTAAAGAAAATAGTAGTCAAACGGCAAGACGAACAGGAATACGAATTTTCTGAAGCGGATTTCCTGAGATTGTCGCTAAACGACATTGAAGATATGTATCTTGCCAAGGTACAAGGACGAATGCGACACTTCTCCACGGACATCCAGCTCCAGTACATCAAGTCATTGCTGATATTCATCAGAAGCATCGTTATCCAGGAACGTGTCGAAGATATTCAACTTGCCGTGGAATCATATCAGAAACGTGTTAATCTCACCAAATCACAACTAGACCTTCCCGATATCAACCATCTTGCTCAGTACACCATCATCAGGAAACCATTTGGGGTTGTTTACCGCAGTGAACTTCACCGTAATTGCTTCATGGCGTGCAAGGAGCTCCACAAGTTTTGTGATCACACTTTAAAGAAGGTTCGGGACGGGTTAGCTTATTGGTTGAAGGAGATTCATGAAGGCATCGGGTCAAAGAAGAGGTGGAATTCTAAAGACAAGAGGGATGTGAAGAAGCTCATTACCAGGATTGATGAAAGGTTGTTCCGTTGGGATCATATAAGGACATTGGAGAGCTTCGTAGGTGGACGTCCGACCATATCTCTAACAGGCTACCAACGTCCAGAAAAAACTCCTGGTGTTATTGACGGAATTCCTAGTACTCCTTAATTTGTTTCTTTCATTAATATTTGGATGTGTTGATCTATTATTGACTATGGCTTGTGCACACATAACAGTGTACAACCCGTACTTGTAATGAAAGGACCCTGTGGTACGCTTCAGTGCCACAATCCTATAAAAGGAGCGAAAGCTTCTTACTTTTGAGTAAAACTCATCAAAGCTTTTACTTTTCAAAGTTTTGCTCAAAAGAACAAGTACTTCCCCTCATGATTTTCAAAACCTCAAAAGTTAATATCACTTGTTGAGGGGGAGTATTTGATTAAAACTTTGTTCACAAATTGTTCTTCATGGAAATCTTTCCAGAAAACTCGAAATGGTCATATTCGATATCAAAATTTTGTCAAAAATAACATTTATATGCCATTTTTGAGGGGGAGAAAAATTATGTGATATGAAATATGTTGTAAATTGCTATTGAATCTTCTTGCTAAAGACTTAACCAATGAATTGACGAGCTCTTAAATGTTAGTAACTCGAAAAGACTTGTCCGGGACGGGTAATAATTTCAAGCTAGTTTGCTAGTGATGTAAACGTGTCTCGCAAAGGACTTGTCCTAGTAGAATGTACCATTCGAGAAACTCTTGGTAGACATGAACCTTGACGGGTCAAACCTCCTCACCAAGGAGTGTTTACAACTTCAAGCCGACCTAGTCAGTAATGTAACCGTGTCTCGCGGGGAATTGTTTATCTTGAGTTGATCAATTCAAAAGTGCACGCTCTTCTCTCACCGTGCAGATTTTTGTCAAAATACTTAAGCACGTGTGGAGGGGGAGTATTTCTGCAAAATATAAAACTCTTTCAGTGGTACTAAATGTTTTTTTACTCATAACCACTTTGAGAGATTTTTCATGAAAATGGTTTTATGGCAACATAGGTTAGTCATGGAGTTATAAGGTGACTAAGATTAGGAATAACCATCCTATGATCCGCCAGAGCCTGAGGGATCTACCCAAGGAAACCACTAATAGTTAGAATTTAGAAGTCCTTAGGTTTGATTATAAAAAGGAGAAAATGAGAATCGGAGAAAGAAGGAGTTGAAGAATTAAAAAGAAACGTAATAAAAAGGGTGAAACTAAATAGCCCTCCAGATTATTCAACTTAGGGCAGACACCGGGTTCAATACATATGCTACTGGCTGTCACTAGATGACACCGGTATTGAAGAACAAAGTCATCATGGACCCAGTGACGCATGCACTAAACCTTCTTAGCCACTCAAGTTTCTCTCAACAGAAGCTTGTTTCATTCTCATAGGAAACCCTACGTAAACTATCAGTTTTCTCTTAGAGATTGCTATTATTGAAGAAGGAGACCCTCTCCCTAGTATCCGCTTAGGAAAACCAAAGAGCACTATTGAGTCTAGAGCCACGAGATTCATCAAAAGATCTCTTAGGAACACTCAACATTTCATCACTTGTCGTTCAACAATAAGGACGCAAGTGATACATTATCGAGTCCTTCACAGATCTTAGCAATCTGTCGAGAACATTATGAGGGGTTCACAACTGTGATCCTCAGTGATTGAATGGAAACTCCTGCCAGGGTCATCATCAAACAGCCCTGATAGCAGGTCACTTCGGTAACTCCTTGCGGGTTACGCTTAGTGTGTCTCAAACGGTCTACAGTCATGGGGTGATGCTTCGGTATACCTCAGCGACTCACCTGAACCGTAGATGTACTTCAGTATATCGTGTTAGCCTTCTTGAGGGAATCCGGTTTCAGGAACAGCCTTTGCTAGAATTAGAGATGTGTCTTCACATTATGCTGTTGACACTTTCGAAGTTCGAACTTGTAAGTGCTGGAAATCCCGCTAAGGAGATTCCTTTCAAGAATCGAGTCCTGAATATGTGGGTCATTACTTGAACTTGTTCAATGTAATGCCAACTGTCCCTTACGGGATTCGGACGGTTGATTCGCCCGACCAAGGTGAATGGAATCAAGACATTCATCAGTAGAACAATTGTAGTAATCAATTCTTTATGAAAAGGTTACAATGATCAATTGGTGTTCGTGACTGTACCGGAGATCCTGTTGCTGATGGATGCTCGCGGGAGGAAGAGATCATGCTGATTCTCCACATGCTCATGCCAACAAAATCACAAAAGAAGTTCTCTCAAAATCAAAGGCAACACAAAGTCATAATGATTATTCATCTAATCAAAGAATCTTCAAAGTTATAAAGACTCGAGAACTACTTCACATCTGGAATTCATTGTCAAATGAGCGTGTGAGCATGTTGGAGAAAGACGTAGAGACGCTGGAGCAACGAAGCTAACCTGTAACTGACAACAACATACTATCACAACCACCACAAAGAACAAAGAATTAAAGAACAAAGAAATCTAAGACGTCAAAGCAGAATACTTCAAAAGAAATAAGATCCCTACACTGGGGAGATTGTTCAAATCAAGGCAATTCTTCTCACAAGAAAGAAGAATGTCAGAAGACGTCAAAGCAACTATTGCATCTGCACCAACAACTGTTCAATATTACAAAAGACATCAATTTCTAACACTTAGGGGGAGATTGTTGGAATCACTCCTAAACTACTTCTCAAGTGTTAGTAATCAATATGTAATAGTTAGCTTAATCAGGCTTTTATGTTTGTATTAAGGCAAGGCTTATGTAGAAAGCCCATAAGCCTTGGCCCAAGCCCAATAAGGAAAGGAAGGGAACTTGGTGTGTTGCCCTAGTTCCTTCCTATAAATAATCTTGTAAACTCTCATTTGAGAGTTGGTTGTTCACATTTCACTAATACCTATACCTATCCTTTCTCTCTTTATATTGGTGTATTGTGTTTGTGTGTTCATCCGATCTCTCTTATCTATATTTCTAACATATTGATGCTTGTGTTACAACATGGTGACCTAACAACTACTAAGTGTCTAGAATTACTTCACATGGATTTATTTGGTCCATCCGCTATTCAAAGTTATTGAGGCAACTACTACACTTTGGTTATAGTGGATGATTACTCTAGGTATACATGGACTAAATTTTTAAAGAATAAAACTGAAATGTTCGATTACTTTGAAATATTAAGTAAGAAAATCCAAAGACAATTAGGAAGTCCTATAATGTCTATTAGAACGGATCATGGTAGGGAATTCGATAATGAAGTGCAATTTGGAGCCTTTTGTGACGCTAATGGTATTACTCACAACTTCTCGGCTCCTCGCACTCCATAATCGAATGGGGTAGTTAAAAGGAAGAATAGAACCCTACAATAAATGAGTCGCACCATGTTAAATGAGCAATCTATACCTCAAAAGTTTTGGTGCAATGCCATTGATACATCAACGTACATACTTAACCGAGTCTTAATTAGACCATTTTTAGGTAAAACTCCATACGAGTTACTTCGAGGCAAGAAGCCTACGTTAGAACATTTTAGAGTCTTTGGTAGCAAATGTTTTCTAATTAACACTAAAGATTACGTAACTAAATTTGATCCTAAATCAACCGAAGGTATCTTTTTAGGTTACTCTCCTAATAGCAAAGCTTATGTCATATTAAATAAAGAAACAACGAAGGTTGAAGAGTCATTAAACGTAAAATTTGATGAGAGTCCACCTAAACCTACCCTACCTCTTGTCGATGACGAGATAGTCGAAAGTGAAGCCATAGAAATAAAGAAAAATACAAACAAAGAAGATGAACCATTAAACAATGAAATCATCAATATTAAAGAGTCTAAAGATCATCCCATAGATAAGGTCATAGGAAAGTTAAATGAAAGAACCTTAAGGTCTCAAGTCCAAAACCAAAGTAGCTTATTTTGTTTTGTTTCAACCATAGAACCCAAAAATACACAAGAAGCTATAAAAGATGAAAGTTGGGTAATGGCTATGAAAGAAGAGTTAAATCAATTTGTTTCTAACGATGTTTGGACACTTGTCCCTCCACCTAGTAATCAAACCATAATAGGAACCAAATGGGTATATAAAAACAAGTTAGATGCAAATGGTGTAGTGTCTAGAAACAAAGCTAGACTCGTTGCCGAAGGGTATAATCAACAAGAAGGAATAGACTTTGATGAGACCTATGCCCCCGTAGCTAGATTAGAGTCTATAAGAATACTTCTTGCTTATGCTTGTGCTAATGATCTTAAGCTTTTTCAAATGGATGTCAAAAGTGATTTTCTAAATGGTTTTATTAATGAAGAAGTATATGTAGCTCAACCTCCGGGCTTTATCGATTTCGAAAAACCTAAACATGTGTATAAATTAAAGAAAGCTCTTTACGGTCTTAAACAAGCCCCAAAAGCTTGGTATGATAGACTCAAGTCATTTTTAATAAAAAGCAACTACAACATGGGGTTAGTTGATAATACACTTTTCACTAAGAAAAAGGAATCACATATAATTATTGTTCAAATATACGTAGATGATATTATATTCAGATCTACTTGTCAAGACATGTGTGATGATTTCTCAAAGATCATGCATGACGAGTTTGAAATGAGTATGATGGGAGAACTAAGTGTAACACCCCAAATTTTACAATAATGATTCATCATTATATTTTAAGGCTTCCCAGTCAACTTATGTTATAATAATCGTCTTGTGTTAGTCATAAAGGACCTCCCATAAAATAAGTTTAAAGTAAGTAGGACCATCTATGCAATAGTTCTACTACCAAGGACTAAAGTCGCCAATTGATGAAACTTATATGATAACTCTTATAAGCTTACTTCTAACTCAGGAAACTTCGCTCTTTATCATTTTCCTTCCAGCTTCCCATCAAACACAAATACACTCACACCAGAATAATCTAGGGTTTGGATTATATTATGATTTCAAGCAAGATTGAGCTAAGGAATCATCATACCAAGTGATAAGAACATGTTTTCTACCTTTTTCATCATCCAATTCGAGGTATGAATTATAGTTATAATTTTAAATTTGTGTTTAGAGGCTACCCATTATGGAATTATGCCTAAAGATTATATTTGAAGTTATAAGTGAGGTTTAATAGAATTTTACAAGATTATGTTAAGTTGTGAATTTCTAAAATCAATAAGAACACATGTTAATTATGTGTATATGTTAAGATTAATGTTGGGTATGTTGTTATGATGCCATAACACCATTTTATAGTGTTAAATTTAGAATAGTGTGTTTTGGTGAACCGTGAGCCGCGAAACCAAACACCCCCTTATGGCCTAGTTTATTTGTAAAGCTTGTTTACGAAAAGCTAAGTCTTATATTAAGTAACCTCCATGTTAATTATGTGTTCCTAGGATGTAAAGGTAGCCAAGGACGTTTACGGGAGCTCGAGATAGATTACAAGCCATATCAAGGTGAGTAACGTGTATTAGATTAGAAACGGGACTACAAGAGCCCGTTAGATATAAAATATGTGTTATGGTACTTACATTCGTGTTTTGTTATAAGCTTATGTATTACACTTGTGTTACAAGTTTATGATAAGTGAGCACATAATCATGTTGAAGTATGTATCATGAGTAGAAATGGATCTCGCGATATGAGATTATGTATGAAATAACTTAGACGGGTCAAAACAGCCCGTAATGACCCGCGTGCTCTTAGTAACATGTTTTTAGCATAAGTGATGTATCATTGCTCATTTAACGGGTTTTTAGTAGCTTGTTAGAAGTGTCACATATTTCGTGATACTTATATCTAAGTTTTATTATATGTTTATGTGTTATGCTCATGTTATGAATTTATATTGCTTATTATGAGTCTAATGAATTTAATGGTATAAGTGTATGTGTGAAATAAAGTGAACGGGTCAAAACATCCCATAGTGACCCATGTCTTCCTAGTAAAGTGATCTAAGTTAAATTTTTCTATTTTCACTTATTTAGCGTCCTAAGTGACGACAGGAGCTATTATGTGATCACATATAGTTGTTCCAGACAAAGTTGGAACCTAGACCTCCTTAGTGGAGAATCGAGCCTCAGAATAGATGAAGTTTAGTATGTTTATATGGCTCGTCAGTTATGAAAAGCACAACTAGATATGAAAAGTCTCGAAGGCGGGACTTGACGTCCCAAGTGGACGATTAGAGCATATATGTTGCTAAATTGAACCAAATACGGGTTCACCAGGTCCTAAGTAGACAACTAGTGTATTCAAGATAAGCATGATGCTTTCTAGCATTATGATGAAGTATCTAGCCCCCAAGTGCATGTTACAATGCAAGAGTATATTCTCGATGGGAATTAGCGGTGTTATAAGCACCAAGATAGCTACGCGGGGGAAAGTTCTCATGAAGCAACATCTAATAATATTGATATGTTTAAATTTTAGTTTTATATATATGTTATTTCACTAAGCTTTATGCTTACGTTGCTTCATTTATGTTTTCTTATAGGTAAGCCTATGTGACGTTGCATCTAATGATAAGAAGTCGCATACTAGCTTTGGTGGAGCTCGTGGGTAACCGAGCTATTCCCTACACTCTCTTATACCAAGAAACGCTCTAGGATACATGTTTTTGAGATGTGATTGGTTTAAACGCAAGGTCAAATGATTTGAAGGTTATAAAAGTGTTGTTTATAAGTTTAAAGGGGTGTTTGGCATTATGCCATTTTTAACCGTTTTGACTTTATACGGGTCTAAATGTGATTACCACCCTTATGTACAATTATAGTTATGTCCAGAAATGTTTTGTTCAGAATTTGCCAAGTTTATGTTTACAGAAAGTGATTTTCCAGAAAAATATAATATGCAGATTTTTTGGTTAATAATTGTGCAGGTACACCATACGGTCGTATGGTATATAAGCATACGAACGTATGCTCAAGAATGTAATTTTGTAAGAATCTGTATAAAAGACCATACAGCCGTATGCTCTCAGAATGACCATACGGCCGTATGCTCTCAGAATGACCATACGGCCGTATGCTATTTTAGCATACAACCATATGCTCAAAAAAAAAAAAAAAAAAATCTAGTATGGGCGTTTCACTAAGTTTCTTTCTTGGTCTACAAACTAAACAAGTAGAAGATGGTATCTTCTTTAATCAATCTAAATACATAAAAGAGATGTTAAAGAAATTTGGTTTAGAAGAGTCAAAACCCATAAGAACACCGATGTCATCCGACACTAAACTTACAAAAGATGAAGACCGCAAATCCGTTGATAATACAAAATACCGTGGGATGATTGGTAGTCTTCTCTATCTTATGGCTAGTCGGTCGGATATCATGTTTAGTGTTTGTCTATGTGTTAGGTTTTAAGAGGATCCTAAAACATCACATCTAGAAGCGGTCAAAAGAATATTTAGATACATTAAGGGTACGACTCAATTAGGATTATGGTATCCTAAGGGTACGTGGGTAGAAACTATTGTATATGCAGATTCTGACCATGCAGGTGATTATGTTGACCGAAAGAGTACAAGTGGTGTATGTACTTTTATGGGATGTTGTTTAACATCTTGGTTCTTGAAGAAGCAAACGACATTGGCCATATCAACAACCGAAGCCGAATATGTCTCCGCCGGCAAAGCATGCCAAGAAGCGCTATGGATGAAACAAGCGTTAGTTGACTACGACATCCATCTAAGTAACATAGCCATTCTATGTGACAACAAAGGTGCCATCAACTTAAGCAAGAATCCGGTGTTGCACTCTCTGTTAGGATTTAGAAAATCCAGTTGTTAAAGAGTCAGTCACCTCAAATACATGTAATCGTTAGAAAGCTCGTAGTCGTAGTCATTTAGTGTTAGTAAGTAGTTTGTTAAGTAACATAGTGGAGGACGGACGGGTCTTTACCCACTGTTTGCCTGATCTACAGCCCGAAGGAGGGCGTCTATGCTTGTAACTATAAATACCCTTTGCCTAGCAAGGCAAAGGGTTGGAGCTTCATAATATCATTTTTCTTTGTCTCACTAAGTTCCCAAAACTCTTCCACTTTCTCTCTCTAGAACCTAAACCATACGCCCCTTATTGTTATGATATGATGTGTTTATGAAATCCAATATGCTACAAATGGTATCAAGAGCCATGGTTTGATCATTCATCTTTCATTTTCTTGGATTTCTAGTGGTTTTCATAAGGTTTTTGGGTTTGAATGAGTTTAAACTGCAATGGTTTATGTTGCTGCACCAATAGAAGGCAGAGGTTATACTGGAACCTACCCACTATGTAATCGATGTAAGTATCATCACACGGGTCTTTGTCCTGTTAAGTGCTACAAGTGTCAAAAACTAGGACACCATGCCAGGAATTGTAGAGGCAAGACCATAGTTACGTGCTTCGGATGTGGGGAGCAAGGACACTATCGAAGTCAATGTCCTCAAAACCAAGGTCAACAAGTTGAAGGTGCTCATGGGAATGCATACATGTTAGGAGGAGGAGAAGCTCGTCATGGTCACAACAACGCGGAAGACTGAAGAAGTTTGGAAACTAACAGTCTTATTTTTCCTTATGTACTATGTCGTATTAAATTTATGTTTTCCATCGTATCCGAAACTTTATAACTTAAAGATGTACTACTTTTGATAAACCTCTCGTTGTAAAATATTCTCATCTACCGTACTTTATTTTCTTTCCGATTTGTTATTACTTACGAGAATTTTACTTCTTTTTACTTCATCGACCATTTTAACGACACGGTTTAAATCCTTGTAAGCATCGAGAGTTATAACAACTAAACCGAACGTCACGTCATCGTTCCTTAATTATGCATAGCCTAGCTAACTATGTCTAATTCTGGAGGGATCACGTTATGTTGGGAGCGGTTATTTATAAATCTTGGTGCAAGCAAAATTTTCACATGTTCCAAGTCAAAGTGTTGCTTATGAGAGATTCATCCGCTATTTTCTTTACTACGATGTTTTATACGCTCTCAATCATCGATAACCGTAACGACACTTCCCCATGTCTTTTCTCCTCATTATTCATCACAAACTCAAAAATTCGATAGACTAACACGAACTGAATTCAGGGACTGAATTCCTTTTTGGATGGGCGAATGTGACAACTCGTACTTTCAGGTCATTTCTCGAAACAATTTATGCTTCACAATTTCAACATTTATCGTAAACTTGGTTTACGTGTTCCAAATTCGCGTAACCTTTATGGTTTAGCGGCGAATTCATGATCATATCATCACGAACATTTCATATGGACTAAGATTAGTCTACATTTCATTAACATCATTTGCATCACGTTAGTTCATTCATGACATTACATTTCACATTCAACGCGTAATTTTTATATTAAATAAACGTTATCGCGTGAGTTATTATTTTGAGCATTTAATCCGTTATTTCAAAAATGATCCCGGTATATTTTTATACTTACATTTAGTTTATAAAAACTATATTTTTACTTTACCTAGTGTTTTAAATTTATTTTGTATATAAATCGTTAAAGTTATATTATTACGACGTTTTTCTTAAAAACTACTCGATAATTATTTTATCACTCAAATTTTACAAGGAATGTATTTTTACAATTTTTATTATCTCATTACATTCTATTTTGATCTATTAACAATTACTTTTACCTAAAAATTTCCATTTACCTTTACTTGTACATTTCCTACACATTTACTTACACTTTATTAAATATTTACACAATTATATACAAGTAAAAAAGAAAAAAAAAAAAAAAATATATTTGTTGAAAATACTCCCCAAAAACCGGCCCTATGGGGGTAGCATTAAATGAAATGGTAAAAATTTCTTGATTGTCTATATACATACTCCAAACTCAATTATCTTATTCATTCTTCTCATTTTCAATAATTGGTAAAGTGTGGTTTCTCTTGGTTTTTCTCTCCTCCAAACCGGTTCATCAAGGTGTCTTCAAGGGATCATCACAAAAATTTTCTCAAGTGTTAAAACAATCTAGAATCACACTCTTTATAAGGTTTTGAAATAAAAACCTAGGGTGTTTAGGTTAAACCTTGGTTCTAATCACCTCATCATAATAACTTGTAAGCATATTTCTATCATTTTACATATTTCATCTTCATTTCATAAGTATCTCTTCATTTTTGGAGCAAGCATGCATGATTTGTGTTGTATATACCATTTTTACATGATTTTTAGATATATATATATAAAGGTCATCCTATAATTATCCCCTTGGTATATGTTGGTCTTGATGATGTTTAGGAACCCATGACACCCTAAGAAGGTGTATGGTAGGATTAGATTAGCTTTGGAGTTGATTTGAAGGGATTGGAATAGGTTTAGTACGAGAAAAACTATTTTCGACAAGTATATAAAAGTGGTCTGTCCTTATTTTGATTTTCTGGAAAATCCGACAGTAGGCACGAATTTTTGGCCTTGATATTTAGAAAATATACTTTAAAACGAATCCGTGGCCGCTTGAATGGATAAAAACGGAGTTATAACGAAGAAGTTATGAATTTTTAAAGTTTGACGACGAAATATATTTTTTCTGAAATTTCAGCATACTATTTTTATTTTGTTCGAGTCAAAAACGAGTCCTAAGCTTTACAAATTATTTCGACTTATCAAAAATATATTAGTATACTTTGATACGAAGCTAAGGACGTATTATACGTAGAAAACGGATTTGAAACGACGAAGATATGCACGTTTTCATAAAATTGCCGTGACTATTATTTTCTGCAAAACTATATTATTTTTACGAGATAAGTATTACGGTAACTAAAACGACCATGTTAGCGGCTGTTTTTATCAATGATGTGGAACTTTTTGAAACGAAATGTCTTCTAATAAAATCAATATCACCAAGCATATTTTCTAAAACGACCAACCGTTTGTATAGCGGAGTTTTAATAAATTATTTACGGATGCTTAAACTTGGCCGAAACTCACTTTTTACACAACAATTAGACAAAATCACCATCTTTAACCCTTATTATCTTTATGTTCGAGACCTTTATGTCGAAAACTCCTGAACTGAAACTTTTAGATTTTGATACAAACTTTCTAAAACTGTTGAATTCGTTTCCTAACGATCGACGCACACCATTTTACGACTAGTCTTTCAAAGCCATTTTTGTCAATTTCATGAAATTTCCGACGACTTTATTTTACGACGAAAAGTGATAATTTCACCATAAATCATTACGAAACCATTGTAGGATGACATTTTGACGTAAAAACTTGTAAAGGGATTTAAGTATGGTCAAGACGTCAAAAGAGTATTTTTCGACGATAAGTATTATTTTCAAAACTCGCAAATGGTATAAATAACATACGAAATGCATGCATAACATTACATCATAACTCATTACGTATCATATCATTCATATTAGGTCAGTTTCGAGATTCACGCTACATTTCAGTGTACTCACTTTTGTCATCGCCTCATTTTACCAAGTGAGTTCCATAGCCCCTACTTTCACTTGTTTTCATAACTGTTTTGGGGGAGATACATGCTCAACTATTTTTATAACTATCATGATTATTTGAAACTACATGCTTAACTGAACTTAATGTTTAGTCACATCCTATATCATAAATCATTGAGCTGAATGTCTTGGGATTATCATTGAGCTGAATGTCTTGGGATTACCATTGGGCTGAATGTCTTGGGAACTTCATTGGGCTGAATGTCTTGGGATTATCATTGAGCTGAATGTCTTGGGATTACCATTGGGCTGAATGTCTTGGGAACATCATTGAACTGAATGTCTTGGGATTTTCATTGAACTGAATGTCTTGGTATAATTTATGTCAAGTAAACATTGATACATTAAGTCTAGTTTTATTGATTAAGTGCTATCGTTCTACGTCGAGTTAGGTACTATTGTGAATTCATTTGACATCATGTGTTAGAACATTAACTATATACATTTTGGCAATGGGTTGTGAATACACAGGTTGCAAGTTTTGTATGGGCGGAACTTGGAACTGAGTGGATTTACGATGCCTTTGCTGCATAAACGATTTTTGAAAGGCTTTACATTTCAACACAAACCCTATGAACTCACTCAACCTTTGTGTTGACACTTTTTAGCATGTTTTATCTCAGGTATCTAAGGCATTCACTTCATGGCATGCATGTGGACACATCTTAGAGTCGCGGTGACGACGCGTCTCACTTGGGTTTTACTCACTTTAAACATCGTTTGAATTGTAACAAACTTATTTCCGCACAAGTTGATTTTCATTTGGGACCTGAACTTTGTAAACTCTGATTGTTTTATTAAATCAAACGATGTTCTTTTCAAACGACACTTTAGGTCGTTCAATATAACTGTGATTGTGATGCTATGACAGTCAATCCCCAGGAATTCCATTCCGCTGCAAAACAGGTAATTTGGGGGTGTGACAATGGGACAATGTTAAGATGCTTCTCTCGGGTTCTGAATTGACTAAAGAAGACAGGGAGTCTCAGCTGTATGATGACTTTGAGAGCTTTAAGATGAATCTAGGGGAAACTCTTACCTAATATTATGTGAGATTCCACAAGCTTGTGAATGACATGAGGAATATCAAAATGACTATGCCAAATATCCAGCTCAATTCAAAGTTTGTGAACAACATGAATCCCGAATGGCACAAATTTGTCACTGCAGTCAAGCAAAACAAAGGATTCAGGAACACAAATTACGAGCAATTGTATGCTTATTTGCTTCAAAATGAGAAACATGCTGTGTTTGAACGAATGATTTTGGAAAAGTTCAAGACCAATTCTGGAGATGCAAGCTCATCAAATGATTCAACTGCATTCTACAAAAATGTAGGAATAACCACCAAAGCATCACAAGTCATACCAAATGGAAATGGTAATCACAAACTCATTTCAGATCCAGGGTATAAGCCTCTAGATTCCGACACATTCATGGAACATCTTGTCAATCAATTGGCTCTAATGGTTAAGCAAAACTTGAACTTCACCCCACACACCAACAACCATCTCAGAACAGCTTCCAATCTCCACAATCATGCTACTGTCAAGGAAGAAAAGGTAGTGGTGCAAAATGTGCAAGGAAGACAGAATGAACAAGGAATGGCAGGAGGGAGTTACGGAAATGCTGGTGTAGGTGGAAGATATGTGGGTAATCAGAATCGAGGAAGGAACATGGCTCAATGTCAAGGGAAGCCGATCAAGTGTTACAACTGTGGTGGAGAAGGACACATTGCGAGGAACTGAACTTCTCCTAAACGTCCACAAAATGCAGAGTACTTCAAGGAAAAAATGCTGCTGGTACAAGCTCAAGATAATGGAGCAGTATTGGATGAAGAAGAATTGCTGTTTCTTGCTGAGGGAAATGCCAAAACTTACGATGCAGACGTGGATGAACAGCCAGTGCAGGGTATGGGACACAACAATCCCAATGCATTTCAAGTTGTAGACTGTGATGCATTTGATTCTGATGTCGATGATGAACCCACTGCCCAGACCATCTTCATGGCTAGTATCTCACCAATGGTCTCACCAAAGGCTCCTTCACCACAACAGGCCAGTCCTTCCAAGGAATCAATCATATCAGAGGTATTAAAACTATACGATGACATTGATGTGCAAAAGATGCACGACAAGGTACAACCAACTGAAACTATTGAATCAAATATTGAAAATATGGGCAATAGCAATGTTGTCCCATATGACCAATATGTGAAGCAAAATGAAAGTGAAAATGTACCAAGCGATGCATCTTCTGCAGTCAATGATGACTACATTTTTGATGAATACACTGCATGTGCCCCTGATGACTCTATAACCTCTGAACTTAATGCCTATAAAGAACAAGTTGCTATATATGAACAACGTGCTAAGTTTGAATTGACTAACCGTGAGCAGGAGATGGATTTCCAAATGCGTACAATTATCAGAAAAAGTAACTTTAGGGAAGAAATGTTAAAACAAGAGTTAAACTCCATGCAAGAAAAGCTCTATAAAACTGTTAAACAAAAGCAAGAACTTCAAGAAAATGTAAAGATGCTTAAACAGGAGTTTACTGCTAAGGAATCAAAACTTTTAAATGACTTTTCCAACCTAAAAACTTTGAAAAACAAACTTGAGAACAAACTGTACATACAAGGGAACACCATTCAGACTGCTCACATGATCACTAAGCATAGAGTCTTAAGCGATAAGCATAGTATTCCCGTAGTAGAGGTACCCAATCTCGAGTATGGAAAAGTTGCTAGAGCTGCACAAAAGGTAGTCTATGATGGTAATGAGATTCTTAAGCCTAGGAAAACACCATCATGTATAGGAAGCACTGATGAGGATAGAAAATTAGAAGATGCCTCTAGGGAGAAAATGGCAAAGAAGTTAAATGATCCTAAGTGTACAAAGTATAATATAACGTTTAAACCCCATGATTACACTAAAGAAAATTGGATAGCCTTGAATAAGTTTAAACCTCAAACTCAATTAACCACTGAGCAAGTATTCTGGAAGAAAGATTTGGATAAACAAAAAATCGATAACCTGATTGAGAAGAATCCTCCCTGTAGGAGAATGCCTCCAGCCACTGTGTATCCCTCCAATACAACTATGCATTTAGTGCCCAGAACTCTTTCTACTCAAAGCAAAACCTTAATCAGTCTATACGTAGTCTCTCAATTGTTTATTGACTTTGAGAAAACATGTAAGAAGAACCCACAGGGATTACTGAAGGGGAAAGGGGTTTTGAGCAAACTAAAGAGTGTTATTTAACTGAGGTCATGCCTTTCTTTAAACTACTAAAAGAACAATTTGAGAGTCTTCAAAAGGGCATTGATACAGAGATTAAAGAAATGAAAAACGTGTTCAATGAAATGGAAATTGAGGTAAATGATTATGAACGTGAACTCAAATGTAATGAAATTGAAAGGAAGAATCTTCATATCCTAAATGAGAACTTGATTTCTAGTTGTGTGGCTCAAGATGTGTTTTATACTGTTACAAATTATTCTATTACAGCCTCTCAATTTCATGAATTATATGTTGCTTTGAAAGTTTCCCATGATCGTGTCGTTGAGCTTGAAAACAAAAATTCAAAACTGAATGAGAAAATAGAACAGGATGATCATGATAACTTGGTAAAACATTTTTCTAAGCTGGAAGTTGAACATTTTGCTTTGCAATTAAAATATCAACATCTCAAAGAAAATTTTAAAACCTCAAATGTCAAGACATCCTCGGATGCTCCTAAGTTTGATGCAGTTTTTGAAATAAGCAAACGTGACGAACAGATTCGAGCTCATTGTAACACGATCAAAAGATTGAAAACCCAAATTTCACAATAGAAGGGTGAAAAGAATAATGTGAATGGCTCCCAAATGCCTCCTCCGTTAGATTCTCAAAATTCTCAAAACTTTCATCTACAAAACATCATTAACATTTTACAACAAGAAAATGAGAGTATTCTTGAAGAAAATGAAAAGGTTAAACAACATTTCAAAGAGTTATATGATTCAATGAAAGTCACTCGTGACAAGAACAATGAAAAAATAACTTCTTTACAAAAGGAAATTGAGAATCTAAAGAGTCAGGTAAAAGGGAAAATGCTAGTTCTCGGTGATGAGAATCTAGTATCAAAGGCATCTGCGGATTCTAGGTATGCTGTGACTGTAAAGTATATTCCCTCTCATCTTAGAAATAACGAACTTGTGTGTCAAGAATATTTTTCATATCTTAAGGATAGTCTAGAATGTCTTCGTGAGATTGTCGAAGATGATAGCATAAATAAAACACTTGATAGAGAAGTTAGGTATGCATGCTTATATGCCAAACGATCTCAGGAACTTTTAGGATGTTTAAGAGCAACATGCCCTAAATCCTTTTGTACTAAAGATAAAATCATTATGCCATGCTCTATGCCTAGTATTAAGCATGCGACTCTTGATATGCCTTGTTATACGCCAAAAGTAAAGCATGTGAACTTTGATGTGCCTGCTAGTACTTCAGATCCCAACACTTCTAGATCAGGAATGCAAAAAGTAGCAAAACCAACTAATGTTCCCATCATTCCCTCTACAGGAGTAATCAGTGACACTAAAGCAAGCGGGTCAAAGCCTCTAGGTAATACAAAGCAAGATAGGACCTCGCAAGCTAAGAGTGATCAATGGAAGAAAGTAGAAGACCACCCTAGGAACAATAAGTTTGTGTTGAATAAGACGAATCATGTTAATTCTAGTATTAGCTATAAGCGTACTGTAATTAATTCGAATTCTGCTACTACTTGCAAAACATGTAATGAATGTTTGATTTATGGTATTAATCATGAATGTGTTATGAATGATTTGAGTAATGCTATTAAATCTCAGGTAAAAAATGTTAATACCAGGAAACAGGATAAGAATGTCAGAAAACCAAGGTGGAAGAACGCTAGAAAACATTGGAAACCAACAGGAAGAAAATTTTGTAATGTAGGTTATCAATGGATACCTACTGGCCATAAATTCAATCTTAATGAGTTGTGCCCTAAATTATCTAGATCAATGCCCATTAGGAAATGGATGCCCACTGGTAGAGTGATACCTTTAAGAAGTGAACACACTTTGAATAGATCTACTGTCACTTCTAGTCCTGCATCTACCTCTAGTGATCTCATTGACTCTGTTTCTGATGTGGGTGTTCCAATCTCGTTTACTAACCAAGTGGAACCCATTCTCGCATGGAGATCCAAATTATCCAGTCATCCATACTTGTATGTGTTCAACTGCAGATCGTTCAAATCGTTCTGTGGTACCTGGACTCAGGCTGTTCCAAGCATATAACTGGAGATCGCTCACGGCTCATGAACTTCGTGAGTAAATTCATTGGGACTGTTAGATTCGGGAACGACCATTTTGGGGCAATCATGGGTTACGGAGATTATGTTATTGGAGATAGTGTAATTTCCAAGGTATATTATGTTGAAGGTCTTGGTCATAATTTGTTTTCTGTTGGTCAATTCTGTGATTCTGATCTAGAGGTGGCCTTTAGAAAACATACATGCTTTGTTAGAGAACTAGATGGTGTTGAAATTTTGAAAGGAACACGTGGAACTAATTTGTACACCATCTCTATCGAAGACATGATGAAGTCTTCTCCAATCTGCTTGTTATCAAAGGCTTCAAAAACAAAGTCTTGGTTATGGCATCGTCGTCTCAATCACTTGAACTTCGGCACCATTAATGATCTTTCTAGAAAGGACCTCGTAAGAGGCTTGCCTAGATTAAAGTATGAAAAGGATCATCTTTGTTCAGTATGCCAATTAGGAAAAAGCAAGAAATATGCCCATAAACCCAAACCTGCAAACTTAGTTATGGAAGTTCTTCATACTCTTCATATGGACTTATGTGGACCAATGAGAGTGAAAACGATAAACGGGAAGAAATTTGTGTTAGTCGTTGTTGATGACTACTCTCGGTTTACTTGGGTTAAGTTTTTGAGGACAAAGGATGAAACTCTAGATATCATCATCAAACTTATCAAACAGCTACAAGTTCTACTTAACAAAACTGTCAGAATTATCCGAACGGACAATGGAACTAAGTTTGTTAACAAAGAACTAAGTCAGTTTTATGAAAGCATTGGAATCATCCATCAAAAAAGTGTTCCACGTACTCCTCAACAGAACGGTGCAGTTGAAAGACGAAATCGGACTCTTGTGGAAGCTGCAAGAACTATGCTAATTTACTCAAAGGTTCCAATGTTTCTCTGGGCTGAAGCCATAGCCACTGCTTGCTATACCCAAAACCGTTCCCTTATCCACACCACTCATGGAAAAACTCCATACGAACTTGTCCACAATCGAAAACCTGATCTCTCTTTCCTTCGTGTGTTTGGTGCTTTATGCTATCCAACAAATGATGGTCAAGATTTAGGTAAATTAAGAGCTAAGGCGGACATTGGAGTATTTGTAGGTTATGCACCAAACCGGAAGGGTTACCGAATCTACAACAAAAGAACCCGAGATATCATGGAAACTATTCACGTCACGTTCGATGAGCTGTCTGGGCAAATGGCTCCTGGACAATCCAGTTCAGAACCCGCATCTCAACATTCATCTTGTGGTCCCATCAGTTATTCTCTTGTACAGAATGCCTCACCCGCAGTTCCATATGTACCTCCTTCTGAAGAAGATCTGAAGAAATTGTTTGATCCAATGTTTGATGAATACTATGAACCTCATGACATTAAACATTCTACACCATCAACAGAGGCGGCTCCTAATCCTGTCAGCACAAATAATCCATCTATTTATGTGTAACTATCCCAAGAAGCGCCTGCTGAAGATCACTCATCATCATCCTCAAATCCTCAATCTTCGAGTGTACATCATGGAAATGCATCTGTCAACTATGATGGAGATAACCCCTTTGCCACTCCAGAAGATGCACCGTTTGAAAATATTTTTGCTCCTGATCCATCATCTGAACCATCTTCATCAGGGTACCCCAACTCTACTACATCAGTTCCTTAACAACAACTACACGAGCATTTCGGAAAATGGACACATGATCATCCATTGGATAATATCATTGGGAATCCTTCTCTTCCAGTATCCACTCGTAAACAACTTGCTACTGATGCCTTATGGTGCTTCTTCAATTCCATATTATCAAAGGTCGAACCAAAAGATGTTAAAATCCCAATGTCTGAGGACAGTTGGTTCAATGCAATACAAGAAGAAATTCACGAGTTCGATCGACTTGATGTTTGGGAATTGGTACCTGCTCCTGGCTGTGCTATGATCATCGCTCTCAAATGGATCTTCAAAGTAAAACTTGATGAGCATGGTGTTGTGCTGAAGAACAAGGCAAGACTTGTTGCAAAAGGATATCGTCAAGAGGAGGGTATTGACTTTGAGGAATCATTTGCTCCAGTTACACGTATTGAGGCAATCAGAATCTTCTTGGCTAATGCTGCTAGTAAGAACATGGTGGTTTATTAGATGGACGTGAAGACTGCATTTCTTAATGGAGATCTGAAAGAAATCGTTTATGTCAGTCAGCCAGAAGGTTTTGTGGATCCAGAACGTCCTACTCATGTCTATCGCTTGAAGAAGGCTCTTTATGGTTTGAAACAAGCTCCAAGGGCATGGTATGACACACTGTCAAAGTTTCTCTTAACTAACGGATTCAGCAAAGGAGCAGTTGATCCCACATTGATCACCAGAAAGTCAGGCAAACATTTAATTCATGTTCAAATCTATGTTGATGATATTATTTTTGCCTCGACCGACCCTAATGAATGCGACCGTTTTCAAAGGAAATGGGCTCGAAATTTCAAATGTCTATGATGGGACAAATGTCATTTTCTTAGGATTACAAATTTCACAAAGTCCCGGAGGCATTTTTATTAATCAATCTAAATATGCTAATGAAATTTTAAAGAAATTTGGATTTGATACTTGTGACCCTGTTGACACTCCCATGGTGGAGCGCACAAAACTGGATGAGGACTACTCAAGGATCATGGTTGATCAAACGAAATATCGAAGTATGATTGGATCCCTGATGTACCTCACAGCCAGTAGACCTGATATTCTGTTCGCTGTATGCATGTGTGCTAGATACCAGGCTAAGCCTACCAAAAAGCACCTTGAAGCGGTTAAACGGGTCTTTCGGTATCTCCAAGGAACCATTAATATGGGACTTTGGTATCCGAAGGACACCAATATGTCACTAACATCATATGCAGATGCAGACCATGCAGGGTGTCAAGATACACGTCGAAGCACGTTTGCTGGTGCTCAATTCTTAGGAGAAAAGCTTGTAAGCTGGTCCTCGAAGAAACAAATGAGTACGTCTATATCCTCTACAGAGGCAAAATACATAACCATGTCATCTTGTTGTGCTCAAATCCAATGGATGAAATCCCAACTATCTGAATATGGCTTTGAATTCAACAAAATCCCTCTGTATTGTGATAACAAAAGTGCCATTGCTCTCTCATGCAACAATGTTCAACATTCAAGAGCAAAGCATATCGACATTCGACATTACTTCATCAGGGAGCAAGTGGAGAAAGGTGTGGTGGAACTATATTTTGTGAGAACTGAATATCAGCTGGCAGACATCTTCACTAAAGCTCTTCCTAGAGAACGTTTTGAGTTTATTCTTCCACGACTTGGACTTAAAAGTCCACAACCGGAAACACTCAAACGTCTTCAAGAGGAAGACGAGGAGTAAAGGCGTTTCTTCATCTAACTCTTGTACATATTTATTCAAAAAGTAAAATACAAAATTATAAAACCCACAAAAAGAAAATAGAAAAATATAAAATTTCAAAAATCCATAAAAATCAGAAAATCTTTGAAAAAGCCCCAAAATATTATTTTTTCCCCATCTATTTCTGTTCTTCGATAACATCTACGGACTTTGATTTGTCACTCAAAGAATGGCACGGGTCTTTAGATGAAGTTCGAATGTACATAAACCTTTTATATAAAATAAAAAAAAATGGATGGAGAAAAATGATTGTTTATTGTCATTTCAGGCAGTAACCAGTTTTAAAAGAAAGAACAGAGCCATGCTTAAATTAATTTTTGAAACCTCATGCTCTGATTCTAAAAACAAATGTTTGTCGTCAAGAAGGACAAATGTTTCCATCACAAATATTTTTCCTTCTAAATATTCTTCTGAAAAATATTTGTCATCTAATGAAAACAAAATTGCTTTGAAAATAACTTGGACTACACTTTTGAAAATCATCTGGACTTATCATTTGTCAAAATCTCTAACACTCAATCAACAACTTATGTCCTTGATTGAGGGGAAGAATGATTTCAATCAAATCAAAAAGTTATTTTTCAAACAATTGGCACGTAATCGAGCAAGGTCTAATTTTGGATAATCAAAAAGAACAATGTTTTTGTACAATTGGATCCAGACCAAGGCTAATGTTGTGTTTTTCATAAGATACTTAAGCATGTTTAATCATTGGAGTATAAAGTCTCTGAAGTTGATCCTTATCAGTTAAATGTTTTAAAAACAAGTCATAATTCTCCTCAAAAGCTTTCAAAAACAATTTAAATCAATAGAGATCACAAATCTCAAAGGATTTAAAAATTGTGATCGGGGGAGAATTTGTGATTTAAATTAGATATAAACGGATAATTCAATAAGTGGTTTTATAAAGATAATAACAAGCACTCCTCCCTACACGTGCCAAACGATTTCAATTTTTCCATGCACATGTTAAGGGGGAGCATCTATCTCAAACCAATAAGAATTGAAACGTAATTGATTTGTCTCTAAGTGCAGGTTCTCTCTAATATGTGCAAAACACTTTCGAATCTCAATGCGCATATTGAGGGGGAGCAATCTTTTGAAAACCACATCCTTTCCTAGAATATCTTCAACAAAGTATTTAAAATACTAATTTTGATCGGGAAAGTGATGCTGATAATTTTAGAAAATGTTGATCAAAGAATTAAATTCTTCATTCTTAATCCAAGATTTCTAAGTCCTCTTGCCTCCATGTGCCAAAACAATTTCAAATATTTGATGCACATGTTGAGGGGAGCTCTTTCTAAAATATAAAAAACAATTAAGGTACAAAATGCTTTGATCTTGTATCACAAGTACCTGGATTGATTTTCAAATGGTTTTCAATTGGCAGAAGAACAATACCAAAAAGGACCGACCAAATTTACTTTATGCATAGAGATATAGGGATGGTTAGGTTAGGTACTCGTTCCCACAATCCCGCCAGAGCCGGAGGGATCTACCCAGGGACAATCCACTAGATAGTGTAGAAGTCCTTAGGTATGATGAAAAAAGGAGAAAAGTGAGAAATGGGAAGAGTGCGGATTGAGATAGAGCTAGAACTGGAATAAACCCAACAAGGTCCTAGTAATGAAATCTTGGTAAGCACTGAAGGGGTTGAAGAATGAAAAAGAATTGAATGAGAAAAGGGTGAAAAGAAATAACCCTCTATTTATTCAACCTTAGGGCAAAAACCGGGTTCAATTCATATGCTACTGGTTGTTACCAAGGTAACACCGGTATTGAAGACAAGCCGTCATAGACTTAGTGACGCTCTGCACTACAACATCCCAAGCTACTCAAGTTCCTCTTAAAAGGGCTTGTTTCACTCTCACGGGGAACCCAAATAATCTATCAACTCTCTCTTAGAGATTGTTGATATTGAAGAAGGAGACCCTCTCCCTAGTCTCCGGCATAGGAACCAAATGTGCACTATTGAATCTAGAGCCAAGAGATCATCAATAAATCTCATTAGGACACAATCTATGAAGACTCACTATTTCACATAATGTGGAAAATGAGAGTATATCTTAAGAGTCCTACGCATTATCCTTGTGGTATTGCCAGAACATCTGAGTGTTATGCTGTCATATTCACAATGAAGATGGAAAGCCTTCTAGAGCCAACATCAAACAAGCTCTTGGTGGGTGGCATGTGAGATCTATTCAATAGATCAACCATGTAAAAACTGGACAGAAACGATGGAGCGATTCACATTATGAATCAATCCTGGTTCAGGAAATGGATTGACGTATATTTTTGAAAAACCAGTCGTTGTGCTCAAAAACACATTCTATAGCACATCGACTGTGTATCACTTTTTCAAAATCAAAAGGTATTTATGATTGAAAATTGATTTCTCTTATAAAACCTTCATTGTATTGCAAAAAATCTTTCTGACAAGCAATACACGTTTGTTTTCAAATCATTTTTAATCAATCAGTGAATCTCAATTTGCTGGTTCACTCACTCCATGTTGTCTTCTTTGAGACGTTCCGGTTTGAGAACAGCTAGAGCAGCTGCGAAACCCTGTCAAGGAGATTCTTTGGAATTCTACCTGATCACAGGCAGTACTTGTACTGATCAATCGGTAACTGTGGGCCGTGTACCTCAATTCAACGAAAGTGATCAAAGACACTTTCGTGCACTTTTATTGCTAGCTGTTGTCTGCAGGAACACCCGACGGTTGCAGCGGATCAGAATTGAGGCGTCAATCCATAGCCGCATGCTCACACATTACATTCATGTCTAAAGAAATCATGATAAGAGCATATCTTCATCAACGACTCTGATATTTCCACTCCATGCTTCTGCTACGCTGCTGCAAATATCATGAATCAACAAAAGATTCCGCAACTCTGATAAGAAGATATCATGATCCATAATGTGAGCAAGTCGGTCCAAAAGTCACAACTTCACATGATGGCAACACTTCAAAGGAAGAGTCAGAGATTTATGGTGGCTGATGATCTCAATGCTGGCTCAAAATTCATCATCACGTGGATCAGCTAAAGACCTCCACTTGAATGAAAAAAACTTGCGGAACATGAAGAAACAAAAACTACGGGCTACAGAGCAAAGAACTTAAACAAGAATCCAAGAACATCCAATATGTAATATCTGTTTGTAATCAATGTAATTTGAGGTGACCTCCCTTAGGGGGAGATTGTTAGGATTTAGAAAATCCAGTTGTTAAAGAGTCGGTCACCTCAAATATATGTAATCGTTAGAAAGCTTGTAGTCATAGTCATTTAGTGTTAGTAAGTAGTTTGTTAAGTAACATCGTGGAGGACGGACGGGTCTTTACCCACTATATGCCTGATCCACAGCCCGAAGGAGGGCGTCTATGCTTGTAACTATAAATACCCTTTGCCTAGCAAGGCAAAGGGTTGGAGCTTCATAATATCATTTTCCTTTCTCTCACTAAGTTCCTAAAATTCTTCCACTTTCTCTCTCTAGAACCTAAACCATACACCCCTTATTGTTATGATATGATGTGTTTATGAAATCCAATATGCTACACTCTCGCACCAATCATATAGAGATCCGTCATCACTTCTTAAGAGACAATGTTCAAAAGGGGAACATCTTTATTGAGAAGGTAGCATCCGAAGACAACATAGCCGACGTTCTCACCAAACCGTTGAAGCGGGAACAATTCAACTTGCTTCGTCTTAGTCTTGGTCTCATGGAACAATCGTCGTAATTAGTTTTTAAACTCTACAAGGTATGTAAACACTAGCCTTCTTCTTTTCTGAGTCTAGGATCTCTATTTCACACACAACTCACAAACAATACGGGAATTTTCAAAACCCAAGGTAAGTTTTATTTACAACATGTAACTTCATACTTATTTTTTTTAACTAAAAGATAAACATTTTCTTCAAACAAGAAACTTTTTCGAAATGTTTTCTAAAAGTTACTTCTTCCCGTATCATTTTTATAAAAGCTATTGCTCACGTCTAGGACAAACCTCTTTTTCATTATTAATACAAAGTAAAAACCCGTTTTCATTGCATCTCATGTCTTTTGAATGCTAAAGGGAACAAATAACTAATATGTGTTTTCGGGTACATTCATTTAAGCAATAATGAATTAGGAGCACTCGGGTTATCTCTCATAATAGTATGCTTTTTCACTTCTAGTCTATTTTTCCTTTTCTTTTTAGGAGTCGAGATAACCGCAACTCCAATTGGTTTGCATATAGGCACACACTAGGCACAAATGTTTCCAAAATGAAAAATTTAAGCTGCCTGAGTCACCAGTACCATGGATCCCAGCATTAACGCTGGACGGTTCCCTCAAGGGAAGGATCCGTGGGATCCGTGAGACAGAAGCTGAAATTCTCTTCTATTTTTCTCACTTTGGCTAAAAACCTTTATATTTTCATCATTTTATCCTTTTTACTAATGAGTATGTTACTTAATGCTTGTGCTCTCATGGTCACATGCCTTAAATTCATATCTAGTCATTAGATTTTAGTCCACATTTTGGGTCAAGCATTCATTACAATACATTATTTTCTCTATAAATAAGGTTCCAAAATGCTTGCACCTTCATCACTCTCAACCTCACAAACAACCATCATCATGTCATCCAAAAGATCTTCCAACATTGATGAATCACCTAGTACAAACAATCCTCTTCAAGAAATTCAAAACTTTATCCTACCACCTTCCGTAGCGCCACCACCCAAATCTAGAAAAACCGCACGGATTAGCATCCGGCTTTGTTGCTTAGCCAAAACATTGTCAAATAGTTCACCTATCAAGTCTCCACCTAAAGTCACTCTATCGGAACTCCTTAAGACTCTGAAAACATTCCAACAAATCAAACCAAAAGCACTAGTCTTTTTAACACCTCCCACATCTCCAAACACAATTTGCAAAAACCTTGTAACTTCACCACCTTTAGCTCCCATTGTCTTACAAGAACATATAGGTTCTTTTCCACCACCACTTCCAAATATTCCGGACTTAGATCAATATTTTCCAACTCTTCCACCACATCTTCCGTATCCCACAAATCAAACTAACTCGAAACCTTCCACACACATTACCTACATCATTTACATTGTGAAAATTGCCAATCCATTAGGAAAGTTGCAATGGAAATTAGGGAAGAGATGCGATTCATACTTAACCACATCCTTGATCGCATCAACATCATCACTCACCAAAACCTCCATCAATAACCTCATGCAAGCATGGAAGGAATGATATTACTATTTTCTCTAGTTTTTCTTTTGAGTCATTTTTTAAGAACAAGCATTAAAGATTGAAAATGAACTAAGTTTAAGTAAAATAAGCTAAACAAATAAGGGAAAAGCAGTTGGCTATAATTAAACTAGGGGAAATCCTAAATCTTAGAAAATGGAAAATAAGCAATGCATAAATTTAAATAAGCTTCTAATAAGCACTAAGGTCACTAATCTAAACTAACTATACTAATTAGTACCTAAAAGATCTGAATAAGCACAAGTTAAACCTGGATAAGCACTAAAAAGGAGAGGGTATGCTGCTGATATGCTGTTGTTGGACTGTGCAGTCCCAAACAACCCAAGGGGGGGCATTTTAAGCTTAAAAATAAGCCATTTAATCTAAAATCTACAGCATGAAAATGATGAAACAACATACTTAACATACCTAACAACTTGGAAAACCAATTTGGAGATGATTTTGAGCTTAATTGAGCTTGTGAGGGACTTCAAAAGTGCTCCCATGGGGGCTGGAAGAGGTCTGCTTAACCTCAGTACTTAGGAACCCAACTTGGGTCAAAAGTGAACTTTTGACCCATGAACTTTGCAAATCCAAACACCCCTAAAGGGCAGAAAACCAAATTTTGGAAACTTTAAAGCTTGTGAGGCTATGAAAACTAACTTGTGAGCTTAAACTGAATTCAAACAACTTATAACAAAACACTTTAATTATCAAAAGACAATATTCAAAAATAGATCAAGACTGCATAAAAATTCAAATGGAATTAAAAGTGAAAAGTAAATTGCATTAAACTGAATTTAGAGATTACATGAAAGTTAAATGACAAAGAAAATAACTGAGCTAGAACATAAAGATTCTAAACTACTTGATATAAATACACTAATCTCCTATTTATAATAAGCTTTAAAAATCTTCTGTCTTCATTTCTTGTGTGTTTCTTCTGTGAGACAAACTAACCAAAACACATCTTTGTGCTTGTTTCAACCCCACCACAACTATAGATTAAGCTTGGTGTCCTCTCCTTATCGTCACAACCATTGATTGGCTTTAGTTGTTGTAGATTGCCAACGTGGAGGTAACATCTTATGACTTGTGCATTGGGGAAGGGGATGAGTGGGATTGGGATATGGGAAAAGTGAGTTTTATGGTTCTTGGGGATGTGGGGATACTGGATAAAAGAGATGAAGGTTTGAGTAGAAGAGAAAGAAAGAAAAGGTGGAGGGAAAGTGAAGGTCATGAGGAAAAATAAAACGTTTTTTATTTTGTGGTAGGGGTCAGGAAAGGGAGGGGTTCAACTGGGTAGAATGGGGGGTTCAAAGGTAGATTGAAGGGGGTTCATGGAGAGATTAAGGGTAAGGCTTATTTGGTTTAAAAGGTTTTTTTTATGTAAAATATATTTTTAGTATTTTTTTTTTGAAAACTAAAAATGGGTTTTAATAAAAATGAGTTTTAAAAGAAAAAGGGTTTTGGGTTAAAATGGAAATGTTTTGGATTTTTGGTTTAAAAGGGGCAAAACGGTCATTTTAGGTATCGTGGAAGGATAAAATGGTAATTTTGGGTCTAAGGTTAGGTTATAAGACGATTTTCCCAAACTCACTCCAAAAACGTGTCTGGTTCTTCAATTGATCAATGAATGTAGAAAATCCCTTCCCGGCTGCTGCTGTTTCAGCACTTTTCTGATTTTGGCTCGATTTTGTCTGTTTTCGCTCTGTTTTCAATCCTTTTGTACCTGCAAGACATAAAACACACTCCGAGGACATTTGTGATGTATTTTGATCATATTTGGGTGTTTTTGGTCATTTTTGTGGTCTTAGGCGGGTAAAAACGATGAGTGAATAAGCACTCATCAGTTGATAACAAATATAATGTTATCATAAGTAAAATTATAAGGATACATGTTGATTTTGTAAAGCATCTACATATATAGTCATTTAATATAAATTGTTGTAATAATTCATTTATTGTAATAGTTTATTAGGATGGGTAAAAACCATAACCCATGACCCATACCCATGGAGCATATCCATAACCCATGGAGTTAACCCATAAACCATTGACTTGATGCATTGCATCTTCTAGATACATTGTATCTACTTGGATACCCATGATCCAAAGTTTAGGACCCTCAGGCAAGGGATCCGTTGGATCCGTGCAACAGTAGCACGAAATTGCCTATAAATAGAGAGCCATTTCTTCATTATAACTCACCCTCTTCTTATAAACTCTCTCATATATTCTTACATTCTTCTAACCTCAGATCTCTTGATCTAGATAGTAGTTCTTATTTCTTTTGTTGTGATTCTCATATAGGTCCTTCTCTAAGGCGAGATCACGAGCATTCTACAAGTCATCCTAGCAAGGGGTCCTTGATTGATTTGCTCCTCCACAAGATTTCTGTAGCGAAGATCTTGTATTTCATATTTCACATATTTGTTGTGTTATAGTAGTGTTGGTTTGGTCCTCCGTGTTAAGGACTCGGTATTTAGCTTTGTACCGGAAAAAGTGTAAGCAACGTTGTGAAGGCTTCTCCGCCGAGTTGAAGGAGTTTGTTGACATAGTGCTTGAACTCTCGAGTAGGTGACTCGGGGAGTAGAGTAGGGCAAGGAAGGTGTCCTTGTAGCCGAACCACTATAAATCGGTTGTGTCATTTTTATCCTTTACTTTACTTGTTTTCTTTACTTGCATTACTTATAGATCTATCCATTCTCTCCATCCACACGATTCCACATAACATCGAATCTAAAGTTTTTGAAACTAAGTTAAAATCGGCAAAACTATTTAACCCCCCCCCCCTTCTAGTTTTCCATAGATAATTTGATTTCTAGATGTATTGCTCAAGATGTGTTATATACTATTACGAATTATTCCATTACTGCTTCTCAATTTCATGAATTGTCTATTGCTTTGAAAGTCTCCCAAGATCGCGTCATTGAGCTTGAGACAAAAAATTCAAAATTGCATGATAAAGTTGAAAAGGATGATCATGATAACATGGTCAGGCATTTTTCTAAATTGGAAGTTGAATATCTTGATTTACAATTAAAATATCAACATTTTAAAGAAAGTGTTAAAACCTCAAATGCCAAGACATCTTCGGATGCTCCTGAGTTTGAAGCAGTTTTTGAAATAAACAAACGTGATGAATAGATTCGAGCTCATTGTAACACAATCAAAAGGTTGAAAGCTCAAATTTCCCAATTGAAGGGTGAAAGGAGTGAAGTGACTGGCTCCCATATGCCTCCGCCTTTAGATTCTCAGAATTTCCAACTTAAAAATATTATTAGTAAATTGCAAAAGGAAAATGAATGTTTTCAAGCTGAAGTTTCAAAGGTTAATGCTCAAACAAAGAGTTATGTGATTCATTCAAGGTTAATCATGATAAACACAGTGAAAAGGTAACTTCTTTGCTTAACGAAATTGAGAATCTCAAGCGTGTGGTAAAAGGGAAAATGCCAATCACTAGTGGTGATAATGTTGCACCAAAGGAGTCTGCTTGTACTAAATATGCTGTAACTGTGAAATATATTCCCCCTCATCTTAGGAATAATGAATTTGCATATCAAACATATCTTTCGTACCTTAAGGATAGTCTAGAGTGTCTCCATGAGATTGTTGAAGATGATAAGATAGAGAAACCACTTGATAATGTGGTTGGGCATGCATGTTTATATGCCAAACGATCTCAGGAACTCTTAGAATGTGTAATTGCAACATGTCCTGAATCTGGTACTAGGAAAGATAGAGTAGTTATGCCCAGTTCTATGCATAAAGTCAAGCATGTGACCTTTGATGTACCTCCTAGAGTCTCAGATCCCAGCACTTCTAGACCAGATAAGCATAATGTAGTAAACCCAACCAATATTCCCGTCGTTCCTTCTACAGGAGTAATCAGTGACACTAAGGTTAGTGGGTCAAAACCTCCAGGAAATACAAAACAAGATAGGACTGCGCGAGCCAAGAGTGATCGAGTGAAGAAAGTAGAAGACCACCCTAGGAATAATAAGTTTGAGTTGAATAAGATGAATCGTGTTGATTCTAGTATTAGCTATAAGCGTACTGTAACTAATTCGAATTCTACTACTATTTGCAAAACATGTAATGAATGTTTGGTTTCTGGTATTTATCATGAATGTGTTTTGAATGATCTGAGAAATGTTGTTAAATCTCCAGTTAAAGATGTCAAAATTGCTATACAGGTTAAGGAAGTTTGGAAGCCTATTAGGAAAAGGTTTAGTAAGTATTAGAAGCCTACAGGGAGAAAATTTAGTAATGTGGGTTATTAATGGAAACCTACTGGTCATAAGTTCAAAGTTAATGAATTTTGTCCTAAAAAGTATAGATCTATGCCCACTAAGGAATGGAAGCCTACTGGTAGGATAGTTCCGTTAAGAAGTTGCGATACTTCTCATAGGTCCACTGTATCTACTAATCTTGCGTCCACAACTAATGATGTCATAGCGTCGAATACTGATGTAGGTGTTCCAATTACTGTCACTAACCAATTGGAACCCCTCTTCTCATGGGGGTCCAAATTATCCAGTCATCTGCAGGTCATACAAATCGTTCTGTGGTATTTGGACTAAGGCTCTTCAAATAATATGACTGGAGATTGCTCACGGCTCAAGAACTTCGTGAATAAATTCATCGGAACTGTTAGATTTGGGAACAACCACTTTGGGGATATTATGGGTTACGGAGACTATGTATTTAGTGATAGTGTATGTGACAACCGACAATTTAGGGAGTCTATTTTAGGTAACCGCATTACGTTAAATTAAACTGAGTTTTGCCTTTAACACTATTTTATAAACCGTGACTTGATTTTATATCGTCGATTAGTTTTTACGGTTTATTTCATTATTAAATGAGTTATCGTATGCGTTTTAACTCTATTTGGTAGGCACTATTCGATTCGGCACTAGAAAAGCCTAAAACAAGAGTTATGGTAACTTTTAGACCGTAACTCGAAAATTGACAAATAAATAGTCAAAACTTGTGGAAAAACGTGAGTAACGATGTTGGGAAGTTAAATAAATGTCGTGGGACACTCGGGGGACGATATGTGAGCTCATGAATGGGTAAACGAGATAGATACGAAAAGTTACAACCCGAACCCTCCCTTTTTATTTGTAGTCGGCGCCCCCCTCCTAAATTATTTATTTTGAGGTCCCTAGCTCATGAGTATATATACCCAACCCAAGCCTCACTTCCACCTTTCATTTCTCTCACTAGAAAACACACACAACACTATTTCTCTCTCTAGTTTCTCACTCTAAAAACCCTAAACCACCACCTTCGTAAAATCCGGCCACTTTCCGACCACCACCGCCGCCACTCCGGCGCGTCACATCACACCTCCACCACCAAAAGATAGATCTCTTTCTCCTCTTTCCAACCATATATCATACACTCAATTTGGACTTCATTAACACCTCAAAATTCAAGAATTAAGATTCGTACTTTTAGGGTTTCTAAAGATTTCAAAGGGCTTTTGTAATTGGTGATTAGAGAAGGTAAATAGAACATGTTTTGAGCTTGTTTGAACAATAAAAAGCCACGAAATGGGTAATTAGGGTTTCAACATAATTATTATTTTTGGGGCTTTTGGGTGGAACATGAAATTAAAGTTAATTATTGATGAAATAAACAAGTAATTAGTGTTTGGTACATGTGTGGTGCATTAATTTGATGGGTTTTGCATTTTAGGGTTTATGTTCATGTTGTTGGTCTAGATTGTTGATGGGTTTTGTGTTTAGTTAGTGTTTGGAGCTTGAATGATTGGATTTGAGTGTTGTGGATTGGATTTGGTTGTGTTTGGTTGAGCAATATGGGACGTACGAACCACATAGGGCTCGTACGTGGCTCTTGAGTGGCGTACGAGACCCACGTGGGTCTTGGGTCCGAGTCGGGTTAATTTGGTAGCTTATTGATTGGTTTAGTTGAGGTTTGGATGAGACGCGTGGAGCCGAAAAGCTTTTAGAAGCTTGTTTGGTTCACGTGGTCTTGACCGCGACCGTGTCATGACCATTAGGGTCATAACATTGGTTTCGAGTATAATTGGTTGATTGATTGGTTGGCGAGGTTGTTTTGAGTTAGTTTGGGATTGAATTGCGACGTTATGACTTTTAATTATGGACTTGATATATATATTGTGACTTTGAGCTACGTCGACGTCACTTTGACTTTCTAGTCAATAGTTGACTCCGACAAAGCCGTAACATGGACTTTAGTATAATTTGGACGATTGATTGATTAAAAGCCGAGAAGTTATGACTCGTGCTTGTGGACTCGAAACGAATAACGATATGAGATTTATATTGGAATTTGACGAAATATATTTATATATGGAAATGCTAATAAAACTATGAAATGTAAATAATAATGGGCTTTTGTACCAAAAATATCAATAACAAGATTTATCTTGTTATTTACTAGTTTTAAATGAAACTAACGACTAAATTGGAGAGGTTTTGTAATAAATAAATAATTAACGTTTCGAGTACACGTTTATCAATAAATGTCAATTGTGGACATTTAATGTTGGATAAGTAATTATTTATTTGCGTTATGTGTGCATGGGTTACGGATAACCTAACGTTAATATTGTTGACCCACGTGGGTAGCGGACTTATTAGGTTGACGAATCTAATAAGAGCCCGCTAGGTACGTTGGGTAACCTTATTAATGGGTGAACTATCCTTATGACTCTTTAAGGATACGATTGATTTATGGGATAATAAGCGACACGAGTAAATAAATGAGTTTATCGAGTTGACGAATTCGATAAGGTCTACTATTTATTTCGAAACTTATTGAACTATGGAGCTTATCGTTTAAAGGTCTCATTGTGTCGCATTGAGTTATATATTGGTTGTTTGAGTGCATTCATGGCATCATATTGAGTCGATACACCAACATGAGGATACCAAACACTAGGATTGAAACGAGACGTTTTTGGAAATAAAGGAATGGAATATATTGGGGTAGTTAACGTTAATTTTGAGGAATATGTATATTAAGTTGGTCTACATTAATAGGTTGTGCCGAGTCGATAGTTGATGTGCTGTGATTTCTGTTATCTTCTGCTAGTGATATTTGTGTGTTGATTGTGCGTTGATTGTGCGTTGATTGCTTGAGGTGAGTTTCATAGACCCACTTTTATATACGTTTTAACTACGTTTTGAACTATTTTGGGGTGAGAATCATGCTACTGTTTTTGGACCGTTAAAACTATTTGCATTTGCTTATATGCTGACTGAGTAGATAGATGTGCGATAGTTGTTGCCTTAGTCTAGGTTTTACCGTGCCTAACTAAGAATAGACTTCTATCTCGACCTAGCCCGGGGTTGGCAACTGTTCTAGAGGTTGCCACGACAGTGCTGGACTAGAGTCGCAGGGGCCCGAGTAAGTGATTATATGATTGGAGATCCGAGTAGGATCAGTGTGTGAAACGGTATTTGCCTATCTAGGTCTTGCATAGCAAATCAACTCTTACAGGTCCACTATGATTTTGTTGAACTTAAACCTATGAACTCACCAGCGTAAGCTGACCTTTTAGCATGATTTCTCAGGTATTTGAGAGATGTTTGGATTATTTGACGTGTGGAAGCTTGGCATGGAGGCGTGGTTCAAGGATCATTTTCTGACTCTGATAAACAATGGGGACCTATTTTGTTAAACTATGTTTTGGGCCTAAAATTTATATCTTCGGATTAAATGTTTGAATATTTGATTTGGGATTGGTTTTAAATGGTTAATTGGTTATCTTTTATTTTACTTGTGTGCGATACCAATCCAAAAAGTAACGCCCCGAAAACTTGATTAAGTCTTCCGCTGTACCGAGATTTGGGGATGTTACAGATTGGTATCAGAGCTCAAGGTTATAGAGAACTAGGTATTTTATAAACCCTAAACTATAACCGCTTTTAAGAAAAATTGATCCTCGACCGACGCACGCCCGCTTGCCAAGCCGAAGCTTCTTATTTGATTAAGGTATGAAATGCGATTTGAATTATGAGATACGATTATTGGTTTTGGAAATGAGATATGATTATTGGTTTTGGAAATGAGATATGATTATTGGTTTTGGAAATGAGATACGATTATTGGTTTTGGAAATGAGATATGATTATTGGTTTTGGAAATGAGATATGATTATTGGTTTTGGAAATTAGATATGGTTATTGGTTTTGGGAAAATGGGATGTGATTATCGAAATATTACGGAAATTAATTTGAGTAAACGGTATATTACGATTTTGGAATTTGAACTCGATTGCTTTGATATGTGATTATGTGATAGAACGGAACTTATGTGTGTTATTTAAAGGCATGTTGTGAGTAATGCGGTACCTACACTTTTAAAGCTTACATTATGTGATATGTGTTTGGGTTAAGCTGTTGCGCTTATTAAAAACTAGTTGTTTCGAACACTTATACCTACCCTATGCCGTTGTCACAGACTATGCCTTCACTAGCTTTTAATGTGTCTGAGGAAGTCCTTGCTGTTGCTAGTTCGCCAGCATTGACTCTCATGACGGTTGCGCAGGGTGATCCTTATGAGATCGCCCGTCACTCTAGTTCATCATCAGATCGCCTTAGCTCGTCTAGGCAGCTCACTTTACATCAGGTTTTAGCGAGAGCACAGACTCCTAGGCTTGCTTATAGCACTGCCCGCATGTCCGTGCGACCACCATCATCACCTATTCGTTTAGCAGCATCACCATGTCTTAGGAGGCCTAGATCTCCTACTTTACCACCTCAGGATTTACCTGCACAGAGACTCTGACTCATGGACTCTCCCCTTATGGATGAGGGCGAGGAGGAGCATGAGATCGAGGAGGAGGATGAGATTGAGGAGCAGTATGTTGATGAGGATGAGGATCCTCAGGAGGAGGATGATGAGGATATCCCAGAAGGGGGTACTCCTCCTTTGCAGAGTCCTGCACATTCTCCTGGACCAGGTTCTTCTTTGCCTGAGCCTGAGTCCCCTGGACAGCCTTTAGACATCGATTCACCACCTTACTCACCTTATATAGGTAGCCCGTTAGGATCGGAGATACCGTCAGAGATTGCTTCAGAACCCGAGGCGTATGGTGAGACGGGTCTGATGTGGGAGAGGATTACCTATCAGGGTACTAGACTTAGTCAGTTGACGGAGCGTTTGGTTGGAGTGTCTAGAGCTAGTATTGAGGATCTTAGAGCTGATATGGGTACTATAGTCAGGAGGACTAGGGTTTTGCATGATGGTATGTCGGAGCTCCAGGAGCAGGTTGGGGACCTGCTTAGAGGGTTCGCGACAGCACGTGATGCTGATAGAGCGATTTGGCGTAGGATTGGTGAGTTGGAGAGAGAGGTCGCAGAGCTTAAGAGCGATCGTGACGCTCGACGTGTTGAGTTAGCCTCTTTGTGGAGAGAGGTTGACGATGTTAGGAGATCAGTGAGTGATATTCGTAGACGTGGCTAGATAATATTAGATCTATGGTTTTGTGCCATCTTGAAACTAAGTAGTACTTGGTTCGAGATGTAGGATTATCCTAGTTGTTTATAGTTATCGCTGTTATGATCGTTTTTTATTTCTTCGAATCCTTCCATATATTCCCACTTGTGAAACCTATGAGTTATGGTTATTGGAACGTGCATCCTTAGTTATGATGCGGTATTTGATTGTTTCACTTTGGTATAGCGTTATCTTTGTTAGCCTTGAGTATGTATTCAGGCGTTATGTAGTGACCCTTGGAACCCAACTCTGTTTTAGAGCGTAAATTGTGAACTTATGAAACTGTTCTTCTTGCCCCCAGAATGGTGGCAACAAGACGAAACTTGATTAGGAACAACCAAGCAGCTCCTGCTGCTGTTGTTGCCCCTGGTCGTCGTGGTCGTCGTCCGACCCTGACTTCACCACATGTTGAGAACCCGAACATTGATAACCCAGCTGTAGGGAACCTGAATGCGGATGACCGTGCTGAGAATGGTCCTGTTCCACAAAACCCTCCACCTGTGAACCCAACCCACATTGACCAGCTAGTGTCGCAGCGTGTCGCTGAACTGCTAGCTGAGGCTAATCTTTCCAACACTTCTAGTGGAACCCCAATACTGAATCGAACTCTAGGTTGTACCTATAAGGAGTTCCGATTCTGTGGTCCCATAGATTTTGGAGGAACTGAGGGAGTAGTTTACTTGACTAGGTGGTTGGAGAAAACTGAATCTGTATTTGTTGTGAGTAACTGTGATGAGGATTGTAAGGTTAAGTATGCAACCTTCACTTTGAAGGACGAGGCGTTGACCTGGTGGAATAACTACCACAGAGCAGTAGGAATTGATGTAGCTTATAGTATGTCTTGGACTCAATTTAAGGCTCTCCTGATTAAGACTTACTGCCCTAGGAATGAAGTTAAGAAGTTAGAAAGTGAGTTCTGGAACCATAAGGTTAAGGGTACTGACATGGCGACTTACACTCGTCGTTTCCAAGAGCTATCCTTGCTTTGCCCTGAGATGGTTCTTACCAAAGAACTTAAGATTGAAAGGTATACTGATGGATTACCTTTAGCTACTCGAAATGATGTCATCGCTGCAAAGCCAGTCAATTTGCATGAGGCAATTGCTATGGCTCAAAGTCTGATGGACTCTTGTGTGTTAGAATTAGGAGATAAGGGTAAGAGTGATAGGAACGATAAGAGGAAGAGGAATGAATTTGTGAAAGGAAATGGAAACAAACGGCAAGAGACAGCCAGAGTGTTCGCCATCGGAAATGGAGATAAGAAAGGTTACGAAGGTAGTAAACCTGTGTGTGGTCGTTGTAACCGACACCACCTTGGACCGTGCCCGATTGTGTGTAGGAAGTGCTCTAAGGTAGGACACATGGCTAAAGACTGTAGGTCTCGTCCACTTGCTGCAGCTCAAACTGCACAAGGAGCGGACTGGAAGGCCACTGTCACCTGTTTTGGATGTGGAAAGAAGGGACACTTTAAGAATGAGTGCCGAGAGCCGTGGATGAGAGGAAATTCTGGTAATGTAGGAGGATTTGCTAACCGAGGTGTAGGAGGTAATGGCTTAAACCCTGTGAAGCGTGAGGTTGTGGAAAACCAGGAAAACAATGGTGTTAGGAATCAGCAGAGAGACATGGGAACAGCGCGTGTTTACGCTATTGGGAAGGAAGCTGGTGAGGACCCTAACGTAGTTACGGGTACGTTCCTTCTTAATAATTGCTATGCTTCCATACTGTTTGATACTGGTGCGGATACGAGTTTCGTATCCACCAACTTTATGCCATTATTAGGAATCTACCAAACACCTCTAGGGTTTAGTTACGATGTGGAATTAGCGAATGGGAATAGAGAGAAGATAGACACCGTAGTTCGAGGTTGTACCTTAAGTTTCCTAGACCGCCCGTTTAGTATAGATCTGTTGCCAGTTACCTTAGGAAGTTTTGACGTCATTATCGGAATGGATTGGTTATCGAAGAACGGTGCACGCATCATTTGTGATGAGAAGATTGTGCGTTTACCGTATGGAGGAAAAGTTCTGAGCATACAAGGAGATCGGAGCGACCGTGGAAGTCCTTCCCGGTTGGGCATCATCTCTTGTATTAAGGCTCAGAAGTACATCGATAAAGGAGGTTGTCTTTTCTTAGCTCGAATTTCTGAAAAGAAAAGCGAGGAGAAGAATGAAAGAAACCTTAATGATGTACCCGTCGTTAGAGAATTTCTGGATGTGTTTCCCGACGATCTGCCAGGGATTCCACCTGTTCGACAAGTGGAATTCCAAATAGAGTTGATACCCGGTGCGGCACCCGTAGCCCGGGCACCTTATCAACTTGCTCCAAGAGAATTGGAGGAACTGTCTAAACAGTTGGCTGAATTGTCAGAGAAGGGATTCATTCGACCAAGTTCGTCGCCGTGGGGATCACCAGTGTTGTTTGTGAAGAAGAAGGATGGATCGTTTAGGATGTGTATTGATTATAGGGAATTGAATAAGTTGACCATGAAGAACCGATATCCGTTACCTAGAATAGATGATCTATTCGACCAACTCCAAGGAGCTAGTGTATTTTCTAAGATCGATTTACGATCTGGTTATCACCAGCTTAGAGTTCGAGAAGAGGATATCCCTAAGACTGCGTTTAGAACTCGATATGGACACTATGAATTCCAAGTGATGTCGTTTGGCTTAACCAATGCACCAGCGGTTTTCATGGATCTCATGAACCGAGTGTGTAAGCCATACCTGGATAAGTTTGTGATAGTATTCATAGACAATATCTTGATATACTCTAAGAGTAGTGAGGAGCACGAAGAGCATTTGAGGCTCATTTTAGGATTACTGAGAGAGGAGAAGCTGTATGCCAAATTCTCTAAGTGTGACTTTTGGATTCCATCTATACAATTCTTAGGTCATGTGATAGATAGTCGAGGTGTTCATGTTGACCCAGCTAAGATTAAGGCCATTAAAGAATGGGCAGCTCCTAAGAACCCATCGAAAATCCGACAGTTTCTAGGTTTAGCAGGCTATTATAGGAGATTCATTGAGGGATTTTCCAAGATAGCTAAACCGCTGACCAAACTAACCCAGAAGGATGTTAAGTATGAATGGGGAGAAAAGGAAGAAGAAGCATTCCAACTTCTGAAGGAGAAGTTGTGTAGTGCGCCCATCCTAGCTTTGCCTGAAGGAAGTGAAGATTTTGTCGTGTACTGTGACGCTTCGCATAAAGGCTTAGATGCTGTTTTGATGCAGCGTGAGAAGGTGATTGCTTATGCATCCCGGCAACTTAAGAAGCATGAGAAAAACTACACCACCCATGACCTTGAGTTAGGTGCTGTAGTGTTTGCTCTTAGGATCTGGAGACAT
Source organism: Chrysanthemum seticuspe (assembly GCA_019973895.1). Lineage (NCBI taxonomy): Eukaryota > Viridiplantae > Streptophyta > Magnoliopsida > Asterales > Asteraceae > Chrysanthemum > Chrysanthemum seticuspe. The sequence continues at coordinate 27,371,563 of BPTQ01000003.1, forward strand.
TACTTGTATGGAACCAAGTGTGTAGTATTTACCGACCATAAGAGTTTGAAGCATATCTTAGATCAGAAGGAACTGAACATGAGACAACGTCGTTGGTTAGAATTGCTTAGTGATTATGACTGTGAGATTCGTTATCATCCTGGTAAGGCGAACGTTGTGGCTAATGCCCTTAGTTGTAAGGAGGACATTCCACCCCTACTTGTTAGATCCTTAGGAATGATCATTGTTTCACCCTTACCATCTCAAATTTTAGCCGCCCAAGTAGAGGCATTGACGGAAGAGAACCGTCCTTATGAGAATCTTCATGGAATGGTAGAAAGTGAAAACGGATTCATGAAGCGTTCCGATGGAACATTATGCTTCCAAGACAGAAGCTGGATACCATTTCATGGTGGAATCCGTGAGTTGATTATGCATGAGTCGCATAAATCAAAATACTCTATTCATCCCGGAGCCGATAAGATGTATCAGGATCTTAAGAAATTATACTGGTGGCCCAATATGAAAGCCGAGATAGCTCAGTATGTTAGTAGGTGCCTGAGTTGTTCTAAAGTTAAGGCCGAACATCAGAAACCATCAGGACTTTTAGTTCAACCCAAACTTACAGAATGGAAATGGGAGCGAATAACCATGGACTTTATCACTAAATTACCGAGAACAGTTAGCGGCAATGACGCTATCTGGGTAATAGTTGATCGTTTAACTAAGTCTGCTCACTTCTTAGCTATTAGTGAAACCGATAGTCTTGATAAGCTTGCTCGATTGTATCTTAAAGAGATAGTATCGCGTCATGGAGTACCGATATCTATCATTTCTGATAGGGATAGTCGTTTTACATCCCACTTTTGGAAGTCTTTACACACATCGTTAGGAACGAATTTGGATATGAGTACTGCTTACCATCCACAGACCGATGGTCAAAGCGAGAGAACCATTCAGACTTTAGAGGATATGCTTAGAGCATGTGTTATTGATTTCGGCAAAGGCTGGGAGAGACACCTCCCTTTGGCCGAATTCTCTTACAACAATAGTTACCACTCTAGCATTAAGGCCGCCCCATTTGAGGCACTGTATGGCCGAAAGTGTCGTTCTCCTGTTTGTTGGGCTGAAGTTGGCGAGAGTCAACTTACAGGTCCCGAACTTGTCCTAGAAACCACTAAGAAGATAGTACAGATTAGAAACCGGTTGCAAACTGCTCGAGATAGACAAAAGAGTTATGCCGATAAGAGGCGAAAACCTTTAGAATTTCAGGTTGGAGATCGTGTTATGTTGAAAGTTTCTCCTTGGAAAGGAGTGATTCATTTTGGAAAGCGTGGAAAACTCAATCCCCGATATATTGGTCCCTTTCCAATCCTGGAAAGAATCGGACCGATAGCATACCGCTTGGAGGTACCATCGGAACTGAGTAGTGTACACAATGTCTTTCAGGTTAGTAATCTTAAGAGATGTCTTTCGGAGGAAAACATAGTTGTGCCATTAAGAGATATTCGTGTTGATGAGAAATTGAATTTTGTTGAGGAACCGATTGAGATTATGGATCGTGAGATTAAGAGGCTGAAGAATAGCCGTATTCCGATTGTTAAGGTTCGTTGGAACTCCCGGTATGGACCGGAGTTCACTTGGGAACGTGAGGACGTTTTCCGTAGGAAGTATCCTAAACTGTTTATGACACCAAGAAACTCGGAGTGAAACCCGAGACGGATTTCTTCTCAGGCTGGGAGGCTGTGACAACCGGTAATTTAGGGAGTCTATTTTAGGTAACCGCATTACGTTAAATTAAACTGAGTTTTTCCTTTAACACTATTTTATAAACCGTGACTTGATTTTATATCGTCGATTGGTTTTTACGGTTTATTTCATTATTAAATGAGTTATCGTATGCGTTTTAACTCTATTTGGTAGGCACTATTCGATTCGGCACTAGAAAAGCCTAAAACAAGAGTTATGGTAACTTTTAGACCGTAACTCGAAAATTGACAAATAAATAGTCAAAACTTGTGGAAAAACGTGAGTAACGATGTTGGGAAGTTAAATAAATGTCGTGGGACACCCGGGGGACGATATGTGAGCTCGGGAATGGGTAAACGAGATAGATACAAAAATTTACAACCCGAACCCTCCCTTTTTATTTGTAGTCAGTGCCCCCCTCCTAAATTATTTATTTTGAGGTCCCTCGCTCATGAGTATATATACCCAACCCAAGCCTCACTTCTACCTTTCATTTCTCTCACTAGAAAACACACACAACACTATTTCTCTCTCTAGTTTCTCACTCTAAAAACCCTAAACCACCACCTTTATAAAATCCGGCCACTTTTCGGATCACACCTCCACCACCAAAAGATAGATCTCTTTCTCCTCTTTCCAACCATATATCATACACTCAATTTGGACTTCATTAACACCTCCAAATTCAAGAATTAAGATTCGTACTTTTAGGGTTTCTAAAGATTTCAAAGGGCTTTTGTAATTGGTGATTAGAGAAGGTAAATAGAACATGTTTTGAGCTTGTTTGAACAATAAAAAGCCACGAAATAGGTAATTAGGGTTTCGACATAATTATTATTTTTGGGGCTTTTGGGTGGAACATGAAATTAAAGCTAATTAGTGATGAAATAAACAAGTAATTAGTGTTTGGTACATGTGTGGTGCATTAATTTGATGGGTTTTGCATTTTAGGGTTTATGTTCATGTTGTTGGTCTAGATTGTTGATGGGTTTTGTGTTTAGTTAGTGTTTGGAGCTTGAATGATTGGATTTGAGTGTTGTGGATTGGATTTGGTTGTGTTTGGTTGAGCAATATGGGACGTACGAACCACATAGGGCTCGTACGTGGCTCTTGAGTGTCGTACGAGACCCACTTGGGTCTTGGGTCCGAGTCGGGTCAATTTGGTATCTTATTGATTGGTTTAGTTGAGGTTTGGATGAGACGCGTGGAGCCGAAAAGCTTTTAGATGCTTGTTTGGTTCACGTGGTCTTGACCGCGACCGTGTCTTGACCATTAGGGTCATAACATTGGTTTCGAGTATAATTGGTTGATTGATTGGTTGGCGAGGTTGTTTTGAGTTAGTTTGGGATTGAATTGCGACGTTATGACTTTTAATTATGGACTTGATATATATATTGTGACTTTGAGCTACGTCGGCGTCACTTTGACTTTCTAGTCAATAGTTGACTCCGACAAAGCCGTAACATGGACTTTAGTATAATTTGGACGATTGATTGATTAAAAGCCGAGAAGTTATGACTCGTGCTTGTGGACTCGAAACGAATAACGATATGAGATTTATATTGGAATTTGACGAAATATATTTATATATGTAAATGCTAATAAAACTATGAAATGTAAATATTAATGGGCTTTTGTAACAAAAATATCAATAACAAGATTTATCTTGTTATTTACTAGTTTTAAATGAAACTAACGACTAAATTGGAGAGGTTTTGTAATAAATAAATAATTAACGTTTCGAGTACACGTTTATCAATAAATGTCAATTGCGGACATTTAATGTTGGATAAGTAATTATTTATTTGCGTTATGTGTGCATGGGTTACGGATAACCTAACGTTAATATTGTTGACCCACGTGGGTAGCGGACTTATTAGGTTGACGAATCTAATAAGAGCCCGCTAGGTACGTTGGGTAACCTTATTAATGGGTGAACTATCCTTATGACTCTTTAAGGATACAATTGATTTATGGGATAATAAGCGACACGAGTAAATAAATGAGTTTATCGAGTTGACGAATTCGATAAGGTCTACTATTTATTTCGAAACTTATTGAACTATGGAGCTTATCGTTTAAAGGTCTCATTGTGTCGCATTGAGTTATATATTGGTTGTTTGAGTGCATTCATGGCATCATATTGAGTCGATACACCCACATGAGGATACCAAACACTAGGATTAAATGGTGAAACGAGACGTTTTTGGAAATAAAGGAATGGAATATATTGGGGTAGTTAACGTTGATTTTGAGGAATATGTATATTAAGTTGGTCTACATTAATAGGTTGTGCCGAGTCGATAGTTGCTGTGTTGTGATTTCTGTTATCTTCTGCTAGTGATATTTGTGCGTTGATTGTGCGTTGATTGCTTGAGGTGAGTTTCATAGCCCCACTTTTATATACGTTTTAACTACGTTTTGAACTATTTTGGGGTGAGAATCATGCTACTGTTTTTGGACCGTTAAAACTATTTGGATTTGCTTATATGCTGACTGAGTAGATAGATGTGCGATAGTTGTTGCCTTAGTCTAGGTTTTACCGTGCCTAACTAAGAATAGACTTCTATCTCGACCTAGCCCGGGCTTGGCAACTATTTTAAAGGTTGCCACGACAGTGCTGGACTAGAGTCGCAGGGGCCCGAGTAAGTGATTAGATGATTGGAGATCCGGGTAGGATCAGTGTGTGAAACGGTATTTGCCTATCTAGGTCTTGCATAGCAAATCAACTCTTACAGGTCCACTATGATTTTGTTGAACTTAAACCTATGAACTCACCAGCGTAAGCTGACCTTTTAGCATGATTTCTCAGGTATTTGAGAGATGTTTGGATTATTTGACGTGTGGAAGCTTGGCATGGAGGCGTGGTTCAAGGATCATTTTCTGACTCTGATAAACAATGGGGACCTATTTTGTTAAACTATGTTTTGGGCCTAAAATTTATATCTTCGGATTAAATGTTTGAATATTTGATTTGGGATTGGTTTTAAATGGTTAATTGGTTATCTTTTATTTTACTTGTGTGCGATACCAATCCAAAAAGTAACGCCCCGAAAACTTGATTAAGTCTTCCGCTGTACCGAGATTTGGGGGTGTTACAGTGTAATCTCCCGGGTATATTATGTAGAAGGTCTTGGTCATAATCTGTTCTCTGTTGGTCAATTCTGCGGCTCTGATCTTGAAGTGGCTTTCAGAAAACACACTTGCTTCGTTATAGAATTGGACGGTGTAGAGCTTTTGAAGGGAACTCGTGGCACTAATTTGTACACCATCTCTATCGAAGACATGATTAAGTCTTCTCCAATTTTTCTGTTGTCAAAAGTGTCCAAAACAAAGTCATGGTTATGGCATCGTCGTCTCAATCACTTGAACTTCGGCACCATCAATGATCTTTCCAGAAAGGACCTCGTAAGAGGCTTGCCCAGGTTAAAGTATGAAAAAAAATCATCTTTGTTCAGCTTGTCAATTAGGCAAAAGCACAAAGTATACCCACAAACCCAAACCTACAAACTCTAACATGGAAGTTCTTCATACTCTTCACATGGATTTGTGCGGACCCATGAGAGTGCAAACCATAAATAGGAAGAAATATGTGCTAGTTGTTGTTGATGACTACTCTCGGTTCACTTGGGTTAAGTTTTTGAGGTCAAAGGATGAAACTCCCAACGTCATCATCAAACTTATTAAACAGTTGCAGGTTCGGCTCAATAAAACAGCTAGAATCATCCGAACAGATAATGGAACTGAGTTTGTAAACAAAGAACTAAGTCAGTTTTATGAAAGCATTGGAATCAACCATCAAAGAAGTTTTCCACATACTCCTCAACAAAACGGTGTTGTTGAAAGACGAAATCGAACTCTTGTTGAAGCCGCAAGGACTATGCTAATTTATTCAAAGGCTCCAATGTTTCTCTGGGCTGAAGCCATTGCCACTGCATGTTATACCAAAACCGTTCCCTAATTCATAAAACTCATGGAAAAAAACTCCATACGAACTAGTTCATAACAGAAAACCGGATCTTTCTTTTCTTCGTGTGTTTGGAGCCTTGTGCTACCCAACTAATGATGGTCAAGATCTGGGAAAGTTGAAAGCTAAGGCGGATATTGGATTTTTCGTTGGTTATGCACCGAATCGAAAGGGTTACCGAATCTACAACAAAAGAACCCGAGACATTATGGAAACTATTCACGTTACGTTCGATGAGCTGACTGAGCAAACTACTCCTGGACAATCCAGTTCTGGACCCACAACTTAATTTTTGTCAAGTAGTCCCATTAGTTCTTCTCTATACAGAATCACTCCCCTGCAGCTCCTTATGTACCTCCATCAAAAAAAGACTTGCATAATTTGTTTGATCCGATGTTTGATGAATATTATGAACCTCAAGCAAATGACAATTCCGCACCACCAACTGGTGCTGCTTCTAATCCAACCAATACAGATGGTCCATCCGTTTCAATGTCTTTATCTCAAGAAGCGACAGTTGCTGATAACTCATCATCATCATCTTTGAATCCTTAATCTTCGGTTGTACATCATGGAAATGTAGCTGCTAATTATGATGGAGATAACGCCTTTGCTACCCCCGAAGATGCTCCATTTGAAAAAATATTTTCCCCTGAACCAACACCTGAACCATCTTCACCAGAGGATCCAAACTCTGCTATATCAGTTCCTCATCATCAACCACATGAACATCTCAGAAAATGGACACATGATCATCTATTGGACAACATCATTGGGAACCCTTCGCGCCCTGTATCCACTCGTAAACAACTTGCTACTGATGCCTTATGGTGCTTCTTCAACTCTGTATTATCAAAGATCGAACCTAAAGATGTCAAAACAGTAATGTCTGAGGACAACTGGTTTAGTGCTATGCAAGTAGAAATCCATGAGTTCGATCATCTTGATGTATGGGAATTAGTACCTGCTCCAGATTCTGCAATGATGATAAGGATTTAAAACTTACACTTTTAAGGGGTCATTTAAGCCCTTAATCGCCCACTTTTATATCCGTTACTGCTTAATTTCGTTCCTTTTCACTTTTTAGGGGTATCTTGGAAGCAAAATGCTGGAATGATGCTTTTTTGGACGAAAAGGAGTGAATATATGAAGAAAATGGCTAAGTCAAGATAAAGAAACTCAAGCTGCTGGAATTACACCTGATGGCGTCCCAAACAGACCCTCTCTACATAATTAAATTTGTGACGACTCAGTAGCGGTTTTGCTAATTTACACCTGACGGCGTCAGGCTTTGAAGAGTAAGGGCGTCACGAAGACTTTTCTTCTCAGACGGCCTAGATCCAGATTCAGACAACGTTACTACTGAAGACTGACGGCGTCACAACTACAACGTGATGCCGTCCCAATGATGGCTTGGCCAAGATGAAACCCTAATGACGGCGATCTGAAGGCGTCCCAACTATAAGGTGACGCCGTCGCTAATGTAAAATTATATATAGAAATTGAATTTTCAGAATTTTGGGAGGTAGACTTGTGGAGTAAAAACCTAAAACGATTTTGGTCCGGTTTGGACAGTATCTTAGGGTTCTCATACCCTATTTTACATCAAGATAAGTAATTTACTTCATTGATTTCATTATGTCTTCGATTGTATGTGTGTATTCTTGCATGTTTAACATGTCAGGCTAAATTTCTTTTGTGTTTGCTTAGATCTATGAAACCTAGTTATTAATTATTGATTGGTTTTCTCTTATCTTAATTGTAATTGGCTTAGGAGTGCATTAGGACATCGTTGTGTTTTTAATGCTTGAGTAATCTTTGTGAACCTTAGTTTATACTCACTTAGCGGAATTGTGGACAAAACATCCAAAGATAACCTTAGAGTTAGTTTATGAATCCTAGAGATTTCGTAGGCAATAATGTAACATATTGGATTTCACAAACACATCAAACCATGAATACAAGTAGGCGTACACTTGAGGTTTTAGAGAGAGAAAGTTTAGAGGTTTAGGGAACTTAGTGAGAGAAAGTAAAAGTATTATTATGAGCTCCAACCCTCTACCTTGGGAGGTAGAGGGTATTTATAGTATCTTACATAAACGCCACCTACGGGCTGTGGATCAGGCATACAGTGGGTAAAGACCCGTCCGTCCTCCACGGTGTTACTAAACTGAATACAAACTAACATTAAATAACTACGACTACGAGCTTTCTAACGAATACATATACTTGAGGTGACCGACTCTTTAACGAATGGATTTTCTAAATCCTAACAATCTCCCCCTAAGGGAGGTCACCTCAAATTACACAGAATACAAACAGATATTACATTAAGATTGTTCTTGGATTCTTGTTTAAGTTCATTGCTTTGTAGCTCGTAGTCTTTGATTCTTCATGTTTTGCATGTTTGGATAATTCAAGTGGAGGTCTTTAACTAATCCACGTGATGATGAGTTTTGAGCCAGCTTTGAGATCATCAGCTTGCATAAATCTCTGACTCTTCCATTGTAGTGTTGACATTATGTGTAACACCCCCAAAATGGCTCAGCGGAAGCAAACAAGTATTGGGGTGCTACTAAATTGATATCACAACATAAGCATAGAATAACTGATTTTCATAAATAAACTTTTATTCATTTTTGTAAACAATGTTTACATTATTGATTATTGCGGAAAAATAGCTCATTATCAAAATGTGGTCCCAATACATAAATCAGAATCGTCTATGACCATGCCATGCCTTTGCCTTGCGCCTCCAAAGATAAGCTATCACCTCAAAACCTGAAGATACATGCTAAAAGGGGTCAGCTTACGCTGGTAAGTTCATAGGTTTATTTAAAGAGCACTTCAGTATACCATTTATCATTTGGTTTTTGATGATCATTACGTCTTGCATAATGTCATAAAATTTATGATTACATTTAATAAAAGAATTTCATTAGTGGACCATAAGCAGGGTATATGCACATTACAACGAATATAATGCCATATATTATAAATCTATTACGCTAGCACTAAGTTCATGCAACCGAAGCTACGACAGTTTCTGTATGCAAATGTAGTCATACAAATAAGGAGCCCATGGTGAGTGTTTATCCCAATACACTCGGTTCCGACATGCTATATGTCTCGCCTTGACCCATGCGGGGCCAACCGAACAGGGGAGTCACCTCCAATAGATCTATTTATAACATTCGCGCTTCCCGGCAGGAATTGACGGTTCATGAAAAGGGCAATTTGGGATCTAAAGTCTTAGGCTAAGCTGCGCAATATTCTAGGTCAAACATTTTGGTATGGTCCATAAAACATCTATGTATGATGAAAACTTTAAACATGTAAAAGCATAGTATGCATAGAATGCACAATTTCAGTAATTAAATCATTTAAGTAAAATGAGCATGTATCTTCCCCCAAAACAAGTATAAAACAAATTAAAGTAGGGGCTATGAAACTCACCTTGGCAATTAGAAGTCTAAAGGGAATTAGATCAAGGAGTGATAGTGCACGGTTCAAACACGCAACCTAATTAATACGGCAATTTAGTCTTTATGTTTAAGACTCGATAAAGTTTAACTAACTTTGTAATTTTTAAATGTTTGTGTTGTTGTTGTTGTTGTTGTTGTTTTTGTTTATGTGGCATGGTTTATCTTAAAACAATTTACAAAGATTTGGGTGGATCTCGGCTTAGGAGGGTTTGACATGAAAGGAATCTCGAAGAAGGAATTGCGGCTTTGGTTTAATGATGACCAAATGATAATACACGGAAGAAAATTAAGAGCGGCCGAGACCTTGGCTTGATGGTAACCAAATGGTGATAACCGAAGAGGGAAGTTCATATATTATGAGACTCGTGCGGTTTAGATGATGGAGATATGTTTATATATATTACGCGTACACATATATATTTTTGTGTTCTTTAATATCTAAATAAATATACTTAGAAAGTATATGTATAACCCATCTTGAATATATGTTTGAAATTTGAAAACTAATGTAAGTCTCAAAGTCTTTTCATGCATTACAATGACTTAATTAAATCAAATGTTTTTATTTAAGAAAAAAAAATCAAGTTTTAACTAAATTTTTATTCAAGTTGTATTTGTAAAAATACAAGGTACGTTTCAAATATTTCATTTGTAAAATTAATTATATTTATCAGAAATACAATACGCCACAATTGAATATTTTGTTTGCTCAATAAGACTACGTCATAGTATATTTTACTAGGTCTTGCACTTGGAATCAAAAATTATAAGTTTTTGTCTAAAAGCTTTTTATATGGTTTATATATAAAAATATTGCTCACATGTTTTGTGTACATCTTGTTTTATAGTATCTTTTCAAGTTTCATTCTACTTTTACATTTTTGCTATTTGGATTCGCGTCATCCGTTTTGGATGATGATAATAATTTATCACAAGACATTTGGAGAGTTGTGGATCATGGATGGGTAAGGATCTATGAACTGTGTTCTTGATGTATGGCAAGGGACGGCGTTGTGAGTGATGGGTCGAAGTAAGATGAAACAAGATGAAGAGTAGCTTGAGTCTACCAACATTAAACACCCTCCAAAATAAAGCTGGAACAAACGCCCATGAGGGGCTGAAAACAAACAAGAATGAACAGCCCTGGTGGGCCGGAAACAAGCCCAATCAACACCCCTTAATTAGGCTGAATTGGAACAAAACAAACACCCTTTTTGAGCTGCAAATCAGCGGCAAACGGACCTTTTATGACCTGAAAACCAGCGGGTAAACGGACCCTTTTTGAGTTGAAAATTCAGCGGGCAAACGACCCCTTTATGAGCTGAAAATTCAGCGGGCAAACGACCCCTTTACGACCTGAAAATCAGCGGGCAAACAGCCCCTTAATGAGCTGCAAATTCAGCGGGCAAAGGACCCTTTTTGAGCTGAAAATTAGCGGACAAACGGACCCTTTTAGGGGATGAATTCAGCAGTTACAAATGCACTTTTGGTGCTGAAAATAACCAAACAAAACGCACCCTTTTAGGGGCTGAAAACGCACCCTTTAGGAGCTAAAAAAGCACCCTTTAGGGGCTTGAATAACATGTTCAAACACACATTATTTGGAGCTGTTTAATAGCAAAATAAAGAGAAAAACCAAGCACCCTTGTGGTGGTTTTTCTTGGCTAAATTGACTAACAAAACTCAACCATTCTTATAGTTTTCATATTACTGAAAGACATTCGCACAACACTCATCTTCGGGTGAGATTTTAACTATGGCTGATTGAAGTGAGAAATGTTTATGGATGACACTCCGTTACTTCATGGTATAAGCCGAAACAGTGACTACCGTGACAAGTTCTAACAACCAGGGATCAAAATATAATGCAAGTATATACTTTGAGAAGATAACATAAGGATAGTGGCTATGCTAAGCTCATGCCTATCGAGTACAACTCGATCCGAATTAGACTTGACCATAACATTACCCTTATGGGTTTTATGTTGGCTGTCGAGTCATCACAACGAATGAAAAGAAACATCACTCCTCGAGTGAGACTAACCTCAGCCGAGGCGACATTAATAATCAAAAACGACTATAATGATCGTGAGAGAATGGGTTGAACAAGGCCTCGATTAAGCATTTGAATAAGTCGAATACCACTGATAACGTCTAAAATGAACATGTTTTTAGTAGCGTTATTGTCAGTTTTGTGCATGATATTCGGCTATATTTACTCATAACTATTGCAAAAGTGCAAAGATGCGTCTTGTGTATGTATATGTAGCCAGGTATTGCGAATATTGAAGAAATGAAGTTTTTATGCACATTTGGAAGCGTCTAAAGGAAGGAAGTTGAGATTGGAAGCTTGTGGACTCAATGATATGGAAGCGTAGTGATTTCGAAGCATCTACAGCAAGGAAAGATCAAGTTTGGCTTTGGAAATCATTAACGTAAGCAAAGAACGAAGCGTAAAGGGAAAAGTCAGCAAAAAGTCAAAAGGAGCAAAACCCAGCCGTTCGGTCGCAACCCGCAACCGGATCCGGCTGGGCTAATGGTCAAAGCTGTGACCGATTCGGTCGACATAGAAACCGATCCGGTTTCTGGCACTGCAGTTACACAATTCGCATTTATTGTTGTCTTAACTCCCCATAATCATTAGAGTCCGATCATTTCTTGATATTAACTTGGAGAGAACGTTTTTTGGGCAGTTAAGCAAGTGCTTTGGCTATTTAAAGGACCTAGTACTTGTATACTAAGTGTGACACAACAAATAGAGTATTAGTTTACACCAAAACTCATACTTACCCATTTATTTCAACCCAAAAGCTTAGTAGTTACTGGAAAACGTCCAGAAGCAAGGAAGGAACCATTCTTGTCCATTGTTTCGGTAGTTTGGAGTTGTGCGGTGATCCTAGGTGATTGGAGGCGCGTGGTTGCTACATTCCACGATTTCTAATTCTTGTAATCACAAAAGATTAGGTATTCTATGAACTTTGTTATGGAAATCTATTCTCTTGAATTGTTTGAATTACCTTGTTATGACTTGTGTTTAGATATGATTGTTTTCATGGAGTAGTTTGTGTTATACTTGTGTGTTGGAATGTGATTAATCATAATAATGTTCTCAAAATGTGATGCATGTATATATGATCTTGTTTAAATGAGTTTGTTGGAAAAATACTAGTCTTGGATTGATTTGTCAATAAAACATGTTTTAAGAAAAAGGACCGAAAGGATTTCTCTTGTGTTTTATTCCAAAAAGTGTTGTGACAAACTAGTATGGGGATATGGTGATTGACATCCACCATGTTTTGCTTATTAAAACAAGACTAGGAAAGTTTTCATCACGAAGGGTCGAAAGATTCGTAAGAACAAATTTAATGAGAGCATGTTGCAAACAAATGGAATTTTTATAGGATAATCATTGGGATAAGGACCGAAAGGATTACCTAAATGTTTTTGTTCTTAGAATGATTTTTACAAACAAATACCATGGTTGGGGAATCATTTGCTTATGATTTGTGCATCATAATAAGAGTATACACCAAACCTTTATGAACATTATCTATGGTTGATTATGAGACTTCACACAAGTATATATTTTTATTCTTGATTAGTATTTTCACTAGAACACTTATTCGAGAGAGCCTTGACAAGCTTTCTTGTTAGAAACTTTTTAATAAAATCTATTTCAAAACAAAAATCCCTTGGGACGATCTCGACTTACCAAAACGTTACTATTGCGGACGAGTATACTTGCTCGTATGTGTTAAAAGGTTATACGGTTAATTCGTGATTATAAATTTTTAAAACTTGCACCAACCGGAGCACATCAACCACTTTAGCCAAACACAAGGTTTTCAAATGGTTTTATTAAGTCTTTACCATACTAAAGAACAACAACAAAACAAGAACATCACTACTTTCTTTTTATGTATATATACTCGATTGGTGTAACAATTCATAACCAGTATCAAAATTACAAGTTAACTCATCAATAACAATTTATTAATATGACGTAAAAATCAATATAATCCTTACAAGAAAGTGATGATGATGTCGAGTGGGGTGGGAGGAACCGAACAAGGAGAAATCCAAATTGGACTCGAATCTCTTGAAATTGGTGAGATTGAAACTCGAATTACACTTCTAACACTTCAATTTACAAAACCCCTCTATCAATTTCAAGAACCCCTTTGATTCAATATGAACCTTAATTTTTCTTTTTACATGGATTTGGTGTGAAGATGTGTTGAATCTGAGAGAAACTTGTGACCATAAATGGAGGATTACAAGGATGTTTGACTCTACATCTTCTTGGTCTCGAGTGATAGGGGATCTATTTCTGGCTTTAGTCATTTTCTTCCACCTTTACCAACATGTGCTCGTGACTTTTCCTAGGGTGCATAGGCTGCGATTGAAGTGATGGATCATGGTTGAAGATTGGAGAGGAAAGGGAACATGAAACTTTTTGGTTTCATGGTTTTGGATAGGAGCGAGAAAAGGGAAGGGTGAAGAAGAAAAAGAAGTAAATAAGTGGGCGGCTAAGGGTAGTGTTTTGTATTTTTGTTTTTATTGTTAATACCCCGTGTTTTGTCGAATCCTCGAGTAAACGTACCTTTCCGGTACCCGAGAAATATAGAAATTATATTTTCGTAAACGGTTTCTTAAATGTAATAATATGACATTCTTTTTACGTTGAAATTGGATTATAACTGTTTGCCGTTATTAATTTGGCGTCGGTATGCGTGCGGTGCCGTGACTTTTTAAATTCACGAGATAACCTCTCATTTTCTTCCGTAAATTATCCTTGAATGATGAAATATGTATATTTCACTTATCTCATAATTTATTTTTAGTTTTTGTATGCTACTGCGCTGCAGTATGCGGAATAACTTCTCGAAACAATGGATTAAGCTTATTTATGCTTAAATTTTAACTTGGACAATAATAAATTTCACTTTTATTATACAGATACTTAGTGGACAAGTATCGTGCGTGCGGTGTCTTATTTTTAAAGAAACGAGATGACCTCTCGTTTTTAAATCTAAATATTGACATATGTCAGAAAATAACCAATTTGAATTTTCTGACGTGATAAATATTATTATAATAATCCAAAATTTTACGGGTTGTTATAATCTACCCACTTTACAGGAGATCCGTCCCGGATCTCAGTTTACGTTACCCGATAGGGTGTCGGGAACGAGGTGATGGTATTTGGAACAAGTTTTGAATTGTCCTTGGGTTTTTTCTAGGGTTTCCTCTTTGGGTATGGTTACCTAGGTGTTGTGCCAGGAGCACATCCTCTATCTGAGGAGTCATGATTTTTCTAGGGTAGGTTCATTGGGTGAAAGTTCTAATTCTTGATGTTATAAGGTTTCACTGTTTTGTTAGTGTGGGCACTTCTAACTTCTCAAGGTCTTATCAAAACGTGTGTTTCATGATTCTAAAGTATATAGGTTGATTCTTAAGGGGTGAAGAAACATTTGTTTTTGAATGTCTCTAAATGTATGTACAAGTTTGGCTAAGACTAGATTTCAAAATCGATAAGATGTAAAAAAAAATGACACATTTTTAAAATATTGTAAAACCGGTTCTAAATTATGGGGTGTACAGGGAAATTTTGCGAAACTTTTAGTGTTTCAGCATTTTGTCTCATTTTAATGAGGGATTTTGGAAAGTATTATTGTTGGATTCTAAAGAGGAATCCTCAAATTTGGAAAATATATTGTAGCAAGGATATGTAGCAGGATATAACATTTACCCATAGCCACGGGTAGGGTTTAGTTGTCTAAGTTGGGTAGGATTGGAGGTTTAATAGTTGATTAACCTCATGGTTATCCATGGTTTTAGGCAGAGGTGTAGGATACATCCTAAGGTCAGGCTTAGCTATCAAGGAGGACATTGATCATTTCTGTTTATGGGGTATTAACTTAAAACACATTTCGAGGAAATAAGTAACAAATAGAGTGGTTCTGGAATACCTTTCAAAGTATTAAGGAACACTTTATTTTGGTAAGGTATGGGTATAATTGTAGTTTATTTTATGGTGAAATGGTAAGGTGGTCATTTGGTTTGTAGAATGATTCATGAAGTGATTCATGAAGTATTTTGATTATAATGGTTTGAGGGATAATCCGAAATAGTTTGTATGGAAACTCTTTTGTTTGTAGGAGAGTAACAAGGTAGGCACAATTATTCTTAAAAGGTGGGTGGAGTTTTTAGGTATCAAATTTTCAATGGTGAAATTTTCAAGTTTTGCGGGATCATTGGTCATTTACTGTGTCTTTCTAGATTTTGCCAAAGGTTTATTGTTCTTTCGTTGCCTATTCCCATTAGAGAATTTTTCTCATAGGTGCTATTGGAAGGTTGCTCCTAAAATGGTTTGATTTGTCCACGGAACGTAAGGTTGGGGTAGGAGTGACTATAACATAACTCGTTTGTGATATGGAATTATAAAGTTTATGATTAAGAAGTAGGATGACGCCAGTGAGTGGCTTATGATTAAGGAATATTGTAATGCCAGTGAGTGGCTTATGATAGGGTGATGCCAGTGAGTGGTTTATGACTAACGAATGCCAGTAAGTGGCTTGTGATCAGGGAATGCCAGTGAGTGGCTTGTGATTAAGGGATTACCAGTGAGTGGCTTGTGATTAGGGAATGCCAGTGAGTGGCTTGTGATTAAGGGATGCCAATGAGTGGCTTGTGATTAAGGAATGCCAGTGAGTGGCTTGTGATTAAGGGATGCCAATGAGTGGCTTTAGTGTAACCCCAATGTGTGGCTTATTACATGTTACGTGTTTATTAAAATATTATCATTTTCTCACTGGACATAAAGCTATTATAACTATCCTAAGTATTGCAAAATTCACCTCTGAGTCGGACATAGGTGATCAGGCTATGTCCCACTGTCCCTGGTTGAATATAGGTGATCAATCTATATTCAACCGAGGTTCAATGAATTTTAAAATACTTAGCTTAGTTACGCTAGTAATATGTCCCAATACTTTTAAAAGTTATCTTAAAGACTAGAACAATTATTCCATTTATGTGAGGGAAAAGATGTAGTGATGTGATACGTAAATATACGTATACGGAAAATAATTATAACCTATAATGAAATTAGGTGAGCAGTGATAAAACATGTATCTTATCAAGTATGACCTCAACAGGATCATAAGTGAGGCATCGGCTTGGCAGGCAGGCACGTGTCGGTCATAGGGTTTAGTTTTTGTAAAAGTGGTTATAGTCTAGGTTTTAAAAATACCCAGTTCTCTATAACCTAGGCTCGGATGCCAATCTGTAACACCCCCAAAATGGCTCAGCGGAAGCAAACAAGTATTGGGGTGCTACTAAATTGATATCACAACATAAGCATAGAATAACTGATTTTCATAAATAAACTTTTATTCATTTTTGTAAACAATGTTTACATTATTGATTATTGCGGAAAAATGGCTCATTATCAAAATGTGGTCCCAATACATAAATCAGAATCGTCTATGACCATGCCATGACTTTGCCTTGCGCCTCCAAAGATAAGCTATCACCTCAAAACCTGAAGATACATGCTAAAAGGGGTCAGCTTACGCTGGTGAGTTCATAGGTTTATTTAAAGAGCACTTCAGTATACCATTTATCATTTGGTTTTTGATGATCATTACGTCTTGCATAATGTCATAAAATTTATGATTACATTTCATAAAAGAATTTCATTAGTGGACCATAAGCAGGGTATATGCACATTACAACGAATATAATGCCATATATTATAAATCTATTACGCTAGCACTAAGTTCATGCAACCGAAGCTACGACAGTTTCTGTATGCAAATGTATTCATACAAATAAGGAGCCCATGGTGAGTGTTTATCCCAATACACTCGGTTCCGACATGCTATATGTTTCGCCTTGACTCATGCGGGGTCAACCGAACAGGGGAGTCACCCCCAATAGATCTATTTATAACATTCGCGCTTCCCGGCAGGAATTGACGGTTCATGAAAAGGGCAATTTGGGATCTAAAGTCTTAGGCTAAGCTGCGCAATATTCTAGGTCAAACATTTTGGTATGGTCCATAAAACATCTATGTATGATGAAAACTTTAAACATGTAAAAGCATAGTATGCATAGAATGCACAATTTCAGTAATTAAATCATTTAAGTAAAATGAGCATGTATCTTCCCCCAAAACAAGTATAAAACAGATTAAAGTAGGGGCTATGAAACTCACCTTGGCAATTAGAAGTCTAAAGGGAATTAGATCAAGGAGTGATAGTGCACGGCTCCGACACGCAACCTAATTAATACGGCAATTTAGTCTTTATGTTTAAGACTCGATAAAGTTTAACTAACTTTGTAATTTTTAAATGTTTGTGTTGTTGTTGCTGTTGTTGTTGTTGTTGTTGTTGTTTTTGTTTATGTGGCATGGTTTATCTTAAAACAATTTACAAAGATTTGGGTGGATCTCGGCTTAGGAGGGTTTGACATGAAAGGAATCTCGAAGAAGGAATTGCGGCTTTAGTTTAATGATGACCAAATGATAATACACGGAAGAATATTAAGAGCGGCCGAGACCTTGGCTTGATGGTAACCAAATGGTGATAACCGAAGAGGGAAGTTCATATTATGAGACTCGTGCGGTTTAGATGGTGGAGATGTGTTTATATATATTACGCGTACACATATATATTTTTGTGTTCTTTAATATCTAAATAAATATACTTAGAAAGTATATGTATAACCCATCTTGAATATATGTTTGAAATTTGAAAACTAATGTAAGTCTCAAAATCTTCTCATGCATTACAATGACTTAATTAAATCAAATGTTTTTATTTAAGAAAAAAAAAATCAAGTTTTTACTAAATTTTTATTCAAGTTGTATTTGTAAAAATACAAGGTACGTTTCAAATATTTCATTTGTAAAATTAATTATATTTATCAGAAATACGATACGCCACAATTGAATATTTGGTTTGCTCAATAAGACTACGTCATAGTATATTTTACTAGGTCTTGCACTTGGAATAAAAAATTATAAGTTTTTGTCTAAAAGCTTTTTATATGGTTTATATATAAAAATATTGCTCACATGTTTTGTGTACATCTTGTTTTATAGTATCTTTTCAAGTTTCATTCTACTTTTACATTTTTGCTATTTGGATTCGCGTCATCCGTTTTGGATGATGATAATAATTTATCACAAGACATTTAGAAAGTTGTGGATCATGGATGGGTAACGATCTATGAACTGGTGTTCTTGATGTATGGCAAGGGACGGCGTCGTGAGTGACGGGTCGAAGTAAGATGAAACAAGATGAAGATTAGCTTGAGTCTACCAACATTAAACACCCTCCAAAATAAAGCTGGAACAAACGCCCATGAGGGGCTGAAAACAAACAAGAATGAACAGCCCTGGTGGGCCGGAAACAAGCCCAATCAACACCCCTTAATTAGGCTAAATTGGAGCAAAACAAACACCCTTTTTGAGCTGCAAATCAGCGGCAAACGGACCTTTTATGACCTGAAAACCAGCGGGTAAACGGACCCTTTTTGAGCTGAAAATTCAGCGGGCAAACGACCCCTTTATGAGCTGAAAATTCAGCGGGCAAACGACCCCTTTACGACCTGAAAATCAGCGGGCAAACAGCCCCTTAATGAGCTGCAAATTCAGCGGGCAAAGGACCCTTTTTGAGCTGAAAATTAGCGGGCAAACGGACCCTTTTAGGGGCTAAATTCAGCAGTTACAAATGCACTTTTGGTGCTGAAAATAAACAAACAAAACGCACCCTTTTGGGGGCTGAAAACGCACCCTTTAGGAGCTGAAAACGCACCCTTTAGGGGCTTGAATAACATGTTCAAACACACATTATTTGGAGCTGTTTAATAGCAAAATAAAGAGAAAAACCAAGCACCCTTGTGGTGGTTTTTCTTGGCTAAATTGACTAACAAAACTCAACCATTCTTATAGTTTTCATATTACTGAAAGACATTCGCACAACACTCATCTTCGGGTGAGATTTTAACTATGGCTGATTGAAGTGAGAAATGTTGATGGATGACACTCCGTTACTTCATGGTATAAGCCGAAACAGTGACTACCATGACAAGTTCTAACAACCAGGGATCAAAATATAATGCAAGTATATACTTTGAGAAGATAACACAAGGATAGTGGCTATGCTAAGCTCGTGCCTATCGAGTACAACTCGATCCGAATTAGACTTGACCATAACATTACCCTTATGGGGTTTATGTTGGCTGTCGAGTCATCACAACGAATGAAAAGAAACATCACTCCTCGAGTGAGACTAACCTCAGCCGAGGCGACATTAATAAGCAAAAACGACTATAATGTAACAATTCATAACCAGTACTAAACAACAACAACAAAACAAGAACATCACTACTTTCTTTATATATATATATACTCGATTGGTGTAACAATTCATAACCAGTATCAAAATTACAAGTTAACTCATCAATAACAATTTATTAATATGACTTAAAAATCAATATAATCCTTACAAGAAAGTGATGATGATGTCGAATGGGGTGGGAGGAACCGAACACGGAGAAATCCAAATTGGACTCGAATCTCTTGAAATTGGTGAGATTGAAACTCGAATTACACTTCTAACACTTCAATTTACAAAACCCCTATATCAATTTCAAGAACCCATTTGATTCAATATGAACCTTAATTTTTCTTTTTACATGGATTTGGTGTGAAGATGTGTTGAATCTGAGAGAAACTTGTGACCATAAATGGAGGATTACAAGGAAGTTTGAATCTATATCTTCTTGGTTTTGAGTGATAGGGGATCTATTTTTGGCTTTAGTCATTTTCTTCCACCTTTACCAACATGTGCTCGTGACTTTTCCTAGGGTGCATAGGCTGCGATTGAAGTGATGGATCATGGTTGAAGATTGGAGAGGAAAGGGAACATGGAACTTTTTGGTTTCCTGGTTTTGGATAGGAGCGAGAAAAGGGAAGGGTGAAGAAGAAAAAGAAGTAAATAAGTGGGCGGCTAAGGGTAGTGTTTTGTATTTTTGTTTTTATTGTTAATACTGTATAAATGGTACCCCGTGTTTTGTCGAATCCTCGAGTAAACGTACTTTCCCGGTACCCAAGAAATATAGAAATTATATTTTCGGAAACGGTTTCTTAAATGTAATAATATGACATTCTTTTTACGTTGAAATTGGATTATAACTGTTTGCCGTTATTAATTTGGCGTCGGTATGCGTGCGGTGCCGTGACTTTTTAAATTCACGAGATAACCTCTCGCTTTCTTCCGTAAATTATCCTTGAATGATGAAATATGTATATTTCACTTATCTCATAATTTATTTTTAGTTTTTGTATGCTACTGCGCTGCAGTATGCGGAATAACTTCTCAAAACAATGGATTAAGCTTATTTATGCTTAAATTTTAACTTGGACAATAATAAATTTCACTTTTATTATAAAGATACTTAGTGGACAAGTATCGTGCGTGCGGTGTCTTATTTTTAAAGAAATGAGATGACCTCTCGTTTTTAAATCTAAATATTGACATCTGTCAGAAAATAACTGATTTGAATTTTCTGACGTAATAAATATTATTATAATAATCCAAAATTTTACGGGTTATTATATTATGTGATGTTGTGAGATTGGACCGACATGCTCACATTCTGGATCATGATTTCTTCTCATCAGAGTAGCGGAAGCTTTAGTTGATTCATGATATTTGCAGCAGCATAGCAGAAGCATGGAGTGAAAATATCAGATTCGTTGATGCGTTTATCATGATTTCTTTAGAGATGAATGTGTTGTGTGAGCATGCTGCTATGGATTGACCTCTCCATTCTGATCAGCTGCAAACGTCTGGCGTACCTGCATACAACAGTTAGCAATAAAGCGCACGAAAGTGTCTTTGATCACTTACGTTGAATTGAGGTACACGGCCCACGGTTCCCCGTTGATCAGTACAAGTACTGCCTGTGATCGGGTATAATTCCAAAGAATCTCCTTGACAGGGTTTCGCAGCTGCTCTAGCTGTTCTCAAACCGGAACATCTCAAAGAAGATAACACGAAGTGAGTGAACCAGCAAATTGAGATTCACTGATTGATGAAAAGAGATTTGAAAAACAATCGTGTACTGCTCAAAATAAAGTGTTTTTTCAGAACAACGAAGGTTTAAAGGAAAATCAATTATCAATCATATACACCTTTTATTTTTGAAATATTAATACACAGTCGATGTGCTGGAGATAAGAGTTTTTAGCACAACGACCGGTTTTTCAAAGGTATCCGTCAATCTATATCCTGAACCAGGATTGATTCAAAATTATGAGTCGCCCCATTGTTTCTGTTCAGTTGTCACATGGTTGATCTATTGGATAGATCTCACATGCCACCTACCAAGAGCTTTTTAGATGTTGGCTCTAGAAGGATTTCCATCTTCATTATGAATATGTATGCATATCACTCAGATGTTCTGGCAATACCACAAGGATAATGCGTAGGACTCTAAGAATATAATCTCTCTTTCCACATTGTGTGAAATAGAGAGTCTTCATTGACAGTGTCCTAATGAGATTTATTTGATGATCTCGTGGCTCTAGACTCAATCGGCACATTTGGTTCTATGCCGGAGACTAGGGAGAGGGTCTCCTTCTTCAATATCAACAAAGTCTAAGAGAAAGTCGATAGATTATGTAGGTTCCCCGTGAGAATGAAACAAGTCCTTTTAAGAGGAACTTGAGTGGCTTGGGAAGTTGTAGTGCAGTGCATCACTGGGTCCATGACGCCTTGTCTTCAATACCAGTGTTACCGTAGTAAACACCAGTAGCATATGTATTGAACCCGGTTTCTGCCCTAAGGTTGAATTATTGGAGGGCTATTTATTTTCACCCTTTTCACATTCATTTCTTTTTCATTCTTCAACCCCTTCAGTGCTTCCCGAGAATTCATTACTAGAACCTTGTTGGGTTTATTCCAGTTCTAGATCTATCTCAGTCGGCGCTCTTCCCTTATTCTCACTTTTCTCCTCTTTTTTTTCCATCATACCTAAGGACTTCTACACTATCTAGTGGTTTGTCCCTGGGTAGATCCCTCCAGCTCTAGCGGGATCGTGGGAACGAATACCTTACCTAACCATCCTTATATCATCATACATAAAGTAAATTTGGTCGGTCTATTTGGTATTGTTCATCTGCCATTGGAACCAATTGAAAACCATTTGAAAATCAATCCAGATACTTGTGATACATGATCAAAACATTTTGTACCTGAATTGTTTTTGATATTCTTAGAAAACGCTCCCCCTCAACATGTGCATTGTATATTTGAGATCGTTTTGGCACATGGAGTCAAGAGGACTTGAAAATCTCAGATTTACAGAACGAATGATTTGATTCTTTGATCACCAATTTCAAAAAAATATCAACATCACTTTCCCGATCAAAATTAGTAATTTTCATACTTTGTTAAGAATATTTTAGGAAAGGATGTGGTTTTCAAAAGAGTTGGTCCCCCTCAATATGTGCATCTGATTTTGAAATTGTTTAGCACATATTAGGGAAAACCTGCACTTAGAGACAAATCAATCACGTTTCAATCCATTTTGGTTTGATATAAATGCTCCCCCTTAACATGAGCATGGAAAACTTGAAATCGTTTGGCACATGCAGGGAGGAGAGCTTGTTAATTGCGTATAAAACCATTTATCGAATTATCAGTTTAAATCCAATTTAAATCACAAATTCTCCCCCGATCACAATTTTCAAATCCTTTGAGAGTTGTGATCTCTATTGATTTAAATTAAATTTTGAGAGCTTTTGAGGAGAATAGTGACTTGCTTTTGAAAGACATTTTAACTGATAAGGATTAGATTTTGAGACTTTAAACTCCATTGACCAATCATGCATAAATATCTTTTGAAAACATAACATTAGCCAAGGTCTTGAATCAATTGTTTAAAACATTGTTCTTTTTGATTTTCCAAAAGTAGACTTTGCTCTTTTCCGTGCTAATTGTTTGAAAAATAACCTTTTTGATTGAATTGAAATCATTCTCCCCCTCAATCAATGACATGAGTTGTTGATTGAGTGTTAGAGAGTTTGACAAAGATAAGCCCGGATGATTTTCAAAAATAGAGTCCGAGGTATTTTCAAAGCAATTTTGTTTTCATTAGATGACAAATATTTTTCAGAAGAATCATTAGACGGAAAAATATTTGGAAATAAAACATTTGTCATTATGGTGACAAATATTTGTTTTAAGAATCAGAGCATGAAATTTGAAAAATAAGATAAAGCATGGCTATGTTCTTTTCTTTTAAAACGGGTTACTGCCTGAAATGACAATAAACCACCATTTTTCACCGTCTCATTTTTACTTTCTCTCAAAAAATTTTTTAAAGCAATATATGTACATTCGAAGAACATCTAAAAACCCGTGACATTCTTTGAAAGTCAACACAAAGTCCGTAGATGATATCGAATTAATAAAAACATGACAAAATAACAACATTTTTGGGATTTTTCAAGATTTTCTAATTTTTATGGATTTTGAAAATTTTATATTTTTCTATTTTCTTTAGTGGGTTTTGAAATTTTGTATTTTACTTTTTGAAAAAATATATACAAGAGATAGATGAAGAAAACCATTTACTCCTCGTCTTCCTCTTGAAGGCGTTTGAGTGTTTCCGGTTGAAGACTCTTTAGACCAAGTCGTGGAAGGATAAACTCAAAACGTTCTCTTGGAAGAGCTTTGGTGAAGATGTCTGCTAATTGGTATTCAGTCCTCACAAAATAGAGTTCTACCACACCTTTTTCCACTTGTTCTCGAATGAAATGATGTCGAATGTCGATGTGCTTTGCTCTTGAATGTTGAACGTTGTTGCAAGCGAGAGCAATGGCACTTTTTTTTTATCACAATACAAAGGGATTTTGTTGAATTCGAAGCCATAGTCAGATAATTAGGATCTCATCCATAGGATTTGAGCACAACAAGATGACATGGCTATGTATTCAGCCTCTGTAGATGATATAGAAGTACTCATTTGTTTCTTTGAAGACCAGCTCACAAGCTTATCACCCAAAAACTGAGCACCTCCAGATGTACTTCGACGTGTATCTTGACATCCTGCATGGTCAGCATCTGCATAGGCTGTTAGTGACATACCGGTGTCCTTCGGGTACCAAAGTCCCATGTTGATGGTTCCTTGGAGATACCGAAAGACCCGTTTAACCGCTTCAAGGTGATTTTTGGTAGGCTTAGCATGGTATCTAGCACACATGCATACAGTGAACATAATATCAGGTCCACTGGCTGTGAGGTACATCAGGGATCCAATCATACTTCGATATTTTGTTTCATCTACCATGATCCCTGAGTGGTCCTCATCCAGTTTGGTACGCTCCACCATGGGAGTGTCAACGGTGTCACAAGTGTCAAATCCAAATTTCTTTAAAATTTCATTAACATATTTAGATTGATTGATAAAAATGCCTCCGGGACTCTGTGAAATTTGTAGTCCCAAGAAAAATGACATTTGTCCCATCATTGACATTTGAAATTTGGAGCCCATCTCCTTAGAGAAACGGTCACATTCATTGGGGTCAATCGAGGCAAAAATAATATCATCAACATATATTTGAACGTGAATTAAATGTTTGCCTGACTTTTTGGTGAACAATGTCAGATCAACTGCTCCTTTGCTGAATCCAGTAGATAGAAGAAAATTTGATAGTGTATCATACCATGCCCTTGGAGCTTGCTTCAAGTCGTAAAGAGCCTTATTCAAGCGATAGACATGAGTAGGATGCTCTGGATTCACAAAACCTTCCGGTTGGCTGACGTATACGACTTCTTTAAGATCTCCATTAAGAAAAGCCGTCTTTACATCCATCTGATAGACTACCATGTTCTTACTTGCAGCATTAGCCAAGAAGATTCTGATTTCCTCGATACGTGCAACTGGAGCAAATGATTCTTCAAAGTCGATACCTTCCTCTTGACATTATCCTTTTGCAACCAATCGAGCCTTGTTCTTTAATACATCACCATGCTCATCAAGTTTTACTTTGAAGATCCACTTTAGAGCAATGATCATAGCACAGTCAGGAGCATGTACTAATTCCCATACATCAAGTCGATCGAACTCATGGATTTCTTCTTGCATGGCATTGAACCAACTGTCTTCATTCATTGCAGTTTTAACGTCTTTTGGTTCGACCTTGGACATTACAGAGTTGAAGAAGTACCATAAGGTATCAGTTGCAAGTTGTTTACGTGTGGATACAGGACGAGAGGGATTTCCAATGATGTTGTCCAATGGATGATCATTTGTCCATTTTCTAAGGTGTTCGTGTGGTTGTTGTTGAGGAACTGAAGTAGCAGAGTCGTTTTCTCCTGATGAAGATGGTTCTGATGATGGTTCAGGAGCAAATATGTTCTCAAAGGGAGCATCTTCTGGTGTAGTAAAGGGGTTATCTCCATCATAGGTGCCAGAAACAATTTCATGATGTACACTTGATGATTGATGAATTGAAGATTATACCGAGTGATCAGCAGCAGGCGCTTCTTGACTCAATGACATAGAAACTGAAGGGTTGTCTACGTTGACAGGGATAGGAGCAGCCTCTGTTGATGGATTTGACAGATTATTAGCATTTGGCTCATAGTGTTCATCAAACATTGGATTAAATAATTTCTTCAAATCATCTTCTGAGGGTGGTACATATGGAGTTGCTGGTGAGGGATTGTACACAAGAGTAGAACTGATGGGTCTACTTGATGAAGGTTGTGATGCGGGTCCAGAACTGGGTTGTCCTGGAGCCATTTGACCGGTCAGCTCATCGAACGTAACGTGAATTATTTCCATGATATTTCGGGTTCTTTTGTTGTAGATTCGGTATCCTTTTCTGCTTGGTGCATATCCTATAAATACTCCAATGTCTGCTTTAGCTTTAAGTTTGCCTAAGTCTTGACCCTCATTAGTAGGATAACATAATGCACCAAACACATGAAGGAATGAGAGATTAGGTTTTGATTGTGGACAAGTTCATATGGAGTTTTTCCATGAGATGTGTGAATTAGGGATCGATTTTGAGTGTAGCATGCAGTGGCAATGGCTTCAGCCCAGAGAAACATTGAAACCTTTGAGTAAATCAACATTGTTTTTGCGGCTTCCACAAGAGTTCGATTTCGTCTTTCAACTACACTGTTCTGTTGAGGAGTTCGTGGAACACTTCTTTGATGACTGATTCCAACACTTTCATAAAACTCACTAAGTTCTTTATTAACAAACTCAGTTCCATTGTCTGTTCGGATGATTCTGACAGTTTTGTTAAGTCGAACCTGCAGCTGTTTGATAAGTTTAATGATGATATCTGGAGTTTCATCCTTTGTCCTTAAGAACTTAACCCAAATAAATTGAGAGTAATCATCAACCACAACTAACACATATTTCTTCCCGTAAATATTATGCACTCTCATGGGTCCACATAAATCCATGTGAATGGTATGAAGAACTTCCATAACTGAGTTTGTAGGTTTTGGTTTGTGGGCATACTTCTTGCTTTTTCCCAATTGGCATGCTGAACAAAGATGATCCTTTTTATACTTTAGTCTAGGTAAGCCTATTACTAAGTCCTTTATGGAAAGATCATTTATGGTGCCGAAGTTCAAGTGATTGAGACAACGATGCCATAACCATGACTTTGTTTTTGAAGCCTTTGACAACAAGCAAATTGGAGAAGACTTCATCATATCTTCGATAGAGATGGTGTATAGGTTTGAACCATGAGTTCCTCTTAACAGTTCCACACCATCAAGTTCTCTAACGAAACAAGTATGTTTTCTGAAAGCCACTTCTAGATCGGAATCACAGAATTGACCAACAGAGAACAAGTTATGACCAAGACCTTCAACATAATATACCCTGGAGATTACACTATCACCAACAACATAGTCTCCATAACCCATAATTGCACCAAAATGGTCGTTCCCGAATCTAACAGTCCCGATGAATTTACTCACGAAGTTCATGAGCCGCGAGCGATCTCCAGTCATATGCTTGGAACAGCATGAGTCCAGGTACCACAAAACGATTTGAACGATCTGCAGTTTAAAATAGACAAGAATGGATAATTGGATAATTGGGATCCCCATGCAAGAATGGGTTCCATTTGGTTAGTAACAGTGATTGGAACACCCACATCAGGAGCATAAACAATGAATTCATTAGGGACAGATGCTATGCTAGTGTGTGAATTAGACCTATTCAAAGTATGTTCACTTCTTAACGGAATAGTTCTACCAGTAGGTATCCATTTCCTAATGGGCATTGGTCTAGATAATCTAGGGCACAACTCATTAAGATTAAATTTGCGTCCTGTAGGTATCCACTGATAACCTACATTACTGAGTTTTCTTCCTGTAGGTTTCCACTGTTTTCTACCCTTCTTCCACCTTTGGTTTCTAGCCTTCTTAGCTTGAATTTTGGCATTAACAGTTTTAACTGGGTATTTAACAGCATTAATCAAACCATTCACACCACATTCATGATTAGTAACTGAAATCAGGCACTCATCATTACATGTTTTGACAAAAGTAGCAGAATTCGAATTAATTACAGTATGCTTAAAGCTAATACTAGAATCAACACGATTCGTTTTATTCGACTCAAACTTAAAGTTCCTAGGGTGGTCTTCTACTTTCTTCCACTGAACATTCATAGCTTGCAAGATCCTATCATTCTTTGTGTTGTCTTGAGGCTTTGACCTGCTTGCTTTGGTGTCACTTTTTACTCCTGTAGAGGGAATGGGAACATTAGTTGGTATTGCTACTTTTTTCTTTTTAGGTTTAGAAGTGCTGGGATCTGAACTACTTAAAGGCACATTGAAGCTTACATGCTTAACTTTAGGCATAGAACAAGGCATCACAGCTATTTTAGCCTTCTTACCAACGGGTTTAGGGCATGTTGCTCTTAAGCATTTTAAAAGTTCTTGAGATCGTTTGGCATATAAGCAAGCATGCTTAACTTTACTATCAAGTGGCTTATTTATGAAATCTTCTTCTACAATTTCACGGAGACATTCTAGACTATTCTTAAGGTGAGCAAAATAGTCATGAAACATAAGTTCGTTATTTCTAAGATGAGGAGGAATGTATTTAACAATCACAATATATTTAGAGTCTGCAGATGACTTTGATGCAACATTCTCATTAAAGACAAGTGGCATTTTCCCTTTTTCCTGTTTCTTCAGATTCTCAATTTCTTTTTGTAAAGACATTATTTTTTCATTGTTCTTGTCACGAGTGACTTTCATTGAATCATATAACTCTTTAAAGTGTCGTTTAACCTTTTCATTTTCTTCTAGAAAACTCTCATTTTCCTTTTGTAAAACATTAACCAAGTTTTGAAGATGAAAAGTTTGAGAGCACAGAGAATCTAAAGGAGGAGGCATTTGGGAGCCAATCACATTGTTCTTTTCACCCTTTAATTGTGAAATTTGGGCTTTCAACTTTCTGATCGTATTACAGTGAGCTTGAATCTGTTCATCACGTTTGTTTATTTCAAAAACTGCATCAAATTCAGGAGCATCTGAGGATGTCTTGATATTTGAGGTTTTAACATTTTCTTTGAGATGTTGATATTTTAATTGCAAAGCAAAATGTTCAACTTTCAATTTAGAAAAATGTTTGACCAAGTTATCATGATCATCCTGTTCAATTTATCATGCATTTTTGAATTTGCTGTTTCAAGCTCAATGACATGATCATGGGAAACTTTCAAAGCAACAGATAATTCATGAAATTGAGAGGCAGTAATAGAGTGCTTAGTAAAAGTATAAAACACATCTTGAGCCACACAACTCAATACTAAGTTCTCATTTAAGGTATGCAGATTTTTCCTTTCAATTTCATTATATTTGTGTTCCCGTTCATAGTCATTGACCTCAACAATCATTGCATCAAATTCCTTTTTCATTTCTTTAATATCCGAGTTTATTCCTTTTTGAAGACTTTCAAAATGACCTTTTAATTTTTTAAAGAAAGGCATGACTTCAGTTAAATAGCATTCTTTAGTTTGCTCAAAACCCCTTTCCCTTCAGTTATCCCAGTAGGTGTGATCCTTTTCTTACATGTCTTCTCAAAATCAACAAATAGTTGATAAACAACATATAGGCTGATTAAGGTCTTGCTCTTAGTGGGAATAGATCTAGGAACTAAATGCATGGGTGTATTCGGAGGATACACAGTTGTTGGAGGCATTTTCCTAAGGGGAGTGTTCGTTTTAACAAGTGCATTAGCTTTTTGCATATCTATGTCCTTTTTCCAAAAACCTTGTTCTGGGGTTAATAGAGTTTGAGGCTTAAATCTGTTCAGGGAAATCCAATTTTCTTTAGTGTAATCATGGGGTTTGAACGTTATGTTTTGCTTTTTACACTTAGGATCTTTTAGCTTCATATTCAGTTTTTCCCTAGTGACTTCATCTAATTGCCTATCTTCCTCAGTGCACTCAGCGCAACTAGGTTTTTGCCTAGGCTTAAGGATTTCCTTACCATCATATATTACCTTCTGAGTTTCTCTAGCCACTTTATCATATTCAGGATTGGGTTCCTTTACGAGGGGAATGCTATGCTTATCGCTGAGAACTCTATGCTTAGTGATCATGTGAGCAGTCTGAATGGTATTCCCTTGTACGTACAACTTATTTTCAAGCTTGTTTTTCAAAGTTTTTAGATTGGAAAAGTCATTCAAAAGTTTTGATTCCTTAGCATTAAATTCTTGTTTAAGCACTTTAACATTATCTTGGAGTTCTTGTTTTTGCTTAACAGTTTTAGAAAGCTTTTCTTGTAAGGAGGCTAACTCTTGTTTTAACACTTCTTCTCTAAAATTACTTTTTCTAATAATTGTACGCATTTGGTCATCCATTTCCTGCTCACGGGTGGTTAACTCAAACTTAGCACGTTGTTCATAAATTGCAACTTGTTCTTTATAGGTATTCAGTTCAGAGATAACAGAATCATCAGGGACACATTGAGTGTATTCATCAAAAACAAAGTCATCATTGATTGCAAGGGATGCATCACTTGGTACAATTTCACTTTCACTTTGTATCACATATTGATCATATGGGACATTGTTATTATTACTCATATTATCCATATCTGATTCATTAGTTACACGTGATTGTACTTTGTTATGCATCTCTTGCTCATCAACTTCATCGTATAGTTTTAATACCTCAGAGATGATATATTCTTTGGAAGGACCAGCCTGCTGTGGTGATGAAACCTTTGGAGAGACCATTGGTGAAATGCTAGCCATGAAGATGGTTTGGGCAGTTGGTTCATCATCAACATCTGAATCATATGCATCACAATCAGCTACCTGAAATGCATTAGGATGATTCTGACCCATGTCTTGAATTGGATGCTCATCCACATCAGCATCATATGTCTTAGCATTACCCTCAGCAAAAAACAATAACTCTTCTTCATCCAAAACCGCTCCACTGTCCTGAGCTTGTACCATCAACATCTTCTCTCTAAAATACTCAGCATTTTGTGGGCGTTTTGGAGATGTGCAGTTCCTCGCAATATGTCCTTCACCACCACAGTTGTAGCACTTGATTGGCTTACCCTGTCCATGATTTGCATTCCTTCCACGGTTCTGATTAGCTGCATACCCTCCACCTGCTCCTATATTTCAAAAACCTGCTCCAACCATCCCTTGTTCGTTCCTTCTTCCTTGAACAGTTCGCACTACCACCTTGCCATCTCTAATAGTAGCTTGATTATGAGGATTAGATGCTGCTCTGAGGTTGTTGTTGGTGTGTGAGGTGGAGTTCAGATTTTGACTGACCATGAGTGACAGTTGATTGATGAAGTTTTCCATGAATGTGTTAGGGTCTGGATGCTTGTAATTACCATTTCCAGTAGGTATGACTTGAGAAGCTTTGGTGGTAATTCGTACATTGGTGTAAAAGGCTGTTGAATCATTTGACGAACTTGCTTCTCCCTGTTTAGATTTGAACTGTTCAAGAATCATTCGTTCAAGCATAGCATGTCTCTCAATCTGATGCAGAAAGGCATACAGTTGCTCATAGTTGGTGTTCTTTAATCCTTTGGTTAGCTTCATAGAGGTGACAAATTTGTGCCATTCAGGATTCATGTTGTTCACAAACTTTGAGTTCAACTGAATATTTGGCATGGTCATTTTGATATTCCTCATGCCATTCACAAGCTTGTGGAATCTCACGTAATATTCATAGACACTTTCTTCTGGTTTAATCTTAAAGTGCTCAAATTCATCATACAGTTGTGATTCTCTGTCTTCCTTAGTTAATTCAGAACCTGAGAGAAGCATCTTGACATTATCCCAAACAGCTTTGGCTTCAGTGTTGTGATTGATCAGCTTGTAAATGTCCTTAGGTAAACCCTGAAGTATGATGTTAGAAGCCCTGATGTCTGCATCGCATCTCTTCTTCTCCTTATCAGTCAGTTCATCATACATCTTAGGTCTGTCCAGTCCTAATATCACCGAGCCATCAGCAGCCGTCTCAAGTATGTCTCTGGTTGTCTCAACTTGATAAGGTCCTTCATCAATTGATTTGAGGATGTTAACCCCATTTTCCTTTCCCAAACAGTACAACCTGATTCGTTGAGCCCATGAGTCATAGTCAGTTCTGTCAAGCATAGGCGGACGAGTATCTGATCCAGCTGCTTGAACGTCCTCAACAACAGAAGAAATGATTGCAGGCACGTTGGTAGACATGATTACAGATTTCACGAGATTTTAAAACTCTTGGATTAAACCGGGAAATAGATTCTTTCACGGGATTTTGCTAAATCAAGAGAAAACCGTAGAATGTAATCAAGAAGATAAACACTAAGTCACAAGAGACAAATCGCTCAATAAGACAAATCGCACAGACAACAAATCGCTTAATCAATCAACTCACTTCAATAAGCAAGTCTCTTAACCATACAAGTCGCTTAAACCAAGACAAGTTGCTTAACCAAGACAAGTCGCTTAACCAATACAAATCTCTTAAACAAAGACAAGTCACTTAACCAAGACAAGTCGCTTAAACTTACAACTCGCTTCAATAAGCAAGTCGCTGAAGAAATGACAAATCGCTTAAACAACACAAATCGCTTAAAGTCACAACTCGCTTAAATAAGCAAATCGCTGAAAAATTACAAATCGCTGCTCCAAACAAGTCGCACAAGTACAGCCACTACCCGGACAAATCGCTTAAATAAGTGATTTGTAGAG
This sequence comes from Chrysanthemum seticuspe, assembly GCA_019973895.1. Classification (NCBI taxonomy): domain Eukaryota; kingdom Viridiplantae; phylum Streptophyta; class Magnoliopsida; order Asterales; family Asteraceae; genus Chrysanthemum; species Chrysanthemum seticuspe. Next base: position 27,404,019 of record BPTQ01000003.1, read on the forward strand.
GACACAAATCGCTTCCAAACAGGGACAAATCGCTAGTTTGAATACATTACCGTGGCTCAAATCGCTAGCTTTAAACTAACCAAAATGCCTCTTTTAAATCCAAAAACAATCCAACCACAATGATTCAAACCTTCCAAATCAAAACCTAAACACTTATGATGATCCTAAACACAAAAGTACAATCAACATCCAAACTTTAACACAGAAATGGTCCAAATGATATAAATACCACTAAACTTTATCAAACCCAAAAACCATATAAAACCACTAGAAATCCAAGAACATGTAAGAGAGATGATCAAACCATGGCTCTTGATACCAATTGTAACATATTGGATTTCACAAACACATCAAACCATGAATACAAGTAGGCGTACACTTGAGGTTTTAGAGAGAGAAAGTTTAGAGGTTTAGGGAACTTAGTGAGAGAAAGTAAAAGTATTATTATGAGTTCCAACCCTCTACCTTGGGAGGTAGAGGGTATTTATAGTATCATACATAAACGCCACCTACGGGCTGTGGATCAGGCATACAGTGGGTAAAGACCCGTCCGTCCTCCACGGTGTGACTAAACTGAATACAAACTAACATTAAATAACTACGACTACGAGCTTTCTAACGAATACATATACTTGAGGTGACCGACTCTTAAACGACTGGATTTTCTAAATCCTAACAAATAACCTTAAGGTAGTCTCAAAGAGTTAGAGATAAAAGCATACCCTACGACCTTAGGAAACACAACGCGTTAAGAATAAGGACGTGACAATTCAACCACCAATAAAAGATAACTAGGGAGTAATAATATCTAGGTAGACACATTTTTAATCATCATACGAGCACACATCAACAGACATAAGACTACCCATTAGTTTAGATAATTAGATAAGTAGAGTAATCGGTAGAAGTACCAAACCCCTAAATCCAAACCCCGAGATTTTACCCTTAGCTTTATAAAAAATTATAAAAAGATAAAAAATAATCTTCCTCAACCTCAAACCTTAGCCTAATACATCTCTCACTAGCATTCCTATTCCCTTAGAGAACGATATCAATACCCGAGCCTTACCCAATACTACACTACAACGATTAGGTTCACTGCCCTGGGTGTTGAAAAACTTGCTCGACGAAAAGGAAGTTTCCTTTGACCCCGAACGTGTTATACGCGCATCAAGTTTTTGGCGCCGCTGCCGGGTAATAGAATAGCTAGTTAGATTTCCATCTCGTTTAGGTTTCCTTGCTTGATTCCTATCAAGTAAGATTTTTTCTCACTTTTAGCTTCTTCGTGACTTTGTTAGTAATCCCATCACTTTTCATCATGGAAGGTGATAACACCCGTTACCACTCATCGGTCCACTAATCATTGACCCGCCAAGAGGCCGTACTCTTGGTGAGTACTCTAGACCAAGACACCAAGGCTATAGGAAACTTTTGAGCTCCCCGATCAAGCTCAATATACGGCCCTGCGATCCGACACCATCCGGTTGGTGCAAAACGGATGTGCATTCCATGGACTTCGTTCCGAAGATCCTAATCAGCATCTTAAGGATTTCCTTAAAATCGTTGATTATGATTCGTGGTAAAGTGAGTGGTGAAAAACACAATATCAACGTATATCAAAATAACCGTAAAATCCGACAAATCAACCCTTTAGGAAAAAGGTCAACGTATCAAATCTCACGGGTGTGATAAAAGTGATACCGGAAAAGTGATTTCCCGGGTCGTGTCCCAACGAGGTGTGAATGGAAGGATTCGTTGAGTTTCGTGATTTGAACTTGAATTGGATTTTAATGATTTGTTTGATTTGAATTACGTATTCTACAATTTAATTAACGGGAAGGTAATTAAGGCAAGGGAACCCTAATAAACTAAAAATAAACTATCACTAACCCTAAGGAATGATAAAACGAAGCTACACTAAGTCCTAGGGTGCTAAAACGCAAAAACGTAAAAACCGGGAAACAACCCGAGCCATAAACGTAAAAATTTTGCAATTTAAGGGCTACGGGTGTGAAATCAATTTTCCTACGTTCTATTTGACTAAAAATGATTTTAGGAAAAAGCGGAATATTTTTTTGACTTTTAAAATAATTACTACGAATTAAAAACTAATTAACACTAATTAAATGATTAAAAATACTAAACTAATTTGGAAAAATCTGAAAATTTCACAAAAACTACTTGAAGTAACACTGATTCTGAGAAAATTTAAAAACTTGGGTGTTGCTTTGGAAAATAAGCTCAAAATAAGCCAAACTTGGCTTATAGAAAAAACTGACCAAAAGTGTATAAAGGAATACTTTGTGTAGAATTTGTGAGACAAGTCCCAAGGGTGCAGTTGGTTGGTGTGTGGTGTGTTTAACTGGGTGGCGTGGGTTCGAGTCCCACCATGCCAGTTTTTTTTGAAACTCTTTTTTTTTAGAATTTTCTTTTGGGACTTGAATATGAGATCAAATAATGAAACTTTTGTAAAAACTTTTGTTAAGGAAAGTTTGAAATAAGCAGTAAACTGCTTATCTCTCCACTGATTTGAACAGATTCAATACCAAACACCCTTTGAAACTTGAAATGTGCTATGGCTTAAGGAAAACCAAACACCCCTTTTGGACAGTTAAGCTAAAAAGTATGCTTAATAAGCTATGGGAAGCAGTAAGATCATAAATAAGCAAATACTCAACCTCAAAATCTAACAATAGCTGTAAGAAAAATAAAGAGCAAACAGAAAAAGTGGGGGAAAAACAGTTGGCAAAAGGAGCTACACTAAGGGGAGTCCTAAACTATCAATGAGGTGAGTGCTAGAACTAAACCTAATAAGCTCTAATCTGATAAGTCAAATCCTAAGCTAAGCTATCACTAAAGCAAGCCTATTAGTCAAGTATAATCCTAATAAGCTACCTACTCCTAGAAAGAAAACTTATTCAAAAACCAACCTGTGAATGCAGAGTTACTGCTACTGATTGCAGGCACAAAGAGGTTGGAGTGGCTCATTTGGAGCTTATTTATAAGCTGTTTTGAACACTCCCAATCCAGAAACAAGCTGCAACAATAAGGTTAGACTAGTAGACATTTATCAAAGACTAAGTGGGGTCCAAGATCACACTGTTTACAGCTTCAAATTAAGCTAAGATCAGATGTGTGGGCAGTTGGCTGCTGGTACATAACACAAAGCAATGCAAAAACAGATTTTCATCTAAGGTTTAAACTAAGCTAGTGTGATCTTTGATGCAACACAAATAGACACAGGATGAGTTAGCAATATCAGGACTCGCGAAACAATAAAACTTTCCAACCTTGACTTTCAATAAGCTGAGTAAAAATCACAAGTTCAGCAGCCATTTAACAGCAAACTGCTGTTGTTTTGGTTTCAGAAACAGGAAAACCAATTTTTTCAATGCTACAAAACTTTTTCAAACCAAATGGAAATCTTGTGAAACTGACTAATGGTATCAAAACTAATTTGACTGCATTGGTCAAAGTGGGTAAAAACCACTTTGACCCATTTAATAAGCTTAATCCAAACACACTTTTACAAAGGTTTTGACCCCCTTTTCTTTTCTTTTCTGAAAATCAAGTAAATTAACTAATGACAAAGATTAATAATAACTAGAAACAAAAGAGAACAAGGTTTACTCAAATCAACTTTTCCATTCAAATAAAATTAAAGATTACAAAAGAAAAACTTAAACTGAAAATTTTCTACTTAAACTCGGGTTGTCTTATACATGGCTACAAATTCTCCTATTTATACTACTGATCTTCATGTCTTCATCTCTTCTTCTTGTGCTTGTTTTGTGTGGGCAGTCAAGCAAAAATCCATCCTTGTGCTTCTTTTGAGTTGATCCCAGCCCTTGATTAAGTAGGTATACTTGAGATTACATCACAGCTGTCCATTGATACTTTTGAAGCAAAGATTGGTGACCTGGACATTGGGAGGAGGGGTGAAAGAGAGTAGTGGGTTTGGGATTAGGGGTTAACTGGATAATAGAGATTAAGGTGGGTTTTGGTTTTGATGAAGCTGGGTAAAAGAGAGAGGTGGGGGATGGAGTGTTTGGGGAGGTGGGATGTTTTGAGAAGAGAGAAAGAGAGTATCTAGGGTTCTGGGTATTGTTTGCTTGGGCGGGAAAAACAGGAAGAAGAAAGGGTTGGGTGATAATACTTTGACCGGGTACAGGGGTTTGATTGGGCTTGGGTTATTAGTGTTTTGGGCCAAAGTGGTATTATGGACTTAGGATTAGATATGAGTCCATTTAAACATTCTAGGGACCAATGTTGCCAAAACTGAAAATCCAGGGACCATTGATGAAATTCTGGAAATGTAATCCAAGGTCCATACTTGTGAATCTCAAATAAGTTGAGGACCAAATCTGCCAAATAGTGAAACCTGAGGACTAAACTTGACAAATTTAAAAATCCAGGGATCGAAACTGTAATTTCTCAAACTTTTGAAATTTTTCACCAAAGGACTAATTATGACAACTTATGATTTCAAAAGGACCTTTGGTGACTTTTCTTTTTAAATTACGTGCTTAGGGACTATTTCTGCCAATTTTTGAAAGTCGGGGGACTGAAACTGCCAATTATGCAAACTTTGCTTGTTTTTCATTTGTTTTTGCTAATTTTGCATCTGAAACATATAAAACACAATTTTGAGATATTTCCAGTATTTTGATGCATTTCGGAGTGTTTTTAGATGTTTTGCAGTTCAGATTTGACCTAAAATGATGAGTTTATAAGCACTCATCAATTACATCGACCTTTATGCTACTACACGGGAGACCACGCGCTTGCGTCTCTTCCAATTCTCTCTACGGGACCAAGCTAGTAATTGGCTTGAGCGACTTCCCGCCGGATCCATCTCAAGTTGGGATGATCTCACCACTCGTTTCCTTGCCCAATTTTTCCCACCGGGGAGAACTACTAAACTTTGGACGGACATATTGACGTTCCAACAACATCAAGGCGAATCTCTCTACGAGGCATGGACTCGATTCAAAGACTTGCTCTATAAAGTCCCTCATCACGGTATTGATCTTTGGCTTCAAGTACAAATCTTTTACGATCATACCAATTTCCTCACCAAGCGATCCATTGATCGAGCGGCCGGTGGAAGGCTCAGCGATTTCAACGCAGAAGAATCATGGGATATAATAGAAGAGCTTGCCAATCAAAGCTACGGAGATTGGAGTGAATCCCATGAAACCCCCGTGAGAATGGTTAATGCCATATCAATTCCTCATGAGCCTTCCAACATTACTAAAGAGCAAATGAGTGCTCTTGAAAGAAGGATCGACTATCTAATTGAGAGGCAAAATAGAGTACATGGACCAATCACTCGAGCATCGGTTAACTTCGTTAACTCCCCCAACCACCCAACACCTCTCTCTGAATCACCAAGCCGAGAGCGAAATCCCAATTCCGTACGACGCTTCCGTTCTATCTCTCCAATTCCACTCTCACCAAGCTTCAAGGAACGAATGAGAGAGTACATGGCGGCCCATTCGGAAAGATTAGCCAAATTTGAAGAAGAGGTTTATAGGCAAAGAGAGGAAATGCAGGAAAAAATGACGGAGATGATGAACTTGGTGAAAGAATATACTAAGACGAAGGTTCCCGAGAAGGTGCTAGTGAGAAGCGATGATCACCCTCCCCCACTTCGTTTGTTAATGCCATTTCCATTGTTTCCGATGAAGGTGGAGTAGTTGAGAAGAAGGAGACTGAGAGAAGCAAGGATAGTAAGGAAAAGGAGCAGGCTGAAACTAATAATGAACCCGAGATCATTGAATACTACCTTAAGCATGAGATTAATAAGAAAACAATTGTTAACCAAGTGAACAACTTTAGGTACAATGAGGTTCTTAGGAAAGCCCTCGAAAGAGAAATAAAAGAAGAAGAATATGACACCATGCCTATGGGACCTATGTACGAGTTGGTTCTGAGAAAACCAGTAACTAAAAAACGAGAAACCCCGGGGAACTTCGTAATACCATGTAGCATAGGTGACATCGAGAATATGAATGCCTTAGCCGATCAAGGATCCGATGTAAACATAATGCCGCTATCAATCTATAGTAAGTTGAATAAGGAGGAGCCAACCAAGACCAATCTTACACTTTCCTTAGCAAATCACACATATGTTTATCCCATAGGAATAGCGGAGGATGTCTTAATTGAGGTAGCCAATATTGTCTATCCGGTGGACTTCGTGATCATAGACATTGAGGAAGATAGAAACATGCCACTCATTCTTGGACCACCTTTTCTGGCCACCGCCAAGGCAACCATCAAATGCGGTGAGGGTATCATGATAGTCAAAAGTGGTAAAGGATATATTAGGATACCTATTGTTCCGAGATACCCGTTGAAAATTATGGAGAAGATCAATGATGAGAATTCGCAAGTCTCCAATAATACTGTTAAGAAGAAGATTAATGAATGGGAAAGAGGGCTTAGAGAATTCATAGGTCAAGGGTTAAATCCGACATTGTGGAAACGTGATAAAAAATTAGGAAACATAAACATGACAAAGCCACAACCTCAAAAGAACCCTAGAGAATTTTTGAATGGAGAAAAGGTGCTTTTTTATAAATCAAGAATAAAATCATTAAGAGGAAGGAACAAGCCAAGATGGTTTGGACCTTATACGGTGAAAGAAACTAATCTAAAAAAAACCGTTATCATAATAGACGACGTTGGAAGAGAATTCACGGTGAGCATACAACGTCTACAACCTTATGATGAAGGCTTAGTGGAAGAAAAGAAGGACGACAATGAAGTCACGTAGGAGCACGACTTCGAGTCTAGCTAAAAGACTCATAAATAAAGAAAAGCGCTTCGAGGGAGGCAACCCATGCTTAATTGTTTGCTTGTTTGTGTATCATATATCTTTTCATTATTGTATGTTCTCATGTTTGAATTTGTAAAAATGCTTTATTTTGTCTTTAACCTCGTCTTAATTACATATAAAGGTATTTTACAAAAAGAATAAGCGTAGAGAGGATTACACACGTTTTCAAAAGAATGTGAACATGAGAACTACGATTATTGAAAATGATATATATGTGTTTGTTAGAGTCAAATGCTTGTATAGAGTCATAATGGATGTTTTGCAGGAATTTTTCCAGATTTTAAAGGTGTAATTTTTCCAGAAAAACGCAGCAGACCAGTTTCTGTCAGGATAACCTGACGGCGTCAAAATTACAATCTGACGAAGTCAGGAGGAGTAGAAACAACTTATCTAATTTCTCTCGTTTTCTGTGCTAATTATCAAAATTTGGAAATTCTCAGGTCTTAATTTTCCAGAAAATCTGCAAACATCCATTCCACAAGCATTATATCCTAGTTTAGTAGAGTCATATATAGTTTTACCACCGATTTTACGTGAAGGTTTCGTCTATTTTCTTAAAGTTTGCAGGTTTTATTTATCAAGAAGAAGAAACATAATGATTGGATGGAGCTTATCACACATACATTCTTCTTGGAAAGAATTTAACCACTACTTCACACGGATCCTACCGAGCTAATCAGGGGAGTACTAGTTTCTTTCTCTTTTAATTACCTTCCATTATCATAACTTTGATACTTTCGGGGAACATTGGGGACAATGTTCAGTTTAAGTGTAGGGAGGGAGAATAAAACGGGAACTTTGAAACTATGCTTACCCTTGATCATTTGTCTTGTCCTATTTCATTTGTGTAATAAACCATGAGAAATATTTGTTAGGGCAATTTTAGTGCCAAATTTAAAAATTTTCATGACTTGTACGGGTGGGACTTTAGTCTTAATAAAGCACCTCATGGATAGGAGTTATATGTCTAGCACAAAAACCCTTTACCACTCAAATCCACCCAAAAATGTGAGGTTCGCCCCTAGATCTATAGGAATTAAATCATTCCCATTTAATGCTTCGAGAGTGTACCGGTAGTATAATAGATTCTAGAACTTGTTTTGTGATACATTCCGAGATCGCTAGTGAGACTACACTTGTGTAGTTAGGAATAACTAAATGATAAGAGGCATTAGGATAACCCTTGTTTGATACCCGTATTATAATGACTTCTCTACATCGGTTGAGTAATTCCCCCACAACCTTGCGATGAACTCAACTTTAGTACACGGTACCCCTAGTTAACCCCTCAGACCCTATCCTTTTCGCGGTTCTCGTGATGTTTTAGTTTTCCGGAATATCAATGAAGAGCATCGTTTACAATCCACTCCCAAATGTACACCCAAATCGCCTTAGCCTACCTTGTATGCACTCACTTTTAGTGCATTATTGTTATCATACCAAACCCTTAGTTCAATTATCTAGTTACTTGCATGGTTGCTAAGTCGAGTCATATATTTTGTACATAGTTTTGGGATGATTGGGACTCATGGGTAAAGTTAAATTTTAAGGAGTGACGGGAAAAAACGTTAAATTCAAATTCCCTTTATTTACGTAATAAGGTACTCCAAGTGTTTTGATCTTTTCAATTCGGGTCAAATTAGTGTTAGAGTAATAAAAACTCAAGTGTAGGGATGCTCCTATAAATCCCATATATTTTGATGTTATCGTAGAGGATGGTAGAGTAAAAGTGTATGCCAAAAAAAAAAAAAAGAAAAAAATCGAAAAAAAAGAAAAAAAAAGAGTGTCGAAAAAAATAAATAAAAATAAAAAATAAATATGAAAAAAACATACGGACTACCATCCTACATCTATCTTTATATTTATGTATGTTTGTTTCAAAGTTATCTAGAGTTTAGAGAGTCGAGTCTTGGCTTAGTAACACCATTCTTTTCACGCTTGTAACATAAGATTTTTGACTTACCACCACTAAATCGCCTATCCAACCAAACCCTTTGTTTCCCTAACCGTAAGCCTAACATTAAAACCCTTTAAAAGACCTCTTAGATAGTTGTTTCTAGGTGCTTACGCCAAAGCGGTGGAGGTTTGATCTAGTCTCAAGCCTATGGCAATCTATGTACTATGACCGGTTAATGAGTGATTATCTTCCATTTCCATTTACAATATTTCATAGACACCCGAGAGGTGAGAGAATCCAAACACCACTTGTGAGGTGCTAGTATATAATTTTCATGCTTGTTATGACTATTGCGGTGCTTTTACTTGTTGTGAATTATGTTAAACCAATGCTTTATGCCTTCTAACTTATAAATTGATTGGCCAAAAGAACATTTGCTTGAGGAAAAGCAAATACCAAGTGTAGGGATATTTGATAAGGATTTAAAACGTACACTTTTAAGGGGTCATTTAAGCCCTTAATCGCCCACTTTTATATCCATTACTGCTTAATTTCGTTCATTTTCACTTATTAGGTCTCTTGGAAGCAAAATGCTGGAATGATGCATTTTTAGACGAAAAGGAGTGAATATATGAAGAAAATGGCTAAGTCAAGATCAAGACACTCAAGCTGCTGGAATTACACCTGACGGCGTCCCAAACAGAGGGCGACGCCATCCCTCTCTACGTAATTAAATTTGTGACGACTCAGTAGCAGTTTTGCTAATTTACACCTGACAGCGTCAGGATTTGAAGAGTAAGGGCGTCACAAAGACTTTTCTTCTCAGACGGCCTAGATCCAGATTCAGACGACGTCACTACTGAAGACTGACGGCGTCACAACTACAACGTGACGCCGTTCCAATGATGACTTGGCCAAGACGAAACCCTAATGACGGCGATCTGACGACGTCCCAACCATAAGGTGACGCCGTCGCGAATGTAAAATTATATATAGAAATCAAATTTTCAGAATTTTGGGAGGTAGACTTGTGGAGTAAAAACCTAAAACAATTTTGGTCCGGTTTGGACAATATCTTAGGGTTCTTATACCCTATTTTACATCAAGATAAGTAATTTACTTCATTGATTTCATTATGTCTTCGATTGTATGTGTGACAACTCGCAATTTCAGGTCATTTCTCAAATTTACTATTCATCTCGGGAATTTACTATTCACCGGCTACTATTCAAAATTTTACTATTCACCGTTTTCGGAGTCGAAGTAATATTCTGAGAACGTATTTCAAAATTTACTATTCACGAAACACTATTCATTCCTGGAGAAAATCACTATTCAAGTTTCACTATTTCATCATTTATCTTAAACTAGGTTTACGAGTATCAAATTCGCGTAACCTAAATGGTTTAGCTGCGAATTCATGAACAATCATTCAAGGACATTTCATATAGACTAGGTTTAGTCTACACATCATTAACATCATTATCATCATATTAATTCATCCATGGTTCTGCATTTTTCATAGAACGTTTATTTTCCTATTAAATAAACGCTATCGCGTAATCATTTATTTTGAATATTTGATCCGATACTTCCAAAAATTATCCCGATATATTTTTATACTCATATTTAGATTATAAAAATAATATTATTAGTTTACCCGGTGTTTTAAATTTATTTTTGTATATAAATTGTTATATTTATATAATTACGACGGTTTTCTTAAAAACTACACGATAATTATTATTTCAGTCAATTTTTGTAAGGAATGTATTTTTATAATTTTTATGGCTTCAATATATTTTATTTTGATCCGTTAAAATTTATTTTTAGCTAACGCTTCCCTAAATGCTTAAATAAATATACAAGTTACTACTTATCTTTAATTAACTTACATCTACTTTATAATTACTCATTTTAAAAAAACAATATATATAAACACTAAGTGTATATCACCCTTGTCGACAACAAGGGTGAGTCACTTCATTTTTTCACAAAATATCTAAACTATACATACACATATATCATATTATACACATAAAACACATACTTACTCATTTTCACAAAGTGTAAAAATCAAATACTTTCTCTTCCTCTTCTCCCTAAGAACCGGCCACCCTTGAGAACAAGAAGGAGTTCACCAAAAATTTTCTAGTCAAGTTCATATCAATCTAGTTACACTCTTAGTTAAGGTTTTGAAATAAAAACCTAGGGTGTTAGGTTTAACCTTTGTTCACTTCACCTCATCAAGTTACTAGTAAGCATCTCATGTTCATGTTCATATTTCATATTCATTTTATGTTCATTTCATTAAGCTTGAGAAAAACATGCAAGTCATATTGATGTTTATACCACTTTTTATTGTTTTTAAGAGTTATAAGTATATATTTATCATCCTATAATTACTCCTTTAAATATATCACTTTTGGTGATGACTAGGAACCCATGACAGCCTAAGAAGGTGTATGGTAGGATTAGAATAGCTTCGGAGTTGGTTTGAATTGGTTGGAATAGGTTTGGCGCGAGAAAAACTCATTTCGACAAGTTTACATAAGGGTCTGTCCATATTTTCGAATTCTGGAATTCTTGACAGTAGATAAAAATTTTTGGGCTAGATATTTGGAAAATATACTTTAAAATGAAAACGTGGTCGCTTGAACGGGTTAAAACGGAGTTATAACGAAGAAGATATGAATTTTTCAAGTTTGACGACGAAAACTATAAAACTCAGAAAATTCAGCATGTTACGTCCACTTTTTACGAGTCAAAAATGAGTCTTAAGCGCTATAAAATGTGCCGACTTATCAAAAATATATTAGTATACTTTGATACGAAGCTAGGGACATATAAAACGTAGAAAACGGACTTGTAACGATTAAATTACACGTGTTTACATAAAGTTGCCGTACCTATATTATATAAAAAAAAGGTAATATATTTCTATTAGACAAATATTACGGCCACAAATGACCATGTTGAGGGTCGTTTTTAACATGGATGTAATACTTTTTATAACGTGATGTCTTCTAGTAAATGTAAGTTCGCCTAGCATATTTTTCAAAATGTCCAACCGTTCGTCAAGTGGAGTTGTAACGAATAAAATACGGTCACTTAAACTTTGCCGAAAACCACCCTTAAACGATATTTTGGACACAAGTACCATACTTTACCTATATTTTTCTCCATGATCGAGACCTCTAGGATGAAAACTTAAATGCTAAAACTTTGAGTTAATGATACAAGCTTCCCAAAACCGTTGAGGTTGTTTCCTAACACTCGACGTGCACCATTTTACGACTAGCTTTTCAAGGCCGTTTAGTCACTTTCATGAAATTTTCAATGACATTATTTTACGACGAAAAGTTATAATTTCATAATAAATCACCAAATGATTATTGTAGGATATCATTTTGACGTAAATACATGTAAAGTAATTTAAAAATGGTCAAGACGTTATAAGATTATTTTTCGACGATAAGTATTATTTTCAAAAATTCACAAGTGGTATAGATATCATACGAATTGCATGCATAACATTACATCATGACTTATTATATATCATATCATTCATAATAGGTCGCAGTTAGAGATTGCTCATCATTTCAGTGTACGCACTTTTGTCATCGCATCATTGTACCAAGTGAGTTCATAGCCCCACTTTCTATTACTTAATTGTTTTACAAACTCTTGGGGGAGATACATGCTACATTTTTAATCGAACACAAATGCTTTGAACTGTATGCTATATCCAAATGTTTTATTGTCACTAAGTAATCAATTGCCATGTTTGAAGTCCCTACATCATGCACCATTAGTCACTTGCGAGTGAGCGCGAATATTGTGAATAGGCCTATTGGAATTAACACTCCCGTTCTTATTGACCCAGTTAGGGGAAATCGAACGCACTATATTTGAATCGTTAAGGTAAATTGGCAAGTTTACCTATTAGGGCTGCGATGAAACGATTTTACCAATTTCTATTGGTACGAGGTTTACGCTTTGGTTGTCATGAACTTAGTGAAATAAATGTTGTTTTGTTTTCAACGATGTATGTGAAATAAAGTAACTCACACTACGAATATTGTGTTCAAACGAATTAATTAAACCTATGAATTTCACTCAACCTTTGTGTTGACTGTTTTAAGCATGTTTTATCTCAGGTATCTAAGGCATACACTTCATGGCATGCATGTGGACTTATCATAGAGTCGTGGTGACGACGCGTCTCTCATGGGATTTAGGCACTTTAAAACATCGTTTGAATTGTAACAAACTTATTTCCACACAAGTTGATTTACATTTGGGACCTATACTTTGTAAACTATGATTATTTTATTAAACCAAACGATGTATTTTCCAAATGACACTTTAGGTCATTCAATATAACTGTGATTGTGATGCTATGACAGTCAACCCCCAGGAATTCCATTCCGCTGCAAAACAGGTAATTTGGGGGTGTGACAGTATGTGTGTATGCTTGCATGTTTAACATGTCCGGCTAAATTTCTTGTGTGTTTGCTTAGATCTATGAAACCTAGTTATTAATCATTGATTGGTTGTCTCTTATCTTAATTGTAATTGGCTTAGAAGTGCATTAGGCCATTGTTGTGTTTTTAATGCTTGAGTAATCTTTGTGAACCTTAGTTTATACTCACTTAGCGGAATTGTAGACTAAACATCCAAAGATAACCTTAGAGTTAGTTTATGAATCCTAGAGATTTCATAGGCAATAACCTTAAGGTAGTCTCAAAGAGTTAGGGATAAAAGCATACCCTACGACCTTAGGAAACACAACGCGTTAAGAATAAGGACGTGACAATTCAACCACCAATAAAAGATAACTAGGGAGTAATAGTATCTAGGTAGACACATTTTTAATCATCATACGAGCACACATCAATAGATATAAGACTACCCATTAGTTTAGATAATTAGATAAGTAGAGTAATCAGTAGAAGTACCAAACCCCTAAATCCAAACCCCGAGATTTTACCCTTAGCTTTATAAAAAACTATAAAAAGATAAAAAATAATCTTCCTCAACCTCAAACCTTAGCGTAGTACATCTCTCACTAGCCTTCCTATTCCCCTAGAGAACGATATCAATACCCGAGGCTTACCCAATACTACACTACAACGATTAGGTTCACTGCCTAGGATGTTGAAAAACTTGCTCGATGAAAAAGAAGTTTCCTTTGACCCCAAACGCGTTATACGTGCATCAAATGATTATTGCTCTCAAGTGGATCTTCAAAGTAAAACTTAATGAGCACGGTGATGTTCTGAAGAATAAGGCAAGGCTAGTGGCTAAAGGATACTGACAAGAAGTGGGTATTAACTTTGAAGAATCATTTGATCCGGTTGCGCGGATTGAGGCTATCAGAATCTTCCTGGCTAATGCTGCTATCAAGAACATGGTGGTTTATTAGATGGATGTAAAGACTGCTTTTCTTAATGGAGATCTCAAAGAAGTGGTTTACTTCAGTCAACCTGAAGGTTTTGTGAATCCAGAGCATCCTACCCATGTCTACCGCTTAAAGAAGGCCCTTTACGGTTTGAAGCAAGCTCCAAGGGCATGGTATGATACATTGTCAAAGTTTCTTTTGTCAAATGGATTCAGCAAAGGAGCAGTTGATCCACATTGTTCACCAGAAAGTCAGGCAGACACTTAATTCACGTTCAAATTTATGTTGATGATATTATTTTTGCCTCGACCGATCCTAATGAATGTGACCGATTTTCAAAGGAGTTGGGCTCCAAATTTCAAATGTCTATGATGGGAAAAATGTCATTTTTCTTGGGATTACAAATCTCACAAAGTCCCAGAGGCATTTTTATTAATCAATCTAAATATGCAAATGAAATTGTAAAGAAATTTGGATTTGATTCTTGTGAATCTGTTGACACTCCCATGGTGGAGTGTACAAAATTGGATGAGGACCACTCAGGGATCATGGTTGATCAAACGAAATATCGTAGTATGATTGAATCCCTGATGTACCTTAGTACCTTACAACCAGTAGACCTGATATTCGGTTCGCTGTATACATGTGTGCTAGATACCAGGCTAAGCCTACCAAAAAGCACCTTGAAGCGGTTAAACGGGTCTTTCGGTATCTCCAAGGAACCATTAACATGGGACTTTGGTATCCGAAGGACACCGATATGTCACTAACAGCCTATGCAGATGCAGACCATGCAGGGTGTCAAGATACACGTCGAAGCACTTCAGGAGGTGCTCAGTTTTTGGGAGATAAGTTAGTAAGCTGGTCTTTAAAGAAACAAATGAGTATGTCTATATCCTCTACAGAGGCTGAATACATAGCCATGTCATCTTGTTGTGCTCAAATCTTATGGATGAGATCGCAATTATCTGACTATGGCTTTGTATTCAACAAAGTTCCTCTGTATTGTGATAACAAAAGTGCAATTGCTCTCTACTGCAACAATGTTCGACACTCAAGAGCAAAGCAAATTGACATTCGACATCACTTCATCAAGGAACAAGTGGAGAAAGGTGTGGTTGAAGTATATTTCGTAAGGACTGAATATCAGCTGACAGACATCTTCACTAAAGCTCTTCCTAGAGAACGTTTTGAGTTTATCCTTCCACGACTTGGCTTGAAGAGCCTACAACCTGAGACACTCAAACGTCTTCAGGAGGAAGACGAGGAGTAAAGGTGTTTCTTCATCTATTGTCTTGTATATATTTATCAAAAAGAAAAATACAAAATTATAAAACCAACAAAAAGAAAATAGAAAAATATAAAATTTTCAAAACCCATAAAAATCAGAAAATCTTGAAAAAGACAAAAAGATTGTTTTACTTATCATGTTTTCTGATTTCGATAACATCTACGGACTTTGATCTGTCATTCAATAATGGCACGAGTCTTTAGATGAAGTTCGAACAGAAGTAATAAATATTTTTATTATTGTTAAAAAAAAGAGATGGAGAAAATGTTGGTTTATTGTCATTTCAGGCAGTAACCCATTTTTAAAGAAAGGACAGAGCCATGCTTAATCTTATTTTAAAACCTCATGCTCTGATCCTAAAAACAATGTTCATAAGAAACGTTTGTCGCCAAAAAGGCAAATGTTTTCTCACAAATATTTTTCCTTCTAAATATTCTTCTGAAAAATATTTGTCATCTAATGAAAACTAAATTGCTTTAAAAATAACTCGGACTTAATTTTGAAAATCATCTAGACTTATCATTTGTCAAAATCTCTATCTCTCAATCAACAACTTCGGTCATTTGATTGAGGGGGAGAATGATTTCAAACAAACCAAAAAGGTTATTACTCAAACAATGGCACGAAAATGAGAAAGGTCTACATTTGGATAATAAAAAAGAACATTTTTTTTGTACAATTGGATCAAGACCAAAGCTAATCTTGTGTTTTTATAAGATACTTAAGCATGTTTGATCATTGGAGATTAAAGTTTCAAAATCTGATCCTTATCAGTTAAATGTGTTAAAAGCAAGTCACATTTTCTCCTCAAAAAGCTTTCGAAAAGAATTTAAATCAATTGGGATCACAAATCTCAAAGGGTTTGAAAATTGTGATCGGGGGAGAATTTGTGATTTAAATTGAAAATAAACTGATAATTTTATAAGTGGTTTTAGTAATGATTCAACAGGCACTCCTCCCTACATGTGCCAAACGATTTCAAATTTTCCATGCACATGTTAAGGGGGAGCTTTTATCTTAAACCAAAAGGATTTAAAACATGATTGATTTGTCTCAAAGTGCAGGTTCCCTCTCATATGTGCAAAATTCTTTCAAATATCGATGCACATATTGAGGGGGAGCAATCATAAGAAAACCTCATCCTTCCCAAAATGTTTTATCCAAAGTATCTAAAATACTAGCTTTGATCGGGGAAGTGATGATGATCATTTTAGAAATTGCTATCAAGAATTGGAGATTTCATTCAAATCTAACCTTCTTTGGTGTCTTTCTCCATGTGCCAAAATGATTTCTAATACTTGAAGCACATGTTGAGGGGGAGCTTTTCTAAAAAGATCAAAAACAATTAAGGTACAAAATGCTTTGATTTTATATCACAAGTACCTATATTGATTTTCAAATGGTTTTCAATTGGTTTCAAAGGCGGAAGAACAATACCAAAAGACCGACCAATTTACTTTATGCGTTGGAGTTAAAAGGATGGTTAGGTTAGGTATTCGTTCCCATGATCCCGCCAAAGCCGGAGGGATCTACCCAGAGACAATCCACTAGTTAGTGTAGAAGTCCTTAGGTATGATGAAAAAAGGAGAAAAGTGAGAATAAGGGAAGAGTGCCGACTGAGATTGAGCTAGAACTGGAATAAACCCAAAAAGGTTCTAGTAATGAAGTCTCGGTAAGCATTGAAGGGGTTGAAGAATGAAAAAGAATTGAATGTGAAAAGGGTGAAAAGAAATAGCCCTCCATTAATTCAACCTTAGGGCAGAAACCGGATTCAATTCATATGCTACTGGTTGTTACCAAGGTAACACCAGTATTGAAGACAAGACGTCATGGACCCAGTGACGCACTGCACTAAAATTCCCAAGCCAATCAAGTTCCTATTAAAAGGACTTGTTTCCTTCTCACGTGGAACCTACATAATCTATCAACTTTCTCTTAGAGATTGTTGATATTGAAGAAGGAGACCTTCTCCCTAGTCTCCGGCATAGGAAACCAAATATGCACTATTGAGTCTAGAGCCAAGAGATCATTAATAAATCTCATTAGGACATAATTAATGAAGACTCACAGTTTCACACAATGTGGAATGTGAGAATATATTTTGAGAGTCCTATGCATTATCCTTGTGGTATTGCCAGAACATCCGAGTGATATGTAAAAATATTCACGATGAAGATGGAAATCCTTCCAGAGCCAACATCAAACAAGCTCTTGGTGGGTGACATGTGAGATCTTCTCGAAAGATCAATCTTGTGACAACTGGATAGAAACGATGGGGCGATTCACTCTTGAATCAACCTTGGTCCAGGAAATGGATTGACGGATATTTTTGAAAAACCGGTCGTTGTGCTCAACAACTCTTTTCTCTAGCACGTCGACTGTGTATTAAGTTTTTCAAAAATAAAAGGGTATTTATGATTGAAAATTTATGTTTTCCGTAAAACCTTCATTGTACTGCAAAACCTTTTCTATTAAGCAATACACGATTGTTTTTCAAATCATTTTTCATCAATCAGTGAATCTCAATTCTCTGATTCACTCACTCCGTGCTGTCTTCTTTGAGACATTCCGGTTTGAGAATGGCTTGATTAGCTGCGAAACCCTGTCAAGGAGGTTCTTCGAAATTCTACCTGATCACAGGCAGTATTTGTACTGATCAACGGGGAACCGTGGTTCTTGCAACCCCATTCAACGAAAGTGATCAAAGACACCTTCGTGCGCTTTATTGCTAACTGTTGTTTGCTCACACATCACATTCACTTCTAAAGAAATCATAATAAATGCATATCTTCATCAACTGGCTCAGATATTTTCAAATCCATGTTTATACTACGCTGCTAGAAATATCATGAATCAACAAAGCTTCCGCTACTATGATGAGAAGATATCATGATCCAAAGATGTGAGCATGTCGGTCCAAATGTCACAACTTCACATAATGGAAATACATCAAAGGATGAGTCAGAGATTTGCAGTGGCTGATGATCTCAAAGCTTGCTCATAGAATCACCAGCACGTGGATCAGTTAAAGACCTCCACTTGACTTACAATACATGCGGAAAATGAAGAATCAAAGACTACGAGCTACAGAGCAAAGAACTTAATTAAGAATTCAAGAACACCAAAATGTAATATCTGTTTGTAATTAAGGTGACCTCCCTTAGGGGGAGATTGTTGGGATTTAGAAAATCCAGTAGTTAAAGACTCGATCACATCAAGTATATGTATTCGTTAGAAAGCTCGTAGTCATAGTCATTTAGTGATAGTTAGTAGTTAGTTATGTAACACCGTGGAGGACAGACGGATCTTTACCTACTGTATGCCTGATCCACAGCCCGTAGGAGGCGTGTCATGTAAGAACCTATAAATACCCTTTGCCTAGCAAGGCAAAGGGTTGGAGCTTTCAATACACATTTTTCTTTGCCTCACTAAAGTTCCCAACTCTCTTCACTTTCTCTCTCTAAAACCTCTACTCATTCGAATCCTTGATGTTATGATTATGTGTTTGTGAAAACCAATATGTTACAGATATCATGAAAATATTTGATGTATTTCTATTATGATAACATTATAATATCATATATTCATTAAAATTGGTGACGATTGTTGCACGAATTAATTGTTCCTGCAAAAGAAACACAAACAATAGTAAGAACTAAAATTAGTGAAGTAATCTAATATGGTTAATAAAATATAACATTTTTTTATTATTCATGATTAGTTGTATCTGTTTAGATATTGAGTGAAAGTATATATATACATTTAACACTAGTAAATTGAAAATGTCACTTAAATTACATAACAAGATATCTGCTTTCTACCATCTGCTTTCTACCATCTACAACAAATCATCATCTTTCATTAGCATAATCGAGTCAAAGTCTACTCCGGAAGAGGACCGAAGCATTCATATATAACCATCATTGCTATGGTAATTGTGTATCAGGCTGGGAGGGTAACCCTATTAAGCTGGTCATATTACGTATTCATTCACTATGATTAGTGCCGCCCAGAAGCAAATAGTGTTGAAGGCATCTGGTTAATTAGGTTATTTTATACTTATATCTTAAGAACGAAAGATTCTATATGATATATCCAATGTGAATTGATCTAAAAACATATGGGTCAATCATGTAAAAGAGAATGAAAAACAAATTAGCTAAAAAGAAACGAGTCAAATGGGTCGAAAATCACCAAAGTTTATATTTAATGTGCGAAAGTATTCCACATCTATATTGAATCCTTAACAAAATCTGCATGAACCTCTATATGCCACCATTACTTGTAGTATATGAAGATGAAAGAAGCATACTTACACTATGAGCCCATGCAGGTAACAAAGATCATACATGTGTTTCAGATCGATCATTGAGTGAGCTTAGACTAGCGGTGGTTGGAGAGCAGAGTTCTTGAGAACCCCAAGTTTCGAGGTGCATGAAAACATGCAACAGGTACGTTACAGTTACTTGTGCCACGGTTGAAAAACTTACCTATCAAGGTAAATCTTAATTAATAGTGATAGTTTTTGTAATACGTGATAATCAGGCAGTGCTTCTTTTGATTTATGTATGAAATTCATCATATTGACCAAATGGATGCACTAAAGCGACTCAAATAGATGCACTAAAGTTCATCAACCAGATGCAATAAAATTGCATCATATTTTATCATGTTTCCCTTTTGTATGTAATTGCCGTATTTTACGGATGTTTTCTACACATGCATATAGTTTACTTATCGTGTACTTGTATGTTTGACAGGTGCCGGAGTGGATGCTAAAGTGCATAACCTAATACAGAACAACATGGAACGTTCATACATAAAAGTTATCCCACTTATGAAACTAGCGCAAAGGAATTGGTTTTGAATAACTGTAACATGAAAGTAGATAATAACATTTACATCTTTTGTTGTAAACTCCATGTAGTAAATAAGATATACAATTCGTATAGATCTTATATATATTAGTATCGCGTTCAGAAATATGAATTGACTTCAGCCTCAAGATTTCATTATAATAAAGTTCCAAATACTATATTTGTGGTTTTAATATAAATCTGTCTCTTTATCACATTCATTTCTTTGGAATGTTGTTATCAGTGGATGATGTAACAGGTGGTATCTCAGTATAGTCTTTCTTTGAAGGCTCGTCTACTTGAATATTTGCTTGGTCGTTAACCGTTACATCTTTGAAGGCTCGTCACTTCATATGCACCTTGTTTGGAGCCTTCTTTTCGTCAATTTCATGAACCTAAAAGTATTTCATTTTTTTTCTTTTATTATACAAACGGATGCACTAAATACATCAAACGCATGCACTAAAGTTCCTCAAACAAATGTACTAAAGGTATAGATGAGAATGAACACATCCATTAATGTAAATGATTAACGAAAGCATTTACTAAATGTAATGGAAATGAAGGGCTAAAACTGAATATTTATAATAAAAAAACATTTCTTGTGTGGTTAGGTGTAAAAAATATAAACCTACATATATAGTTGAACAAGAAGATAACAATAAACATACAACGAACTAGTCACGTTATTAACAAATTAATCTTATTATAAACTTAACTTGCATTTACAAGAGATGCAATTTACATTGATGAGTGATGCTACAATCAGAATATGTCACCTAAGATAGAGTAAGCTAAATAAAAACTAACAAATAAGATTTTTACAAGCTAAGCAATGACTATCTTCAAATTCTTTCAAAATCCGAAACATTCAGAGAATCCTCTCAAATCTTCTACCTTTCGGTGCATATGAAGTCGTCATCTGATAACAAATCATCATCAAATTTCAACCAAGAATCAATGTCATCTTCTCTTCTAACAAAATTATCTTCTTTTCTAAAGTCATCCATTCCAGGAAGTTGCATATGGGACATGTCAAACGTGTATTGCTAAATAAAACCTGAATTAGTTGAACAATCATTATGAGTTGAACAATCATTATGTAATGTTCCATACAAATGCCTTATTTTTTTTTTACTACATATGCCCTAAAATGTACATAAAATACTATATTGCCAAACACCGCTAAATAATCCTCATGTAATATTCCAAATAGATGCCTTATTTTTCTAATACAGATGCACTAAAATGTACATAAATTATTATATTCCCAAACACCCTCAATGTTTACTACATCGCTGAATAATCCTTATGTTGTATTACATACACATGCCTTATTTTTTTAAATACAAATGCACTAAATGTACATATATTAATATATTTGCCAAACACCCCCCAATGCATATTAAATGAATTCAATATTGCCGAACATACAAAAACATCAAATGATTTTGAATAATCCTTTTGCAATATTAGTATATTTCCAAGCATATAAAAATGTCAAATGAGTTTAATAATCCTTATGATATATTTCATACGGATACATTATTTTTTTTATGCGGATACACTAAAATATACACAATTTTACTAACACTAATTCGTATACTAGTTAGTTAATAATGAACAAAAAAATCTGATAATAATATAAATTTCATAAAACTTTTATGGTTTGATTTTACTTACCACCATCAAGAGTCTTGGCCCTCCGACACTTGAAGAGCTTTTGTACTCTTTGCGGGTTTTCTTCATTGTTTCCAATAAATACGTATACCAATCCATTTTCATGATTTCTTATACATTCTTGTTGCACAACATAAATTTTTGGTTGACGGTTTCGAGTTTTGGACACTCACCGATGATTAAGAAAAACACTACAAGTAGGTTAAGTTTGAACTCTCTCCCATTATGATGTTCTTACAAGAGTTTCTCCACCACACTTTTTATGTATAACATATCATCTGGATATTCATATTTACTCATAATTATTATAATATAGATGCACTAAAATATTCCATACAGATGCATTAATCTTACACACAGATTCCTTAAGACTTGACCCGTTAACCACTAACATATAACCTTACACAAACACCTGATGCACCAACCACTAACATGTAACCTAATGCATCTAATGCATCACTATGTAAAATTTAGTGCATCAAACAAACATCTGCACATATAAATTTTTTTGAAAGTTATAACTAACTTATGCATAACCTATTCCTAGTGCACTAATTCAGACAAACGGATGTCTTATGGTGTGTTGTGATTCACTAATCATACAAATTGGTATCATAACATGTAAGTTAATGCACCAAACACAAACACATATGCGTTACTCTTACACACGGATTCTATAATACCTGATGCACCAACCACTAACATACACACAAATATAATTCTAACAAAAAATGTCACTAAAAGAGTTGGTTTTACTACCTGAGGAATTGATTCGTCCCAAATGGTCAACCCAAATTAACCAGGAATGGTCAACAAGAGTCAATCATTTGAGAACAGAATGCAATTAACCAGGAGAGCATAGTGTTTCCCTGGGTCGTTAAGTCCCAACGAGCTGTGCGACTGAATAGCCAAACGTGTAGTGATCGGGTGATATTGAACAAGAAAGGGGTTATGATTGATACTAGATGACAAAGGAAAAATTAAAGAAAATTAAAAGCTAAATTATATTAAATAAACGCTATCACTATTTTTAAAATTGGATTTTCTTGATTTTTCTTTTAATAATTTGAATTAAAAACTAATTTTAACTTTTAAAACTAAATTAAAATACTAAAAATTATGAAAATAAAGAGGAAAATTGTGAAACTATTTTTCAAAAATCTAAAATAACTAAAGAGAATTTTTGAAAATTGGATTTGTATTTTTCTGATTTATATTCTAATTTCTATGATTTAAAAACTATTTAAAACTAATTAAATTGCTAAAAATTACTATTTAAACTAGGAAAATTATGGAAAAATATTTTTTTGGCTTTTTATATTTATCTTAACCTAGGAAAATTGAAAATTTATTTTTTTGAAGATTTTCTGATTTATTAGTATTAAAAGCTATTTAAAAAGTCCTAAAAACTGTTTTTAATAAGGAAAAATAGCAAACAGTACTGAAAAATTATGAAAAATTCAGGAAAAATCTAAAATATTATTCTAAGTCTATGAAAAATATAAAAACATATACTAGTGTGCAAGATTATGAAGCTGTAGTGAAATGTGCTTATAAATAAGCACTCAAATTAAGCAGATAAGCACAAAAGACCACCAAATGAAAGCAGAAGCTAGATTAAGCTATAACTAAGTGAAATGAGCTAAACTCAACTAAGCTATACCACTGAATATCAAGCTACAAGCTTATGAGTACAAAATCAAACAAGTTAAATTCAGTCCCGAGGTGCTGATTTCAAGCTTAAAAATAAGCTGTCTACCCTAGTTGAAACCCAAAACCAAATACCACAATCTCAAGTAGACCTGGCAAGGAGCTTATAAACCAAATTTGAGCCCAAGACAAGCTCTTATGAGCTTGTTGAGAGCTCTGCACAAACCTGTGCACACTCAGTGTATGCTGAGAATGTGCACAGGGCACTTTCAGCTTAATACACAAGCTGATTTGAAGCTTACAAAAAATTACAAAAATTCTACAAAAATCAGATTCCAACTCTTGACCAACTGAACTTGTTAAGTCCAAAATTTCACTTGAATTGAACCAATAATGAATCAATGAAAATTCTACCAAGTTGGGTGAAAAACAGATTTTCCAACTTTTGACTTTGAACACAGAAATGATATTTTGACTTTAATGAGATTTGAGCTTAATTTGTGAGCTGATAATGATGAATTAAGCTAAAATAAAGCTATAATAAGCTACTAACCCAATCACTAAACCTAAATCAGGCTAATGATCTATCAAATCCTAACTGATAAACTAATGAGAATAGATACAATCTGATTTTGACTTTTAGTGTATGCAAATGAGATTTGATGACTGAAATGAGTACAATTGAACTTTATAAGCCTTAAACAACAGATCTCAGCCAATGAACAAACCTCAAACACAGATTTGACAATTGTACCAATCACCACTTTAACTAACTGTTTTGCAATTTAACTAAGCTAACTACTGAACTAGCTTATGCTAACACTTAAACTGAATCAAGTTAACCTAATGACAACTAAATAAACAGGTCTAAGCTATAGCTAACAACAAACTTAGACAGATTAAGATTATGCAAAATATAATAGTATTGAAATAGGTGAAGTACTCACAAGTAGTCCAGCTTATTTGCCGCTTATACCATAACCCAATCTATACTAAACTACTAAAATTCAACCCATTCCAGCTCTGCATCAAGTATCTAAACCATTTCAACTTCCCATTTGATCACAGTTGACTTTTGTTGACCAAGTTCCAAATTTGCTTGAATCTGTTTTGTAAGTTTACTAGAAGCTATAAACAGCTTTAGTAAGCTTATTTGAGAAGTAAATAAGCTCTTTGAAGCTTGGAATTTAGTACATTTGAAACTGACTTTAATAAGAGAAATGTAAAAACATGAACTTTGATAGAACTTGAAATTAATGCTTGAAATGAGTTACAATAGACTAAATAGCTTTAGTTCATTACAGGAAAGCTTAGGATTACAATTTAAGAAACTAATTAAGACCATAAAATTAAATACGACATACATGAAAAGTGAAAACTAAAAACTACTCTCCAACTCTGTCTTTTCTTCCTCTATTTATCATCAAAATTCTTCCCCTCTCTCCTCTGAGTGTTTCCCACTTTTCTTTTGGGCCATTGGATGATTGGAGTCATTTTTAGCCATTGATGAGATTTTGGCGCCAAAAGATATATCAACTGGGGGGAGGTTTGAGTGCAAGAAAGGAGAAACATTTAATGCTTCTTGGATTGTTGGGTGAGGTGGAGTGATAAGGGTGGTGTATGTGAGCTGGAGGTGAGGGGTTGTCTGGGTTTGCAGAGTTGGTGAAGAAGGTGGGTGAGTTTGGAGGGAAAACGAGGGAGGTGGGGTTTGACTGGGTGTTTGCCTTGGGGTGTATAATAGACAGGGGGTCAAAACAGGGGGGTCAAGGTGTTTTGGCAGGGGTCAAGGATACAAAGGGTCCGTTTGGTTGTTTAGCTTTAATAACACAAGGACCAAGTTTGTAAATTCTGAAAATTGGAGGACCAAAGTTGTACATCTTCCAAAATAAACCAAGGGTGATTCCTGCCATGTCCCAATAATCCAGGGACCATACATGAGATTTCCAACAATAACATATTCCCAGGGACCATTTTTGCAAATTCTGAAAGTGTAGGGACCAAACTTGTAAATTATTGAAACTTTTCACCAAAGGATTAAATATGACAACATATGATTTCAAAAGGACCTTTGGCGACTTTTCTTACAAAACAAATGCCTATGGACTAAATTTGACAAGTTTTGAAAGTTGAGGGACTGAAACTGCCAATTATGCAAACTTTGTTCGTTTTTCAACTGTTTTTAAACATTTTGCATTTGAAACATATGAAACACAATTTTGGGATATTTTCAGTATTTTGATGCATTTCTGAGTGTTTTTAAATGTTTTGCAGTTCAGATTTGACCAAGAATGATGAGTATTTACACACTCATCAGGAATGTATCTACTGGCTTGGATCAGTTCAAACAAGTCGCTTGGAATCACTTCAATTGGCGTCGAATGCTTTTTCTTGAAAGCATTAATCCTGGTTTTGTAAAATATATGTAGATTCACTAAGATGTCTTAATTCAATAATTAAACAGTTATACACCTTAACATAGCAACTAGTGCATTAACAAAAACACATATGCACTAATATGGAATCAGATGAACTAATCTTTGATGCAGGTTTTACTGACCAGGTTTTAATATTTATAAAGTTTCGTTATACCTATGGTCTACCCTAGTGCACTAACAGACAGTGTACCCGGTCGTGTGTAGTGTAGTAATCGGTAAAGCCGAGGTCGTTCCAAGAGCTATGTGTGTTGGATTATTACTAAGTCTAGGTGTCACAGATAAATAATGGTTTCGATAGGGAATTAATTATTAAACTACTAAAACAGAATAAAGCAAATAAAGGCAGATAAAAGGTAAAGGCTAAATCAATAGAGGAGAGTGGTGCTAACCTAGTTAATCCTCCTAGTTAGTTATGTCTACGTCTACATACTTCCAATTACTTCAGGTGGGGTCAAAGTCGAGAGGACAACATTTGGTCAATTCGCCTTAACCAATCAGCAAAGATGCCACCATAGGAGAAGTCAGGTGTCCCCTCATAAGTCCTGTTGTTCCTGGTCCCCTAAGCCAAGTCATTAAGTACCGCTACATGCTAGATCTATAATAGTGAGTGCCCGAGTGTTAGCAACTTAAACACTCACCCCCTATTTCTTAAGTTCATCCAAACGGTAGGTGATCAGTTGGTCAAATCGCACAAGTAGAAAGGGTCGTCATTTGGTCATATCTTACGTTCCCGTCTCAGTCCGCTCACCTAGGGTCAGTTGGTCATATCTCCTAGGAAATTGGCCTCTACCGCCATTCAAAACTACCGAACCAAGGGTGGCTACCAATAAACTGTGCATGCATACACTTAGAAATAATTGTACGGAAGTAATGTAAACACAAACAAAACAATTAAGGAATCATAACTAGGCCACCACCAAGAGGTGCTTAGCCGCTCATATTAATCATACAAACCAATTCAATATTCAAAGGTACGAAATACATGAATTGAAAGTAAAGAAAATATAAAATGCTAATGCTTATCGTAGGGGAGTGATTTCTCCCTTGGAGACAGCTCCGTATGCTCCTCTAGACTTGCCTTGAGCTTTTTCCCACGTTCTCTGGTTGTTGTGTGTGGTATGGGATGATTAGAAATGCTGGAATTCGTGGGGTATTTATAGGCCAGACCTGGGTTACGGCGTAACTATAACAAGAGTTACGCCGTAACCTTCAATTCCTTCGTATTTTGCACTAGATCTGCTAGTTACGGCGTAACCTAATAAGTGGTTACGCTGATGCGTGCAAAACCGTCAAGGTTTCTCACACAAGCCCGCCACTTGTGAATGGCAGACCGTAAGAACCTTAAAACAGTTTGAACACGAAGTCAATGAAGATCTGAGGAGTATAGGGTCTCCCCGGGTCGTTATGTCCCAGCGAGCTATGCGATGAATTATCAAACGTAAAGTGATCGAGAAATTTGAACGGAAAAAGGATTATGATTAATATTATAACTACAGGAAAAGCCAACAAATTACAACGGCTTAAATGCAAATTAAAGAAAATTAAAAAGATAAAATCTATTAAATAAACGCTATCACTATATTTAAAATGATGTTTTTGTTTTTATGTTTTTTATAAAACTGAAATTAAAATCTACGCGACGTACAAATAAAAACGTGAAACTAAAGCAATATTAACCCTAAAAATATGAAAATGATATTTTTACAAACCTAATGATAAAAGAAACTTTTTAGAAAAAGAAAACTATTTTTATCACTAATTATCTAATTATTATTAATTAAAAAATATTTTTAACTATTTAATAATTACCTAAAATACAAGAAAATAGGAAATAAAGCTAGAAAAATAAAATTATGATTTGGAAAAGTCTAAAATATCAAAAGAGAATTTTCAAAACTATTTTTGTATTTTTATGATTATTTTTCTATTTTTTATGAATTTTAAACTATTAAAAACTAGTTAAATTACTAAAAATTACAAAATAAACTATGAAAAATCTGGAAAATTACTTTTTTTACTTTTTATATTTATCTAAACTTAAGAAAATTGAAAAATTATTTTTTTGAACCTTTTCTGAATTTTTTATATTAAATGCTATTTAAAAATGCTTAAAAACTAATTTAAATTAAGAAAAATAGCAAATCAACTCAGAAAAATCTGAAAATTTCAGGAAAAGTCTAAAATTATATTAGGAATCTGAGAAAAATGGAAAAACAGGCACTTATGTGGAGAAATTAAGAACTAATGAATCAAGTGCTTATAAATAAGCACTTGAATAAGCTAAATGAAGACCAAAAGCTACCAAATGTTTACAGAAGCTTTATTATGCTAAAACCACTCTAATGCAACTTAAAACAACAGATTATAACTTCAGATTAGCAAGCTAGTACAGATTTGATGTCTAGAACTAATAAGCTAAAGCAGATTTTAGGGTAGCAACTTTGAACACAAACACAGGCTTATAAATAAGCTCAAACTGAAAACTATGAATTGGAACTTGGAAAGGACCTGGGTGAGAACATGCAAACCAAAAATCAGATTATGATAAGCTCTAATAAGCCCTGTGCCTAAGCTGCAATATCTGAGAAAAACTCTCAGTGTGCTGAAACAGTGAGCAGGGCACTAATGGCCTAAAAGAGGAGCCTGTTTGAGGCCTTTAACTAAATTGTAAAATTCACCAAAAATGCTTATAAGTAAAAGGACCAGTTGAACTTTTTAAAATGCCAAATTTCACTGAATAAGTCCCAGAAATGAACTCAAAACAATTCTTCCTAAATGAGCCCAAAACAGATTTTTTGCCATTTTGACTTTTGTAGTAAAAGTGAAACTTTGACTAACATGAACTTTGGATCCAATTTTGTGATTGAGATTGATGTTATGTATTGTAATGAACCTAATGCAATCAATATTTAACACTTCTAAACACAAAACAAGAAATTAGCAAATCCAAATCCACACAGATGAGCAGTTAAGGCAGATTCAGTGAAATGTTGACTTGAGGCTATGCAGGCACAATACTTTGACTCAAATGAACATACTTAGACTATACAAACATGAAACAAGAGAAATTACCCAATGAATATATCTTTAAGACAGATGGATCAGCAAAACCAAACACCTCTTAAGTACACTGATTTGCAACAAAACAGATCTAAACAATGATTCAACTTATTTTTATGATCCAACTAACTTAATATAACTAAATTACTACTACTAGAACAGGTTTTAACAGATTTAAACTACAATTGCAGATTGTGCATAAAAACTTGTAAATCACTTACAATAGTCCAAAGCCACTATGGCTAGCAAACTGTGAAACAAAGACCACTAACCTATCAAATCCAACCCAATAAGCTATAACTCAACCCATTTCCATGCCTGCATCAACCCTTTCCCATTTCTGCACCATTTTTGCTTATGTTGACTTATATTGACCAATATTCAAAAGAGGTTGAAACTTGATTATAAGCTTACAAAAAGCTATTATAAGCTTATATAAGCTTATATGAGATTAAACTTGAGCTGCTAAAAGCTTTATCAAAAGAGTTTGGAACTTACAATTTCAACAGTGGATACATAAGATGTAAATTAACTTGAACTTAAAATTGATACTTAAAGAAAGTTGAAATACACTTGGGTACTGTTATTTGATACAATTAAGCTTGAAAATACAGATTAAAACTATTTAAGACAAGTTAAGCTATAAAACGACATACATTACTTAAAAACTAAAAACTAAGTCTTTGCTTGTTGCTTCCCTTGGCCTTTTATACACCCAAATCACCTTCTCTCACTTCTTTGGACATATCCCAGCAACAATATTGATCTTTGGATTGCTAAACTTGATCCTAGCCGTTTAAAGGTTTTTGGCGCCAATTTGAGTCTTTAACAGCTGGAGGTTGAGTGTTAGCAGGAGGTGCATTAAATGCATTTTGGAGTGAGGTGGAGGTAGGAGTGATGATGGAGGGTGAGCGTGGGGGAGTTGCAGGCTAGGGGCAGGCAATGGTGATGATGGAGAAGTAGTAGAGGGAACCCGTGACCTGTTTTTCTATTATTTAAATTGGGCGGGTGATTTTGTTTCGGGTCAAGACCGGGTAAAGGTTTGGGCTAAGGATTGGATTGGGTACAACAGTTGGGCCAAGGGTAATAAAAGGGTCCAATTGGATAAGTAATAACACAAGGACCATTTATGTAACTTCTGAAATTTCAGGGACCAAACATGTAAATTATGAAGATTGAGTCAAAGGGTTGGTCTTGCCAAACTTTAATAATCCAAGGGTTAATTTAGACATTTTTGAAACTCCAAGGATTAATTTTGACCAATTTAAAAAACCAGGGACCAAAACTGTAATTTCTCAAAACTTTTAGATTTTCCACCAAAGGACTAAATATGATAATTTATGCTTCCAAAAGGACCTTTGGTGACTTTTCTTTTAAAATAATTGCCTAGGGACTGATTTTGCCATTTTTTGAAAGTCGGGGGACTGAAACTGCCAATTATGCAAACTTTGCTCGTTTTTCATCTGATTTTGAACATTTTGCATCTGAAACATATAAAATGCATTTTTGTGATATTTTCAGTATTTTGATGCATTTCTGAGCATTTTTAAATGTTTTTGCAGTTCAGATTTGACTAAAAATGATGAGTATTTACACACTCATCAATCCCCCACACTAAACTATTGCTAGTCCCTAGCAATCTTTTTGAGAAAAACATAATGGATTTGAATCTCTTTACCAAAAGCCATTACTTCTGGAGTAGCCAAATGTTTCAGTTCAAGTAAGAACCATGGTACACCGATAACCATGTGATTTTGAGCAAACCACCAGCTTCCAACGGATTTGATTTGTCTTTACCAGAAGCCGTTTGCTTCTGGACTAGCCAACTCTTAGATAAATTATCAATATTATATTTGGTGAGCTGATTACCAATTATGGTTTTTCCACTGCCTTTACCACAAGCCATAATCTTGCGGGCTAGCCAACTCTTCACTTTTAAGGATATGGTGAGCTGAATACCATACAATTTTGGGCAAATTGCAAGCCGTCAACGGATTTGAGATATCTTTACCAAGAGCCGTTTGCTCCTGGATTAGCCAATCCTTTTGTCTTACAGACATGGCGGACTGATAACCAGATGAGAAAGTGTAGAACACTTTCTCCAAAAAAAAAAAAAAAATTTGGCCAAAAACGGGGGGATTGGGCGATATAATTACATGATAAAATTCGTGAGAATCCCCCCCCACACTAGAGATGAATATTGCCCTCAATATTCAAAGTACCGGCGGTTATGCCGAAACAAAGAACGTAAAAGGGAAATACTACGGCCATTTATTTAGAATTTTTTTTTTTTTTTTTTTTTTTTTTTTTTTGGAAGTGATTTATATACAAAACATGTAGGGCAACCCCCCCCCCCCCCCCCACACTAGGGTGGTAGAAAGATAGAAAGAAGAAACTGAACTGTCAAGTTTTATCACACAAGCTAGCCACTTGTGAATGACTAACCGTAACAAACTTAAGACAGCTCAGAAATATGGGTGACAACCCATATGGCATGCTACTGTTTTTGATTACCGAGTCGCTAGCTTGACTCGATCCCCGCATTCATTGGTTCATGGGGAAAGTTTGTAAATCTGGGACAACCATGGATGGAATGTCCTCTCCAAAATAATGCTTCACCCGATGACCATTCACTTTAAAATTAGGACCATCGGGTTGAGATAACTCAATGGTACCATAAGGATAAACCTTAGCGATAGTAAATGGACCAGACCAACGGGACTTGAGCTTTCCCGAGAAAATCTTCAATCTTGAGTTGAAAAGAAGGACTCGATCACCAACGTTGAAAACGCGGTTTTTGATTTTTGAGTCATGAATCTTCTTTGTCTTTTGTTTATAGATCAAAGAGTTCTCGTAAGCTTGATCACGGAGTTCATTTAATTCATTCATTTGAACTTTCCGATGATCACCAGCTGTCTGAATGTCGAAATTAGCATGCTTCAAGGCCCAGTATGCCTTGTGCTCGAGCTCAACCGGCAGATGACATTCCTTCCCGTACACCAGCTTGTATGGAGTGCACCCGATGGGTGTTTTGTAAGCTGTACGGAAGGCCCAAAGTGCGTCATCTAACCTATCCGACCATGAGGCACGGTTTTCACCAACCGTCCTCTCAAGAATTCTTTTTATCCCCCGGTTAGAAACTTCCACTTGCCCACTTGTTTGTGGGTGGTACGCAGTAGAGGTACGGTGAGTTACACCATACTTTTGCATGACTCTTGCAAATTGGTCATTGCAGAAATGCGTACCACGATCACTGATTATGGCTCGTGGAGTTCCAAACCTAGCAAATAGAGATTTTAAGAATTTCACCACAACTCGGGCATCGTTGGTGGGTAAAGCTTTAGCTTCAACCCATTTTGACAAGTAGTCAATGGCCACGAGTATGTATTTGTTACCACGGGAAGAAGGAAATGGCCCCATAAAGTCAATGCCCCATATGTCAAAAATCTCACACACTTGAATGGCGTTTTGCGGCATTTCATTCCTTTGTGAGATATTCCCGTGACGTTGACAAGCGTCACAGGTTTTGACGAATTCATGGGCATCTTTGTAAATCGTGGGCCAATAGAATCCGGAATCAAACACCTTCTTGGCGGTGTAGTTGGGGCTATGATGTCCCCCAGTAGGTCCAGAATGGCAAGCCTTGAGAATGTCAATGGCTTCCTGACCATACACACATCGCCGGATGACTTGATCCGCACAAATTTTAAACAAGTAGGGGTCGTCCCAGAAATAATGTTTCACATCCTTAAAGAATTTATTTTTCTGTTGGGACGACATCCCTTTCACCACAAAGTTACCCGCATGGTAATTTGCAAAGTCAGCAAACCATGGGGTAGAAGAATCTCCGCGAAAAGAAACCACATTGAGTGTTTCGAGAGGAAATGTTTCATTTATTTCCTTTTTCTCGAACACATTTTGGTGAGGGTTCTCTAATCGGGAAAGATGATCAGCAGCCAGGTTCTCAGCTCCTTTTTTATCACGAATAATGATATCAAATTCTTGTAGGAGGAGAACCCAACGGAGCAATCTCGGCTTTGCATCTTGTTTAGCAAAGAGATATTTGAGGGCCGAGTGATCCGTATACACCACGCATTTGGTCAATATAAGATATGGCCGAAACTTCTCAAACGCATACACCACAGCTAATAATTCTTTTTCTGTAGTGGTGTAATGGGTCTGAGCTTCAGTCATAGTTTTGCTTGCGTAGTGAATCGGCTGAAAATGCTTGGTTTTGCGTTGCCCCAAGACTGCACCGATTGCAAAATCACTTGCATCGCACATGAGCTCGAAGGGTAAATCCCAGTCGGGGGCAACCAGAATGGGTGCTTCCGTAAGCTTTTTCTTAAGTGTTTCAAAAGCTTCGATGCACTCAGGGGAAAAGATAAAAGGAGCATCTTTTTCGAGAAGATGGGTCATTGGCCGAGCGATTTTAGAGAAATCTTGAATGAATCTACGATAGAACCCGGCATGACCTAGAAAACTCCTAATACCTTTGACGGTAGTAGGATGAGGTAGTTTAGCAATAACATCAACTTTTGCTCTATCTACCTCAATCCCATTCTTAGAAATCTTATGGCCAAGGACTATGCCTTCTTTGACCATAAAGTGGCTCTTTTCCCAGTTTAGACAGAGATTGGTGTCTTCACACCGTTTTAACATTTTGTCTAAGTGGGAGAGACATGTCTGAAACGAATCCCCAATGACCGAGAAGTCATCCATAAACACCTCCATAGTTTCCCCGATCATGTCGTGGAAAATTGCCATCATACATCGTTGGAACGTGCCAGGAGCATTGCATAAGCCAAAAGGCATACGTCTGTAGGCAAACGTCCCGTATGGGCAGGTGAATGTGGTTTTCTCTTGATCCAGCGGATCAATGGGGATCTGAAAGTAACCCGAGAAACCATCAAGGAAACAATAGTACTCGTTCCCTGCTAATCTCTCAAGCATCTGGTCCATGAAGGGTAGAGGAAAATGGTCTTTACGGGTGGCTTCGTTTAACTTGCGATAGTCAATGCACACGCGCCATCCCGTAACCAATCGAGTTGGAATTAACTCATTTTCTTCATTTGTGACAACAGTAATGCCACCCTTTTTTGGAACGCAATGAATTGGGCTGACCCAAGGACTATCAGAGATCGGGTAAATCAAACCGGCATCAAGAAGTTTGAGAACCTCTTGTTTGATAACCTCATGAATCTTAGGATTCACCCTCCTCTGATGTTGGACTGCTGGCTTGAAGTCATCCTCCATTAAGATTTTGTGAGTACAAAATTCAGGGTTGATACCCTTAATATCGGAGAGTTTCCAAGCAATTGCTTGCTTGTGTGACTTCAAGACCTTTATGAGAGCAGTTTTCTCCTCCTCAGTTAAGTCTTTAGCAATTATGACGGGTAATTTATCATCACCCTCCAAAAATGCATACTCAAGATGAGGAGGTAGGTCCTTAAGTTCAACCTCGGGAAATTCTTCAGTAGATGATTGCACTGATTTGATTTCCTCAATCGTGATTTCTTTCAGAGGGAGTGAAGGTAAAGGATCTTCATTAAGCAATTGCTTAAGATAGAGAATATCCCCCTCCGAATCATAAACACCATCAATTCCAGGCGGAATTGATTCATCAGTAGAAAGAAATTCATCGATCTCTTCCAAAAGGAAGTCACCTCCCTCAAACGGAGTGAGAGAGGGGGAAGAGTCGGCAATGATAGGTTGAGGAGATGAGGTGGAATTGGAATTCCCACTCACAGAATTATGAAGATAACCAAGAAACTCTTGAGAGTACTCCTCTGAAGCAATATCAATTAAATCGACTCGATTAATTGATTCAGTATCATAATTTGAGGAGTACCTCGAAGTCTGATCGAGGTTAAAGGTAACAGCTTCATTACCCACACGGAGAGTGATTTCTTGCTCAAATACATCGATAAGAGCATGGCCCGTCCTCAGAAATCCTCTTCCAACAATGAGAGGAACTCGAGGATCAGCATCGAAATCAACAACAACGAAGTCAGCTGGAAAATGGAACTTTCCTACTTTCACGAATACATCCTCGGCGATGCCAAGAGGACGCGAGATAGATCGATCTGCAAGCTCGAGAGTCATGCAGGTAGGAATAAGTTCCGGAAGAGAAAGTTTCTTCCACACTGAATACGGCATCAGATTGATGCTTGCACCAAGATCGGCGAGGGCAAAGCATTCAATCATCCCAGGAAAAACACAAGGAAGAAGAAATTTTCTGGGATCTCCTAGCTTCTCGGGAAGCTTCTTTAACAAGACTGCTGAGCAATTCTCGTTCAAAGGAGTCTTAGCCATTTCAAACAGCTTTTCCTTGTTGCTCAACATGTGTTTCAGAGTAGATGCAAACTTGGGCATCAACATGATGGCATCCGTGAAGCTTATGTCAAAGTGTAGCTCTTGGAAAATTTGAAAGATTTTTTCCATTTGATGACTAGCTTTCTCGCGGAGCTTTTGCTCATGTAACCGTGAGGGGTAAGGAATAGAAGTTTTGGATTTAGGGTCACAAACTGGAGGTTCAAAAACAACTCCAGGCTTGGGTTTGGGGACAACCTGAGGATGGACATTGTTGGTACTTCCGTTATTAGTAGGAAGTTCCTTGTCCTTTGTCGCCTCAGGTTCGCTTTCCACTACCTTCGGGAGAGAGGAAGAAGAGGTAGTAGGAACAGCGGGTCCAGCATAAGAAGCACCACTTCGGGTTGTGATCGCCTTTGCATCGCCCCTCGGATTAGCGATCGTGTTGCTAGGTAAAGTACCTGAGCCCGAGGGTCGATCATTTAAAGACTTCTTGATGTCAGCAATCTGGCTAACCAACAACCGATTCATTTCTTCTTGGGATTTCATGAATTGTTTCAACAACTCATCAGATGATGGTCCTGTTGGAACAATGGCTTGAGTTTGCACAGGAAAATTCTGGCCTCTATTGTTAGGATTAGGGCCTTGATTCTGAAAATTCCCTGAATTATTGCCATGAAAATACCCTTGGTTGAATTTCCCTGACCTGGGTTTCTATTGTAATTTCCTTGATGTTGGAAATTTTGATTCTGATTTTGAAAACCGTTGTTTTGATTGAAATGACCTTGGTTTTGAAAACCTTGGTTTGGTCTATTCTGATTCTGATTACGGTTTTGGTTTTGATTGAAACCGGGAGGTCCAGAGTAGTGGTTAGGACGGTGGTTCGGGTCTACAGGAGCACGATATTGATTGCCTCCTTGATTAGACATCCCGCCCACAGCATTGGCTTCAAAAGGGTTACCATCGGTGGCCATACAATTATAGTAAGCATGGGGGCCACCACAGGTAACACAGACTTCCACTTTCTTAACTTCAGCAGGAGGTGAAGTTTGTGGAAAAGAGACTTTCTTCTGGTTGGAGAGAACCAAAGCTTGGATAGCTTCCGTGAGTTTATCAATCTTAGCATCGGTGCTAGATTGACTCACGGGCGATGAAGAAGAAGAAGGACCAACACTGACTTGGGAAACAACCGGCTTGCTTCGTGCAGTGCGGACTTTAGACTTGTTTTCGATGATCGCTAAAGCTTCTTTGACAGTTTTGCTTAGGAAATTTCCTCCCGCGGAGGAATTGAGAGAATCTTGATCAGATTGACTCACTCCATTGTAGAAAGTATCGAGTTGCATCAACTCGGAGAAACCGTGGTGAGGACATTTGCGAAGCAATTCCTTGAAACGATCCCACGATTCACTGAAGGATTCATCAAACTTCTGAGTGAACTTGATGATTTCATTTTTTAGACTCGTGGTCTTGGAAGGTGGATAGAATTCATTCACAAATTTCTTCACCAGATCTTCCCATGTCTCTATTGATTGAGGGGGTTGTTTTTCAAGCCAAATCCGGGCTTGCCCCTCAAGAGAAAATGGGAACAGAAGAAGCTTAACAGCTTCAGTGGGGACATTCTTATACTTGATGGTAGATGCAATCTTGTTAAACCATCGTATATGAGCATGAGGATCATCCCGCTCAAAACCGAAGAATTGATTAGAGGTTACAAGATTCAGTAACCCGGTCTTGAGTTCAAAGTTTTCAGCCACGATGGCTGGTACAACGATAGCATCTCCATACCCGTCGATGGGTGCCTGGAGAAGCTCGCACATAGGAATTTCGTCCGCCATGATAACGGAAGGAGTGCGAACAGTCCGGATCTCAGATCCGACTGATGGAGCAGAAAGTCTACGAACACGCCTTCTTGGAATCTTGACAAGCTCACGAAATGGGCTTACAGATCTAGAAGAGCGAGTGCGCATACACTAGAGTTAACTCTAAGGAAACTCAGAGTTAAGGAGAGAAATGGAATTATGAAGATCTTTCAGATGAGAATGAGAATTATGAAGTCGTTTATAAAAATTGGGGTGAGAAGAATATTTATGGGTTTTCTGGTTCTGAAACGTCGATATCACAACAAAATCAATTAACACAAAATCGAGGCAAAACAACAGTGAACTTAACCAATAATCCTAAGATGAATGGCTTCTTTGAAAAAGGTACACCAATCACAAGGACACAAAGGCAAGTTTTAAATCTTTAGTTCGGGAACTTATTATGGTCGCACCCCCAGTTAGGTAGTGCACTGCCTTGGTTTGCGGTGGTAATCTTTTAAGTTGTTAATTATTAAGGAAAACGACGAATCTTTTTGTATTTTTATTATTTGATACATATATAGAAACAAAAGGAAAAATATTTTTGTGTTTTATACGTTTTTGGATGTTTTTGGGTTTTTGGATTTTTTATAAGGAAATATGGATATATATATATAGATGGAGATGGATGATATAAACAAAGAGTGAGTATTCAAAAAACTAATCTGCTAAACGTAGGACAATTAGCACAGCTCCCCGGCAGCGGCGCCAAAAATTTGATGCGTGCAAAACCGTCAAGGTTTCTCACACAAGCCCGCCACTTGTGAATGGCAGACCGTAAGAACCTTAAAACAGTTTGAACACGAAGTCAATGAAGATCTGAGGAGTATAGGGTCTCCCCGGGTCGTTATGTCCCAGCGAGCTATGCGATGAATTATCAAACGTAAAGTGATCGAGAAATTTGAACGGAAAAAGGATTATGATTAATATTATAACTACAGGAAAAGCCAACAAATTACAACGGCTTAAATGCAAATTAAAGGAAATTAAAAAGATAAAATCTATTAAATAAACGCTATCACTATATTTAAAATGATGTTTTTGTTTTTATGTTTTTTATAAAACTGAAATTAAAATCTACGCGACGTACAAATAAAAACGTGAAACTAAAGCAATATTAACCCTAAAAATATGAAAATGATATTTTTACAAACCTAATGATAAAAGAAACTTTTTAGAAAAAGAAAACTATTTTTATCACTAATTATCTAATTATTATTAATTAAAAACTATTTTTAACTATTTAATAATTACCTAAAATACAAGAAAATAGGAAATAAAGCTAGAAAAATAAAATTATGAATCGGAAAAGTCTAAAATATCAAAAGAGAATTTTCAAAACTATTTTTGTATTTTTATGATTATTTTTCTATTTTTTATGAATTTTAAACTATTAAAAACTAGTTAAATTACTAAAAATTACAAAATAAACTATGAAAAATCTGGAAAATTACTTTTTTTTACTTTTTATATTTATCTAAACTTAAGAAAATTGAAAAATTATTTTTTTGAACCTTTTCTGAATTTTTTATATTAAATGCTATTTAAAAATGCTTAAAAACTAATTTAAATTAAGAAAAATAGCAAATCAACTCAGAAAAATCTGAAAATTTCAGGAAAAGTCTAAAATTATATTAGGAATCTGAGAAAAATGTAAAAACAGGCACTTATGTGGAGAAATTAAGAACTGATGAATCAAGTGCTTATAAATAAGCACTTGAATAAGCTAAATGAAGACCAAAAGCTACCAAATTTTTACAGAAGCTTTATTATGCTAAAACCACTCTAATGCAACTTAAAACAACAGATTATAACTTCAGATTAGCAAGCTAGTACAGATTTGATGTCTAGAACTAATAAGCTAAAACAGATTTTAGGGTAGCAACTTTGAACACAAACACAGGCTTATAAATAAGCTCAAACTGAAAACTATGAATTGGAACTTGGAAAGGACCTGGGTGAGAACATGCAAACCAAAAATCAGATTATGATAAGCTCTAATAAGCCCTGTGCCTAAGCTGCAATATCTGAGAAAAACTCTCAGTGTGCTGAAACAGTGAGCAGGGCACTAATGGCCTAAAAGAGGAGCCTGTTTGAGGCCTTTAACTAAATTGTAAAATTCACCAAAAATGCTTATAAGTAAAAGGACCAGTTGAACTTTTTAAAATGCCAAATTTCACTGAATAAGTCCCAGAAATGAACTCAAAACAATTCTTCCTAAATGAGCCCAAAACAGATTTTTTGCCATTTTGACTTTTGTAGTAAAAGTGAAACTTTGACTAACATGAACTTTGGATCCAATTTTGTGACTGAGATTGATGTTATGTATTGTAATGAACCTAATGCAATCAATATTTAACACTTCTAAACACAAAACAAGAAATTAGCAAATCCAAATCCACACAGATGAGCAGTTAAGGCAGATTCAGTGAAATGTTGACTTGAGGCTATGCAGGCACAATACTTTGACTCAAATGAACATACTTAGACTATACAAACATGAAACAAGAGAAATTACCCAATGAATATATCTTTAAGACAGATGGATCAGCAAAACCAAACACCTCTTAAGTACACTGATTTGCAACAAAACAGATCTAAACAATGATTCAACTTATTTTTATGATCCAACTAACTTAATATAACTAAATTACTACTACTAGAACAGGTTTTAACAGATTTAAACTACAATTGCAGATTGTGCATAAAAACTTGTAAATCACTTACAATAGTCCAAAGCCACTATGGCTAGCAAACTGTGAAACAAAGACCACTAACCTATCAAATCCAACCCAATAAGCTATAACTCAACCC
The DNA here is from genome assembly GCA_019973895.1 of Chrysanthemum seticuspe. NCBI lineage: Eukaryota > Viridiplantae > Streptophyta > Magnoliopsida > Asterales > Asteraceae > Chrysanthemum > Chrysanthemum seticuspe. The sequence continues at coordinate 27,444,121 of BPTQ01000003.1, forward strand.
ATTTCCATGCCTGCATCAACCCTTTCCCATTTCTGCACCATTTTTGCTTATGTTGACTTATATTGACCAATATTCAAAAGAGGTTGAAACTTGATTATAAGCTTACAAAAAGCTATTATAAGCTTATATAAGCTTATATGAGATTAAACTTGAGCTGCTAAAAGCTTTATCAAAAGAGTTTGGAACTTACAATTTCAACAGTGGATACATAAGATGTAAATTAACTTGAACTTAAAATTGATACTTAAAGAAAGTTGAAATACACTTGGGTACTGTTATTTGATACAATTAAGCTTGAAAATACAGATTAAAACTATTTAAGACAAGTTAAGCTATAAAACGACATACATTACTTAAAAACTAAAAACTAAGTCTTTGCTTGTTGCTTCCCTTGGCCTTTTATACACCCAAATCACCTTCTCTCACTTCTTTGGACATATCCCAGCAACAATATTGACCTTTGGATTGCTAAACTTGATCCTAGCCGTTTAAAGGTTTTTGGCGCCAATTTGAGTCTTTAACAGCTGGAGGTTGAGTGTTAGCAGGAGGTGCATTAAATGCATTTTGGAGTGAGGTGGAGGTAGGAGTGATGATGGAGGGTGAGCGTGGGGGAGTTGCAGGCTAGGGGCAGGAAATGGTGATGATGGAGAAGTAGTAGAGGGAACCCGTGACCTGTTTTTCTATTATTTAAATTGGGCGGGTGATTTTGTTTCGGGTCAAGACCGGGTAAAGGTTTGGGCTAAGGATTGGATTGGGTACAACAGTTGGGCCAAGGGTAATAAAAGGGTCCAATTGGATAAGTAATAACACAAGGACCATTTATGTAACTTCTGAAATTTCAGGGACCAAACATGTAAATTATGAAGATTGAGTCAAAGGGTTGGTCTTGCCAAACTTTAATAATCCAAGGGTTAATTTAGACATTTTTGAAACTCCAAGGATTAATTTTGACCAATTTAAAAAACCAGGGACCAAAACTGTAATTTCTCAAAACTTTTAGATTTTCCACCAAAGGACTAAATATGATAATTTATGCTTCCAAAAGGACCTTTGGTGACTTTTCTTTTAAAATAATTGCCTAGGGACTGATTTTGCCATTTTTTGAAAGTCGGGGGACTGAAACTGCCAATTATGCAAACTTTGCTCGTTTTTCATCTGATTTTGAACATTTTGCATCTGAAACATATAAAATGCATTTTTGTGATATTTTCAGTATTTTGATGCATTTCTGAGCATTTTTAAACGTTTTTGCAGTTCAGATTTGACTAAAAATGATGAGTATTTACACACTCATCATACGCCGTAGTCTTCAATAAACTTGGTTATGCCGTAGTTGATGGAATAGTTACGGCGTAGTCATCAGCGGCGTGGAACCTCATTTGACCTAATATAGTTACGTCGTAACCTTTAGGAAGAGTTACGTCGTAACCTTCTGATAAGTTGGTTTTCAGAGTCACGCAATAGTTACGACATAATGTGAGAGATGAGTTACACCGTAACTTCTTCAAAATCAGCATACTATGATAATTCTTTAGATAATTCTCCAATTCCGCGTCTCTTTAGTTCCAATGCTCGTAATTTACCTGAAAGTGGAAAACAATGGAAAACAAGCGTAAATCCATATAAATGATATAAATTATAAGCATTATCGGGGGAAATTGACACTTAATATTCAGGACTATTTGATGTTATCAATCTTACACAAAGTTGCCTTAAGGTGTCATGTGATTCACTAATCATACAACAAGATGCTTTTACATGTAACCTGATGTAGCAACCACAAACACATATTCCTTGACATGTAAGACTATTTATTCGATACATGAAATGAAAGGAAAAGTGTCATCATCTATACTTCGACGCTTTTTTTATTTGGCAGACATTTCAGTTTACATGAGATAAAAGGGAAAATAATAATTTTGACAAATAAAACTAAACAACATGTAACCTAAAACCTTATATGCTATAAATAAACACCCGTTGCATTTCAATATATAAAATATATTGTATTAATCATAGAAAGTGGTGTCATAACATGTAACGTAATGCACCAAGCACAAACACATATGCATTAATCTTACACACACATTCCCCAAGACCTGATGCACCAACCGCTGACATGTAACATGATGTACCTACTACATCACTATGTAAAATCTACTGCATCAAACATACATCTACACATACAAAGAGATGCCTTTAATATGGCTTACAATACACTACACTAATCATACTCATTGATGCCCTAATATGTTCATCGATGCACTAAATAAACAAAGAGATGACCAAGTAGTTTCAATGATGCACTAAATATACAAATAGATGTCCTAATAGGACCAAAGATGCACTAAACATACAAACGGATACACTAAACATACACAATCATTCCTTAATATGTCTGACGATGCACTAATCACTAAACATACACACTAATTCATTAATATGTCTAACGATGCACTAATCATACTCACTGATGCCCCAATCATATTCACTGATGCTCTAATATGTTCAAAGATGCAATAATCACCATCACAGATGCACTAATACTATCACTAATATTATATGATGCCATAACGTGTAATCTATTCTGCAAATATACACATAGATGCTCTAAGATGTCATATAAATCAATATGAAACACATATGCTTCAAATTAGTGCACCGCATATACAAAATCTTGTTAAGACATTTTATCAAAGACCTAGTGAGCAATTTTGATAAACATATGTTTGATGCATTTTTTTGTCAAATTCGTTTCATATGTGGTAACAAACATGATTAGATTATGATAAACTTTCAACAAAACTTCTAAAATAATTGCATCGTTGATTTTTAAAAAATGGTCTAATTTTACACATATTCACCCGTTGTATGTATTTCTAGCGGGTGTTGATGTCATTGGTTAAGGATGGTGGCATTTTGCTAGTGGTGGAGCCCGCGGAGGTTGTAATGGTGCTTCCCGGCGATAAATGGCGGTGTAATGATGGTGGTGGTGCTGGCGGTGGTGGTTCCTGGTTATGGAAAACTAGAAGGGGGGGGATTGAATAGTTTTGCCAATTAAAACTTCATTTTAAAATATTTAGATCGAGTTATGTCAATCTATTTGAATGTGTATGTTGGACGTTGATAGATAGATATATAAACGTGTAATGAAAGATAAAGAGTAAGAAGCACATAACGACGACACGAGTATTTATAGTGGTTCGGCTACAAGGACACCTTCCTTGCCCTACTCCACTCCCCGAGTCACCTACTCGAGAGTTCGTAAACACTACACGACACCAACTCCTTATGGCGGAGAAGCCTTCACAACGTTGCCTACTCTTTTTCCGGTACTAGGCTAACCACCGGGTTCTTCCACAAGGTAGAACCACACCTATCACAACGTCGCCTACCCTTTATTCGGTACTAGGCTAGATACCGAGTTCCATTACAATGGAGGAACTACTACCCAACACTACACAACACCTATCCCAAGGGAGACCCACTCCTTATTACAACACCATCAAGGATATCAATATCCTTGGATACAACCTATCTATTAATACAAATAAGCCGTAAAAACGTTTATTTATATTTTACGATCTTCTAATGTTTTGTCGATAAACAACGTAAAATAATTTTAACGAAACATATAAAATACGTAAATGGTTTGAGCTAATAGTTTACTAACACACTTACGTTTTCACATAAAACACTAAACAAGTAAAAGTGGTTTTATGATTTAGTAATACATATGTACAACAACTAGTGTTTACATATTGGGTAAATATATGCATAACTAATATGTATTACAATGGGTAATATAAATGGGTAGAAACTTAAGTATTTGACCCATTGACCAAATACATTGAATGTAGTTGGGTATAACCCAAAGTCCATGACCCATACCCATGGAGCATGACCCATAACCCATTGCATGACATCATGCATAAGTCATATATGGATTTTATCCATGACCCATGGTTTTAACCCATGACCCATGGAGTAGATGCATTGCATCTTTTAGATACATTGTATCTACTTGGATACCCATGGTCCAATGTCTAGGACCCATGACCCATAACCCATGACCCAAAACCCATGGGCAAAGAGGAGCGTCCCATGGATCCCCAGTAATACACTGGACGGATCCCTCAAGTGAGTGGAACAGTAGCCAAAGTTCCTCTATAAATATGATAACGCTACACGCGTCGTTCGGGGTCAAGGAAACTTCCTTTTCTTCGAACAAGTTTTATAACACCCTAGGCAGTGAACCTAATCGTTGTAGTGTAGTAATTAGGGTAAGCCACGGGTATTGATATCGTTCTCTAGGGGAATAGGAATGCTAGTAGGGAGTTACTACGCTAAGGTTAAGGTTGAGGAAGATTATTTTTTTATCTTTTTATATTTTATGAAAATGGAAAGGTACGAATCTCGGGTATTGGATTTGGGGGGGTTGGTATTTCTACCGATTACTCTATTATTATCTAATTATCTAAACTAAGGTTGTGGGAGTCTATGTCTAATTTATGTGTGCTCGTATGATAGTTTAAAGATGTGTTTACTTAGTTTGTATTACTCCTTAATTATCTCCTATTGATGGTTGAGTGTCACGTCTTATTCCTAGTTGCGTTGTGTTTCTAAAGTTGTAGGGTATGCGTTTCTCCCTAACTCTTTGAACTTACCAAAGGGTCTTGTCTACAAATCCACGTAGAGATTATAGACTCCTACTCTAAGGCACTCTTCGGATGTTTTAGCCTACAATCACTCAGGTAATCATACTCTAAGGTTCACAAAGATGAATCAAGCATTAAGTACACAACGAATGACCTATCGCATTACTAGATCATTAATCAACTAAGATAAGAAACAACCAATCAATATTCAATAATTAAGTTTCATACTTCCTAAGCAAACACACAAATAAATTAGCCGGACATGGAGAACATGCAAGCATACACACAAATAATCAAAGACATAATTGAATTAATGAAGCAAAGACTTATCTTGGTGTAAGATAGGGTTAAAAACCCTAAAATACTGTACAAGACACCTTAGGTTCGGTTTTAGGTTTTTACTCCAAAGACTCTCCACACAAAGACTGAAAAATTCGGATTCTATATATAAGATTACAATTGCGACGGCGTCACCTTACGTTAACCTTGCGACGGCGTCACCTTATGTCCGTGACGCCGTCCTCTTCAGCTTCTGACGTCGTCTGGATCGCATCTAGGTCGTCTGAGTAGCGACGGCCTACTCTTTCACAACTAGACGCCGTCTCTTGAAAACACGAGTTTTGCGTTCTGACCCGTCACAATAATTCTCCGACGGCGTCGCAAATAGAACCTGACGCCGTCGCCTTCTACATTCAGCGACTGTGAGTGTCTGATTTCGACTTTGGCCATTTTCTTCATATATTCGCGCCTTTTCGTCCAAATAAGTGCCATTCCAGCATTTTGCCTTCACGAGACCTAAAAAGTGAAAAGGAACGATATTAAGCAATAACGGATACAAAAGTGATCAAATAAGGACTTAAACGACCCCTCAAAATGGTACCTTTTAAAACCTTATCAAATATCCCTACACTTGTTATTTGCTTGTCCTCAAGCAAATGTGCTTTTAGCCAATTAATTTATAAGTTAGGGGTCATGAAGCATTAATTCAAAACGGTCCACAACACATATAAGCCCCGCAAAAGTCATAACAAGCACGGAAATTACATACTAGCACCTCACATGGGGTGTTAGGATACTCACATCTCTCTCGGGTGTATAAATGAAATATAACAATATAGGAAATGGAAGATAAACACTCATTAACCGGTCCTAGTACATAGATTACCATAGGCTTGAGAATAGATCAAACCTCCATCGCTTTGGCGTAAGCACCTAGGAAAGACTATCAAAGAGGTCTTTTAAAGGGTTGTAACGTTAGGCTTACGGTAGGGAAATAAGGGTTTGGTGGGATAGGCTATTTAGTGGTGGTAAGTCAAAAATCTCTATGTTAACTGCATATGAAGAATGGCGTTGCTAAGCCAAGACTCGACACTCTAAACTCTAGATAACTGAAATAAACAAACATAAATTAAAAGATAGATGTAGGATGGTAGCCCGTTTTTTTTTTTTTTTTTTCATACACTTTTACTCTACCATCCTCTAAGATAACATCAAAATACTAGGGATTTATAAGCATATCCCTACACTTGAGTTTTTATTACTCTAATACTAATTTGACCCGAATTGAAAAGATCAAAACACTTGGGGTACATTATTACGCAAACAAAGGGAATTTGAATTTAACGTTCCCTTCCCGTCATTTCATAAACTTTAACTTTTCCCATGAATCCCAATCGTCCCAAAACTGTATACAAAGGATATGACTCGACTTAGCAACTTATGCAAGCAACTAGATAATTGAACTAAGGGTTTAGGGTGATAACAAATATTTGCACTAAAAGTGAGTGCATAAGGGGTAGGCTAAGGCGATTTGGGTGTATATTTGGGGGTGGGGTGTAAACAATGCTCTTCATTGATATTCCGGAAAAACCGAAATATCACGAGAACCGCGAAAAGGATAGGCTCTGAGGGGTTAACTAGGGGTATCGTGTACTAAAAATGAGTACAACGCAAAGGGTGTGGGGGAATTACTCAACCGATGTGGAAGAAGTAATTATATTACAGGTATCAAACAAGGGTTTATCCTAATTCCTCTTATCATTTAGTTATTCCTAACTACACAAGTGTAGCCTCACTTGCGATCTCGGAATGCATCACAAAACAAGTTCTAGAATCTATTATACTACCGGTTCACACTCTAAGCATTAAAGATGAATGCTTTTAATTCCTACTAATCTAAGGGCGATCCTCACATTTTGGGTGGAATTTGGGTGGTAAGGGTTTTTTGTGCTAGTCATGCAACTTCCTATCCATGAGACGCTTTTGTTAAGACTATTGGCCCACTCCTATATGTCATGAAAAATTTTAAATTTGGTGCCAAAATTACCCTAACCGACATTTCTCATGGTTTTATTACACAATCACAATTGGACAAAGCAAATAATCAAGGATAAGCATAGTTTCAAAGTTCCCGTTTTATTTTCCCTCCCTACACTTAAACTGAACATTGTCCCCAATGTTCCCCGAAAGTATCAAAGTTATGATAAAAGAAGGTAATTAAAAACGAAAGAAACTAATACTCCCCTGATTAGCTCGGTAGGATCCGTGTAAAGTGGTGGTTAAATTCTTTTCAAGAAGAATTATTGCGTGAAAAGCTCCTTCCAATCTTATGTAACTTCTTTTTGACAAACTAAACCTGCACACTTGAAGAAAACAAATGAAACCTTCGCGTAAAATCGGCGGTAATAATATATAAGACTCGATTTAAACTAGGATATAATGCTTGTGGAATGAATGTTTACAGAATTTCTAAGAAAATTAAGACCTGGAAAATTCCAAAAATTTATAAGTAGCTCAGAAAACGAGAAAAAAGTAATCTGATGTTTTTACTCCTTCCTGACGCCGTCAGGTTGCAATCCTGACGCCGTCAGGTTATCCTGACAAAAACTGGTCTGCGATTTTCTGGAAAAATTTCTGGAAAATTTACATCTTTAGAATCTGGAAAAATTTCTGCAAAACATTCATTATGACTCGATACAAGCATTTGACTCGAACAAACAAACATATATATCTTTTAATTAATTGTTATTCTCATGTTTACGTTTCTTTTGAAAACGTGTGTAATCCTCCCTACACTTATCCCTTATGTAAAATACCTTTATATGTAATTAAGACGAAGTTAAAAACAAAATAAAGCATTTTTACAAATTTAAACATGAGGATAAATAATTAATAAAAGATATATGACACTAACAAGCAAACAATTAAGCATGGGTTGCCTCCCACGAAGCGCTTTTCTTTATTAAAGAGTCTTTTAGCTAGACTCGTAGTCGTGCTCCTACGTTGCCTCACGCATTCTCTCGTGCTCATACTTAAGCCATTCCAACGCTCTTTCATTCTTTTTGTAATCATCTCCTAATTCAAGGCATTTTTTGTAATATCGCTTAGTTTTCTCATATGGGTACCTAAGCCCACTCTGCTTATCCCTTTCACTAAGCAATGGAATAGGGGTCATTCTATTACAAACTTCGATGTCCTTATGTTTAAACCTAGGATGAGCGCGTGGCATTTGGTAGATGAAATCTTCAACCTCATCTGAGAATGTAATTAGACCATCAATCATCCGTTCATTCAACCTAGTCAATTTTTTGAAAGGTTTTCCAAAAATTACTTGAGTGAGGTCCTTATCTATAAATTCTCCTAAGTCTTCTAAGACCATGAATTCAACCAAATAAGCAAAACTTCCAACAAACACGTGCAAATAAATGACTGCTTCGACAACATTGTTCCCTTGATAAGTTAACTGATTGACCTTGATTTTGTTGTATAGGTCCCTTGAGATTAAGTTTAAAGGTAAGAATGAATTCAAATAAGCATCGAACCCTTCTAGTCCTATTTTGCAAGGGAATTGCATGTTAAAGGGGCCATCTTTCTCAATCCTACACCTAGGGTCAAAACATTGGGAGGGGTCTTCCTCAATTTCATTAATGACCTCTCCGCTATCAAGTGCCTCACCATAATCAAATTCTTCATCAGAATCAGAGTAGTAGAAAGGACTTTGTTGTTGCCAATTTATCTCATTATGCCCTAGGTGATTACCAAAATGGTGAGTAGGTGAAGGGTTTTGTGGGATTGCATTCTCAATCTCGGGATTGGGAACGGGTAGAGTGAAGAATCTTCGACGGAAGATACGGATCATGGTGAGTGATGGTTTTTACGAACGAGGGTCACGAAGAAGGGGGATAGACTAAGAGAAATCTAAAAATGAGAAAAAAGTTTACTTGATAGGAATCAAGCAAAGAAACCTAAACGAGGTGGACTACTAACTAGCTATTCTATTCCCCGGCAGCGGCGCCAAAAACTTGATAACGCTACACGCGTCGTTCGGGGTCAAGGAAACTTCCTTTTCTTCGAGCAAGTTTTATAACACCCTAGGCAGTGAACCTAATCGTTGTAGTGTAGTAATTAGGGTAAGCCACGGGTATTGATATCGTTCTCTAGGGGAATAGGAATGCTAGTAGGGAGTTACTACGCTAAGGTTAAGGTTGAGGAAGATTATTTTTTTATCTTTTTATATTTTATGAAAATGGAAAGGTACGAATCTCGGGTATTGGATTTGGGGGGGTTGGTATTTCTACCGATTACTCTATTATTATCTAATTATCTAAACTAAGGTTGTGGGAGTCTATGTCTAATTAATGTGTGCTCGTATGATAGTTTAAAGATGTGTTTACTTAGTTTGTATTACTCCTTAATTATCTCCTATTGATGGTTGAGTGTCACGTCTTATTCCTAGTTGCGTTGTGTTTCTAAAGTTGTAGGGTATGCGTTTCTCCCTAACTCTTTGAACTTACCAAAGGGTCTTGTCTACAAATCCACGTAGAGATTATAGACTCCTACTCTAAGGCACTCTTCGGATGTTTTAGCCTACAATCACTCAGGTAATCATACTCTAAGGTTCACAAAGATGAATCAAGCATTAAGTACACAACGAATGACCTATCGCATTACTAGATCATTAATCAACTAAGATAAGAAACAACCAATCAATATTCAATAATTAAGTTTCATACTTCCTAAGCAAACACACAAATAAATTAGCCGGACATGGAGAACATGCAAGCATACACACAAATAATCAAAGACATAATTGAATTAATGAAGCAAAGACTTATCTTGGTGTAAGATAGGGTTAAAAACCCTAAAATACTGTAGAAGACACCTTAGGTTCGGTTTTAGGTTTTTACTCCAAAGACTCTCCACACAAAGACTGAAAAATTCGGATTCTATATATAAGATTACAATTGCGACGGCGTCACCTTATGTTTAGTGACGCCGTCGTGTCGCCGCCATTAGGGTTTCGTCTTGGCCACGTTAACCTTGCAACGGCGTCACCTTATGTCCGTGACGCCGTCCTCTTCAGCTTCTGACGTCGTCTGGATCGCATCTAGGCCGTCTGAGTAGCGACGGCCTACTCTTTCACAACTAGACGCCGTCTCTTGAAAACACGAGTTTTGCGTTCTGACCCGTCACAATAATTCTCCGACGGCGTCGCAAATAGAACCTGACGCCGTCGCCTTCTACATTCAGCGACTGTGAGTGTCTGATTTCGACTTTGGCCATTTTCTTCATATATTCGCGCCTTTTCGTCCAAATAAGTGCCATTCCAGCATTTTGCCTTCACGAGACCTAAAAAGTGAAAAGGAACGATATTAAGCAATAACGGATACAAAAGTGATCAAATAAGGACTTAAACGACCCCTCAAAATGGTACCTTTTAAAACCTTATCAAAATAGTGAGCCATTTCTTCATTTTGGGTTGCCACTCTCACACATACTTTCCCCAAGTATTGTAACCTTCTAACCTCAGATCCTAAGGATCTCTCTATGTAGTTTGTCTTTTGTTTTTGTGTGATTCTCTAGGTTCCTCTTAAAGGCGAGATCACCACCTCTTCAAGTCGAGCAAGCTCAAGTCCATGAGTTGCCATGCTTCGTCATCATCAAGACTACTGAGGTTCTCTTGTTGATAGTTCTTTCTTCCTTAATAGAAGTGTTGTGTCCAAGGCATTAGTGAAGGATGTCGAAAGAGTCAAGACGAAAGAATTAGTGAAAGGTGCTTAACGTCCGTGTCAAAAGCATTAGTGAAGAATGCTAAAAGAATCAAGACGAAGGCATTAGTGAAAGGTGCCAAACGTCCGTGTCAAGGGCATTGATATCCTTGATGGTGTTGTAATAAGGAGTTGGTCTCCTTTGGGGTTAGGTGTTGTGTAGTGTTGGGTAGTAGTTCCTCCATTGTAATGGAACTCGGTACTTAGCCTAGTACCGGATAAAGGGTAGGCGACATTGTGATAGGTGTGGTTCTACCTTGTGGAAGAACCTGGTGTCTAGCCTAGTACCAGAAAAAGAGTAGGCGACGTTGTGAAGGCTTCTCCGCCATAAGGAGTTGGTGTCGTGTAGTGTTTACGAACTCTCGAGTAGGTGACCCGGGGAGTGGAGTAGGGCAAAGAAGGTGTCCTTGTAGCCGAACCACTATAAATACTCGTGTCATGGTTATGTGCTTCTTACTCTTTATATATCTATCTATCAACGTCCAACATACACATCTAAAGAGATTGACATAAGTCGATCTAAATATTTTAAAAAGAAGTTTTAATTGGTAAAACTATTCAACCCCCCTTCTAGTTTTCCACAATTGGCATCAGAGCTTCGTTACCAAGTTTCTTAGAGTATGTTGTACTTTAAAAACTTGATACGATCTGTGTATGTTTGAAAACTACAAAGAAGGAATTTTTTTTAAAAAACAAATTCTTTTTGTTTTATGTTGGATATTGATAGATTATTCTAACATTTTCTTTTCAAGAAATCTTCATGCTAAGATCTCTCCAAAGTCTTCATTTCTATTCAAAGAATAATGAAGTCAACTTTCAAGGACGAACCTAAAAGTAATCGCAATCTACTTATTCTAAGTACAACTGATTACTTTAAATACTCATGAAGTATTTTCTGTCTTATGGTCTCCATAAACCATACCAAAAGCATAAAGGTGCGTTTACTTTTCATTTGCTAGCTTACATCTACATGAATATGTTGATACCATCTTTTGTTTAGACATTAATAGTTGATAGTCTCTTAAAAGTCTCCTTTCGCCACTTTCCCGACTTACTCATCATCGGGAATTGTATTCCTCTTGATCTTGTCAAACTAACGCCGTCGTCACAAATGGATCCTTGATAATTAACTTATCAAATCCCGTTGACCAAACATGTTTTCAATTAGAAACCTCAAAACTATTTTTGTTCCATAAGCTAGTTTATAACTTATTATAAAAATAATGCCAAACACCTTTTTTCAGTCCACAGTAGCCGGATCCCTCTAGTTGCACTAGCCGGATCCCTAATACAAGGGATCCGGGGGAACCGTGTGACATAAACCAGCTATACGGATTTCAAAATCAATTATGCTCTTTTTCCCTCTCCTCACAAAACACAAAAACGACCCAAGTGTTGTTTTCATCTCCATAGGACTCCATATCCTCAAATATCCATCTCTAGAACATCATTGTAAGTAATTACACTAACATGTTCTAATCTTCATCATCTTCATCCTAGGGTTTATGGTTTTTTTAATTTTTCTTAATCAATTGATAAAATTAGGTTTTCCAAAATTGATCACTAGAAAAGGTTTTCACATAACTAAAGATTACATTGTGCTTACAACATTGTTAATACAAATCAAAACCATAAACCCATCTCAACAAATTTTGCCTAATTGGAATATTTTTTTTTCTAGGAACAACCATGCCTAAAGCCACCCAACAAGACCACCATGATACCGTCCACTACCTCACCCAATACTATCAAAAAGAGGGTTTGCAAAAAACCGATCGCAAAGTCTTCAAAAGACTTGAAAAATGACTTATCCACGAAGGTCGTGTGGTTAAGGAATGTTTCCTTGAAAATACCGACATTCGTCAAGTCTTCTCGGCAATCAACTTTGACTGTCTTCTTGATATTGATGAACAAATTTGTCCGGTTTTTATCTTTGAATTCTACAAAAGCGTTAGGATCATTCGAAACACCGATGATAGCATTTCAATCTTCTTTATCATCAATAAACAAAACTTCACTCTACCCCTCAACACATTTGCTCGAATCCTTCGCATTCCTTCTGAAGGAATTTGTATGTACTCTCAAGATTGGGAAATATCCACTCAATCTTTTGCTCTTGATTCCAAACCAATCTACCATACTCCTCTTGATGAACCCACAACCGTTCGAGACACTATTTTCAAAGTTGGAGCCGATCAATCTCGTTTCAACCGCAACAAAGAGCTCATTCACTGTGATCCCTTTGAGATGGAACTATTTGAAATGCACCCCATTTTTAGAAAATGGGAAGAAATTCTTAGGGAAAATGTCATTAGCTTGGTCGAAAACAAAGACCATCCAAATGCATGTCTCGTGCAAATGATTTATTGCCTTATTCACCAAAGGCCATTTAATCTCGCCTATTACATGGTGAAGAGAATGGCTGGGGTATTCAAAGTTGCCAACATGGTACTTCCATATGGTATGCTCCTAACACGACTTCGTGAGTATGTTAGTGCAATGCAACCATCTACAATCATTGATGATCTTTTCCTCTCCAATCACGTCATGGTACCTCTTACCAAACAACCCTCTAAACGGTTCATGGTCAATGGAAGAAAACCTAAGGCTCTCCCGGACTCCTCGGACGAAGAAGAAGAAGTAAATGTCAACCCCGAAGCCAACGTCGACTTGGACCACATTACCTACTATAAAAAACTTCCAACTCTTCCAAACGAGACGGCGGAATTCAAACAAATAAAGGGTATGTTCCAATGCCTAGCTAACTATGTCATGAAGTCGGGAAAGAGGAAAAGAAAGGATTGACAAAAGAGACATTAGGATTATGCTTGTTTTTAGACATTTGGTTTATCTATTTACAATGAATGCTTATGTTTGTGAAGCACACTAGTTTGTTTTTGTTTTGGGATATTATCATTCTACTCTTATCTATGATATGATTTATGTGATAGCATGCTTGTGTTGCTGTTCTTTGGAGTAGAGTTTAATAGAAATTAGTGTACATACTATGGTGCAAAAACTGTATCCCTTTCTGAGATGCTTCTGATCTGCAGTTGCCGGATCACTAAGAATGCACTAGACGGATCCCTCCCTTGAGGGATCCATGGGATCCGTGATGACAGATGATAAATACAGAATCCCACACATCAAAACAACTCACAAGATAACTTCACACTAGCAAAACATAAGGCCTTAGAACCACTTAAGTCTTCTTCAAGCATTAGAAAGCTTCACACTCACCCATAGCTCACTTAGGATCACAATCAAAGTGCCTTTTAATTTGTAATATCACCAAACCTCATCATCCTTCCGCTCATGCATTCACACATCATCTACCACATGTCAACACAGCTAGTTTGATAAATTTCTAAATTTTAACAAATTGATTTTAGCCATCTCTACCTCAAAATGGGTCAAAAACTAGTTTTTCAATTCTTGTAATTTTTAAGTATTTTTCAAATTTTATCCCAAGTTTACATCTGATCTCTAGGATCATTTAATATGACTTGACACCATTAAAATTCCTATTGTCATCCTTGAACACCCATTGGTGATCATAAAGTCCCATTTTCCTTCCATAAAAGGCAATCATTAGCTACATCACTCATTGCCCTTGAGCATTTAAGTACTCTTTCATTTAAGACACTTAGGAAGACTGAAACACTCAAGGAGATATAGGTGTTAGACTTCACAAACATTATTTTTCCTTTTCTTAGCTGCTGAGAGCCGGATCCCTAGGATTGGCCTAGACGGATCCCTCATTGGAGGGAACCGTGGGATCCGGGTGACAGATTCATACTAACTCTAGCTAAAACAATCATTTCAAGCTCATCTTGCTAACATGAACACTCCATCTCATCTTAATTAAGTCCCTAGATCAGTACAACCCCGAAGTTGACTCTTGTGCATGCTAATCATCACATTCCAAAGGATCTTAGTGGCTTAAGTCTTGAATGCACTTGCCAAATCATTTCCTTTATAAGTCATCTTGTTAGAAACTCTTAGTAATCAACCACAACATAATTCTCAACATTTAGAAACTTTTTCCTTAGTCATCTCATCATGAGGAAAGCTCCTAGTGCTAACTCATCCACCCAAGAACCACCCAAGAAACTTGCTCATGCTGTACACGAAGTTTCCTTAACCGAATCATCTCCCGTTAAATCCACAAATGCTAGGATTTCTCCTCCACCAATTCAACCAATCAAACCAATCCCCAATAGGATTGTTCCTACAAAAATATCATCACCAAACTCCACAATTCCTACTAAACCAAACACACCCTTCTCAACTCAACCAACATCATTGGTGCCTAGAGCCATATCATTTACCACTTCACAATCATCTCCATATTCCTACAACTTAGAGAACTTACCCCCTAGGCCATCTCATCCTCCACCATTACCGACACACTCTTCAATAGAGAAGATTGTGCAACAAAACCAAAGTGTTGAATCAACACTTGCACCAGTGTCCATTTCTCCATTTCCCTCTAATGGTCCATTTTGGATTATGAGGAGACATCAAAGTCAACCACCCGACCACATGGAAGTTGACACTTCTCTACTTCCACCATCAACCCTTGTTAAGATACCATTAAATATGCCTCCACCAATCCCTCATTCATTTGAGGATCCCCAACCTTCTTCACTTGAACCTCCACATCAAGCCACTCCATTTTTACCACCACCTTTTCCAAACCATGACAAGGATTGCTATCATTGTCAACACGTTGAAGGCTTGATACATGAACTACGTGAAGAGCAACGTTTCATGTTTTATCACATCCTCGAACGTTTCGATGAGGTCAACAAACCTAAACAACCATGAGCTTATAGATTAAAATGGTGTCCTAGTCTTAAGCTTAACTTAGATTGTTTAGGAATCACATTTCATGTTTAATCATTCTCTTAGTTTTGGAGACTTCCATTTCTCGTAGTTTTATTGAATGAAGTTGCATGTTATATGCCAATTTTATTTTGAGTATATGTTTATTGCTTGAATACATATCTCACTTTGATGTTAACATGATTTGTTACATCACCATTGTTGGATTCTGTCTTCAGGCAGCCGGATCCCTGAGTTTTGCCTAAACGGATCCCTCCAAGGAGGGAACCGTGGGATCCGTGCAACAGAAAACAAGTTTTCTACTAACTTGAGTCTCGAAATTATGCATTATATACTTGTTTTCTAACCTTTGTTTTGTAGATTTTCAAAATACACATGAAGACTTTCACCCTAAGCTAGGGGGATCTTTGTGTCAAACAATACATTGCAAAACCATTTGCAATATAATCCTCATTTGGATTACATTTTTATGACGGCCCTTTGCAAAGTTGCAATCATCAAGGGGGAGCATTATCGTCACAAAGACGAAACCATTTGCAAACATAGTTGCAATGCATTAGCTTTGTAGTTTTTCTTACTTGACGCCCTCACAAAGGGATGGACTCGTCAAGGGGGAGTTAAGATGAAAACTCTTCCCGTCACTTGCTCTCTATATTTTCTTTTCTTATCACATGTTTTTCTTAAAAACAATGTGTTGGTTTCTTTTCGACGCTCTTTTTGTTTCGACAAAAAGGGGGAGAAGAGAGTAAAAACTCCAATTCAAACTTTTTTGAATTTAGTTTTTCCTTAAAATAATTTTATGTTTTGTCATCAACAAAAAGGGGGAGATTGTTAATACAAATAAGCCGTAAAAACGTTTATTTATATTTTACGATCTTCTAATGTTTTGTCGATAACAAACGTAAAATCATTTTAACGAAACAAATAAAATACGTAAATGGTTTGAGCCAATAGTTTACTAACACACATACGTTTTCACATAAAACACTAAACAAGTAAAAGTGGTTTTATGATTTAGTAATACATATGTACAACAACTAGCGTTTACATATTGGGCAAATATATACATAACTAATATGTATCATAATGTGTAAAATAATGGGTAGAAGTTTAAGTATTTGACCCATTGACTTAATACATTGAATGTAGTTGGGTATAACCCAAAATCCATGACCCATACCCATGAAGCATAACCCATAACCCATAGCATGACATCATGCATAAGTCATATATGGATATTATCCATGACCCATGGTTTTAACCCATGACCCATGGACTAGATGCATTGCATCTTTTAGATACATTGTATCTACTTGGATATCCATGGTCCAATGTCTAGGACCCATGACCCATAACCCATGACCCATGACCCAAAACCCATGGGCAAAGGGGAGCGTCCCATGGGTCCCCAGTAATACACTAGACGGATCCCTCAAGTGAGGGATCCGTGGAACAGTAGCTAAATTTCTTATATAAATAGTAAGCCATTCCTTCATTTTGGGTTGCCACTCCCACACATACTTTCCCCAAGTATTGTAACCTTTTAACCTCATATCCTAAGGATCTCTCTATGTAGTTTGTCTTTTGTTTTTGTGTGATTCTCTAGGTTCCTCTTAAAGGCGAGATCACCACCTCTTGAAGTCGAGAAAGCTCAAGTCCATGAGTTGCCATACTTCGTCATCATCAAGACTACTGAGGTTCTCTTGTTGATAGTTCTTTCTTCCTCCATAGAGGTGTTGTGTCAAAGGCATTAGTGAAGGATGCCGAAAGAGTCAAGACAAAAGCATTTGTGAAAGGTGCTTAACGTTCGTGTCAAAGGCATTAGTGAAGAATGCCAATGGAGTCAAGACGAAGGCATTAGTGAAAGGTGCCAAACGTTCGTGTCAAAGGCATTAGTGAAGAATGCCTAAAAGTCAAGTCAAGTGGCATTAGTGAAAGATGCCAAGGGCGTATTGTGGAAAACTAGAAGGGGGGGTTGAATAGTTTTACCAATTAAAACTTCGTTTTAAAATATTTAGATCGACTTATGTCAATCCATTTGGATGTGTATGTTGGACATTGATAGATAGATATATAAATGTGTAATGAAAGATAAAGAGTAAGAAGCATATAACCACGACACGAGTATTTATAGTGGTTCGGCTACAAGGACACCTTACTTGCCCTACTCCACTCCCCGAGTCACCTACTCGAGAGTTCGTAATCACTACACAACACAACTCCTTATGGTGGAGAAGCCTTCACAACGTTGCCTACTCTTTTTCCGGTACTAGGCTAACCATCGGGTTCTTTCACCAAGGTGAACCACACCTACCACAATGTCGCCTACCCTTTATTCGGTACTAGGCTAAGTACCGAGTTCCATTACAATGGAGGAACTACTACCCAACACTACACCAACACCTAACCCCAAAGGAGATCTACTCCTTATAAAAACATCAACAAGGATATCAATATCCTTTGACCCAATACTAATCTATCTTGTACATCAAACACACCATATCGAATGTACACCTTAGGCACCTTTCACTAATGCCTTTGACTCGATCTTAAAGCACCCTTCACTAATGCCTTGTGACTTGACTTCTAGGTACCTTTCACTAATGCCTTTAGCCTTGACTTCTAAGCACCCTTCACTAGTGCTTTCAATACGAACGAAACCTTTCACTAATGTCTTCGTCTTGACCCTTTAGACATCTTTCACGTATGTCTTCCACACTACACTTCTAGTGAGAAAGAGGAGAACCATCAGCAAGAGAACTTCAGTAGTCTTGATGATGAGGAAGCATGGCAACTCGAGGACTTGAGCTTGCTCGACTTCAAAAGGTGGTGATCTCGCCTTTAAGAGGAACTTAGAGAATCACACAAAAACAAAACTACATACATAGATCACTTGGATCTGAGGTTAGAGAGTTTATAACTCAAAGAGAAAATATATGTGAAAGGGGTGAGAAACAATGAAGAAATGGCTCACTATTTATAGAAAGAAAATGGTTACTGTTCCACGGATCCCACGGATCCCTCCCTTGAGGGATCCGTCCAGTGTATTACTAGGGATCCGTGAGACGCTCCCTTTTACCCATGGGTTTTGGGTCTTAGGTCATGGGTTATGGGTTATGGGTACCAAGTAGATTCAATGTATCTACAAGATTCAATGCATCTAGTACATGGTTTTGAGTGCCCACAAAAGTACAATGTATCTAGACATTGGGTATGAGTCATGGGTTATGGGTACCAAGTAGATTCAATGTATCTACAAGATGCAATGCATCTAGTCCATGGTTTTGAGTGCCCACCAAGGTACAATGTATCTAGACATTGGGTATGGGTCTTGGACTTTGGGTTTTACCCAACTACATTCAATGTATTTGGTCAATGGGTCAAGATACTTAAGTTTTCTACCCATTTACATTACCCAATATAATGCATACTAGTTATGTATATATTTACCAAATATGTAAACACTAGTTGTTGTACATATGTATTACTAAATCATAAAATCACTTATAATTGTTTTAGTGTTTTATGTGAAAACGTAAGTGTGTTAGAAAACTATTGGCTCAAACCATTTACGTATTTTATTTGTTTTGTTAAAATGATTTTACGTTTGTTATCGACAAAACATTAGAAGATTGTAAAATATAAATAAACGTTTTTACGGCTTATTTGTATTAACAATCTCCCCCTTTTTGTTGATGACAAAACATCAATTTATTTTAAGGAAGAACTAAAATTCGTAAAAGTTTGAATTTGTAGTTTTTACTTTCTTCTCCCCCTTTTTGTCGAAACAAAAAGAGCTTTGGAAAGGAGCTAACACATTGTTTTAAGAAAAACATGTGAAAGAGAAAAGAATTAGAGAGCAAGTGACGGGAAGAGTTCTCGTCTTAACTCACCCTTGACGAGTCCATCCCTTTGTGAGGGCGTCAAGAATAAAATACTAAGCTAGTTCATTTGCAACTAAGTATGCAAAATATTTCGTCCATGTGACGAATATGCTCCCCCTTGATGATTGCAACTTTTCAAATGGACGTCATGAAATGTAATCCTAATATTGCAAGTGATTTTGCAATGTAATGCTTTGACACAAAGCTCCCCCTCGCTTAGGATGTCAAAGTCTTTATGTGTAAATTCAAAATCTAAAAAACAAAGGTTAGAAGACAAGTATATAATGCATAATTTCCTGCAAATAAGACTCAAGTTAGTAGAAAACTAGTCTTCTGTTGCACGGATCCCACGGTTACCTCCTTGGAGGAATCTGTCTAGGCAAAACGTAGGGATTCGTCTGTTTGTAACTAAAATACAGCAAATGTGATGTACCAAAAGATGTTGGCATCAAAATGAGATATGTATTAGACCAATAATCATATACTCAGAAATATAACATGTATCATGTAGTTTCATTTAACAAAACTAGAGATATGATATACATGGCTCTAAAAACTAAGAAAATGAACAATACATGACTTTGAGTTACTAGACTATCTAAGTCGCGCTTTATACTAGGACACCACTAGAATCCTCTAGCTCAAGTTTGTTTAGGTTTAATCTCATCGAAACGTTCGAGGAGGTGATAAAACATGAAACTTTGATCTTCACGTACTTCATGCATCAAACTTTCAACATGTTGACAATGATAACAATCTTTGTCATGGCTAGGTAGTGGTGATGGAAGAAAGGAAATTGCTTGATGTGAAGGATCAAGTGAAGCGGGTTGAGGAGCCTCAAACGATGGAGGGATTGGTGGAGGCGCATTCGAAGATGGCTCGACCAAGAACAATGGTGGTGGTAGAGAGGTGTCAATATCCATGTGGTCGGGTGGTTGACTTTGTTAATTTCTCATAATCCAAATGAGATTATTTGATGGTGACGGCGAAAAGGAAGCCGGAGCTAGTGTTGACTCAACACTATGATTTAGTTCCATTATTCCTCCTAATGAGGAGAATGTAGTCGGTGGTGGAGGATGAGATGGCCTAGGAGGCAAATCCTCTAGATTGTAGAGGTGTGGTGATGAGAGTAGAGTAGTGAATGATAGGGCTCTAGGCACCAATGGTGATGGTTTAGTGAAAATGGGATTGTTTGGTTTAGGAGGTATGGTGGTGTTTGACATTGGTAGTTTTGTGGGGATCATCCTTTTAGGAATTGGTTTGATTGGTTGAGTTGGTGGAGGAGAAATCCTAGCATTTGTGGATTTGACCGGAGATGATTCGGTTGAAGAAATTTCGTGTACAACACGAGCAATTTTCTTGGGTGGTCCTTTGGTGGATGAGTTACCACTTGGAGCTTTCCTCATGATGAGATGATTCAAAGAGGTTTGTAAAGGTTTCTAAGTGCTGAAAATGAGGATGAAGATGATGACTTTAGGTGTCCAAACAAGATGACTTATAAAGGGAAGGATTTGGCAAGTGCATTCAAGACTTAAGCCACTAAGATCCTTTGGAATGTGATGATTAGCATGCACAAGAGTCAACTTCAGAGTTGTACTGATCTAGGGACTTAATTAAGATGAGGTGGAGTGTTCAAGTTAGCAAGATGAGCTTGAAATGATTGTTAATCTAGACTTGACATGAATCTGTCACCCGGATCCCACGGTTCCCTCCTTTGAGGGATCCATCTAGGCTAATCCTAGGGATCCGGCTATCAGCAGTAAAGAAAAGGAAAAGATGATGTTTGTGAAGTCTAACACCTATGACTCCTTGAGGGTTTCAGTCTTCCTAAGTATCTTATATGAAAGAGTACTTAAATGATCAAGGGTAATGAGTGATGGTAGCTAATGATTGCCTTTTATGGAAGAAGATGGGACATTATGAGCATCAATGGGTGATCAAAGATGACACTAGGAGATTAGAGAGTGTCAAGTATAGTCAAATGATCCTAGAGATCAGATGGTAACTTAAAAGAAATTTGGAAAATTCCTTAAAAATTATAAGAAATGAAAAACTAGTTTTTGGCCTATTTTGAGGTAAGGATGACTAGAATCAATTTGCTAAAATTGAGAGAAATATCAAACTAGGTGTTTTGAGATGTGAGGAACAATGTGTGAGCATTGGAGTGGAAATATGGTGAATTTTGGTGAAGTGATAAATCAAAAACACCTTAATTGTGATCCTAAGTTAGCTATGAGTGAGTGTGAGACCTACTGAGCTTGAGGAAGACTTAAGTGATCCTAAGATATCATGTTTAGCTAGTAAAATAAGGTCTAGATGGTTGGATTGAAGTGAGGAAGCAAGAAATGCACTTCTGTCCATCCGGATCCCACGGATCCTTCACTTGAGGGATCCGGCTAGTTATAGCCCAGGGTCCGGTATCTGAGACAGATTCCTTAACAGTAAGATTTTGTTCTAAGTATCCAAATTAGAAACTAATGATCTCTACAATAAGCATACATGTATACAAGTGAAACATATTAAGTAGCATGTAGAAATAGCACATAAGCAATCAAATGAGATCTAGCTCACAAATAACACAGAGGTTTAACAAGCACAATTCAAGAAGCTCAAAATAGATTTGCGATCTAGATTAGTAAATCGTTTGTATTAACAATGGCGTGCAGAGTAGATGATGGTGTTCAAGATTATAGGGTTGTTTTGGCCAACGAAAGCAATGAATTATGTATAGTCATTACGGATGGTTGATGCAGGTTTTACTCACCAGGTTTTAATATTTATAAAGTCTCATTATACCTATGGTCTACCCTAGTGCACTAATGGGCAGTGTACCCAGTCGCGTGTAGTGTAGTAATCAGTAAAACCGATGTCATCCCAAGAGCTATGTGTGTTGGATTATTACTAAGTCTAGGTGTCACAGATTAATAATGGTTTTGATAGGGAATTAATTAATTAAACTACTAAAGCAAGTGCTAATCTAGTTAATCCTCCTAGATAGTAATGTCTACGTCTACTTACTTCCAATTACTTCAGGTGCGGTCAAAGTCGAGAGGATAGAATTTGGTCAATTCGCCCTAACCTATCAGCAAAGATGCCACCACAAGAGAAGTCAGGTGTCCCCTCATAAGTCCTGTTGTTCCTGGTCCCCTAAGTCAAGTCATTAAGTACCGCTACATGCTTGATTTATAATAGTGAGTGCCCGGGCGTTAGCAACTTAAACACTCACCCCCTAATTCTTAAGTTCATCCAAACGGTAGGTGATCAGTTGGTCAAATCGCACAAGTAGAAAGGGTTGTCAGTTGGTCATATCTTACCCTTCCCGTCTCAGTCCGCTCACCTAGGGTCAGTTGGTCATATCTCCTAGGCAATTGGCCTCTACCGCCATTCAAAACTACCGAACCAAGGGTGGCTACCAATAAACTATGCATGCATACACTTAGAAATAATTATACGGAAGTAATTTAAACGCAAACAAAACAATTAAGGAATCATAACTAGGCCAGCACCAAGAGGTGCTTAGCCTCTCATATTAATCATACAAACCAATTCAATATTCAAAGGTACGAAATACATGAATTGAAAGTAAAGAAAATATAAAATGCTAATGCTTATCGTAAGGGAGTGATTTCTCCCTTGGAGACAGCTCCGTATGCTCTTCTAGACCTGCCTTGAGCTTTTTCCCACGTTCTCTGGTTGTTGTGTGTGGAATGGGATGATTAGAAATGCTGGAAATCGTGGGGTGTTTATAGGCCAGATCTAGGTTACGACGTAACTATAACAAGAGTTACGCCGTAACCTTCAATTCCTTCGTATTTTGCACTAGATCTCCTAGTTACAGCTTAAAATTTAAGTGGTTACGCCGTAGTCTTCAATAAACATGGTTACACCGTAGTTGATGGATTAGTTACGGCGTAAGTATCAGTGGCGTGGAACCTCATTTGACCTAATATAGTTACTTCGTAGCCTTTGGGAAGAGTTACGCCGTAACCTTCTGATAAGTTGGTTTTCTGAGTCACGCAATAGTTACGGCGTAATGTGAGAGACGAGTTACGCCGTAACTTCTTCAAAATCAGCATACTATGATAATTTATTAGATAATTCTCCAATTCCGCGTCTCTTTAGCTCCAATGCTCGTAATTTACCTGAAAGTGGAAAACAATGGAAAACAAGCGTAAATCCATATAAATGATATAAATTACAAGCATAATCGGGGGAAATTAACACTTAAAGGTTACGCCATAACTAGCAGATCTAGTGCAAAATATGAAGGAATTGAAGGTTACGGCGTAACTCTTGTTATAGTTGCGCCGTAACCCAGATCTGGCCTATAAATACCCCACGAATTCCAGCATTTCTAATCATCCCATTCCACACACAACAACCAGAGAACGTGGGAAAAAGCTCAAGGCAGGTCTAGAGGAGAATACGGAGCTGTCTCCAAGGGAGAAATCACTCCCCTACGATAAGCATTAGCATTTTATATTTTCTTTACTTTCAATTCATGTATTTCGTACCTTTGAATATTGAATCGGTTTGTATGATTAATATGAGCGGCTAAGCACCTCTTGGTGCTGGCCTAATTATGATTCCTTAATTGTTTTGTTTGCGTTTACATTACTTCCGTATAATTATTTCTAAGTGTACGCATGCATAGTTTATTGGTAGCCACCCTTGGTTCGGTAGTTTTGAATGGCGGTAGAGGCCAATTGCCTAGGAGATATGACCAACTGACCCTAGGTGAGCGGACTAAGACGGGAAGGGTAAGATATGACCAACTGACGACCTTTTCTATTTGTGCGATTTGACCAACTGATCACCTACCGTTTGGATGAACTTAAGAATTAGGGGGTGAGTGTTTAAGTTGCTAACGCCCGGGCACTCACTATTATAAATCTAGCATGTAGCGGTACTTAATGACTTGGCGTAGGGGACCAGGAACAACAGGACTTATGAGGGGACACCTGACTTCTCCTGTGGTGGCATCTTTCCTGATAGGTTAGGGCGAATTGACCAAATGTTGTCCTCTCGACTTTGACCCCACCTGAAGTAATTGGAAGTAAGTAGACGTAGACATTACTAGCTTTATTCTGCTTTAGTAGTTTAATTAATTAATTCCCTATCAAAACCATTATTAATCTGTGACACCTAGACTTAGTAGTAATCTAACACACATAGCTCTTGGGACGACCTCGGTTTTACCGATTACTACACTACACGTGACCGGGTACACTACCCGTTAGTGCACTAGGGTAGACCATAGGTATAACGAGACTTTATAAATATTAAAACCTGGTGAGTAAAACCTGCATCAAGTTTTTGGCGCCGCTGCCGGGGAATTATTTTAGGATTAATATTAAGTCTTTCTTTTCGTTTTAAACTTTTCTCACGATCATATTTCAAGTTTTCAGGTACCATGGAAGTTGTTAACATCAATGACCTCACTCTTGAGGAATATTTGGCATTAACAAGGGAAGAACAAGGACCAGGGATTGTTAGGCCGGCTATCGCAGAAGATGCTTAATTCGAAATCAAAACTCAGTTCATGAGGGAATTACGTGCAAATCCCTTCTCTGGAAGCATCGCCGATGATGCCCATGAACATATAGACAACGTCGGGTACATTGTCAGCCTATTCAAAATTCCCAGAGTCTCACACGATGCTATCATGTTACGAGTATTCCCTATTTCTCTTACAGGAGCTGCGAAAAGATGGGTTGATCGATTACCTACTGGGACTGTCAACACTTGGCCTATCTTAAAAAAGTTTTTCATTCAGAGATACTGTCCTCCACCAAAGACGGCTAAGCAATTGGAAGAAATCCATAACTTCAAGCAAGAGGGTGATGAAACGTTATACCAAGCTTGGGAAAGGTATAACGAATTGTTATACAAATGCCCTACTCATGATCTCAACAACCAAAAAAAGGTGAACGTCTTCTACAAGGGTCTGAACATCTCCTCAAGACAAATGATTGATTCTCAAGGGCCGATTCCTGGTATGACACCCACTTTGGCTTTAGAAACTATTCAAAAGATGGCAGACCACTCTCACAAATGGCACAATGGAGGGAGCAACCGAAGTAAGAATAGAGATATGGAAGGCCTTGCTGCAATTAACAACAAGTTAGAAAGCCTGGGGAGAGAAATGAAGAAGCTCAAGGAAAATGTGCATTCCATTCAAGTAGAGCGAAATGGAACTCCACCTACTAAAGAATGTTCCTACAACGAGGAAGTTAAAAGGATCGGAGAAGTTAAATATGGAAGAGAATCCCCTTTCAACAACTATAATAATAACGGGCCCAGATATCGGGAAAAATCCCCAGGATTCTACACAAGAATCAACAACAATCCTCCTAAACCTAGCCTTGAAGAAATAATGCACAGGCACATCGAAGAATGTACAAAAAAAGGAGATAAACTCAAGGAATGGATGGTCAAAGTAAAGGAGGATACCAATATGAACCTACGTAACCAAGATGCTACGATTAAAAACCTCAAAACATAAATTGGGCAATTGGCTAAAAACCTTGAAACAAGTAATGCTAAAGCCATTGCATGCAAAGCCATATTTGCGCAAGATAAAGCAAAGAAAGAGCAGTGCGCATCCTCTATAACTAATGATCTTTCCGGGATTAACTACCTAAGAGAGGATGATAAATCAGAGGACGACGTGGTCCTGCCGAGCCAACTCCCTGAGAAGCAGCAATACCAGGAATGTTTTCTTCTCCCATGCACTATTGGTAACATTAAAATTCCCGCATTAGCTGATTTAGGGGCCGGGGTAAACCTTATTTCTACCACTTTATTTGAAAAAATAAAACTTACCAATTTAAAAGAAACAACTATTATGATAGAAATGGCTGATTCCTCTAAAGTTGTGCCAAAGGGAATTGTGAATAATGTGCTTTTAAAAAATGGAAAATTCCTCTTCCCAACTGATTTTGTGGTTATTGACATGGGGAAGCGGGAGGCTTACAACTTAATTGTTGGAAGACCTTTTCTGGCCACTTGTAGTGCTCAAATTAAGGTTTTTGAAAAACAAATTTCTTTGGGAACTGAAAATGAACGAATAACTTTTAGTATGAAAGAGCATTTAAAACCAAACGTTGAAATTTCAAATAATGTTGATGTTGTTAATGTTCAATCACTAGACCCCTTCTACACTTTAATCCTAGTACTAATGATAGTAGAGAGAATGTTGATAATTGTAATCAGAAACAGGAAAAGATTGTCCAAGGCATTGAGGAAACTCCAGTTCCAAACAAACGTTTCAGCAACTCGATGTTAACCAAGGATAACGAATTAGTGACAGTATGGCCCCCGTATACCCGTCCTCAAAAATGTGAAAGAAAGGCGAATGAATGGATATACCCTCACAAGGGTGAGAGACATGATATTGAATTAGCATTAGAAGATTGGTACAAAATAAGATTTGGGAACTCAAAAATCCATAAGGGACTGGTTAAGCAGTATAAGTACAATCATCTCAATGACACAATAAACGGTGCAAGATCTAGCATAAGTATTACTAGTAGTCTTATTGCTGAAGATGATGACAGGGGAAAATCATGTGATAAATGGCTTTCACATGAATCTGGAATAGATGGCATCCATAACACTACGAGGAAAAAGGGGTTTGGCGAATGTATGAATGAATGCCAACGAGTGGTGGAATTCGGCCAGGTCCAAAGGCCCCCATAGAAGCCCCGCGGCTCTGAGTCTAACTTAAAGACTCGTAAATAAAGAAAAGTGCTCTTTTGGGAGACAACCCGAATTATCCATTTCTTTTGTTTTATTTCCATTTCTGTAGGGTTTTGTGTTTTCTAACCATTTTCGCAGGAAACGAGGAAGTAATTGCTGCTGTAGTTTGCTGATCTGACCAGAGTTACGACGTAACTCATCTAAGTGATTACGCTGTAACCAACCTTTTTGCAGCAGAATTCTTGACTCATTAATCATTACGGCGTAATACCATCTCTGTGGTTACGCCGTAACCACTCGCTTTGCAGCTTATGTCAGGTTTTGCCAGTTACGGCGTAACTCCCTTAAAAGAGTTACGACGTAACCTTCCTCTGCTTTAATTCTTTCATTTTAAAACACAATAACCTTGTATTAGTATTTTAAATGAACTTTTTGGGTGTGTTCCCTATAAACCCTCACGAGACTTCACTCGTCCACTTG
The DNA here is from genome assembly GCA_019973895.1 of Chrysanthemum seticuspe. NCBI lineage: Eukaryota > Viridiplantae > Streptophyta > Magnoliopsida > Asterales > Asteraceae > Chrysanthemum > Chrysanthemum seticuspe. The sequence goes on from BPTQ01000003.1 coordinate 27,471,739, forward strand.
GGACACCAAGTGGTTTAAAATGCTTGTTGCATATGCTAAATGCAACCGTGATTCCTACGAAAGTGACTTAGGTTTGTTTTTCATTTTTCATTTTTCATTTTTTTTAGAATTATGCTTGTCGGTAGTGTGATTTCAGGGATTGAAGTTTGTTCATGATGTTTATACGAAGGCACGTCTTTTTTTTGTGGGCCTTCTTTCTTTATGGAGCAAATTTCATGGAAGTTCTCGCTCTAATTCTACTTTTCTCTTCACCTTTATTTAATGCTTAGTACAAAAGGGACTTTGTACAATTCAAGTGGGGGGACGGGAGTAGAACTATCTCTTGAACATTATTTATCCCTCGTTTTTCTAGTTTATTTTGAAAAATTATGCCATTTTTAAATTTTTGACATGTTTTTCTTAACCTAACTAGAGTAGACCTTAGCCGAGCACATACAACCCTTGATATATTATGGTGAGATTAGCCTTATCCGTTTCCAATATTTTACCCCAAATCCACCAAATTATGAGTGTGCCGGTAGCTTGTAAACTTTAGAACTTGGCCTTTGCATCATTTCAAGACCATAGACGAGGTATGTTGAGTTAGCTCGATGTATTTGGACTTTTCAGTTTTAGAAGGAAATATTATAGGATTATAACCCAAACAGCCTACCATTGTGTGTCTATCGATTAGTCTCCTCGACTTCTCGACCCCCCTGTGAAACCCTTTTGTTGCACTCACCTTTAGTGCAAGATACCCCTAGATTCACCCATCTGAGCCATTCAATTCATTTTGTTAACCCGATATATTGTTTCGATACACCTTTACACCTTAGCCTACCATGTAGTCTTTATTTGTGATTGGAAAGTCATCATTTGCCTAAGTTCAAGGTTCGAGTGGAAAGGTTCGGAAATCACGCTTTCATCGACAACATTCCTGAAGATCATTGAAGACCCCCCGAATTCCCAATCTCAAGTGGGGGGATATTATGTTTAGTTATTATTGTTATGTTGAAAAAAAAATAATAAAGAAATAGTTGTTATGGTATTGTAAAGTGCGATGTTATAAGCACTATGTTATGAGCTTTATAGATTTAGTATCAAGGAGGCCACCTCGGTCACATTTGAAGATTGGAGTTGGTAATTATGCCAACAATTGGAGAAAAGGTGTTGTGTCCATCACGACGTCCTCTAATGACACATCTACTTATATTTCATGATCTGGTTTCTTGACTTCAAAGCTTGAACTTTGGGCAGACGGTAAGTGGTAATGACTTGGTTATAGATTTAGACTACCTGTTAGTTTTTTATTTTACACCATTTATATATCCCATTTCTTATCCTACCCTTTAGTCATGAAGCGTGTCTAGGTAATGCATCGAGCAATCTTTGGTGTCTTGGCTATGGATTTGGTCATGTATCATTGATTTTGTCCACTTCGCCGTGACATGTTAGTAATGACGAGTCACCCCTTAACCTTTGTCGTGTCTACCCATATTGCCTTCGAGAATTGTTTAGCCCTTAACTCTAGTGGTGGAGATTTGTGTAACCGCCAAGCTTATGATAGAATACATGCTATGACTGTGCGATTGAGTGATCACCCCGAAATTGATACTTAGAATATTTAAGAGATTTGAGTGTTTTGTTCCCCTTTCGTGAGGTGTTCAGCTTTGTTTTATTCTAGCATAAGGGATTTGTAAACTTATATTTTCCAGGTTATGGGAGATATCTTTTTAGGAATCTTTCTAATAAGGTCTACTTGAAGGCAAGTAGAGTTCAAGTGGGGGGATATTTGATAACATCAAATAGTCCTGAATATTAAGTGTCAATTTCCCCCGATTATGCTTGTAATTTATATTATTTATATGGATTTACGCTTGTTTTCCATTGTTTCCCACTTTTAGGTAAATTACGAGCATTGGAGCTAAAGAGACGCAGAATTGGAGAATTATCTAATGAATTATCATAGTATGCTGATTTTGAAGAAGTTATGGCGTAAATCGTCTCTCACATTACGCCGTAACTATTGTGTGACTCAGAAAACCAACTTATCAGAAGGTTACGGCGTAACTCTTCCCAAAGGCTACGACGTAACTATATTAGGTCAAATGAGGTTCCACGCCGCTGATACTTACGCCGTAACTACTCCATCAACTACGGCGTAACCATGTTTATTGAAGACTACGGCGTAACCACTTAAAGGTTACGCCGTAACTAGCA